>CAWUFW010002218.1:1200000-1800000 GCA_963921515.1 Calotriton arnoldi
TTTTTTTGCTCTGAAGCAGCATTCGCATCACTTTAAATGTGATGAGTTGTATGTGATCTGAGATTCCCCAACAGTCTGATGGTGCCAATGTTGTTTAGCTCCGAGAACAGATAGCGCTTTATCTGAAGACTAAATAAAGCCTGTTATCAAAGTAGGATTGTCTTCCTGCATTCTCTGCTCTCCACCGTTCCTTTAGCTGCAGTATCCTTAACTCTCCCAGATTACTATTTGTGTAGATATCAAATTTATCACAGATGCCCACAGACTGTCACCAGCTCAGTCTTTGCTCTAAAGCAAAGATCGCTACACTTCATATGGTGTGCGTTATGTGAACCCCACAGACCCTTTGCAAATCCAACTGAGCTCTAATTACAGAGATCTGTTCTCACAGAGGGGTTACTTGCCTCTCCACAGAACAGTAAGGTGGGGTGCTTTCGGAATCATTTAACATACGACCTCACTCCAGGACCAGTACCCAAGGCCCCACCAGTACATGACTACATATGGTATCCATCCCATGAAGAGCTACCTCCTTGTTGCACAGGTCACAAAGACTTAAGTCTGGAGATTAGGATGCTCAATACAGATCGTCATGCAACATACTTTCCAACGAGTAAGTTAGGTAATGACAGGCTTATTATGGGAAATAAGTTTCTTCATACACAGCTCTCCAATTTAGCTGGTCGTGGTTAGTACAAATAGGTCCATATTCCTGAAGAGGGCATCTTAGAATTATTTCAAACTCCCCACAGGATAGAAAAGAAGCATATTTTATGGGTATTAAAGTACACATTCTTAATTTTCTTTAACTAGGTTATGGAGATGAGAGGTAATCTCCTAGTAAAGTATGCTTTCTAAGGTGGGAGAACTTACCGATTTGCTTTGTCTGTTCTTTTTCAATCCGCTCAAGACTCTCAAGGAGCGAGTCCACCTTCTGTTTTATTTGGCTAAGCTCTTTTTTGATAGACTGAAGATCATCTCCTTTTACTGAAGAAAAAAAGCAAGACAATAAAACTGGAGCTCAAATTAAAGTTACTTACCTGCTCAACGTTTTTGCAGCTAATGGTATTTTGAGACTCCTATGTAAAGCATATGCCACCACTGATGGTTGGGGCGAAAAATCTTCTCTAATAAGCTAAAATTTAGACTAAAACTACGGGCATGTATAAACAGTAGGATCTTCAAGCCGCTTAAAGCCTGGAAAGAGTGAGCCTAAATGACAGCAAGCTCGTACTTAATATTTGTATAGCTCTAGCCACAAGTCATCCCACAGCAGCCATGACGAAAAGCCAGCCCATGACAACAGAAGAGCTATGCTTCCATTTCCCAAATCACCCAATGCAGTCCTAACATGCAGTCCTCAATATCACAGATAAATAGGGATATTGAAAAATTACCCAATGGCTGCTGTACGGAAGAAGCCGAGTGGCGCCCCTCCACCGTAGCGATGATATGCCTTGCTCTGTATTAATTATAGCCCTTATCCGTACACTGCTTCCTTACAAAAACATACCAACTATATTCTGATGGAAATCACGTAGGAATGGAGCCTTTCATACACATTTAGAAGTAGTTACATTTTACCTTGAGCAACTAGAGCCATACAATAAAATCCCACACCTCTTTAAAACAGTTCATGGAAGCTGCAGTGCACCTTTCCAGCAACACTAAATTTCACCTTTCTGCGCGAGTAAATGGTTAGACACAATTGCTACTAAAAATAACGTACATTTACCAGATTTAGAAGAAGATCCACGCTGTCCACTTTTGGAATTGAATCCACTCTTGCCACGCCGCGAGGTATTTCCCGACACCCGCTGTCGTTTTGATGGTACTACAGCTCTGGCAATGGGCGGAGGTGGAGGGACACGAGTGGCTGGATAGCTGTATAGCAAGGCAAAAGCAAATAGGGGCGGAGGAAAGAATGTATTATTCTGCTAAAGTAACTTGCACATCAAACTATTAGAACAAACGACCCCCATAAAAAAAATGCAGGAGAACAAACAGAGTGGCCAGTTTGACGCTACACAGGATTGCAATGCAACATTAACTTTCTTAATAGGCTGCCATTGTTGGTCCTGGGTATTAATTTAAAAAGGTACTGAATTAGAATAAAACAACTTTAAAGCCAAAATGGAGTATGGACCATTCAAAATGTCACCACGCTCACGTAGTGGTAACAGACCTACTCCTCAAATCATAATTCTGCAGGCCTAGAATAGGTTAGTAACCATTTAGCCGGAGTGGAGCAGGAAACAAATCAAAGGACCTCTTAACTCAGGAAACAGTTGTAGTAAAGCTATACCTTTCATAGTATTCCCGCGGTATGTCATAGTCCAGGTCAAAAGAAGATCTGTAAGAGAAAGCAGCATTGTAGTACCCTGTCTGAAAGATACAGCACAGACACCGTCAGGCAACACGTCATTCACTGATCAGTGAACAAAATGGGGGGAGGGGCGCAATATTACATTGCAAGTAATGAAAGCATGCATAAAATCCGCCCTGTTTAAACATCCACCCAGTGCACGACCAGATAGATGCCCTCCTCCAACTGCAATCTGTTAAACTTTTATGACTGCTTAAAAAAAAATCTGGAGACTAGAGCAGAGGATGTTGGCTGGAATGCCTCAAGGAGTTCGTTATAAATTCCTCTATAGTATGAAATGGCCACAATGAGAATCATTAGGTGGCTATTGTACTGACCCATACATATCTGCTGCCGTCCTCTTTACTGCAGTATTTTTCCCTCGGTTAGCCTTGGGCTCGGCTGCCAGGTTGATATCTGCAAAAAGAAGATACACAATGTTGGATTGGAGTCGCACAAGATGCCAGCACTTAAGGAGAAAAGTCGGAATTAAGCAGGCGCTTTCTTTCATGTGCTAGTTGCAGATCAACTGACAGGCAGAATTACAGAAGCACCCAATTTATGGCCAACTAAATCTAAACCGTTTACTGGAACGGTTAACCAGTTTTTGCACATCCAGGTATCCACTGCCGAAAGGCTATTTGAATACATTTATCTTCTTGGAAGAGGCAAGTGAAATCTAAAAGGACTTTGATTTGTTAATTACTTTAAAAGTTGGCACCCCAAAAGAAATTTTTACCCACGTGGCATAACATTCAAAAGATCGTGGAGGGGATCCCTTTTGAAGCAACACCATTAATTAATATGCTGCAATGTTCGCAAAATCCTTGATCCCTTAACAGGCATTGGCCCATCTCTACACTCACCAAGAACCTGCCCAGCAATCATGCGACCATCTTCCCCAGCAACTGCTGTGCGGGCATTGCGCTCAGTCATATACTGGACGAAGGCGTATCCCTTGTGCACGGAACAGCCGACGATCTTGCCATACTTGGAGAAGATGGCCTCCACATCGCTCTTCTTTACCACTAGTGTGTTCAGGTTGCCAATAAAGACACGCGAGTTGAGGGACCGAGGGTCCGTTTTGTTGGTGACGTTACTCGCCATCACGGTTCTCACCGGGGACGCAATCTTGAGGCCTGGGGGAAAAGAAAAAGACTGGAGCGTGTGTGCGCAACGACAAAAAACAGAATGAGCAGACATCCCACCCGAGATGAGGTTAAAGAAGGCCCAAAGTATTCTAGTCACAGCTGCAAATAGCAAACCAGGCCTTGAGCTGAATCTGCACTGGCTTCACTTTGGTGAACCAAGTGCCATGGACAGAATGCGAAATACTTCTGTAAATTTTACGAGATAACTGGATCATAAATGTAAATTCATGCTACACGGTCAGAAAGCCTCCTACCAAAAGCCCCACCACTGCAGACAGAAACCCAAATACATTATTAGGTTAAATGCACTTATGGAGTACGGTGATCAATATGAAAGTTTCATTCTGAAAAATGAGCAGAGAGGAACCCCTTTTCCTCATCTCAGGCAAGCTAAAGTTATAGACTGATGGGTCAACAAGGCTGGAATATAGATAGCTGAACCAGAGCTTACTAGGGCACAAATGATCTCAGCTCTGAAAGCACTGTAAAAAAAATAAAAAATCCTAGGGACTGGTGGGACAACCTGTAACTGCTAGGACACCAGGTACATTTATAGGTGTCTGTATGTAGAGCTGCAGAAGACAGATCTATTATGTGACAATTTCTACCGACTTAAAATTGAGCAAATGTCCACGATTTAGTTATCTGAACTGCCTAACCTTTTTATTTGGTTTGTATACTAGATAATTATCACTCTGAACAATGGAAATGCGCTGTCACTTGGCCCCCGATGTAACAAAATTAATCTAATATTCACCAATTAGCCTGCCTCATGTACTTTATCTTTTAATCAAACCTATGTTCGTAAATATATCAAGTTATTTATCTCCAGTAACAATCTTTTCTGGTGAATTCGCCATATACCGGCAGATTCATCAACTCCTTGTATCTCCTCCAGGAGACTAAGTTGGGCCTAGAAAAGCTGAAATGTTTTCTCTTGCCAGTAGGAGACACCTTGGCTCCAGGACAGGGAGGTGGATGGATCTGTTGGACACGACGCACAAGTAGATAACCGGATCCACCAGAAAGGTTGTCACAAAGGTAACATGTTGCTATGAAGTAATACTTCTACCTGCAGATTCCTCACCACTTGAATCAGTACCAAACTGGTCCCTCCAAGGTAATGGGTGAGAGGAGATGGTTAAACTTATAAGTCTTGCAACACAGTACTGGAAAGATTGACAATCAGTCAAGCCAATAATGCCCGGTGAAGGTTTGGACCAAAAACATGTTGCAGCCAGGCAGATATCCAGAGGCTAACGCCCCATGGCAATGAAAAGCAGTGTTTGCATCCAGAGGCTCACTGGGAAGAGTTTAGCATGATGTAGAGCAGATAATGGTCTGCTTCCGAATTGGCTTCAGTTTCTTGGAACCATTGTGGCCAAGGAAAACCTGATCATTACTCAGTTACCAGCCAGTCCTGTCTACGTAAAAACTGGGAGCCCGGAGAGGCTATAGATGGTGCAGTTGTGCCTCTTTGTTAACAGGAGGAGCGTAGGTAGGATGACGCACTGACCCATGTGGAATGGTTACCACTTCTAGTAGCCAAGTAGACTTGGTCAAAGGAACAGTTTGCCTGAAAAATGACTGCATCTTGCAAGCACGCTAAGCGGAGGTAACGGCATTCAAGAAAGCAGTCTTAAAGATACACAGCCGCAAAGGATAACTGTTCATCTGCTAAAAAGACAAACCTATCCTTAAGGGGAGAGCAAAGTTAAGTAAGTGATGCAGTGAAAAGGAGAAATAAATGGATCAACCTACTAAAACAAGCACTGGTACTGCACTGGTTTCTCCTATGTGATGAATAACGAGCTGTTTTTAAAATCAATCACTGTGTGGGACGAAGGAAAGAGCTCCCTGACAAGTATCACAGGAGTGGAGAGGATGTGGAGCAGCAGCCAGAGCTGCTGACTTGAGAAATGGGGATATAGTATCATCAGGAGGTGACTGTTTGGAAGGGTATAGGCCTTGTCCGAAGATATCATGTGTGTGTCCGATTTCATGTCTCTGCATTGTGCCCAATGGTCCTGCATGGTCTTTTTTGATCGAAAGGATCGACAGGCCTCACAATCTTCTGTGTGCTCGGGGGGATAAGCACAGATCGCAGACCATCCATGTGATGGTCGCTTCGTGGGTACTTGGAATGGCAGTATCGAAACAGAGTCCATTCCATCATCAAAGTATCATCGATGGAGACGAATTAGCACAAAGGGTATCCCGAACGGGTGAGGGCCAAAGGCAGCAAACAAAACATGCCGACCCGGCGAATGAAAGTCCTCCGAACTTCGATACGTGAGGAAGAAAAACGGTTTCAAAACAATCCCGACGAGGGTAGAGTGGATTAAGCACCAAAAGGATCCTAAAAACAGTCTCAAACCTGGGTGCCGTAATACACGTCCAACCCCTATGGTGGAAGGAAAAAACAAACAATTGACTTGATGCCCATGCACACTATATCCAAGAGGAGGAGTCACCTTACCTTGTGACTCGAAAGATCTTCTAAGAAAAACAACTTGCACACATCCAAACCCAACACATAATGGCAGGAGTATGCAAAGCATGTGTATCTACAGCCACAGATGCCTTAAACCATTGTTTTTCTGGAGGGCTGCAAGCAAGGTGAGTAGAACACATGCTTGTACCCTAGGCAGGGCTGCCCCTTACGTGGAATAAACTACCTTTCCATATTCACTCCTGCACAGACTGTTAGATTTAAAAAACTTTTGAAGACCTGGCTATTCCAATTTGTCTTGGTCTGTATCAGGAGATAGCCTTCGGGTGTGATTAGTCAGCGCTATAGCAGGTACTATTAACACAACATAACAGACAAATGCCTGGGCAAGGCATTCAGGGGATGCTTGCCTATGCCCGCTGAAAGCAAAACTTTCAGTGCAGCTCAGCAGCAATTGTTAATTGTGGTTTGCAAAGTGTGGGGTACTGTATTTAGAGCCAGAAAGCAATGAAGAGAAATAAATTGGGTGGGGGTCTGAACAGTAGAAAGCAAGAGGTAAGCAGGCACAGAAGATGAAAGACTGTCAGGCCCAGAAGCAAAGTTCCTTTCTCAAACATCTGGATCACAGCCTGAATGTCACCAGAACGGACAAAGAGCTGCTGACAAAGATCTGGGTTGGAACAGACGAGGGCCAGCACAGCCAGAGTGAAAGCCACAATCTCTGGAGTTAGTACCATGAGATGGACACTGAAAACAGATCAGGGGGGCTTCTGCGCTCAGAACCAGCAATGATGGCATCTCCACCAAGTCTGGCTCAGTGGACAACATTGAGGCCAGTGTCAGGGAAACAAACTTGCCGGACTGTAGGCCAACGCACCTAGCAGGAGAGACCACGAAGCCGAAGTGTTAATTTTCCCGTTACTTCTTGAGTTTCTTCATGCACTAATTTATGGAAGCAGCCCGCTGTGAGGATCTACTGGTCAAAGACGAGCAGGAGTCAGTAGAAGATGTGAATTTGGATCAGCAATGGGCACCCTCCAATAAAAGCTTTGGCTTCCACTCCTATTACGCCATAGCAAGCATGAGTCTTTTCACATGATCAGTTATTGTAATTAGGATATTGTGCAGATTTGAGTGAGCCATCTGCATGTGGAAATATCAATAATATTTAAGTCCAGAAGGCTTTGAGAAATAAATACATTACTGCTTCAGGGGTTGCCTTATACAGCTCTGTGATGGTATGCACAGATTGGACCCCCAAGTTGAGGTGCCCACTTGGAGCAAAGTACAGCCATTTAAACTTCCCAGTTCCAGCCATTTACTTGGAAGAAATTTTAGGAAGAGGAATCTGTCGGTAGAAGTATCAGTCAGAATATCAGACACTACTCACTGCTCTAAAAAGTTACCCTATATGGAAACAGTTATTTTCTAAATCGAGGGCAGCACAGCAGACAATAGTGAGGCATGTCCGCACAACAGCACCAGCAATATGTGAAAGGGCAGAAATGGGTAAAACCATTTTATATTGCATACCAGGACCACACATTCACTAAGGGAAAGGGCACAGGCGTTGAATTGGGGGGGGGGGGAGAGACAAGGGGTGGCTTCTGTAATAAAGAAATTAAACTAATTCCTACCATGAATTCAACACATGGCATTAGTGAAGGCCTGCTATTAAGTGAATTTGATATGGCAATTTTAATTAGAAAATATGTAAATCTCATTCACCTACACAATTGTATACAAGTTAACAATGCAACCACACATGCAGTTAATTATACAAAAAAAGCCTTTAGACTGCATTCAGCCCATTCTAAAACAAGCCTTTACTACACATCTTTGAGAGAACTAACTAGCCTGGCACCCTCACCCGTATGCACCCCTCTTACCAGCTCCCTGACGAGGATACAGTCCACTTCAATGGCCATGCTCTGTTCTGTTGCTTGCAGATAGTCAGATGGCCATGGAGGCATTGTGAGGAAGAGCAAGGGCGGGAGAAGGATAGAAGGGGTCCTAGGACGTGGACTATGTCTGGGAGGTAGGGCTTGTGAGAATGGGTTTGGTGACAGTAGCAATATCAGCAGAGCACATTCAAAAGAAAAAAAAAAATCTGTAGAAAAAAATATAGACTAACATTCTAAAGCCAGAGACTTAAAAAAGCGGGTTCATATCCTTCTGGTGCACGTAGAAAATGGTTTCACAGTGAACTTAATTTGTTAAAAATCTACCCCCAGCTACTTCAATCACAGATGGCTATTGTACCAATGGCAGAAAAATAGGGCCTGTAAAAATAAACAGTCATTGAGAGACACCAGCAGCAAACAACAAACAACAACCATAAAAGGAATTGGAAAGGCAGGAAAAATTTCAAAAAAAAAAAAATTTGTAAAAATAAAAGGAAGACTTACTGTAGTAGACGATCAAAAAACTGTAAAAAAGAAAAAAAAATAAAAAATATTCCATATTAGAAAAATCTGACTGAGACAAAAATATTTGCAAAATGCATCAAATCTAACATTTGTTTTTCCTAAGTGTGATTCCGGCACCCCCGAAAACCTGGGGTGTGTGGAAGATTTCAGAAGCTACAGCTATGTACATACTAACACCAGAAATCAAGGTGGTTTAATCTGTAATTACGCTTCACGCAACCCCTCTGTGGAAAAAAAACTTAAAAATTAAAAATAAATATCCATTTTCGAAAATTACATCATCCAAACAACTCCATTGAGGAAAACGGTAAAAATGACAAACGAGGTACTCCAGAGAAGCTTCCTTTGGGTGTAGCGTGTGTTTGTGCTTCATGACTGCTTTAGACTACGATGGACTACCGAGCTAAAAAGTGCACTTGGGAAATGGGTCAAAGGGGCTGTGGGTGGGGAAGGGGCTTCGGAGCGCTCCAGTGAGCAGGATTCAGGGGGCCGATCACCTTGTTGCCCTGTGAAAGGAGAAGGGGGAAGATTTTGAGTCAACGTTACTCTAGAGACCACCAATAGCTGCCCAATGTCAGATTGGGGACACCTCGATCCCACCCTCTCCCTGCCCATAATGACAAAGTAGCCATGGTCAGTGGACAAGCTCATCTACATACTGGACAAACCAAGAGGTCCACCCACCTGCATCTCCTGTACCAAGTGCAGAAAAATTCTAAAAGGGCTACCCCAACTCCAACCTCATACCAACCCAGTCTTAAGCCCAAGGTTAAGAAGGAATCCTCTGAGCACCTCGCAGTCTAGGTGGTGGAGGAGTAAAAGCAGACGAAGAACCTTAGACCAGTTGATACACTGAGTAAGGGAACGGGCAAGCTACAGGTATGAACTGTACAAGAGTTGAAGGCAATAAACCAGTACAGAAAAAAGTGTTATGCAGTTTGCGAAGATCAAAACAACATCCCCAAGTTTCATAAAGCAGTCATTAGGTCTGGCTTTACATGCCTTTCAGGCCTTTTATTACCAGTTCCATACAAGACAAGGGGTTTGTTTGGGTTTGCCCCAAGAGTATTTCTTCCTCATGTCATATTATAGGCATATTGGCAATTCATTGTGCCTTTTAGTAAGCGCTTCAATTGGAAAGTTACAGTTGAAAAGGGCACTCAAATCAGTCACACCCAGTCCTCCTATATGCATTGTACTACAAGAAGCAATCTAACTCGTTAATGAATTCACCTGTATTTCCATTTGTGTTTCCTACGAAGCAGAACTATGGTACACTAATTAGATTTCTGCTGCCTATACCCATGTCACACAGAACAAAGTGAGCTTTGGCATAATCGAATTAATTTTGCCCTCTACCAGTTACTATAGTACATATTCCAGTAAGTTTTTACTCACTCCCCTAGAGTGAGCCCAATCATCCATCTCAAGTGACAGAATAGAAAAAAGAGGCAGATGGAATGCACCTAGAGAACACACCAGCAGTTCTTACTTTTCTAACTCAAAAATCTTCATTCACCCCAAGCGCATTCATGACAAAACCACAGTGGCATCAATTAACACGGTCCCTCGATATAAAGCGTTAGACCATTTACACCAATATACACGTTTCCTCCATGTAACTTGGCCAATACTATGTGTGACTACATACAGACTAGACAAGAATCGCAAGGCAAGCGTGTCACAATGTGAGGTAACTAAACTACTCAAATATTTGCACGCAGAATCCAGAAGTGTGGAATTTAATAAATTATCTACTTGTCCATGGGGCAGGTTGCTTCAAAAATCTACTTATCCTGTAACAAAATCCACTTGTCCCTTTGGTGCAATGTAGTGCGGCGACAAATTATGGCAGCAATCTCATTATATAAGAGCTTTGATATAGCCTCTCCGATTATGCCAGGGCTCATACCATAGTAGTGTTTGAATACTTGCAATCCCTTTATGTTGTCACGTTTCTGCAGATCTACATACTGCAGGGCTCGAAAAATCCACTCACCTGCTCGCATTTGCAAGTAAGATTGATTAAGGATGAGCTATTTTTAGGTCCTACTCGCCCTTTCTGGAGTAGGAAGACAAACTGACACTTGACCTCTGCCTCTGAAAGCAGAGCAAATGTGACAAGATAGCAAAATTTAAAGGCATCTTTATTGCTCACAAAGTGAATGAGCAATAAAAATGCTTTTAAATCTTGTTAACTTGTCACATTTGCTCAGCTTTCAGAGTCAGAGGTCAAGTGCATTTCAGTTAGGTCGAGTAGATGTTTAACGTTACTTAGACCTGCAGGTCCAGTGCAGTTTTTATGATTTTTCGAGCCCAGTACTGGGGCTGAAGGTAGTGGTGAGCAATAATTCCACGGTTAGAATGCCCTTTTGAGTCTGTGCAAAGCTACTAACTTGCATGTTTAAGGGTTTTCAACAACTCTTCTCTGATCTTTTCCCATACTGAGAAGTGTTGGAAATTTACTCCCGACAATGGCAGACATAAACCTTCTTCCAGAGTTGGGAAAAAAGTGGTTGGAGGGAAAGTGAACTTGCAAACACTCAGATTTTCGCATGAGCTCTTTCACAAGGAGCATATCGGCACACAGAGTAGTTTTATTTAGTGCCAGTAACTACTGTGGCAGTGTGTGCTTTTTGAGACCCAAAACAATTTTTGCTTTTGCCAATGTTGGTTATAATGGTGAGAGCCTAGCAGCTCCCACACCAATAAGGTTTTAACAAAAACCATGCCAAAACAAGTCACATTGACAAAACTAAAAAGCTGACCACCAATTTCAGACCTACTGGCTTTGCCAATGCTCGTTTATTTTTGTTTCCCATAATCTTATTGAAAGGGGTAACAATGATTTTCCATTATGAATATTTTTGGGAAATATTAGCATGCATCAACATGCTACTAAATGATGCTGCAAAGAAATGGTACCTGAATATTTTACAGTAGTTAAGCTAAATGTTTTTTTCCCCTGCTTTCATTTTTTAGGAACATTTTATTTTGAAAGCAAAGAATCCTCAATCTTGCTTTCAAGCTTCTGCAAATATTTGCATCAAAGCAGAGAGCATTCTGGGAGCATTATACATAGCCTCATATTGCTAAACTTTGAAAACGTGTGTACACATTTTTATACTGGAACCACTGTCAGTAGTGCAGTCAGAGCTTACAACATTTACTTAGAACGCGCACCCTAATAATAAAGGCTTTCAATTATTGAACCATAAATACAAGTTTGAACATCATTAACATATGGACAAAAATATTACCTTAACTGCAGACAGTGCCCTTGACTGATCCTTAAGGAGGTCCTGCACAATGGCAGCCAAAGGGTTTGTGCTGCAAGGGGTTGGGTCTACTTGTCCCAAGGACAAAATACACATGAAAACTTGTTGCCCTTGACCCCAAACAATATGTCCTGGGCGTCGGGCTATAGCAATTCCACATCCCTGAAAATCCCATGCGCCATCTGCTGTATGAAGATTTCACTTGTTTAGGCAGTAAAAATACGAAATACACTCATGCCAGCTCGGCTTTTAGCTTCGACAGCCTTCAAGCCTATTGATCACACGATAAACATCCTACCTTCCAACCCAGCATCATTTACTAGTGCTCAATGAAGAACATTAAAAGGACCCAGCCTTTTCTGGTGCCACAGCATCGCATAATTCCAGGGGCCCTGGTCACTGCCCAGTTAAATGCTTTATTCAAGGTAATGAACATTTGGACGAAGCTGCAGTTTCTCAAGCAGTGCTTCTTAAAGCGGTTTTTCAATTCATTGCACAAGGCATAGTGGCAAATACACTGCCAAAGCAGACTTGCAATTAAGGAGGCCATTTCCAGGGAAGAAATGTCATGACATTGAAAACAATGACTTGCTGGGCTAAGGTGCGGGATTAAAGGCAATGTTCGTAATGACCTGGAGTAAGACAGCACCCAACACTAGAGGTGGAACACTTACAGTGCTGTAAGTGAGACAAGAAAGGCTGGGGTGAGCTCTAAAATTAATCTTTTCAAAGAGGCGTGGTCTAGGCGATTAGAGGTGTGGCTTAAAATATGTACACCAAGCTCACATGCTTTGAACACCGTGCCACATGACCAGCAACTGGGTTTTTGAAAATGCATGCAGCCACACAACCAAAGCATAATATTTATATGAAATTAATAATGATTTTCTGAAGAAAAAATATAGAATTTAAATAGCTTAAACGAGTGTCTTCGACACTGCTGTTCTCCCATTCACACTACTTTCTTTAAACTTTCACTGTTGCCTACCTTCGTATCACAACGTCCGAGTACTTAATTATGAGCCATCAAATACCCACACACAATCTAAGCTCGGGGGAGGGGCAGACAAGTATATCAGAGAATGCACTATACTAGAGTCCTCTGTTGCATAACAGGAAAAAAAGAAAGAAACCGCCAGAATCCTGGATAAAGTGTTAACAGATTACATCAACATGGAAGGCCGCGTTTCCCAAACTCAGGGCCCCTAACAACTGGAGGGCAGTCAGCCATAAAACAGCATTAACATTTTGGATTTATTTTGGTTCATTTGCAATGCTTCAAATAGAGGTCAAATGCCAGGCACTGCCTTCTAACAATTGTGGCATAGAGTGTTTAAGAAATGCAGTGTTAATACAGCAATGCAGAGTGGCATAGAGTGCATTGGTATAGAATACAGTATAGTTGAGCGGTAGTCTTGCAGAGTGCATTGGTGCATAGTAGAGTGGCACACAGTACAGTGGAACAGAGCAGATTGTTTCTGAGCAGATTGGCATAGTGTGCACCAGTGAAGAGTACAGTGGTGTAGAGTAGTGTGGGGGTAGAGTGCATTGGCATAGAGTAGAGAGGCGTTGAGTGAAGCGGCAGTGTGGAGTAGCGCAAAGTAGAGTGCAGTGTTGTGGAGTAGAGTGGGGTAAAGCGGAGTATGCATGGTGTGGTAGCACACTGCCATTACAGACAACACATTGTCAATTGAGAGAAACTCATTGCAGAAAATAGTGCTTACAGACTAAAGACAACGTACCTTGTAACAACCGAACTAAAAGGGCCATCCTCATGGGAGGTTACAAATGAAGACAATGAGGTACTTAGAGGAGGGACTAACAGGTCTAATAACTAATCAGAAGCCAGCATTTACTAAAGGACAATGACACAAGCCAATGACAAATATGGGCAGAGAGCAGGCGGGGCTCCAAGAACATAGTCCAATACAGCATGGCTCGCAGAGCAGCGCATGCACTGCCCAGGCTCGACCCAAAAGTGGGGCACAGGGGCTCATTGTCCCTGCTAGCATTACGGCAGAGTGCACCTTAGCGGCAAGAAGTGGGAGGTAAGGGTGCGGCAAAATGCATAAGTCCATTTATTCTCAGAAAGGGAAGACGGCCTGTTTCATGATTGAAGTGATGGCCTGGCATTTTGTGGAAGGGGTGAAAAAACAGAAGAGGAGATGGTCCCCATACAGGGCCACAGCTATCATTAATGCAGCTGCTGCAGTTGCGTTGTGGCCCAAGAGTGTAAGAGGATCTTAGCACCGAATAATGAAGAACAGTGTTTTTGTTTGATGCATTTGTTCCGTTAGAAGTCTTAAATTTGTAGTGGCTTATGACCTACAGGAAAGAGCCCATGAAATCTCAATCCCCTACCCATTGTGATCAGCCAGGCCACTCCCCAATTTGACATAAAGTGGGGGACTCCGTGTTAAAAAAAAATAATGTTTTAAGACCTCTGCCCTATAGGGACCGGGATTTAAGCCAAATGCCCCGAGTCATTCCCTCCTAGACCAGAGCCCATGTAGGAGTTCTCCTTCGCCCCACTTAAAACCCCGGCGTTGTTCCTTTTGCATACACGAAGCTAAACTGAGTTAGTTATACGCGACCTAAAAGAAGAAAAAGAAAAAAAACTTTCAACACTTGACTTCTGAGACGCGTTTGGGGGGGGGGGGGGGTCGAACTCCGTGCACCCGGAAGCACACACTGGTCCAAATACCAGCTCGCCCCTTTTAAAAGGGCAAACATCGGGAAGTCGCCAGAGAATAACATGCTATGCAGCATAGGGCAGATGTGGGATAGTGTGCAGACAACCGCACAGCCGGTGGGCACAGTACTCTGGTGGAGATTTAACAAGGTAAAGGATGTTACGGGGCGAGGATACGGACATCCGGGGCAGAAAGAGCACAGCGTTTCCCTGTGTGTTATTTGCAGTGCGACATCGACCGGAGAGCAGAAAGAGACAAGGTCTTAAAAATAAATCGCAAACCTTGACGCGTTCAGATTCTAGCTTTGCATTCTGAAAGATGTAGTCCTGTTTATCCTATCCAAATCAGAATTACATGTCCCAGAATGCATACAAAAAAACCTGGGCTGGATGAGCTACACACTCGGAAACCAGGTAAAAATCAAGAGCGCTAGTAATTTAAACTTGGATCGCCTTCGGCATTTGGTTACAAACATCGACCAAGCGCTGGTGTCGAAGGAGAACCGGGGGAGGGGTCGATGACAGTCAGCAAACCATTTACAGTTCAGAAATTTTATTTAGACCAGTGCGAGGCCATCACAACAAAAATGCGCTAGTCGGTACAAGGAAACCCGGAACTGCAAACTGAAAGCTCTGAGGACGCGAAATATAGTACCATATAATGTCTCTAACCGGAACTCAAGCTAGAAAATCTGCGTTCCCCTTAGGTTGACGCACGTTGTTCTAATACACCGGAAAACTAACCGTTAGAGACGGCGCACTACGCGATAAGCCGACGACCAACCTGCTACTATACTACTCAACGCCTAAATGCTTCTATACCCCATGAAAAGAGACAACACTCCCTGCAACAGGCTTCGTTGCCCATCACGTCTCACCGGGGTTAAGCCTTTACGGCTTTTCTGTTGTTCTTCGAGCCTCGGTCTTGTTGCTGTACCGCTTTAGAGAACCTCTCGGCGTCAGCGATCACTGGTCGTTTTCCTCCAAACAGATGCGTCACAAAATGGCCGCAACGGTGCTCTGTCCTCGGACTACTCTAACCCGTTGCCCTGCCCTCTATCTGGTATCTGTCATGCTATTGGTGCGATCTCAAGTCACTCTAATTAAAGGACTAATTAACACAGAGAATTTAGCGCGGGACAGAAGTGAGGCGGGGATTGAGGTTTTACTCTGCAGCTAAACTTGAAACAGGGCGGTGAAATACACCCATCGTAGCCTGATTCGTCATCTTTAGACTTCCCTGTCCGTATTTTATGGAAAGATAGTTGGTGAAATCTACTCATCTTTAACGCTTATTGGCTAGATGTTCACGTCAATTATACATGGTTTTGTGTAATGCTTCCAATCGGGTTTCTCTTTTCTCCGCGCTGGCGACGTTTTCTAGCAACCCTGAGCCATGTAATTTTGTTTCCTACCGGGTTTTTTTTTTTGCGCATGTGTTTGGTCGGGTGTTTAGAATCATGGGAGAGCGACTGCGGGTGATCCGCCATTTTATCGCTTAGTGAGCGTGCATCTTCAAATTAAATAGTGCATGTGGATCGGAAACGGTTAAATTGCACCCACATTGTAATATTATATTACATCTGCGTCCCCCGTCTTCATCATAATCATTATTATAGGAGGCAAATCCCATCTTCAACCTAGGAATGCTAAAAAAAGAAAAGAAAAACACTGCTCACACTCGTTAGCTGCCATACAAGAAAGATAATTTATATCGTTCCCCGTTCTCTTTCTATTTTGTTTTGCCTTTAACGGACGAGGGTGTTCACTTGTGGGCTTTCAACGTCCACTAGAGAAGGTATGAGAGAAGTTGGAGACCCTCATCCCCTGCTTTTGTTTTTCGGGGTGGGGGAGGCAAGCACAGTTAGTTTTTGAAGGGATTCTGTAATGTTGCTTAGCTGCGTGGAATGTCGGAGTAGCCACCATACATGGAATGTTTGTATGTTCAATTGGTAAAAAGAAGGTTGTGGTTAGCTGGATGGTGGACACGTAGGGATGCTGAGTGTACCAATGCTCCTCAGCTTCGATAAACACACATTATTCTACAGCTGCATTTGAGTGTTTGTACTAAGGTGGTAGGATGACTCCGTCACTATGCACTAAGGTCCCATAATCCTACGTATAGTTCTGTGTTTGTGCAGAATCCCTGCAACATGGTGCAGCCAACGTTTGGTCTGGTACTTATACACTGGATCCCTGAGTAGCGCTTGGGTTTGTCCACGATACCCTCTCACTGGTTCCCGGAGACATCTGTGGTGGGGGGGACCTCACCTCCTGCATTTGTAGGGTACACCTATTTCTGTGGGTTTTGCAAGCTTGAAGTTTAAAAGGTTTTTAGACCCATTTTGCGCTACTGTTTTATTGACTATTTTCACTTTTCCATGGCACATAGCCGGGCGGCGGTTACAAATTATTTGACTCAACACGGAGTCCCCAATGTGGGGGCTAGCTTTATTTTCGTGGTTGAAGCGGGTCCAGCATACCGCTTTGAGGTGTTTTATTCTAGGGTTACATTTCCAGCAGTTGATGCTAATGCTAGTTTTTTTCATGCTTACACAGCCTCTGCTCCTCCAGTGGCGTATCATCTTTACGCGATGATTGAAGTTCCGTTGGTGTCCTGGGAGCACATTATTTGGTTTAATGGCGCCCTTCCTCACCCTGTCTCTTTTGTTTGAATGGGCCCCTTGTCTATCGATGGGGCTACTTGGCCTGTTTTGGCTGGTTTTACACCACATCCCAATTATCTCAATGTTGCTATCGTGGAGCTGCGTTTGCTATATACACAATTAGTTCATCTTCATAGACGAGTCATACAGTTTATGTCTTGTGCACTTTTGGTAGCTCCGGCTGGAGCTGCACCTCCGGCACCTGTGCAGGGCAGATGTCTTGTGATTAGTCCCGTCATGATTAACTCAGCGATGGGAAAACGTCCTCAAAATCGTGAGGACTTACCGTTTTGGATAGCACAGACAATTGAGCAGCTTAAGGCTGTTTATCCACACACATCTCCTATTTAAAAACACAGAATCCTTACCAGCCATATGCTCAGTAGCAGCCGTTACTAGGTCTATGACATATTGATGATGACATTTTGGCAGCTATTGCCGCAACGAAGGAGGGAACACAGTTTCCACAGGGATTCCCTTCTCGTTAAGCCTAACACTTAACACCTGATCAAATTCCATTTGTAACTATTCCGTCAGTTGGAGACCGTTTGATTCCCAACGAGGACCGCAGACTTTCTTTGATTGTGGCTGCTCATGAAAGCATGGCTTCTGCACATACTGGAGTGATAGCAACAATTTTGCTTTCACAGCAACGTTTCTGTTGGCGTGGCTTATACCAGCAAATGCGTAAATATGTTCTTTCCTGTGACATTTGTCAACAGATTAAACCTTCATCTGTTTCACGTCCACCACATTCTCAACTTTTCATTTCAAATCAACCATTTGGATGTATTTATCTTGATCCCTGCGGTCCTTTGACATCAGACAACGCTTTCAAATATATTTTGGTTGCAGTGGATTCGTGCTCTAGGTTCTTTTGGGTTTGACCACAATGCAGCGCTGACGCTCGAACTGTTATGAAAGATTTGCGTGTCTTTGTAGGGACATATGCCTGTGGAACCTTTCATTCAGACCTAGTTCCGGCTTTTACCTCTAAGCCTTACTGGGATGCGATGAAGTCTATGGGGGTGCAGGTGCAATTCTTGTCTCCATATCGGCCTGAGGGCAATTCTGTTGTGGAGCGGGTGAACCATGACTTAAAGCAATCTTTAACAGCAAGGGTATTAGGTACGGGTCGGGGCTGGTTGGTTCAATTTATGGAGTCTAATGTGCACTAAATAATCTCCCTAGAAGATCTCTGGGTGGTAGATAACCATTGTACTATGTTACAGGTTCTACAAAAGAATCGTAACACTCTTGCAAAAACTAATTTGCCCTCCTCCACGGATGCAGCAGTGCTGATTCCGGTTTCTGGCTGGCTTCCTAAAGTTGGTGACCTGGTCAGAGAGAAGGTGGAGAACAAGAAAGAATTTGGTCCATCTTACCGTGCACCAGTTCCAGTCCTTGGTTTGAAAGGCACCCGTACTGTGAACTTACCTCCGCTACCTGGTCGCAAGGAGAATCGATTCATTTCCATTGAACATGTCAAGTTACACCATATGGCTGATATTCAATAGTATGCCTACACGCATTCCGCGTCAAGATGTTTTGCTTCATCCGATGAATTCTTTTTCCCCGAATTCTCCACAACAACTGGAAGGGGAGATGGAGTCTTCAATTGATTTATTAACTGTTTTGCCTTCTACATCTGCAACTGTGGAAAACGAGTATGCTTCCTCACCAGTTGAAGTTATAGTTGATGTTCCTGAAAGTACAATACACTCACCTTCCAATGAAGAAGATCTCCCATTGTTTCAGCTCGGTTCCAGTGGTTACTATATGGACCGAAATAACTTTTTCTTCGGATACATCTTCGTTGTCTTCGTCTGTAGCGGTGCCTCCTACACGGATTTGTGTTTTTATCTCGTGGTTAACCCTGCTAGGCCTTTTCCCTCTTGTGCTAAGCCTTTTTTCGGCTATTTGGGGTAGTTCGCGCTTAGGCCCAGGTAACTTTTTGACCACATAAGGTATCTATGCCAAATTTGCGTCCTTTTCTTCCAACATCATGGGGATTTTAAAGGTACCCAGGGTTTGTTGATTCCCCTGGAGGGGACCCAAAAATTAGCCAAAATAAAGCTAATTTTTTTGGGGGGAAAATGGGAAAAAAGTGCTGCAGAAGAAAGCGTCTGTTTTTTTCCATGCAAATGGTATCAACAAAGGGTTTGTGGTGCTGAAATCACCATCTTCCCAGCTTTCCGGGACTGACAGTCTTTTGTCAGAAAACCAAACGTTGTTACACAGTTTTGGCATTTTACTGGGACATAGCTTATTTTTACTATTGTTTGTGCTTTCAACCTCCTTCCAGTTAGTGGTAAAAATGGGTATAATAGCAATAATGGATCTTGAAAAGCTATACATTTCAGAAAAGTAAACAAAATTCTGAATTCAGCAATGGGTCATTTGTGTAGATCCTTCAAGGTTTTCTTACAGAAACTAACAGTTGAAAATAAGAAAAATTGAAAATGAGTTGAAAAAACAGCCATTTGTGCCAACGTTTTCACCTATAACTTCTTCTAAGTATGACAGATCTTTGAAAGCAATATACCGTTACATCCGCTGGACCCTTCTGGTTGTGGGGACATATAGGACTTGTAGGTTCACCAAGGACCCGAGGAAACTAGAGCGAATAACTGAGCAATGTCTTGCAATAGTATGCCTACACGCATTCCGCGTCGAGATGTTTTGCTTCATCTGATGAATTCTTTTCCCCCAAATTCTCCATAGCAACTGGAAGGGGAGATGGAGTCTTCAATTGATTTATTGACTGTTTTGCCTTCTACATCTGCAACTGTGGAAAACGAGTATGCTTCCTCACCAGTTGAAGTTATGGTTGATGTTCCTGGAAGTACAATACATTCACCTTCCAATGAAGAAGATCCCCCTTTGTTTCAGCTCGGTTCCAATGGTTACTATATGGACTGAAATAACTTTTTCTTCGGATACATCTTCGTTGTCTTCGTCTGTAACGGTGCCTCCTATTGGATTTGTGTTTTCATCTCGTGGTTAACCCTGCGCTGCTAGGCCTTTTCCCCCTTGTGCTAAGCCTTTTTTCGGCTATTTGGGGTAGTTCGCGCTTAGGCCCCTATAACTTTTTAACCACATAAGGTATCTATGCCAAATTTGCGTCCTTTTCTTCCAACATCATGGGGATTTTGAAGCTACCCAGGGTTTGTTGATTCCCCTGGAGGGGACCCAAAAATTAGCCAAAATAAAGCTACATTTTTTTTTTTAAATGGGAAAAAAGTGCTGCAGAAGAAAGCGTCTGTTTTTTTCCCTGCAAATGGTATCAACAAAGGGTTTGTGGTGCTGAAATCACCATCTTCTCAGTTTTCAGGGACTGACAGACTTTTGTCAGAAAACCAAACTTTTTTACACAGTTTTGGCATTTTACTGGGACATAGCCTATTTTTGCTATTTTTTGTGCTTTCAACCTCTTTCCAGTTAACAGTAAAAATGGGTATGGAAGCAATGATGGATCCTGAAAAGCTATACATTTCAGAAAAGTAAACAAAATTCTGAATTCAGCAAGGGGTCATTTGTGTAGATCCTTCAAGGTTTATTTTATAGAAACTAACAGTTGAAAATAAGAAAAATTGAAAATGAGTTGAAAAAGCAGCCATTGGTGCCAACGTTTTCACCTGTAACTTCTAAGTATGACAGATACTTGAAAGCAATATACCGTTACATCCGCTGGACCCTTCTGGTTGTGGGGATATATAGGACTTGTAGGTTCACCAAGAACCTGAGGAACCCAGAGCCAATAACTGAGCAATGTCTTGCAATGGTTTTTCATTGTGTACCGGGTATATAGCAATTCATTTGGTAAAATATAAAGAGTGAAAAATAGGTATCAAAGACACCTATGTATTTCCGAAATGGGAACAAAATATAGAGTTTAGACACAGTAGCTATTTGCACATCTCCAAAATTGTGGGTACCCATACTAGCATGTGAATTATAGGGCAGTTTTCAAAGAGACTTCTTTTTTACACATTGTCTTACATTTGGAAGGCAGAAATGCATTGAAAGTCAATAGGTAATAACAGTTGCTCTACAATTCTGTGTTCCCCTAAGTCTCCCGATAAAAATGGTACCTCACTTGTGTGGGTAGGCCTAGTGCCCGCAACAGGAAACGGCCCAAAACGCAACGTGGACACTCCACATTTTTACAGTGAAAACTGACCCTTTTTTTTCAAAGTGCCTAGCTGTGGATTTTGAACCCTAGGTCTGCCGGCACCTAGGGAAACCTAGCAAACCTATACATTTTTGAAAACTAGACACCCAGGGGAATCGAGGATGGGGTGACTTGTGTGGCTCTCTCCAGGTTCTGTTACCCAGAATCCCTTGTAAACCTCTAACTTTGTAAAAAAACTAAAACAAATTTCCTCACATTTCTGTGATGGAAAGTTCTGGAATCTGTGTGGATCCACAAACTTCCACCCATCCGCATTCCCCAAAGTCTTCCGATAAAAATGGTACCTCACTTGTGTGGGTGGGCCATGTGCCCGCGGCAGGGAAGGGCCCAAAATGCAACGTGGACACACCACATTTTTACAGTGAAAACTGACCCTTTTTTGCAAAGTGCCTAGCTGTAGATTTTGAACCCTAGCTCTGCCGGCACCTAGGGAAACATAGCAAACCTATACATTTGTGAAAACTAGACACCCTGGGAAATCCAGGATGGGGTGATTTGTGTAGCTCTCACCTGGTTCTGTTACCCAAAATCCCTTGCAAACCTCAAAATTTGTCAAGAAACACATTTTCCTCATATTTCTGTGATGGAAAGTTCTGGAATCTACGTGGATCCAGAAAACTCCACCCACCTCGCATTCCCTAAAGTCTTCCGATAAAAATGGTACCTCACTTGTGTGGGTAGGCCTAGTGCCCGCGGCAGGGAAGGGCCCAAAACGCAACGTGGAAATACCACATTTTTACAGTGAAAACTGACCCTTTTTTGCAAAGTGCCTAGCTGTAGATTTTGAACCCTAGCTCTGCCGGCACCTAGGGAAACATAGCAAACCTATACATTTGTGAAAACTAGACACCCAGGGAAATCCAGGAGGGGGTGACTTGTGTGGCTCTCACCAGGTTCTGTTACCCAGAATTCCTTGCTAATCTCAAACTTTGTCAAAAAAAGACTCTTTCGTTGAGGTATTGGGGTCTGGTGTTGTGAAGGGATTTGTAGGCATGAGTGAGCAGCTTGAAGGTCACTCTCTTTTCAACAGGGAGCCAGTGGAGGTCTCTTAGGTGCTGGGTGATGTGGTCTTGTGGGATGCCGAGGATGAGTCTGGCGGCGGTGTTCTGGATGGTCTGGAGTTTGTGGAGTAGGGATTTGTTGATCGCGGCGTAGAGGGCGTTTCCGTAGTCCAGTCTGCTGGTTATGAGTGCTTGGGTGATGGCCTTTCTGGATTCGGGGGGGACCCATTTGAAGGTCTTGCGGAGGATGTTGAAGCATGCGGAGGATATGGCGTTGATCTGTCGGGTCACAGTGAGGGAGGAGTCGAGTATGATACCGATGTTGCGGGGGTGGTCCTTGGGTGTGGGGGGGTTGCCGAAGGCGGTGGGCCACCAGGTGTTGTCCCATGCGGAGGGGGGGATCCGAGGACTTCTGTTTTCTCTGAGTTGAGTTTCAGGCAGGTGCTACTCATCCAGGAAGCAACGTCTTTCATTCCTTCCTGGAAGTTGTGTCTGGTGGTGTCGGGTTCCTTGGTCATCACTAAAGGGATTAACTCCACAGGTCCTGCCTTTACATGTATGTCCTATATGTCGGTATTTTCTTTTTTTTTTAAACTCTTATTATTGAAAATTTGTAGCAAACAAATACAATAACCAACCTTTCAATCGGCACTTACCCATACTTTACATGTCTTACATGCATCAGAAACAGATGTCTATCATGGATACAATATTATACGTTTTGCCCCCTCCCCCCTTCTAATTTGTAACATGTAACTATTGGAAATCTTGCATTGACCCTCCCCTAGTGCTTCCCCGGAGGGGAGCTATGCTCGACAAGGAGGCAGATCATCCCCCTGCTTTTATTCCATCCTCCCCAGAAGCAGCCATATACCATATAGAGGGGCACCGCGTAATCGCACGATGACCATCTCGAAAACGGCTGCAACGAATCCTATCATGTTTGGTATCAAACATGTTGGAATCATGCCCCTACACCGTAAACGGTGTGGGAGGTATGATTCCAAGCATTGGAAGAGCCCTCCATGAGGCTCTCAGTGTTCCCGGTACCAGCCTTCTTGTCCCGGGCAGCACAAAATGGTTGCTGCCGACCAGAGACACATTTCTGCTCTCCTACTGCTGAGCCAAGCTCAAGCAGGGGAAGTTAGAACAATAGGCATCCTGTCACAGGGAGGTGTGACCACCTCTCAGACAGGATTTACTGTATTAGGGCTGGGTGAGTGCGCTTGCCAGCGCCTGAAAGTCTGCATGAGGGGCACATTTGGTGTCCCTGTGCATAGTCCAATTCAAACCAGTCCTAGGAGCCGTTGACTCCAGCTCTGGCGCAAAAGTGGACAAAGGACATGGGAGTAACCTCCCCCCTTTCCAGACCCTCCATTGGGAAGGTCCCCTGAATCTTCCCAACCCTCTCCTTAGGGAACTTAAGGGCTTACCTGGATGTAGGTCCCTAGATTCGTCGTGGGATAAGATTCAGAACTGAAACCACTGCACTTCTACCGTCTGGGCACTCTGGACTTCGCTGGATTTCATTTGGGCCTGACTTCATCTCCCTTCCAGTCTGCTGCATCCTCTGTGCATCATACAGGAACCTTCCAAGGCCTGTGAAGCATCAAGGACTACCGAAGTAATCTCCCTTGGAGTGAAGGAGTCACTCCCCTGCATTCGCAGGCACCGCAACTAAGTCGACCGGTCTGTAGATCCTGAGCTCCTCCGGACTCCGTGGGTTCTGCATCACAGGTGGTGGTGGTTTTCCACAGCTCCCGAGGCCTGCTCTACCCTGTCACCAAGTTTGAGGCCAGTAGTCCTCGTGGGGGTTGCAATAACCGAACCCCTGAGTAGGCGTCTCCTTTGCAGTTACAAAGGCTTGTTGACCTCTTTGCAAGAAGATCTTCGGGCTCCAAGTAGTCCCAGCCTCAAGCACCTCCAGTGACCAGAATCTTCAGCCACACCGCATCGTGGCCTGCATCTTTTGGTGAGCTGCTTGAGGTCCTCTTGCGGCTCCTGTGCCTCCGGCCTGTGGGTCCCTTTGAGGGTCACCTTTGTTTTCTTTGGGCTCCCCTGATTGCTCGGGCCTGCCCTTACTCCCCTGCTTGTGGTGAGTCTCCTGGACCTTGCTGGTCCTAACCGTGCACCTTCTTGACTTCCTGCGTGAGTTGCATTTGCCAAGGCTTGTGGGTGCTCCCGCCGGACACCGACCCCTCAGCACTCGACATCCTTCATGGGACAGCTTGTATCCAGGTCCTGGTCATCCTCAGCGTTGCCTGGTCCTCGCAGCTGCAGAGTCAAGTTTACCGTCATCTTTCCTGAAGCACCCGACATCGGAGGGCATTAGTCTTCCAAGTCTCCTGGTCACCCCTGAGTGACATAGACTCTGTCCCCTCTGCTTTCAGGTACTCCTCTTCAAGAATCCACGTTTGGATTCCTCCGGACTTCTTCTCTTCCAGCAGCGGCACTTTCCTGAAGTCCTCCATTGGGTTCGACAGCGTTTTCCGACGCCACTTCACACCTATGCACCCGGCTTCCCTGGGATAGGCAACTTGGGTACCATGGTATCCACGGGTGGGGTGGCTCTCCAACCTTCTGTCTTCCACAGTGTTTCTCCAGGGTCCACTGAGAAGGGTCCTTAATCTTTAAAAATCCAACCGCGACTTGCACATAGACTTGTACGGAGCATGCAGACGTGTTCACACACTCTCCGTGGGGCCCCTATCTACTTACCTTGGGTAGTTCTGTGGGTCCCCAGCAATTCTATGTCCTCTCGACATTATCCTGACTTGAGTCGTGGTTTTTATACCACTTTCTTAGTATATGGTTTGGTCCCCCGCTGGGGCCCACTGTGTATTACTGCTATTTTCTGTGATTCCTTTGCTTTAAACTTGTGTGCTTTGTGTCTATCTCCATGTGGGAGATACTGTAATGTACTAGATAGTGTTATATAATAAATACATATCTTTATAAATACTTTGTGTGGTTCTCTTTCATTTAATCTATACTATAAGATTGCATTCTCGTGAAACAAGCTGCTTTACACTCCTTCAAGACTAAGCCTGAAGGCTGCTCTCCACAGCTACCACTTGGATAGCTTTCTAAGGTTGTCTGAGACCTCCTAAATCACCATAAGGGTTCTCTGGACTGGTGCAATGTGCCCACTTACATTAGTGGACATCATATACAATGGCCAGCTTCTCACAGGAACGAATGGCAACCTCCCGAGGGGATGCAATTGCCTCCTGCCACTCCACCTCAGTTATATCTCCCAGGTCCTCTGCCTACCTTTTCCCCCAGTGTATCAGGAGAGTTGTTCAGTATTTTCCTGTATGTCGCTGATATAGCCTTTTCTTTCAAGTAGTCATCTAAGAGCATATCTTCTAAAGGAGACGAGGCCGGGAGCTCAGCATTGCCAGGAAGGGCTCTTTGGAGTGCATTTTGTACCTGGAGATAATGGAAAGTTTCTGTTGGGTCGAGCTCATAGTCTCTTTGGAGATCTGAAAAAGACAGAATCTTCCCTTTCACCCATAGGTCTCCCACCCTAGCAAGACTGATAAGGTCCCATTTGTCGAAACCCGGTTGTCTTGCCAGCAGTCCCAAACGGACTGAATCCCAAAGCGGAGTCACCAGCGTGAGCTTGTCCTCCCACCCCAAAGCTGCCGACGCCTCATGCCATATTTTAATAGTTGTTGAAGTAGGTGTATGTTTTGGTGCCAACTGTTTCCCACCATAGATGGCTCTTTGATAGCTCCCTGGCCCCATGTTGCGTCTATCCATTCTATACGCTGGTTCGGTATAGGATAAATGGACCAATTGATTTACCACTGTGAGCTGTACTGCCCAATAATAATATTGTATTGCCGGGAGGGTGATACCTCCATCATACCAGCTCTTTGTCAGCTTGGTTAGTGCTATTCGCAGGACTCCACCATCCCACAGAAGTGTTCTTACTTCCAATTCTATAGTTTGAAAATACCTAGGAAGAACTGGATATGGCGTATTTTGTAAAATATAAACAAAGCGGGGGAGTGCCATCATTTTTATATAGGGAGGCTTTCTCCAATAGCGACAGGGGAAGTGTCCTCCAGTGTCGCACGTCTTCCTATAGTCAACGCAGGGGGGGAGCCAAATTACGTTCATAAATGACCGCCTGGTCTGAGGTGACAAAAATTCCCAGGTAGCGAAACCCTTCAGCCACTCTCCTTGCCGTACAAACTCTGGGAAGGTTGATGCCTGGGCCCCAAAGGACTTCTAGTAACGATTTGTCCCAGTTTATAGTGTATCCCGAGTTCTTTTGATACAGGGTAAATTTATACAGCTCTGTGTATCGAGGAATATGGGCTAGCCAAATAGAGCTGTATATCATCTGCATATAGGGAGATTCTATCTTCCCAATCCTCTGTCCATTTGAGTCCCCTAATAAACGGATCTCCCCTTTTCCATACCACCAATGGCTCCGACACTAGGGCAAATATTAAAGGGGAGAGGGGCATCCCTGCCTTGTCCGTCTTTCGCAATCTGAAGATTGATGATCTTCCCCCATTTACCGTGACTTGAGCTAGTTGGTCCGAATAGAGAAGCCAGATCCATGCTAAGAAGTTTTCACCGAATCTGAATCTCTCCAGTGTCGTGAACAGAAAGGGCTATTCTATCATATTGAACGCCATTTTGGCGTCTAATGACATTACCACTGCTTCTTCCTTGATTCTATCTGCGCTCCCCTGTACTCCATGAAGGAGTCTTAAGTTAAGAGCAGTGTTTCTACCTGGCATGAAACCCGATTGGTCGGGTTGGACTAACTTATTTAACAGTGGGGCCAGGTGTGTAGCAAGGATTTTCGCTTTTGTGTATTACGACGATATTGGCCAACCTTTGATTTTCGGGTAGTGTCCCTAGTGTAACGCATTCTTGATACATTTTCAGTAGGTATGGGGCAATCTTGGACGCAGTTATTTTGTATAACTCTATCGGTAGGCCATTTGGGCCATTGCTTTACCGGTCTTCAGTGCAGTGATTGCTTGTATCACTTCGTTTTTGGTCAGATCTGACTCCAGTGACTCTCTGTCTGCCTCCCCGAGGGAGGGCAGGTTAAGAGTAGCCAGAAGCTCACAGGCTTCCGTCTGGGTGGTCAAGTTTGATGGCATATATAATTGCCTGTAGTATGGTGCAAAGGCCTCCGCTATTTCTTGTCGATCTCTAAGTGGAGTTCCTTTATCCTGGGAGATTTCAAATACCCATCTGGCCGCACCCTTCCGTTTCTCTAGCCACGCTAACAGCTTGCCCGCCCTATCTCCCACCTCATATAGTCGATGCAGAGTCACCCAGTGATGTGCCCTAGCTGCCTCTTCGGCAATGTCCTTATATTGTTTCTATCTATGTTTCTTTTCTGGTGAATATGTCAGTATTCGCTCTGATTCTAATTTTTGAATTTCATCTTCTATTGCCATCAACTGTTTCTGTCTCTCTTTTTTATAACCAGCGATTGAAGAGATCCCCTGTTTCCTGATAACTGCCTTGCAAGCTTCCCATATGGTTTGGGCTAATTTTACCGACCCATTATTTCCAATAAAATAATTTGTTGTCGCTTCTGTTAAGCTCTCCCTGATGGATGGTATTTTTAAGTACCAGGGGTTAAGTGACATTCCCTGATGCTTAGTTGTAGGGTGACAGCCATAAAGTGTGCTGAGTGGGGAGTGGTCCGAGATACCCCATGGAAGGTGGGTCGATTCCCCAAACATTGAGACCTGGTCTGCCAACCCAAACATATAGTCGATGCTTTATAAGCTCCCTTGAACCCCAGAATGGAAATTATACTGGCGGGTTGAGGGATTGTGCATCCTCCAAACGTCAACCAGTCCTTTCCCTGGAGCCTCTCGTTGTCTGGCTGGCCAACTGAGGTCCGCGTTGCAGTCACCCCCTATGATTAGTTCTCCCTCAGGCAGATTAATTATATGTGACCCTAAGTCAGCGAGGGTGGGCGCATGTAATCTTGGAGGGATATAGAGGGACATAATGTTTAACGGCCTGCCCTCCCAGTGCCCAGACAGAGTGACAAAACGCCCCAGTGAATCATGTGTTACTGTTTGTATTTTGAAAGGGAAGGATTTGCGCAATAGGATCCCAACTCCCTCGACCCTCTGGCATAGCCTGCGTGGGCTACTAATTTATAACCCCACCTATTGAGTGCGCAGTAGGAGGTCCCTTGTATGTGGGTTTCTTGCAACAAGGCAACATCCGGAGCTTGCCGCTTCAGATATGGCAGTACCACTCCTCTTTTGATTTTGTCCCCTAGCCCATTTATGTTCCATGAGAGGATCTTAAAATTACAGGAGGGGGAGGCCCTCTCATGTTACCATGTATTTCTTGTGTTTGGACAGCTCCACCTGTGGAAGGGGCAGCTGGACAGGGGGGGGCAACCCAGCAGGGATCCACCAAACAATCTTTTTCCCCCTAAGACATGCGTTGTGTCGTACTGCTTCTATTATCCAATTTACGTGCCAATAAACATTATAGAAATGAACTGTTGAAACCATCCCACCCCTCCCCCTCCCTGCTTCCCTGCACAGTGGACTTAGAACTGCCCACCCCCAAACTTTGCAGAGTGCCAGTGTACCCTTACCCTCATATCTCAACGTTGGGGGACGTACCCCAGCTGGCCACCCATCCCACCCTGTACAATCCCTTAAGCGTAGACTAACTTGTGCCATTGTGTACGGATTACTTTCGGGCCATCCGGTTCATAGTTGAATCTAACAAACATCATAAAAGCAAAAATCAAGGGTTGTGAGATCAGTCAAGCCAAGCTACTGTCTTACTGTAAATTCCCGTCTCTATGAGACTGATGAAATTTATGTTCCCAGGGAGGCTTGTAGCAAAACTCATAATATATCTTACTTCGCCCAAAGTCTCCATGAATATCACACCGACCGGCCAGTGTAAGTCCTTTCGTCATCCTGTTCCGGATCATCGCTTTGTCGCCGTCCTGGATGTTGCCAGTCCCATGTTTCTGCCGCTGGAAATTGGTTCATTTGTTTCCAGGTGTCCTCCAGCCACTCCCAGGCATCCTCCGGGGACTCGAAGAACCAGGACTTTCCCTCTGCCACCACTCGGAGCTGGGCCGGAAATAACATTGCATATTTTATGTCTTTGTCGTGGAGTGCCCGCTTGACCTCCAAAAAGGAGCGTCTCTTCTTCTGGACCTTTGCTGTAAAATCCGGGAAGAAGGTTATGGTAGAGTTGTCGTACTTTAAGGGGGGGCCGAACGTGCAGTTTGTAGGATTATATCTCTATCTCTCAAATTGAAAATCCTCACCAGGATAGGGTGTGGGGGCGCACCTGGTCGGAGTGAGCCTCCTGGTACTCAATGGGCCCGCTCAACAGAGAAGTAGTGGGAGAGGGCCCTGGGCTACAAGTGTTTTTTAATAAGATCTTCAACAAATAAGTCTGTGGCTGGGCCCTTGGCTCGTTCTGGAACCCCCAAAATACGGTCGTTATTTCTACGGGATCTCCCTTCATAATCCTCTAATTTCACCTCTAGGTCCGCTGTTGTTATTTGGAGCTTTTTCACATTGGCTTCGAGTGTTTTAGTAGTAGATTGAAGCATGGCAACAGAGTCCTTGGTGGCTTTCACAAGTTCTCCCAAATTACGAAGGTCTGCATGCATTACCGTGACCTTCGAAGTGACCGTGTCGATCTTGCTTTCAAGTGCAGTTTGTACTCCTTGAATTGCTGCTATTATGTCCTGCATAGTAGGAGCTACTTCCTCGGTTACCTGTTTGTGGCATTGGAAATCCCCTCTGTCCGTCGCATTGTCCATTTTAGGGTGAGTATATTTATCGAGCTTTGTCTGATGAGTCGTCTTAGTCCCTTTTGGATTCGACATCTTAATTTTTTTTTTATTTTTTTTAGTCCTAATTTGTGCAATAATCTACCAGGAAGTATATGAGAGGGTCTTCGCGCTTCCCTCTGAATCTGTGACTTGGCGAAGCGCGCGTCCCCATGCTTCCTGTCCCTTGGAGTCCGGACAAATAAGGGGCTGAGGGGGGCACTGGGGGCTCCAGTCCCAGTCTATGGACCCGGGAATTGTTGCAAAAATTGCTTAATCATTGGACGCTTTGGATCCGGTCATACACAACTAAATATCTTGAAACACTCGTGAAAATTAACTGAACTAGAAGACCTGATCCCATATGTTCCAAAAATCGAGCCTCTTTAATCCCTCCCTGTTCTTATCCAACTTTCGCACCCTACATTTCGAATCCAACCATTCCCTCTCGGACGGGGGGTGTGAATTTATCCACTTAATGCAGATCTCGGGCCTTGCTAATAGTATCAACATAAACAGTAGGTTTTTCTGTTTCCTTGCCAAGCTGACCCCTGCCTCCTCCGCCTCGTTCAATACCCCAAAGATACATAAAGACATGCTTACCTCCAGGTTTACACCCAAAGTTGTTGTAAGGACCAAACTTACATCATGCCAGAATTCCTGGAGGCTGGGACAACGGAAAAACATGTGGAGATCGTCTGCTTCCTGCTCCCCGCACTTAGGACAACTCTTGACCGCCTGCCTTTTCATCTTTGTCAGCTTTTTCGGCGACCAATAGGCCCTATGTGTTGTAAACAGATGGTTTTTTCTGAGAGAGGCAGCACTAACAACATACCATAACATAGACATCGATACTTGCCAGAGGTTCTGTATGTCCCTCGATGAGAAGTCTGTCCTCCAGATTTCTGTGGGGAGAACAAACTCCTCCTCTCCGGCCTGTACGAACAGCCAATACCACTCCGACACCTCCTTCTTTTGCCCAGGGCTCTTTAGAAATTTCCTCTCAAGGTCTCTATTTCCTGCCTTGCCCTTTGGCAGCGATTGTGACCAGCTAATCAGTTGGTAGAACTTGAATCTGGAGATGTTCCCGTTCGACACACATGATAGTTGTTCCCAATCCACTAAATCTTGTTACCCCTGCTTCTGCCAATGAGGTTGAGAGTTTGTCTTTTAGGCACTCAGGGGTTCTTGGAGAGGCCCAAATTGGAGCGTAGCTGCTATAGTATGGAATCCGCGCTGCACTTCTAATTTGAAACCACAACTTACAAGCTGCGTGGAGGATCTTTAGTTTTATTTTTTTGAAATATTTCGGATGTCCGAATTTAAACAGGAACCCATCCCCCTCTGACTTGGTCATGGCTTGTAAATACGTAGGATATTTCCAATAGTCCTGCATTAAAATTCGCACTGTCTTAAATTGGAAGGCCTTACAGTACTGAAACATATCCGGACTAGCAATTCCTACCTGAGGTTTCCCCCTACGAAGCTTCTTCCATGCAATTCTGAGGGCCTTAGAGGCCCAGATAAAACTGGTCAGCCCTCCCTGTAATTTATCGAACCAGGCCTTCTTGAATTCTAGAGGTATTGATGCGAAAAGAAAGGTAAATTTGGGTAATATTGACATCTTCAGGATGTTTGACCTACCTAAGAAGGAGAGCGGAACTCCTACCCAAGACCTTAGTAGCTTCTTAGTCTCACCTACTACCTTCTCAAAATTCGAACGTGGTACCTCCTCAAGATTTTTGTACACCATGATGCCTAGGTATTTCATTGAGTTCTTTACCAAGGGATTATTACTCCGGGAGTTCCACTCCATCACCTCCGTTTTCTGCCAGTTAAGCTGGTATCCCGAGACCTCACCAAATTTACCCATGATCTCTGATATTATTGGTAGAGAGAGCGCCAGGTTGGTTGTGAATATCATCAAGTCATCGGCATATAGAGCTACCCTCATCTCCCATCCCTGAAACACAAAAGGGAAGATTTCTTGGTAGCTCTAAGTTTATTTGCAAGAGGCTCAGTATAGATGTTGAAAAGCAGGGGGGAAAGGGGACACCCCTGCCTTGTTCCTCTTGATATAGCTATCTTTTGAGTGAGGCTCCCATTCACCAGTATCCCGGCAGAAGGATTTTTATAGATTGTTTCCAGGACCCTACCAAAGGCTGTACCCAGACCACACCTCTCTGTAGCTCTATGCAGGAAGGACCGACTAACCCTGTCAAAGGCCTTTGCTGCGTCAAAGGTTATGATTGCCGGAGGGGGCCCATTTTGAGTTGCTATGTCAATGGCCCCAAATACCTCATACGTTAATTTGTGTAACTGCCTGCCCCTGATAAAACCCTTCTGATCTGAATGAATTAAATCTCCTACGACCTCCCCTAATCTCGCTGCCAGAATCTGAGTAAAGATCTTGTAGTCAGTGTTCAGTAATGAGATAGGTCTATAAGACTCCCAAAGTTCGGGGTCTTTCCCTGCTTTGTGTAAAAGGCAAATAGTGGCTTCCTCCCAAGATGTTGGTATATTCTTGCCCCCAAGAAAAATCAGATTGAACAGACCTGTCGAGAAGGGGACAATCTCCTCTTTAAGGGACAAGTAAATCTCATTTGGGAGAGAGTCTGGGCCAGCCGCCTTACCCCTTGGATTCGACATCTTGATGTAGGGTGTATTGATCCACTGTCTGGCACACTGCACCGTTACAAGATTGGGCCACTAAAGATATGCGTTATTGGCGCTGTATATATCCTGTACCTGGAGTGTGTTTAATTCCTCCTTACAATCGTCTATCGCCTTGGTCTACTGCACTGCGTAATGCACCGAGTCATACCCTCATCAATATCGACTTCCCTGGGGTCCCGAGGGTGATGGCATTCTCCCATTCGCTTCAACTCACAGCGGGGCCTCACTGGTTTTGGAGCCCTCCGATATGCCCCTCAGTTTCACCAACTCGTGTGCTTCCGTCTTTAGTGCTATGGCGGTCATGGCCCAACCCAAGCTCCGGATCAGCCCGTCCCCGCACAGCACGTAACTGCAGGTCAGGCACGACTCTGTCTCATGAGCCCGACATCCGCCGCCGTTTCTCCGCGAGCCCTTTGTGCCGGAGAATAGCAGGCCGAACAGCGCACCCGATCGGCAGCCTCCTACACCTCGGGCTACCTGCCCCCACCGCTGTCCAATGGTTGCTGCGTCACCACTGCTGGGCCAGGCGGGCACGCATCGGCACGTCTACCAAACGCGGCTCGGATCAATCGCCGGAGCTAGGGATAGTCCAGTCCCCGCTGCTGCCTGGGCCCAAGCTTGCTCCGCGGCAGCGCGGTCTTCTGGTGTCCGCAATCTTTCTCTCTTTTGGCCGCTTGATTATTCCGCTGGCCCCCGGCCTCCTCCCTCGGGACTCCTCAGCGCCGTCGCGATGGCCACGGTCCGTATCTTCGGGCTGATTTGCAGTGGGAAGTTCCAGCACCTACCAGGCGGTCACTGGTGTATCAGGACCTTCCAGACGCGTAGTACACCTTGGAAGAATGATAAGTGTACCGGATAATCGGGGGATTCAGCTGGTGGCTGCCGGAGCCTGCTTAGATTGAGGCCATCTTGGGTGGCTGCTAGCCACGCCCCCTACATGTCGGTATTTTCAGTCACTGTCTGTAACAGCAGTTGTGGGTGAGGAACTTGCAGAGCTTCATTCTTACAGTGCAGAGCTTCCGAGTGCTTTACCCCATATTCTCTTTATTGTTAACGTTTTCATACGTATTTCTTCCATATCCGTCCTGGATGTTAGTTATTCTGAATGCCAGATTGCATCTTGAGTGCCTGTTCTTTCTGAGCTTTGGTTTTCTTGTTCCCTTGCACAGAGCTTCCCCACTGAATCCATTTTCTTCTCTGCCTCCCTGTGTGATCCTAGGCAGCTCTGTACACAATATTCTGCCACCAATCTTTGCCAGAGTCCCTGACGTAGATTTACTTTTATGGTTCCTGTTGACATGGTTGTTTTTACCTGACACCCTCTTCCCTTGTCCTCCCTCTCCTTCCCTTCTGAGTGATTCTTTCTGGTGTGAAGGGGGGATGATGTTTTAGTTTTGGAGCCTCATCCTGCTCTCTTGGGAGTGAACACCCTGATTTATTTCTTCACATGAACAGTTCCTTTGTGCATCCACTTTTGAGTTCTCATGGTCTAGCCACATTTGGAACCTCCATTGCTCCCTCCACTTTCTGTCTTTTTCATGCGAGTGGACTCCTAGCATTACTTTGTACTCTGCTTATTTGCAGTTGAGTCTATTAGCGCTAGGAAAAACATGCCTTTTTTGTTTCCATTTAAGAGGGGAATCTCTTATTAGCTTATCTATACTTACGAAAAAGTCACAATTGTTAAGCACTCTTCAAAAACAAGACATCTTTCGCCATCCCCATCTCCTTTGCATTCTGGCTCCCGCCTCCTAAAAAGTGAAACGGATAGAAGACTATTAAGAGAATCATGCTAGAAACTTTACAGTCCTTCTATTGAAGGATAAAAAAGTGATGTTAAGAATGGCTTTACGTCCAATGAGGAAATGTATTCAAATGTTTCTGGATTACAGAATAGTGATACAGCTATGCCTTTGTGAGAAGAGAAGGGAAGGAATGTATACAACATTTTCTACCCTAAACTTTTATCTCATTTTAGAGTCAGTATGGGGGTTCCTCTACCTGACATGCCTAGCTAGCACTTTGGAGGAACCAGTTTTAAGGCAATTAAAGAAAGCTCCAAATGTGAGATTGCCTATCCATCAGTTAGTTATGGGTGTTTTTATGAATGAGTGGAAAGACCCTGACAGGATTAATGCCCCAAGGTTCATGTCAAAACTTTACCCTTTTGATAAAAAGGAGAGTAAGCTTCCTGATGTGGTTCATGTGGACTCTGTACTGGCTAGCCTGGTGGGCAGATCCTCCTTGACCAAGGATAACATTCTCAAAGATCCACACAAGAAAAAGATGGATTCCGCTTTGAAAATAGTTTATTCTGGGTCACACCTGATGTACTTCTGGTTGGTATTTATGGGGTTTATGCAGCTTAATCCATGATCTCTGATTTCAAAGCACTATTTAAGGCAGTCCAAGATGGTGATAAATGTTCTGATTTGTGGGCAGGTCGGGAACATCCGGTGCAGCTTCTCTCCATTTTTTCTTTTAACTATGTCTGGGCCCCAGCCCTCTCTTGCAGAGCATCTGTTGTGACCCGGAGATATTTGGTTCTTAAAGAGTGGAACACGGACGCAATCCAGAAATCAAATCAGAATGTCGTTCAAAGGTATTCATCTCTTTGGCACTGAGTTTGTAGAAGGACTTCACAAAATGTTCAAACAAAGGAGACACCTTTTTCTTTTAGGAAGAATCAGCCTAAATCGCCTGGCTTTTCTTATAACAGATATAGATGTTCTTTTCTGCAGCCGTCAAGGCAGCAACTGGATTCTTCTCTGAGTTCGAGGAAACCCTTCTCAGGAAAGTATCAGAAAAAACAGAAGGCAGAGGCTGGAAGGAAAGATCCTCGTTCCTGATTATTCCTGTCCACTGGCAAGACTTGCAGGTGGTCTGTAGAATCTATTGCTTCATTCAAGAATGGGAGAAGCCCACCTCAGACCTATAGGTCTTGGAAATAGTCCTTGGAGGATACAGGATAGAGTTCAGTTCCATGCCTCTAGGATCATAGCTATGCTTTATCCAAAGAATCTAGAAAAGAGGACAGCATTGAAAGAAAGAGTGGAGGCTCTGATTTCCAAGACAGCAATTATTCCAGCGCCACAGACAGAGAAAGGTCAAGAAGTGTGGTCAGTTGTCTTTCTGGTAGCCAGGTCAAAAGGGGTCTACCATGTAGTGATAGACATGAGGAAGCTGAATACGTTTGTCAAGGATATCCCCTTAGAATGGAGACACCAAACGATTATTTCTTTAATTTCAGTGGGTCACTTCATGTGCACAATAGACTTGATGGATGCATACCTTCATGTTCCGATTACTCAGGAACATTAAAGATATATGAGGTTTTGCATTTAGAACTATCACTGGCGAGTTCACGTTCTTCCCTCTCTCTGAATTCAGCACCAAGGGCATTTATGATTGTCGCTGCACCTCTAGTGGCTTTTCTCCATAAACAGGGTACTCTAGTGTTCCCATACCTCGGTGATTGGTTGGGTCATGCAGCCTCGGAGGAAATCCTGCTTCAATTCCTGGGAACTTTCAAATCTACTCTAAGCTAGCTTGGAGTTCTTCTCAGCCGTGCAAAATACCAAATAATACAGCAAAGTGACCTAATCTTTATTGGAGCAAGAGTCAGGAAGTAACTCGACACAGTTTTTTCCCCAGAAGACAGAGTGACTTCGCAACCATCTAATGAAATTACTATCTTGGCAAGAAGTTCCAGCTTGTCCGTGGTAACAAGACCAAGGCCACATGGCATGCCGTGTCTTCACAGTTCAGTGGGCAAGATAGCCTCTCTGTCCCATCTTCTGACATCTTCAAAAGAATTGTCCCCACAGCATTCAAACAGTGGAGGTGATGGTGCCAGTGACGGACACGATCAGGAGTCAACAGCAGTGGTGGTTAAGATCAGGAGTCAACTTTACTGGTGGGTATGTCCAGAGAATCTATCAAAAGGAATAAGGATTCATCCGATTTCATCAGAAATTTTAACAACAGATGCCAGCTCTATTGGTCGGGAAAGCAATGTTGAGAACTCAATCCAGGCAAAATGGTCCAGAATGGAGGCAAGAAGGAATGGAGGCAAGGAGGGCTTTCGAACTATAGAGAACTAACTGCTGCTCTCAATGCTTTGTTTCTCTCAGAACCATCTTCATCAAAGAAATGTCCTTACGGGCCTGACAATACTGTAACTATCACCTGCATAAACCGCCATGGAAGCACTCATTCGAAGTCTATGAACGAAGTGACAGAGGCTCTGGGGAATGTATTCATTATATTAGTAATATCAAACGAAATTTGTATCCAGTGTTTTGAGTTTGGTAGCGTTATAAGTCTGCTATTATTATTACCCTTGAACGTTTGTTAGATTTCTTGGTTTCTTGGGACTAACCTCTCACTTTTTGTTTTCCATTAAATACTTGGGTGTTGCATTATATGGTGTATGGCTTCTTGAAACTGAAGGCTGTCTTGGTTTTAGTATACCTCATGTAGTAATGATGAGAATGTGGGACATAGATTTAATGGCCTGATTACTTATCAGCAATGTTCACTACTCTTAGTCTATCTGGTCCCAGTCATTACGTCCCCCACACTCTCCATTATTTCTAGGCTTTTGAATGGACTTGGGAATACTGGAAGAGGCTGGAAATGTTATACTGTGGTAGGCAGGGTTTTATTTTTATTTGTAGCATTCCTGCCTTGGGATTCCCCTCATCCAGTAATAACTTGGATGAGGACGAGATAGATTAAGTAGCAGAGTTTACAGATAAATCCACATCAGGGGTCTGGACAATGTGAGAGCTGGCACTCTAAGTCAACAGTTTAGTTCCTCTCAGAAGATGTCTCTTTCAAGGAAACCTTTCGGATGGTGTGCAAGTGATTTGGTACCCTTTATCTAGATCTCTTTGCATCCAAAATCGCACCATTAGATAATGTTTTAGAGACTATCTGTCGAACCTGCAAGCAACACTCATCTTTTGAATTTATGAGGTTTTATAGAGGACTTCTGTGTGTGTGCGAATGGTTATATTTTTTATTTTTGGGCACAAACTTGACCCTTGACATAAGGACTCCATGTTGGTGTTATGCACTGCATGTGATCTTCAGTTGTAGATGCCATTTGTAGATGCAATTTGGAGTCCCATTTGTGTGGTGCCTTGTCTCAAAGTGTCTTGGCTGTCCTGCTGTTACATGAGTCGTTTTTCCAGTCCAGAGATTTCCTTTGCATTCTGGGACTATTTGTAGTGCTTTCTTTTCAGCCCCACTATTAATTCATGACCTCAAGTCCCAGGATTTAAAGAAAAAAATTTAACTGGCTGAGCTACTCATATCATGTACAGACCTGAGAACCTTGAGTGGTTTGTGCTTATGGGGACCTAAGTCGTTGGGACTTGCTTGATCTATAGTTCCAGGTGTGGTTGACCTCCTATTATCATGATTTTGGCTTCTAAGGCGGTGCATTGATGACTGAAAAATGCATACGGCCTCCAAAGTTTTCATCAGCCTTCATAGACTGTGCCTTCAGTATCTTCATTGGTGAGCATCTTTCATTACTGAAGTGGTGATGAGATTGGTATCTAGGCAGATTCCCCCTTAGCCATGCAAGAGACACATCTTTCTATTTCCCCAGAGGAAATCCCCTTTCAAACACTTTCTTCCAGCCACACAGGACAACTCCGCATTCACATGAAGGTGGCCAACTTTCCATTATCATTTTGCCATACACTTTGCTTGCGCAGAGACATAATGTGATGTATGGGAGGAGGAGACTACGAGTCGCGGAGGGAAGTTATCGTGCTCCTGGTCTTTTCAAAATATGTATCCATAACTGGATATTGAGCCAATCTAGTGTGATTACTGCTTTATAATGACCAACTGTGCCAGGACCCAAAGAAACACAATTTCTTTTTGCCTTTATTCCCTTGTCAGAACCCCTTTCAAAGGGCCATGTAGCATGCAGGGTTTACTGGGCCCAACAGTGGGGGTTGAGGCCTTTTACTCCTGATGTCCCAGGGCCCGACCTACTATGGATCTTGAGCAACTAGGCTAAATACTTTCTGGTTGCTATGGTTGTGCAGTCCAAGGTTCCCCTCGGGGGAGGCAGGGTATGGAGGGGGAGAGGGTGAATACAGGTTAGTGAACACGACTCATAACTCAAATAGCGTACAGTAATGTCAATAAATCAATGTCCAGTCAAATACTTAATTTTAATACAAAAAGAAGTATTTTAAGTCTACGCATTCACAACAATAATACGACATACATAGACAATAACACATTTCCCCTGGTGGTCGGGCTGTAGTGTTTTGCTATCAAATTCCTCTCTCACCCGCTCTTAGTAATGTGGTAGGGGTTGTACCCCAATTACTGGTGGCCACATCCTTGGAATGCTCACTAGTAGGCCTTAACTCAAAAGTCCACTCAGACTCTTAGCAAAGTAGTCAAAAGAGCTTGGTGCTGCAGCGCTCTTAGTTATTCCGCGGGCCTGATAGATCTGTAACCGGTCTTACCCACTCCAGCAACAAGGAAGTGTCTCAGCATTGCTCCAACTGTGGGCACTCACAATGCTGTGGTCCTATTCAGAGAGTCGGCTGCACACAGGAGGATTGGCAGCACCCTGCATGCAGGCTCTCTTCCGAGATTATTTGGACGGCTCCAGCAACGATCAGAAGTGTTCCGGTGCTCATCCTGCATGGTAAGTCCTGCGCTCTTTAACGGGAGTTGTGGGATGGGGAGATTGGATTCTGATGCTCTTGGCTGGGCTCCCGATGATGTGGTGATGCACCCACAGCACCCTCCTCAGTTCACAGGGGCAACTCTGGCACAATCCTCGATGCTACATGGGGACCTACAGAGCACACAGCTCTCAGTTCTCCAGTGACAGCCCGAAGCTCGCAGCAACTTTTGTATGTGTTGCCCCTCCTGGCTTACGGGGTTGCTGTAACACTACCGGCCAAGATGTTGGCCCTCACCACACGGTAGTCTGTACCACGGTGGCTCTTCCAGGCATATGGGATCACCGCTAGGCTCCGCACAGGCTTTGGCCCTTAGTATCCAGCAATAACTTTCACAGCAGCCCCCTCCTGGCATACAGGGTTGCTGCAACCATTGCCGCACAGTCTTCACTAACCCCTCATGGCTATCCTCACAACGGCCCTCTCCTGGCATGCCTGGGTTGCCAACTGGAATCTGCACACAGGCAACTGTCCAGTTGGCAGAGCAGCCATCTCCTCGCACCAGAAGTTCAATTGGCTGGGCTCCCAACTGGACCTTGCTCCCTCCAGCGCTCTCCTCTCCCTCACAGGGCACCCTAGGTGATGTTCTCCCACCCAGCAGGGAGACTAGCAGGCCTTGCCCCCTCCCCCCCCCACCCTAATCACAGACAGATGTCTTGCAGATCTTACCCTCCTCACCCAGCCCATCTGGCTCCTTGGCAGATGACACATTGTTGGGAGTCTCAGCCGCCCCTTCTTATAGTCCACTTCCCGACACCAAATGTGATTTAGGGTCTGGGTCTTTGAAGTTTTTTGTTGGGGTTCTGCTTCTTTTAAAGTCCACCCTGCTCCTCCTCCTCTACCTCTTGAAAGGCTGTCTGTCACAGCAGGAGAGACTCCATAGCTGATAGACCCACAGCACAATTCATGGGAGTGACTGGAGTTCCCACCTGAATGTCAGCCACAGTGATACGTGCATCAAAAAGTTAATCCTGGGCTCCCAATCCTACTCTTTATGACTCCCTTATCAGCCACATCTCCCTCCTGATATGTGTCAAGGCCCTTTCTTGTGATCTCTCACTGAATCAAAGAGCACCCTTTGAAGTGTACAGGGGAGGCCCTCTCTCCCTTCTCCAGTGTGTTCCACCCAACTCACAGGAATGCATCAATACACAAATCTGTCTAGGGGGATTCCTCTACCTCCTCATGTCTTCACACAGCATGCCTGGGCTTCCCAAAGAGGACCCAGTGTCCTCCATGTAATGTCCCATTGCAGGCACACTTGCACTCAGTGTATGCACACAGTACACACACTAACCAGTTCTGTTACCTCCATGCATTTTGCCACTCTAGGCACACATGCATTCAGCACACTCATTCACTCTGTGTGCACTGCTCAGTACTGTAGCCTTTCTGTATTGTGTCATGATGTACCAATTGGAAGTACACACTCTGCTAGCACACACATTCACCATGCGCTCACTGCACAACACTTCACCTTTCAAGTATTGTACTTCTTGCAAGCACACATACACCCAGTGCTTGCATTCATCATGCACATACTGCACAGCAGTACATCTCTCATGCACTGTACTCCTCACAGATGCACATACTCAGTACATGCACACACCAAGCATGCACTACACAGCACTGCTCTATACCTGTACTGTACCCTTCCCAGTCACACATACATCCAGCGCAGAGTCACCACTCCTGAGCTGTGCAGCACTTCACATCTAACCGATGTAAGCATCACATTTCTGCTGCTCTGTGAGTTAAGCACAGAGCAGCAGAACTTTATAAGGGTGAGTGAGCTGGTAAGCCTTACTCCAGTGACACAGGTTAAAAGGACTTGATCACTTCTACTGATCACTACACGGGTGTGCTGCCACCACTATGGTCATGTTGCCTAACTCCTGGTGTAGGCAGTAGCCTTCCACCCTTATGAAGGTAGCACTTTGAGCACTCCTCCTGGTCCAAAAAGACTGCAATCCATAAGACAGGCCTATGTCATGGTGCACATGCATGATCCGTGTTTGCCTATGACAACAAAAATCAGCATTAGTGATCCAAACAACAGTACAGTTGGGCACTCAGGGCAGAGGTACATTTCCATTACCATGCAGAGGACTTTTCCGTCCCAACATCTCTTATCTGCAACCAATGGAAATGTTTCAAGATAGGTTCCACTCTGGTTTCAAGTTTGGGAGCTTTTTTAGGGACACAGGCCAGACTGAGGTAACTGGTCTTTGATTGTAATAATAGAGCCTCTTACCAATAGAGTCCGGGGTGTTTACCTTGCTAGTGAATCCAAAACTGAGTACCAAGTACACCTCTGTGTTACTTGACCGTCAGTATAGCAAAGGTGAGCAGTTCAAGGCTTATTCAGGGTCGTAATGTGCCGTAGAAACTCAGAGCTAAAAAAAAAACCATATTAGTACTAACCCAATGCCCCGCTGGACATTTTACTTTAAAGAAAAAGGGCCTTATTTAGAATTTGGCTTATTATAAGTACCATAGGATATAATGCACTTGTAATAAAGTGGACGGGCCATCCGTCACATTGTGATGGAGTAACTTGTCCACCAAACTGTAAATCAGGCCTAAAGTTTTTTGCTTACAACTACTTAAAAGAAAATCTGCCCATACAATTTTATTTTTTATTTTTTTTATTTTTAAGTCCTCATACTATCTCCAATCCCAAGTGGCCGGCACCTTAGGTAGCGTACTGTGGCTGCGGCACATCAATCAAATTGGACCTTCTTTTTCTAGCAGATAAGTTCTTGGGCTGTTGCGTATTCCTTTGCCTCCCATGCCCACTGCTATAAGAAGATGTAATCATTGGACAGATCAGTACCGAAAAACAAAGACACGAGGGTTTGACCTACTGAGAACAAATACCTACAGTATATCTTATCAGTCAATCCCCCCTCGTTTCTTGTCCTCCCGCCTGTCCATCCTCTCTAAATAAGCCACTGAGTTCTTCCAAGCGTTCCCTTTGGGGGAAGTACTTTGGGTCCACAGTTTACATATCTCCCTTCTTGCAATCAATATAAAATAGAACATCAAGTTTCTCTGTTTTTTGTTCAGACTTGAGCCCCACACGTCTTGCTGCCTGATCCCAAACATAATCAGGATAGTGCTTACCTCCACCTCAATGCCCTGCACCTCCGATATAGTCTTACCCACAGCTGACCAAAAGCCTTCCAACATCGGGCAAGCGGCAAACATGTGCACGTCGTCCGCATTGTTACTCCCACACCTTTTGCATTTAGAATTACCATCTCCCCTTATTTTCGCCAATCTTTTTGGGGTCCAGTAGACTCTGTACAGGGTGTAAAAATGGTTCTTCTTTAGTGCAGCAGATTTAACTACAGAATATAATTGTAGAAAGAGATACTTGCCACAACTCTTCCATTTCGTCGTCCGGCAAGTATCCATCCCATATGGTGAAGGGTGCTTTCAGCTTCTCGTTGGCCGCTGTGAGGAGATGTTGATACCATAACGCCACCTCCTTTTTCCTAGGTTGTGGATCTTGGAGGTCTATCTCCATTTGCTTAGATTCAGCTTTTACCCAGACCTGAGTTCTCAACCACGAATTTACTTGGATTATTTTAAATCTGGAGATTTCCCCTCCAGTCCTCTGATTCCAGTACTCCCATGTCAAGCATTGCCCATCATCTAGCAACTGCCCCCATCTACTTACGCCTGTCTGCCTTAGTGGGAGGGTAAGGGAATCAAGCATACATTCTGGAGTACCAGGTGCGTCCCATACAGGAGACAGCAAGCTGTGATATTCAATCCCCAAGAGTGATCTAACCTCAAACCACGTTCTAGCCGCGGCCTGTAGACATTTTAACCTGACCCTCTTAAAATATTTGGGGGCCCCAAATTTGTACAAAAAACCCTCCTTGGAAACCCCCACCAACATTGCTCTATACATGCCTCCCACTATGGACTCATCGGGGGTTTAAAATGAACATTCTACAATTTTTTTAGCTGAAAAGCCCAGCAATACAGCTGCAAGTCGGGAAGACCCAAACCCCCTGTTTCCAATTTCCTCCTCAGTTTCTTCCATGAAAGGCGCACACCTTTATTAGCCCAAATAAAAGCTGTGATTTTTCCTTGCAGCGCTAGAATGCTTTTTTAATCAAAATTCAAAGGTATGTTGTCGAACAAGAAATTAACTTTTGGCAGGATGAACATTCTCACCAGATTAACCCGCCCGTAGATAGTCAATGGCAGATTCTGCTATCTCTTCACCAGTTTACCCACTTCGACGCTCGTTTTCTCCAGATTCAGGGCAGCCATTTTTCCTAGATCCCCAGTTATCTTTATCCCTAGGTATTTCATTTCTGTCGCGCTTTTTATTTCCCCCTCATCCTGATTCCAAGTCATTATTTCAGTTTTTTCCTCATTAATTTAGTATCCTGACAAAACCCCAAATGCTCTTGCCTCTGCTACGAGCTGAGGAAGAGCAGAATGGACATCTGAGGTAAAGAGCATTAGGTCGTCCGCATACAACGCGACTTTCCTAGTGAATGTTCCTACCTTAAAATCTTTTATTCTCTCGTTCAACCTGATACTTTGGACGAATTGCTCAATATACAGGTCAAATAAAATAGGTGATAGAGAGCGGCCTTGCCTCGTCCCCCTACTAATCGTGACTGGTGTTAATAAACTCTCGTTCATCAAAATACGTGCCCTGGGCTCTCTGTAGATCTTCTCCAATATATCCATCAGGGGCCTACCCATACCAAAATTATCTAAAACTGCCATAAGGTATCTCCAGTTGACAGGGTCAAAGGCCTTGGCCGCGTCCACCGTTACTACTGCTAGGGGGACCCCGTTAGATGTAGCTAGGTCAATGGTACCAATCAGGGCATGATTTAACTCTCTTAGCTGCCTACCGGGGATAAACCTCTTTGATCTTCATGAATTAAACTCCCTGCAACCTTATTGATACGTGCAGCCAGGATACCAGTAAAGATCTTATAATCACTGTTGAGTAAGGAGATGGGACGGAAAGATTGGCATTGGGAGGGATTTTTGCCGGCCTTTGGAATTAATGATATCACCGCCTCATTCCATGATTCCGGAATTGGATTGCTATCCAACAAGATTGAGTTTAAGAGCTTAATCCAGATTGGGTTTATCTCCTCCGCAATGTTGTAATAAAGCTCGCTGGGAATCGTGTCTGGGCCGGCCGCTTTACCCTACTTTATTCTCTTTATTATTGTCAATATCTCCCCCCCCCCGTTATTTCCTCACCGAGGAAATCCTGTTGCGCCTGAGACAGCTTGGGAAGATGCTTTTCTATGAGCCATGCTTCAATACTAGCTCTATTTGCTACGCTTTCCTCCGTATACAGTTCTTGAAAAAATTCTTTAAAAGCCTCTCTTATCTTGCAGCAATCTTCCGTGGTCTGACCAGCGTTCCCCACTTCGATCTTCCTTATATAATTCTGGCTCCTTTCCAGCCTTGCTTTCCATGCAAGAAGTTTTCCACAACATCCGCCCTGCACTATATCTCTTGCTTTACTGGCTTCCCATGATTGTTGTACCTTTTCTTTGATTTTAGCTTTCAATTCTGTTTGTAGATCTTCTAAGGTTGCAGCTATTCTTTGCCTCTCTTCTATGTCCGAGGACGTGCTTTTCAGCCTTGTCTCGGCCATCCCTATCCCTGGTAAGTTCCAATTTCTCTCTCCTTGCCCAATTAATCGTTATACTTTTTAGTGTCCCCCTTAACCAGACCTTATAGGCATCCCATACCACATGCAAGGGCGTTGATGTCAGGTTCCAGGTAAAATTCCTTTGAGTCATTCACTAGTTTGGCAACTATCTCCGCCGAGAGTAAAACCCTTCTATTTACAGTCCATCTACCCGGCTCCCGTGAGACCCTCAGATCGATTTTTAGGGACAACGCTGCGTGATCTGAGAGGTACATAGGGAGATGTTTCATGCCTGCCACTCTCCACCTCTTTTCTGTCCATGAAAAAATAGTCTAACCTTGAAAAGTGGCTATTCTTCTTACTGTGGAAGGTATAGTCCCTGTTGATTCCATGTAATTTACGGAAAACATCGCACATATTACAGTTTTCCAGCATATCCACCAGGTATGCTCTCATTTTAGGGGAATTGATCTGTGTTCTTACCGAGGATCTATCTAGATTATTATCTAGAAGTATGTTAAAATCACCTCCTAAAATGACAGGGGCCTTGAAATCTGTTCAGGCAGAGAACAGATCCACTAGATGCGAAACATCATCAATGTTTGGGCCATAATAACTCACCAATGTGTAAACATTCCGATAAATATTAACTTCGGCTATAATCCATCGCCCCCCCAACATCAGCTTTGTGTCGAACCAATTCAACACCGGCCCTTACTTTAAATATCAGGGCTACCCCCTTGGTGCAGTATAATTGGTCTGTAGCAACTACTCCCTCTACCCATCTTTGTTTTAGGAACAAATCTCTACATTCCTGTCTCCTCAAATGAGTTTCCTGTAACATGAATATTTGCGCACTGTGTTGCTTTAAATATTGCAGGATAGATTGCCTTCTCTTTTTGACCGTAAGCCCATTTACATTCCAGCATAATACCTCTAACAGCCGTAGCCCGTCAGCCCCCGTGCCCATTTTTTCCGCTTTTTCCGTTTTTTTCCACTTTTTTCTTCCTTTTTACTTTTCTTTTGTCCAAAACAACACTTCATCAGTGGTGCTCCTTCTATACCATTTGGAGGACTTAACTTTTTTTGTTTTTTTCCGCTGCTCCCCACCCTTAGTGCACCCCCCCTTGGGAACCCTCCCTACCCTTTCGCTAGACCTTTCCATAGCCTATTTGAGCTATCCCCTCAAGGGAGAAACTAATACCATATTTCCTTACTCTACTTCCAGGTTGCTGAACCCCCTCCACCCCACCCCCCCCTTGTTCATTTCCCCATAAAATTGTCCACTTCCTCCGGGTCTTGAAAGTTATACATTTTATTCTGCTACATCACCTTTAAAGTGGCCGGGAATCTGGGCTGAACTGTTGCTCTGAGATCTTTCAAACCTCCCATTCTGTTTCCCAATTCCCACTGCCTATCGGCAGTTTCCTTGGAGACATCAGACCTAATCTTGAAAGTGACACCTAAGGCTTGGAGCGATTTTTCTTTCAGAGCCAGGCTTAGAATCTTCTCTTTAATGGTATATGACAGGACGTTGACCAATATCTTACGGGGGCTCTTTCTTCCGGGACGAGGCTTGAAAGGGTCCCTGTGTACCCGCTGCATTTCTACTTCCAGATTAGCAAGGCTCCCTTCCCGTGGGAAGACACTCTTCAGTAGTTTGATAACAAACGCTTTGATGTCTGTTCCTTCCGCCCCTTCCTCAACCCAGAAGATTTTTACGTTGTTTCGCCTGGCGTTGTTCTCCAGCCTCTCCAGCTTATCTGACAGTGCCTTCTCTTTTTGCTTCAAGCATACCACTTCTTGACTGTTCTCTTGGACTGCAGATTGTAGTTCTTTAAATCCGGATTCCAAAACTTGTGTCCGTTGGGCCAAATTTTCTAGTTTTGATTCTAAGCTGGTACATGTAGTTTGGATCTCCTTTTGTCAAGTCAAGTCAATTTAGTCTTTATTTCGATCAAATGATCATAAAAGACACAAACATATAATCTCAAATAAGTTACAACAGTAACTACATCACATTAACAATAAAAAAATTCGTAAAATAGATGGCAAAGCATATAAAAACATGGTGTATGCACCAATTTTAATAAATATATAAAAATACTAGATAAAAAATGTGTAAAAGGGACTGTCCATCAATAATATGTTAGTTCATTGTATTTTCACTGTGTCGTAGATTCTCAGTTCAATCCACACTTGACACAATGTATGCTAGTGTCCCAAAGGTGCATTAATATGTACAACGTAGTATGCCAAATAGTTCATAAAAAAAAATAAGGGGGCCGCTGTCGCCTATTTCTTATTTCTTATGTTCGGCCTTGTGACGGATTCTCCATACCCAACTTAAAAATTGCTACAGAGATCACAATATCTTCCTGTGTGCTTGATATCAATATACGAAGCACCATTTTGCTCGACCTAGTACCCATGTTGGTACATATTGGTTTTAACCATCTATACCGGGGGGATCGATATGTCGGACATACAAACAAAATATGAGAAATTGTCTCATCCATATTTTGACAGAATACAAATTTACTGTCAGAGGAATCTTTCCAGGTTCTGGTAAAAGTTTTAATTGGTAATGTACCAACCCGAAACCGGAAGAAAAGTTTTCTGTCAGAGGGAATTGTTATATAGTCCCAATATTCTTCGTACATTGGTTCGAACTTATAACACAGGAAGTTGCTGGTCAATGTTGAAACATTAGGAGAACACAGGTTACCTGCTATAATCATTGTCCAGTATGCTTCTTTGTATACTTTTTTAGGGGGAAACAAGTTATTTAATGGATCTTCCCACAGGTGCTTCATACCCATACTGACTAGCCACCTTTTCACCTTCTGCAACCAGCTGATTTTATTGGAGGTATCTGCTTCTCTAACATCATAAAGTGCTTGGGCATAATGTACTAACTCGGGTGTGGACCATAGTCTTCTCCAATACGCTAGTGGCCTAAATCTCGCAACGTCTGCCAGAGTTTTGCAACCTAGATCAGAATATAAAGGTTTCAATGGAGTACTTTGGGGAAGACCAGTTAGGCCTCTTACAAACTTGTTTTGTGCTAAGGTCAGTGGTGCCAGATTCTCATACCCCCATAGCTCCGCACCATAGAGAATGGATGCCATAACCTTGGAGTTATAGATCTTCAGCACTGGACTTACCGGCTTGGTCTGGGACTTCCTGTGTTCCTTTAACAACACTCCTGCCAACTGGGAGTGCTTGAGGGCCATAATATCTATCTGAGGTTTCCAGTCTAGTTTGCGGCCCAACATTATTTCGAGGTACGTGAACATATCCATTTGTTCCAGGGGCTCATTATTCATAACCATTCTTGTGGTAATTACTTTGTGCTTGGTAAGAACCATAAATTTAGTTTTATCCACATTTACCACAAGTTCGTGTGATGTACAAAATGACTCAATGCTCGCTGCAAACCAATTTGGGTTTTTGATAAAATTAAGATATCGTCAGCGAACATGAGTATTGGTACCTTTGAGCCTGCAACAGAAGGAGCGTCTGTGGGGAAAGATGAAAAAAAGTTAACCACCCCGTTTATAAATAGTGAAAACAAGGTCGGGGCCAAAAGGCACCCTTGACGTACCCCTTTTAAGATGGGAAACCTGGGGGTGGTATTACCTTGCGATCCCCAACGTACCTGGGCATAGTTGGACTCATGCAGTCTGACCACCAGCTGTAAAAGATCCAAGGGGAGCCCCAAATCTTTCAGCACAGTCCAGAGCTTTGTTCTCGGGACTGTGTCGAAGGCAGCCTTTAGGTCTACAAAAGCTGCATAGATGGTACCTCCTGCTAATAATACAACCCGCCAGTAGATCATTATAAAATAAAACACTTGGTCGATTGTACTTACAAGGGTCCTAAAACCAGCATGAAAAGGGGATAATATGTTGTTCTCTATTATCCACACCTGGATTCTATTCAATACTAGCCTAGCTATGATCTTTTGGGTAGAATCTATTAGACTTATTGGTCTATAATTGCTAGGACTAGAACGATCCCCCTTTTTGTAGATAGGTAGTATTTCGGCTCCTCTCCAGGAGTCGGGTATAACTTCACCACTGGCTATCGAATTAGCTAGTAATAGAATATATTGAAGCCAGTTATTTTTGTCAGATAAAAATAGGTCCGCCGGTATACAATCTGGTCTGGGGGCCCTGCCCTTTGGAACTGAATTCATGGCAGCCTCCACTTCTCCTATAGTGAAACTTTCTACCGTATCTACATGGGGCATTTGGAAGGGAGCTGTAGTTTCTCCTACTTCAAATTGACCCTCAAAAAAAGAGACCCATTGGTCTGGTGCAATATTATTTAATGGTACAAGGCCCGTGCCCCCTTTGCCCCATCTTATCAACTCCCAAAATTTTTGCATGTTCTTCAATTTACTGGCCTCTAGTAGTTCCCTCCAGTATGTTTCGTCCCACTCTTTTTTAGCTACTATTTGTGTTTGTTTGTAATTTTTTCGAGCTGCTTTGATGCTGGCCATATCCTTAGCTAATATCGCTCGGGATAGTAGCTTGTACGCAGCTTTACAGGCCTTATTATACCAGTGATCCTGCTTTACTGTCGGCCTTTGTGTTGTTTTAAATGGTTTGACAAAGAACTGTCTAAGCTTAGCAAACATGGCCTCATGGGTTTGAGTTATAATCGGATTAATTTCATCCTGACTTGTAATTTTATTTAAGCTCTCTAGTGTGCTCTCCACCAGTTCCTTCATTTTAGATAGAGAGTTTTCATTTTCAATAACCCTGGGCCATTTGATCCTTCTCATATCATTGGATATGATCGCATCAGCAGTCTCAATTTCGTTAGCTAGGGGCAGGGATGCTAAATAATTAAATACCTTAAGTTTTAATAACAACGGTTCATGGTCACTTTCGTTTCTAATACGAACCTCCATATCAATCACAGATGACCAGTTTTCTACATTGATAAAGATGTAATCAATGCGGCTGCTACTGAGGCCGTTACTATATGTATGGGAACCTAAGCGATCGGAAACTGTCCTACCGTTCACTGCCCTAACTCCCTTCTCTAAGCTAAATGCTTTCAGTTGTAGAGCTGCTTCTGCCCATTTCTTGATTGGTGGAATCTCCAATGTGGGGATACCCCATTGAGAATCTTCATCTGCACTGAGATTACTATCCTCTTTGTCTAAGGGCTCGAATGTTGTGTTAAAGTCACCTACAATTACTTGATTAGTCCCTTCTCTCATTGTGTCCAAAAAACTACTTAGTTCAGAGATTATCGTGGATGCTTTACCTCCCACCGGTCCCCTTACATACACACTGACAACTAATAAACTGGGCGGACAGTGGAACCTGATAAGTAGTGCCATAATATCAGGGCTGTCTATCGCAAGTTCTTCAATCCTATAAGAGGAGCTCTGTCTTATCCAGATAGTTAACCCTCCTGAAGGTCTACCTTTGCGCCCGCCCTTAGCTGGTTTAAAAAAATTTAGGTATCCAGGGCGGTAGACTGGGTTAAGAGCCCAGGTCTCTTTGAACGCTATAATATTCTGTTTATCTATAAAGTCAGACCCTTCTAATGACATTATCTTAGTGGGCAGTCCCGCTATATTCCAAGAAACTATTGTCATAATTGACTTTTCCTCATTGGTGATGGAATTACTCTCACTCTCCTTTCTATCTTTTCCTTTTGCGCTAGATGATGGCGCTGTGACATGTTCTACTAAGTTGTGACAAGGATCAACCTGTGGTGATGCTACAAACTTCATAGAAGATTTCACATGGTTATATCTATCAGTTCTAAAATTGGAAAGTATATCTATACAGGATCTATTAACTGTCCCTTGGTCTATTGCTTCCTTCTGATGGAACAAAGGAGATGAGTTCCTCGAGCATCAATCTATGTATTGCAGGGACGAATCCCCAATGCTGTTCATTGCTGGGGTATTGATAGGTTGCCTAAGAGGAAAGTCAGGGGGATTAAGTTTCATCCTAATACTCGTGGGTATCAGATGGGAAGTTCTTAATTCAAATGACACCAAATTCTGTACAAGTGTTGAAGAAGCAAATGTAAGACAAACATAGTCTAAATTGTTACCAAAGAGCGAGTGACGTGAGGCAGATAGGATATCTTCCCTAATTACAGATCTACACTTGCGAATGTGTCTTAGCCACTGAGTACATTTATGAATTAATGATTGCTCATCTTCCTTAGTTAAACTAGGAGCAATTTTTGGAACATTTGTCAAAAAAATTTGGTGCTTTAAGGGGCGGGGGAGATGTTTATCATGATATCTGACTCTGACTGATGAGGTAGAACCTTGGGAGTAGCTTGGTCGAAACTCTTTAGGGGAAACTGTTCTGTCAGCCACAAAAATCGGACTTCGGCCGTTTTGTCCAAGTCCAAGATTTGGGGTAGAATACTGCACTGCACTGGGACCTACGTGGGATAACTTACTGGCTACTACAGGTTGCCATATATTGTTGTTTCCTTTGCAAGTGCCGACTGTGGTCGTATTAATGGAGTCTCTCACTTTTGATATTTGGGCCCTTTGCTCGGACTCTTTGGCTGGAAGGACAGAACCAATGGATGATTTTAATGCTATTGACAAAGTATCGATCATGCCCCTAAGTAAGGTGACTTCCTCGGTAAGCTGCTTAGTCTGGGCCTTCAAGTCAGCTATCTGACCTGTAAACAGGCTTGCGCATGAATTCATGCACATAGGGGGCAGGCTATCCGGAGCTTCAAATTCGTGCTCCTTGCCCTTAGTACTGGCAATGTTGCTAGTCTCCTCAGTAATTTCCATTAAGGGTAGAAATCTATTAGTGCATTCTATAAAAGACTCAGGGGCATATTAGCAAGGGCACTATCGCCGCTTTAGCGGCACTTTTTGCCGCTAAAGCGGCGATATTTATATCGCTCTATCAGCAAACTGTCTCTAACAGCAGTTAGCGACAGTTTGCGGGCATTAGCGCCCGTTTTTACCGCTTGCATGTCAGCGATATTTATCGCTAATGACATGCAAAGTGGGCGTTCCCGACGAACAAACCTGGGAAACACTCGCTAACAGGCCTATCGCCTATTAGCAAGGTGGCCATGGCTCCAGTTAGCGACATGAAAAGTCGCGCTAACCGGGTCATCGCCATTTATTTAACACCTGCAATTAGCAGGTGTTAGCCATACCTAACATGGGGGTGGATTATGCTGATACGACCACAGGGTCGTATCAGCAAGGTGTTCTCCCTTCTCCATGCAACATCGCTGGTTTTTCAGCGATGTTGGCCCATTTCCCTCGCTATCGCTGGAATATTCATCGCCATAGCGCTAATCGTTGCTAATACAGCGTTAGCGTGGCGATATATTCCAGCGATAGCCGGCGATAAAAAAAATCACGCTAAGCAGGGTTAGCGATGATTATCGCCTCTTCTTGCTAATATGCCCCTCAGTTACACAGCTGTCATCTGAGCTAAGACTTAGCTGTGGAGGGTTGTTATTTGGTGGTAGAGTTAAACAAGCAGTTTTTAGGTCGAGCCTCGAGTAGCGCGCAAGCGCTGCTAGGCGAAGACTTTATGTTAGGGGGTTTCAAAAGCTGACCACACGCTCGTGCGTCGTGGCCTTTTACCTGCGGTTACACGCGCGGCAGACGTGTTTCCAATTATCGTGCCCAGACGCGGGCGCGATAATTGGAAACACATGTCTGCCGTGCGCGTAATCGCAGGCAAAAGGCCACGACGCACGAGTGTCTGGTCAGCTCTGCAGGCTGCCGCGCTCGCTCGCCCCCGCTCCTCTCTTGTCTCTCAGTGCAGCCCCTCCGAGCTCCGCGGCGAATCAGGCTAGCTGCTGCAACCAGTCCAGCAGTGTGACGTCTCAATCTCCTGCAGCTGCGTTCAGGGACGAGTAGCGGCAGAGAATTAGCCGGATGCCCTGCCCGCAGTATCACAGAACCCCGCAGGTGCGAGCATTTAAAAGGACCGCAGATGCATCCAAGCCATAGCCTGACTCAGGCAGCGCCTTTCCGCATGCGGGGCTCGCCTGAACGATTCCGGGCTGTAGCAGCAGGGGCAAAGGGGAGGGCCGCCGGGTCCCCGTGCGTGTGCAAGCACCAGGACTCGTATCGCACAGCACGTCGCTCTGCACTCCCTGGTCAGTCCAACGCAGCGGGGAGGTGGACCCGGTCGCAGAGGCACCCCAGTCCCGTACCTCGATGATGTAAACCGGAGCTCACTGTCTCTTGTACTGCTGATCGGTGTTGTCAGTCAGTATCTGCAGCATAGTGGTTGTGGGCCCGCCTTCAAGCCGAATCGAGCGCGGGCCACCGCTCCAAGTCTACACCTCTCTCTGCAGCGATTTTGCACAGTACAGAGGTAGGGCGAATGGGAGGCGTCTGGGGGTGGGGAAACTTGCACCCGTGGATGGCAGGCTCCTGGCAGGAGTAATCGTGGCTAAGCAGGTTAGAGGGCGGAGCTCGTTTAGAACACGTCCACCATGATGGCTGCGTTAGCCATGCCCAAAAACAAGTGTTTATCATAATTGTGAAGCTGATGTACCATTGCCTTCTCCATGATCTTGCAGAGGAAGAGAAAGTAGGTAGTGTTGGAGGTAACTCGAAAAATAATTAACATTTGGTTAAATGTACTCAACCAACGGCTGAGATGGGCGTCTATTTATAGCAGTACAGGTTATCCTAGTAAGTAGGTGGGGCTAAGGTCTAATTCCATGCATAAAAAAAGTAAAAAAGTCATTTTTTCGTATCTCAACAAAGACAACACACTCCCTTAAGATACCTTAAATACTTTACTGTTTACAGCTTTAAAAAGTTCTAATCATTATTTTGGTACATTATGTGCTTCTAACAACGAACCAATAGATTCCTGTCAAACCTGTTGTATAATGAGTGTAGCAACGCTACATAACAAGCATTGGCATAGCCAATAGGTCTCGCGTTTGGGACCTTATAAGTGCTTAGCCATGCAACAGTTGATGTTGTTGCACCAAGGATATTGTGCTGCATAACTAAATACTTATAAGGTCCCAAAGGCAAGACATATTGGCTATGCCAATGCTTGTTTGTTTGGCCTTCAAAATGGGTTTTTTAAACATATCAGCGATTGGTAGAGTAACTTTCGAAGAAATCGTAGCAGTAGAAAGCAATGTTTGGGGCATATTTGGATCATTAGCACTCGTATCCTTCGAGGCCAATAGAATCTCCTCACAATTGCTAACCAGGTTATCGATCCGATCCATAACGTGAATATTTTTACACAGTTTTGTTGACTTTTTCGTTTTCTTCCCTTTAGCCTGCAAGCCCCCACCCGCATTATCAGTTGCTTTCCTTTTCCCCATATTTCACAAGGGAAGAATATGAAAATATGCAGTCGTCTAGTGATGTTACAACAATAGTAGTTTCTAAAACTACTGACGAAATGTGGTAATTGCGTAAGTATAAGAACTAAACAGATGTTATTTCGAACACAATAGCAGGTGCTTGGAGGCAAAACAATACCTTCGTTAACCAGGGGAGCAAAATAGAGCAAGTGTCAACAACGTGGCCCTGTCCTGTCCCGGTCTGGTGCAGACGGGTCCGCCCTTGGCCCGGGCATGTCCTCGCGCGTCCCGCGCTGCGGGAGCCCGCGGTCGAATTTAAAGCGCCTCCTGGCGCTAATTGATGACTCGAGCTGCCGGGCGCCAACAGGCAGACAAGGGATGCTGGAGGTTGTAGTCACGGTGCAGCCTGGTTACTGAGGGCTGGAATCAGCTGAAAGCAGGTCCCGCGCTGCAGGAGCCCGCGGTCGAATTTAAAGCACCTCCTGGCGCTAATTGATGACTCGAGCTGCCGTAGTTTGGATCTCCTTTTGATTGGCCTCGGAAATTGAAAAGCGCTCTTTCACTTCTTGGACCAGTTTGCCCAACAGCCCCTGCACCGAGTCCACTTCTCCTGACACCTCTTTTCCGGGCTCTGGTACCTCTGCATTGGAACAGGGAGTATCCCCTGCTGCCACCAGGTCGCACTCCCTTACCACAGTTGACTCTCCTACCTCCAGACAGGCATATGCATTTGCCGTGAGGACATCAGGATGTACTATTGTAGTACTTCGCCCCCCTGCGCCCTTGTCAGCTTCCATGGCTCTTGTGCTTTCAGTTTCCCTTATGTAACTCTTAAAAGCCTCGCTACTTCTCCCCCCCCCCTCTCCTTGCACAAGTCTGCCCTGACTTTAAAATAAGATTTTAATGAGGGGGTGATCTTAGGGGGTTTAGACCCTGTCTGGCTCCTGCCACAAAATGGGGGCTGGTAGGGGCTTACCTTCAAGCCTCGGTGCGATGTCCATTAGGGCATTTTCCCCCATACAATCTCCTCTGCTCCCCGCCCTTCTCCTTTCTGACTCTGTGCCCCAGATACAGCAAATGCACTGGTCGCCTCCACCAACGCGGCCAGTGCTGACTCTGCCTTTCGTGCCCCCTACGTTGCGGCAGCCTCCTGGAAACCCGCCCCAAGCAGCGCGAGCGGCCCTGCGGCAGTGCAGCAGCGCAGGCTCCCGCTCTCCACCATCCAGCCCCAACCCTACGGAGCTACGAAAAGACGCAGTAAAAGACCCAGTGAGTGCCAGGGGGGCGCCAAATACCCGAAAGCAAGCAGACTTCAACCTTGCATCACAGCCCTCCCTCGGGGGTAGCCCCCGACCAGCCGTTCAGCCGGCCGCCATGTTCCCAGACTCCTCCCCTCTGCCCATACACCTATTGAAAGTCCAAAAATATTTATTAACAAAAGAAAAAAATACATTTATGAATCAAAGAAATGGACAACAAGGGTATCCCCAGCATCCCAAATACGTATAAGCACAGGCAGAGACAAGACATGAACTTACAGGTTTTCATATACAGTACTCACATTGAGATTATGTGATGGGACTGGAACAAAGGAGTTACATAGGTACAGGATTCTGAACTCATGGAACAGTATGCAGATGACCTTCAGATAGATACAAAAATATAAACTTTTGCCGCCAAGCAAATTTCGTGAATGAACCCCAAGCATGGAAGAGAGGTTCACACTTAATAGATGGGCACAACTTGAAGGCATAGTTAGCATAAGCAGAAACACGGGTGTAGCAGTTACAGCTATGCTAAGGTAACATTTTGAAATCTCAATCCCTAATTATATGTGCATACCTTGAGGCAGATCAATTATCATCAACGGATTCACTGCTGTGATTATGTCCCTGATCCCCAACACGGCAGAGTGGTTCACTGCCATAGGTCTTTGTTCTGCATTTTTATCATTGCATGAAGTTAGTCAATATTTGTTCGCTTTTACATTCCAAAATATGGTGTTTTGCTGGCAAAGAATCCAGCAAGGGTATACCAAGTCACCATCTATATTCACCCAAGCCCTTCACAAGGACCTATCATCTTTATAATTTGTTTCTTGGTCATGGGTCTGGGCTGGTTCAGTACATTGGTGATTTATTGGTTGCCTTGTCTACGAGGTAGGCATGTAAATGGGAACCTATCATCTGGATGAATCACTTGGCTCACAGAGCCACAAGGTTTCCCTCACAAAATTCCAATATTGTCAGCCTAAAGTAATCTAGTTAGGGCATGAAGTAGAGAAAGGTATCTCAGGCGAGAATGGCAGGTGTGTTACAGATGGCCCCACTCTGTACACAGAGAGAGGTGAGGGGATTCCTTGCTATGGTGGGGTACTGCAGACATTGGATTCTATATCCAGTGCTTGGTCAGAGGAGTGTCAAAAGTAATTTTTAGAGTTTAAACGTGTTGTGTGCTCAGCCGCAGCTATGGGAATGCCATATTTATGGTAAGGAATTATTTCTGTACTGTGCTGAGACAGAGGGGTGCTCTTTGTGCTGACACAATGCCATGGTAACCAACAGCTCCCCCCTGTATATTTTTCTGCTTTTCTGGATCTCGTAGCTGCAGTTCTTCCAGGGTCTTGAGAACCATTGCTGCAGCACCAATGATAGTAGAACAGTCTCATAATATTATGTTGGGGCATCCTGTGACATTGTATGTACCCCATTCAGTTGAAATATTGTTAATGTGATGTAAAACACATTTGATAGATGCCCGACTCATACGTTATGAAATAACTTTGCTTGCTACTCCCAATATATCTGTAAAAAGGTCAGAGTTTTGAATGTTGCTACATTATTGCCTTTGCCTTCCCAGCAAGATGATCAAAATCACAATTGTGTACCGGTGACAGAACTGAGACATTAAAGACAAACCTTTGGAACATTGTGCTAATGTGTTGTTCGGAGATGGATCATGCTTAATAGACAATGCAGGAAATTTAAGGGCTGCATATTTTATGTTCACTACTGAAAGCGTAATTAAAGCTTCTTTAGCCAATGTACAGGCAGAACAAGTTTCAGAATTGGTTTCTTTCACAAGAGCACGTTGTCGAGCAAAAAATGTAAATGTGACAATTTATACTGATTCTCATTATGGGCTTGTTTTGGTGCATGAATATGGTCCGCTTTGGTCAGGAAGGGGATCAGCTGGTACTCCAATATGCAGTGGCCCTAGAGTGTTTGATCTGTTGCGACCTCTGCAAAAGTCATCGAAGATAGCGGTTTTGAAATGTGCAGAACATCGACGAGGCTCAGACGAAGTGTCAAAAGAAAATCATTTTGTGGATGGAGTAGCCAGGCTTTACACACGAAATGCATCTGCTTCACACTCTGCGTTAATTGCAGTTGTGACTGTCTCCTTTGTGCTTGCAGACACAATATTCAGAAAGATGAAAGACAGGAAGAAAAGCAGCAATGGGAACGGAAAGTTTTAAGAAGAATGAAGAGAGGGTGAGGGTAAATTCCGAAAAATAAGTTGTGCTGCCGAATTCTTTGTTGTCACAAATTATCAAGTTGTTTCATGGGTCCACTCATTCAGCCGGAGATGCAATGACTGCTAGTCTTTAGGAAATATGCTGGAAAGAGCATTTCCAAAAATGTATCCAAGACTATTGCACACAGTGTTTGGTTTGTCATAAAAACAGTGTGGAAGAAGAAACTATGGTTATTGTGAGTCATTCTGCTTTAGCTTATGGAACATTTTTATGGCTGCAGATGGACGTTATAGAGATGCCACCATGTGAAGGATACAGATCTGTACTGACAGTGATCTTCAAATTCTCTAGATGGGCGGAGGCCTATCCTCATGCAGGTGTGATGCTACAACTTTAGCAAAACTGTTGCCTAAAGAACTGACCCTGCGGTACAGGGCACTGATGTACATATAAAGTGATCAGGGTAGACAATTCCAAAATAAAATCCTGAAACTAATATGTGAGGCTATAGGCATCCCAGAGAGACTGCATTGTGCTTATCACCCTTCATCTTCGGGCATGGTGGAGTGCTTAAATTGGTATTATGAAAAACAAACTAGCACAGTTAGGCACATCCACCACTTTGAAATGACCCGATGCCCTACCTCTGGTGCTAATTAGTCTCTCTTGCACACAGAATAAGAAAACCAGTTTATCCCACCTTGGTGAGGAGGCCAATGAGGATTTACGGTATGTCTGCAACTTTGTTGCTATCAGTAACTGATGATCATGGACTATTGCAAAAAACTGTCTGACATGGGGCTAGAGCAATTTCTGTGCTACAATGAGATAAAACGTTATCAAGAGATGTATCATGTTGGTGGAAAGAAGACTTTTCCATGCCGCTGCCTGGGGTGGCTCCTTCTATTTAGGTTTTGGGGAAGACACTTTAGGCGTTTTTCAGCAATCATTCTTCTAGTAGAGGTAGCATTAAATGGAGTAAGAATAAGGAAGCAAGCCCATCTAATAGAGAGGCTGGTTAATGACACCTCTGTTGCTTTATCTAACATTACTAAAGAAATGATTGCAATTTGCAGTATGATTTTTCAAAACAGAATGGGTTTGGATTTAATTTTAGAGAAGTAGGGCTGGGTCTGCAAGGTTCTCACACGTAGTGCTGCAGTTTTATCCCAGAAAATACACTGAAGTTGCAAATCTTATATTCAATATCACAAAGGTTTCCCAGAAAGAGCACAAGATAGGCCAACCAGGAGTTTGGGAAACTATATTTTGGGAGTTGGGGAAAGTTTCTAGGCCTTCAGGGTTCGGTTATTGTCGCATTTTTACTTTTGCTTCTACTAATATGTGTTGGCCTTGCTTATGCTCAGTGACCTTAGATCTGGGAAGGAACTGTAGAGATTCTAAAGGCTGTCTGCAGGACTTAGGCGATAAGGTTGGCAGAAATGGAGAGAGTACAAATTCCAGAAGGAGGTCAGGCATTTAAATGATATTGAGTAGTGAGAAAGTTCTTATGCAGTGCCAAAAGGAGGGAATTGTGTGTGACTGGGCTGCAGATTCAAAAATTGAATGGACTCATTCTTCTTCGAGTCACATGAATGCATTGCTATTGCACTAATACGTGCACAAGTTTCAGCGATCAAAAATTAAGGGTATGTTGCAGAGCTCAGCTCCGGATGGCATGGGAAGACAGGAGAGTAAGATATGATGTCCTCATTCTAGTATTTGCAAGTAACTGCAGCTGCAGTGTGAAGAGCACATTGTTTAACAAAGTGCTATTAATGTACCACAAAAATGTTACACGAATAATGAATCCCCTTCTGTTTGCTATGTCTGAGGACTGGACTGTTGAGTAAATTTCCATTGCTGGACGAGAGTATGACTACCTGTGCTTAGAGACTTTTGGGGAGACATCTTGCGGGAGCTCCAGGAGCTTCCATGTCATTCACCTGAATAAACTGCCCTCTCAAAGAATGATGCTGCATGTAAATTTTATTTGAGGTTTGGGTGTTCGCATTAGTACCATCCAGTAGCCTTTATTAGTAAGCCACCTTCCTCCGGGAGAGCAGTGTTGGAGTGCTATCAAGAGGAAGTCCTTTGCTGGCCTTGGCTCCTGAAGAAACTGAGATCCTACATGTTTAAGACTCATTTCAGAGTTAAAACCAACTACAGTCTTTTCAGGGGACCAATGCAGATGAAGGGGGAGAATCCAACAAAGTTGAGGTGCTCCATCTCCCTACAAGGAATGGACTTTACAGTGAAACACAGACCTAGAACTGACTATGCAAATGCAGATGGCCCTTCCGTTTTTTTCCACTTAGACAGCTGTCAAGAGAATGGCTGAGTTGCTCCTAAACTTTTATCTGGCAGGAGGGGGCAGTGTGAGGAAGTGCCTCGTTTTACATAGACACTCCCATTTTATGTGGACTGAAGTTGCTGGTTTTCTAACTCTGCACATTGGGACACTGCTGTCCTGTTCCCACGGTATGTTCTCTAACTCCTAACGATCTGCAAAATTGGCTATCTCCTAATTGCCATATTTAACTTCCCACTAACGCCTTACTATATGGTGCACAACATACACCAGTTGCATTGAAAGGTAACTGTTGCCCGTGGACTACAGCACATCTTGTGTCATCCACTAGGCCCACAAAGAAAAGATGACTTCAGGCCTACTTGTGTAGGCTGACTCCTGCAGCTATTAAACTTGCAGGCAAACGTATCAAAATATATTTTTTGACAAGGAATTACAATATTTTTAAACGTTAAACAGTCACCCCTAAGTAGTCATTCCAGCCCACAAGGTAGCTCCCAATAACTATGTTAGCTGTGGAGGGCTGCAACTGTCCTATTTGAAAAACTAAAGTTCAAATAAAACAATTCTGCTATCATTGTTTTGGAATAAATTATAGAGATGATTTAACTTCTATCTTTAATGTTTATTAAAAATCCAATCCACTGTTGAAGTCAGATTTTTAATAACTATTTAGGAAAAGTCCTTTTTTAAAAGTTATACTTTCTCTGTTTGAACCCCCAGTAGGCTAATTAGCATTAGCCTCCCAGAAGCTGTCCTCTGTCTGTGCTTCTCCTTAATGAGGTTTGAAAACAAGTTACTCACAGAGCAGAAACAATGACTTAGTCCTTTTGACAGGAAGACCTGGATGTGAGGTATGTGAGTTCTGTTAGCTAAGGAAGAGCAGTTGGGAAGGGTTCAGGAACTTTTCAATTTGAAAGGGACCAGGGTGAGACCTGCCCATTCATAGTTAAGTATAAAGGCAGACCTGGGGCAGAGAACCCTTAGTTTTCTGGCCATGTGTAGCCAGGTGGCACAAGCACAGTGAGAGGGGAGCTACACCCCTAATTCGCACAGCAACAAACTCCAAGGTCAGAACATTGCTGCCATCTTGTAATATCCTCAGAATAGTACACTCTGGGATAGTTTGCAGAAGGGCAGAAAAGAATGTGCTGAAATTGGAATGTTTTTGTCAGTGGTCACAGAGTGTCTCTACAGAGTATCTAGGAGTCACCACATCCAAACTAACTAGTGGCACCTCACCCACAGCTCCTCAGATTATTCTCTGGACCTGTACATGAACCGAAGAAGCCTGTACTTGATGGATGAGACCTGTGGGGAGTTTGGAAGGGTTTTACCTCCTTCTACTTGTACTTATGTCTAAGTAGTGGACTCCAACGGCTGGTTGGCCGATCTCCTTAGGCTACATGGACACAAAAAGCTGCAAGAGTAACCAGTTGACCACAAATAAGTGGGACTGGACTGGACCTTGCTGGTGGCCTATGCTGGAGTGGGTCCTGGCCCCCAAGTACTGTGTCCGAGGTGCCTGGATCCTTAGAAATGACCAGAAGGAGCTGCTCCAGATAGCTTGAAAAGTTGGACTCCCTAGAACTCTGAAGTGTCAGAGGTACCTCATGGCAAAGGTGTACAGCTTAGAGAGGATTTGTCAGTTACAGCTTTCACAATTGCCATGCTGCAGCATTTTTAGCTCCAAAACAGACACTTAGGACCTGATTTAGAGTCTGGCCGACGGGTACTCCGTCACAACGTGACAAATATCGTGTCCGCCTTATTACAAGTGCTTTAGGATATGATGCATTTATAATAAGGTGGTTCGGATATCTGGCACCGGACTGATGAGAGGAAGTTGGTGGCTGCGAACTTCAAATTTATACTGTGCTGTGCTTTTTCCGCCAGAACCAATGGTGTCAGTGGACCTCTCCAATTGCTATCCAGCTTTGAGAGGACATTGTTTGATACAGCTTGCAATCTTGCCCAGATGGACTATTTTGACTTCCGTTTCAGAGACTAAGTCAGAAGATAAAATATTTGACTAGGATGGTCTGCTTGGTGTATCCGACTCCTGCTCTATCGTGGCCAGCCTCAAATCACACCCGAGTCCCAGTCAACTGTGAACAGTAACTTCTGATTGGCTCTTTACTTTTTCTTGGTACATTTTGTCAAAAATCTTTACGAAATAATATCTCTGGTTCCCCTTTTAGGATTTTTGTTGTTTTAGTATTTTTTCTCATTTAATTTTTCTCTGTTTTTATAAATTCGTTGTTGGCATTTAATTATTGTTCCTTGATTTTTTTTACTGTTTTGTTGCTGCTAAATTCTTTACATCTTTTCCTAGGCTAAGCCGGTCTGCTCTGTGCCATAGCCACCAGGGGGGTTGGGCCCAGGTGTAAATTTTGAATCTGTGTTTTACCCTGACAAGTTTGTGGCCTTATTCATTGTGGTGGACTTGCATCCACTCTAATTAACAACCATCTTTCTTACAGTCCCCAAGTAACCTAAGGGCCTAAAGATGACTTATCTGGCTTGGAATTGCACCTATAGGTTAAGGAGCAGCAGAAAGGGGGGTAATTAAACATGATTTGACTTAAAACATTTTCTTCAATGATCAAATGGGCACATGACTCTACAGTTTTGCAGATATGAGATGTTTAAACTTAGTCCCAATAGTCATGATGTAGTATATATGTATTTGCATACAATACTAGAACTGGGCAGGTGTGTCACATATTTATGTTTTTCTTTTATATGGTGTGGACAGTGTAAGCCACTGCCATTGAGATGTGCCATTAAAGTTCTGTACGCAATTCCAGCTACATTGTCATTCATATTTGACACATCTTTAGTTGTGATAATATGCTTGGCATGTGTCATGGATAAATATTCTGTTGTTGATATGGTATCATTGATGCAGTTATGGGATAGTTCATGTGCTCTAAATGGTAATTTCACGTTATACAGTACTTGCAGTAACCAACAGTGAATTTGGGTGCCAATATAGGAGAGACCAAGGATTTATGAATATATACGTGGTAGGCACACCAGTAGTGTCCGCTGTTCAATTTATTGTACTCTTTAACGTGTCAACTAGGTAGGCTCTCTGTCCTTCAGCCTGTAAATAAGTATTATGGGTTATATGCCAAAGACAATATAATCCCTAGTTGCACTGTTTTAATGATAGGCCCGAATGCCTTTCAAAAAGGTCCTAGATTCTTGATGCTTCAAAACCAATAATAAAATAGTTCATTTCAGGAATCAGAATTTTTTTTTTCATTCCATTACATGTCCTTAAATTCAATCTTTAAACATAAACTTTTCTTTCTCAATTGTTCACAATCAGTGCCCAGTGCATTTCGGACTTCTTGTCTTCTTCAGGGGCAATATATAACCAATCTGGATACAAACAATACTCCAATCATATAACTCATATGTTTTATGCCACCCTAAATCCACCCAAAGTGCCTCTAACAGAGGGATTAGACTTTAAGGGCCACATGTATGAAAATAGCATTGTGCGATTACCAAAGAGCGATGTTTAAGAAATCGCTATTTGGTAATCGTAAAATGCGATGTAACAAAACAGACAGGAAATAGCGATTCTCTAATTGCGATTGCTTAAAAATTGCAAACATAATTAGGGAATTGCTATTTGTAATTGCAACTCTATTCGTTCCTATGGGCCTCAAGGCCCATAGGTGAGAATGGTCTTGCATTACCTAAATTTCGATTATCGAGGGGCATGTGTGCACTACATGGCACTTTGAAAAATGCTGTTTTATGCATTGTTGAAAGTTTTCACATGGTTACCAGTGAGCCAATCAGAATAAATGACTTGTAAATCCTTTATTAAAATAAAATTACAGTATGTGAAAAACATTATGTTGGACTTTTGTTTATTTTTGTTGGAAAGTTAATTTTTTAAAATAACTTTTCACTTGAATACAAATGTGTACCTCAAAACCAACTTCTCTCTTACCATTTACATAACATTAAACATGCACATTGTATTCTCAATCATACATTCATATGCATATTTCTTTGGTACAAAGCATTACAGGTCTCGATGTCCCAATTCAGGCATTGGTGAACATCCTTGTTAAACATTGGCCCAAATGTAAGAAACTTCCATTTTCCGAAATAGCCAATAATAAGAAATCGCTATTTAGGAAATGCAAAATGGATGGACTAAAATAGGGATTTCCTAAAAGTGAATCCTACAGAGTTGCAATCGCTATTAGGATATTGCTATAGAGCAGCGTAATTTGGCTCTACCCTTACACGTCACAGATTTATAATGATGATGATGTGCTGTTAGCACTTGGCATACTCAGTGTGGTATAATAATATTAATAAGATGGAGTTTCAAATGGATTTCTGAAAGGTTCCATAGTAGAATAATAGAAACATATAACGTGTGCTTACTAATGTTTAAGATTTCTCCCAAAAATATAGTTCCCATTCAGTTACTTGAATGTTTTAAAATGTGACACTAAATTAAGTTGACATTTATGTAATCATGATTACTCATATAAAGTGTACTCACATTGTCGTACTGATTTGTGACCATATGTGCACATATATTCAAATGTCGGGTGCACTTTAACTTATGTTAACTTAGCGTGAACAAGGCCTTAAGCTTTTGGGGATTTCAAAGTCTAACCGTTAAACGTGGGAAATGCTTGCCTGTATGTTTCTCTCCTCTGCAGGTGCAGACCCAAGGCTTCATTAGTTAGAGGAAAGGCATTGTTTGTTGTAAGGATAGTAAGGTACGGGTGGAGACGCTTGGCAAGGAGAAGACGTGCTAATGAAGTTGGAGACAAGTTCTCATGACAGAGAAAGAGATTATCAAGGTCGATTGAATGTTCCCAAATGAAGCTCTGGGAGAAATATAGAAAGTTGCCAATTGCTACAGTGGAAGCCAGAAATGTACTGGAGACGATGACGTGGATACCTTGATGACTTTGTGTGTTAACCGCGGCGGCAATTCCGCCGCAGTGCGGCGGTTTAGCGGAGTGGGCGGGGCCGCGTCGGCCAACGGATGTTCGCAGCACTACAGAGGTAGTGCTCGCGACGGCCGTTGGCCGACAGGCGCACGCAACGGGTTAATAGGTGTTGTATTGTTAGTTAGAGGCAGAGACCCATAGGATTTCATGAGATGCAAGCCTTGTTGCTAATCCTCTCTCTCTATGGTTTTATATGCTATACTTCCTATAGACTTGGAGTACTTTACGATGGTTTCCATTATACTAACACCTGTTTCTTGCTTCTTTTGAATAATTTGGATGTGCCAAACGTAGTGTAGAGTAAGATAGATGTCTTATATTTAATAATGACTAGGTTGGAAGACCGAATTCTGCAATTTAATCTTCAAATCCTTTTCCTAATCTTTTGTATAGATGCTACAGAGTTTCTCATATGCTTCTTATTGTTTAGACTGAATTTTATTTGAAGATTCAGATTTATTCTGATTATCTTATATTTTTATAATATGCTTTTGAGACTCATTTATATCAGCTTGTTCTGAGTCTTTAATAAACTTTTCAAACTTTATTCAGTAGTCCTGGTCTTAATGTGTGACTAATTGATTACACTGTTTTGCGATCTGAAATATGTGCTAACTCCCTCTTACCTCTCATGCAGCTGTAAAAGGTTTGTTGACCAAAGAAGAAGAGAAATAAAGGGCTCAGAGCTTCCTTACTATTTAGGAAATGCAAACCCATTCCTTCCTATGAGCCTAAGGGCCATAGGTAACAATGATTTTGCATTTCCTAATTTGCAGGGCATGTGCGCGCTACATGGCACTGCCAAAAATGTGTTTTGGGTGAATTTTTAAAAATTGCTCATGGTTACCATCAGATTAATCCGATGGTAACGGCATTTCCTAAATGCCCTTCTCGCATTTAGGAAATGCTTTGTACATGTGCTTAGGAAATCGCAAATAGGAAATCCCTATTTGCGATTTCCTATTTTGGGAATTGCAAAATGTGATTTCTACTTGGTAGAAATTGCATTTTGTGACCACATTTCCCCTTTTGTACATATGGGAAGACTATTTAGCTTTTCTTAACAGCCCGAAATTGCGATTCGATCCATTAAGAAATGTTAAATGACTTCGTACATATGGGCCTTAGTCTCTAGTTCTCAGTTTTTTTCTTCCACTGAATCTCAGCGACTCATTGAGTCTAGTTCGCAAATAGTCATAACAGTCTTATAACACAATCAGTAAAATGCTTTCTCTCTATTGTCTTTGCCGGATGAATGCGTTGAGTGTTACTGATAAATTCTACACCATCGCTTTTCTACTTTTTTCTTTCAGATTATCAGGATACAGGAGAGTAAGGCCGAAGGACCCAGGTGGATTAGGTAGACTTGCAGGATCAGATCAGTTTGTATTGGAACCTCATAGAACATAGATGTTTGCTGTGACAATGTTGCAGGTAAAGATACCTGAATAACAAGCCAGAGAACTTTCAAGGGCGTGGTTTAAGTAAGACTGCGCCCAAGATGGTGGCCATTCTCGCAAGAGTTTGGCGATCTCGCGGGAAGCAGATTTGTAGCTTTTTGATACACAATTCAGATGTGTTGTTTTTGGCATGTACATACATTCTCAGCAGGGAGAAATGATTGCGCTGGTCGCTGTCATGCTCTTGGCAGGGTGGGATTCCACTAGGCCTTGGAGGATAATCTGGAAAATGTTGCCCACGTTTGTTTGATCTTTTGAATTTGAGCTCTTCAGGGCTCCCCTTTATGACGTGTTGGGCAGGGTTGGGACAGATGCAACACTACTTCACCCCAACTCCTTTGGAAAGCCAGCAAAGCCTATGTCGGAGGTCAAATAAAGATATGGCCATAGCCAAGCAGCAAACCTTGGAACTGGACATACCTCCCTTGATGAAGCAATACGACAGACGACTGACATTTAAATTACTAAACTGAATAATAAAGACAACATTTGATCTTAACTTTGTTTTTAAGTCAAAAGCGGAATGGGCCATGACAAGATTCCAGCATACGAGCAAGGAGTGAAGGCTGGTCAATTATTACCTTTTCAATTGAGACAAGACCACGCTCCAGGGTAATCTTGGCAATACAAAACTCCTCAGGAGCAGTGGCTGTACACTCTCCAGACATTGCGGGGGCATTCAAAGATTACTACTCCTTCTATTTGTTGGGCACTGGTGACACACAATTACTAGAGACCACCTTTCTAGAGACACTTCAAATGCCCAGGCTAAACTAATCAGTGCCTGCAATACTGGTGACAAACATCATGGAGGAAGAAATTTGTGATGCCATCAAGGCAATACTCAGAAATTAAGTATTCCTCTGAAGGTTTATCAAACAACTGCCCTGTAGTGATACCTTTAGTACACAAGGTCTATCCTGAGGCAATCTTTCCTGATGTTCTGCAGCCTAAATTCAATAAAGCACCTTAAATTTCCCTACTACTGAAACCGAATTAAGACCCACTATTATGCTCCAGCTTTAGACCCATCTCACTTATCAATACGGATAAGTAGGTATTGCAAAGATCTTGGCCAACAGGCTGAGAACGTTATTACGGCTGCTCACACATATGAACCAGGTGGACTATGTGTTGGGAAGATTCTCAGCCTGCCATTTTTAGAGTAATATGCATCTCTTCTGGAAACAAAGGCGTGCTTAACAATAGGCCCTATTAATCTCCCTTGATGCCAAAGAGGCCTTGGATCGCGTAAAATGGTGCTATCTGTTCGGAATCTTAAGGAACTTCAGCCTCTGACCCAAATTCATCCTAAAAACAGGATGGCTGTACCAAATACTCACTGCTGCCATCAACAGTGGAGGATATATCCCCCATCCACCCCGGCACGAAGCAAGGCAGACCTCTGCTTGAACCCTTGGCAACAACAATCAGAAAATCACACGATTCATGGCATCCCAACTGAAGTGGGTAAACTAAAAATATTTGTTTACTCAGATGTAATTACGTTAACTCTTACAAATCCAGAACCAGCTTTGCATGGCACTTTGAGCACCATTTTCACCTTTTTTGAGGTTCATAAAATGAAATGAACCAAAAATGAGACGTTATCTATGAGCTCATGTACAATGAAAACAGCAGTAGTGGGCCTTCCCTTCTGGTGAATGCCGGACAAGTTGAAAAATCTTGGCCTCAGGATCTGAGGTAACGTTAACCTAATGATAATAGAAAACATTCTTAAGCTGCTTGACAGCTCAAGACTGACTCTCCTCAAATGGAAGCAACTGTTATTCTAGGCTAGGATACAACCAATAAAAATTGTCCTCGCACCAAGATTTATTTATCTTTTCAGCATGTAACCTTTTCAAGACTCAAGGAAAACTCTATGTGAAATAGATCACTAAATCAAATGATTCATTTGGGATGATCAACTAAAATGGAGAAATTGTATGCCCCACAAACTTGGGAGGCTGCAAAGTATTGAACTGTATTATGCAGCCCATTGTTTATCAGAGGGAAACAGCCAGAACAACGCAGGCAAAGCCACGCGTGTTCCAACTTCGCAAGCGCTACCATGCTTGCCTTAACCACTCATATGCCTTAACCATGCATATGCTCGGTTAAGGCAGTGCGCGGTCTAGTTGCTTGCTGGCGGAAGCAGGTAGGATCGGGAGAGGACGCAACGTGGTGACGTAAGTGGGGCTGGGGCCGGGTTTTGGAGGGGGTTAGTTTGTATGGTTTTGGGGGGTGGCAGTAGTTTTCAGGGCTGGGGGTTCGGGGTAGTTTTCAGGGCTGGGATTGTTTTCAGGCCTGGGGGTGGTTGGGGTAATGTTCGGGGCTGGAGGGGTCGCAGTAGTTTTCAGCGCTGGGGAGGGTGTTGTTTTTTAGCAGGGCTGGGGCTTGGGGGGTCGTTTTAGGGCTCAGGGCGGGGAGGCAGGGATCGTCATACTTTTTAGGGTTTAGAGGGGCAGGGTAGTTTTTAAGGCTCGGGGGGGTCGGGTAGTTTTTAGGCTCAGGGGGGTCAGGGTAGTTTTAAGGGCTTGGGGAGGGCGGGGTAGTTTTTAGGGCGGGGTAGTTTTTAGGGCTTAGGGGAGGGTGGGGTAGTTTTTAGGACTGGGGAGGGGCGGTTTTAGGGCTCTGGGGAGGTTGGTTGGTTTTCAGGAGGGAGTGGGTCGTTTTAGGACTCAGGTCAGGGGTAGGGGTCGGGGGGACTTACCTGTCAAGTCTTAACCGCAGATGTGTCTTTAACATACATGCCTTGACCACGCATAATTAATTGCATGGTAAAGGCATATTCGTGGTAAAGACTTGCGTTGTTGAGACTGCGTGGAACCAGCATTCGTGGTAAATGCATGCGTGGTTCCATCGCACAAACTATCAGATCTAGCCGACATCTTCCTCCAGACAGAGTCCTGGGAGAGGCTCAACTAAAGTTAATTTTTTTTAAAATATTGCATGACTGGCACTGGTCACCTGTCAAACTCTATAATATGCACTAAAGTGGTTCCAACTCTTGCTGGAAGTGCGGAGCCCCTGTTGCAAAAACCAATGATATCATCTGGGCATGCCAAGCAACAGGGGTACAAAGGCAACACATCTGGAATGCGTTAAGTGCAAGATGTGACTTCTCTATCAAGCCTTTTCAGGCTTCGGTGTTATTACATGACAGAAGGGCTCAAAAACCGCAGGAAGAGCTGGATTGGCGCATCACTGGCCATCACCAAAATTGGCATATTACAGGAATCGAAGCCGAGGCTTCTACCGACTCACGAGGGCTGGATACGAGATCTTGCCGCTGCAGCTTCTCACAAACAAGTGATCTATTTACTCCATGATCAACAAGAAATATTCATCCTTTGTGGGGCCACTACTCTTTCCTTTCGTCACCCCGATAAGACACTTTGGAACTTAACGCCACCGTAGCATCAATTTTTTGATGTTACGGCAGCTTTTTTTTATCGTCTTATTTACAAGTTGCCACTAACTGCAGTTAGCAGCACTTTTCCAGCGTAAACGTGAAGTTTCAAGATCGGGACTTAACGAAAATGAGATGCAAGGTAGGTGTTCCTGTGAAAGAACTGCTGCTAAATACACTTTGCGACATTTACAAAGAAATTCCAGTACGTCGATAACCCCCCCAAAACTGCTGCTAACTCAAATAAGAGGCATTTTTTTTAAGACCAGAAAATAGCTGGTCTTAAAATTGGTGCAAACACTTGGCCCACATATAAGATGTCTGGGTGCTGGACAGCGCTGCAAGGAATATTGCTACGCTGCCCTGCGCCAAAACAAAAGGTCAGGATTGGCCCTATCAATAAGATAGGGTGCATTCCTGGGCCCCATTTATGAAAAGTGTCTAATCACTGCGATAAAACAGCGATTGGACACTTTTCACTGCGCCCTCCTTGCGACACCATGGCTGCGCCATATTTGCTGTACGGCACTCCGTGTCACAATCAATGACGGATACATCCAGAATCCTGACGCATCTGTCAGCGCTAAAGTCATGCATTGCTGCAGTTGTGTCGCAAGCATGACGCAACTCCAGCAATGAATGGGGGGGGCATTGAATGGGGCCAGCCTATCCCTATGGCACTGCATCACCCTTACGCCTGCCATGAGGCCACATGCCACAGTGGTGTCCTAGAATTGTTGCAGTGAAATCTGATAGATTTCACTGCGCCACTTCTATGAGTCTTTGTTGCATAGGAACGCACACCCTGATTACATCATACCTGACGCAGGTATATTGTGTGGCACAGGGATTTACAAGGCCACGCATATGTCTAGATGCGTCACTTTGTAAATACGACGCAACGTGGTGCAAAATTCACGCTGCAAGTATGTCAAGAAAATGACACACCAGTGGCGTTAAACTGTCGGAAGAGGCTCATGAATAAGCTCCCCAGTATTTTTACCCTACGTTGACGCACAATGGCTCCCCTGCGCCAACGCAGGCACCCTTGCGCCATGGTACAAGTGTGACTGTATTGCGGAGTTGATTGATGTGTGGGAAATTACACCTACCTGCACAAAACAGTCCAGGTTATTTCCTCTTTCTCTGTGTGCTGCGAATGCTGCACACATGGAAAAAGTGAAAAAAAGAGGAGAAATGAAAACATTTATCCTCGTAGCGCCTCCCAAACGTCACCCTTGGGGTGGTATTAGATTCTGAAGCATTCTGAAGGTGTACGGTTTCTCGTAAACCTGGGAATGCTTTAGATTCCATTGGTTTGTCGTGGGAATGCCCACAGCAACACCCATTGAACCAGTGGCAGCTCCTCCGCTATGGCGGAGGAGCATCGCCCCACTGCTTTCAAGCAGTGCGAGAAGTAGAAACATAAAATGATAATAACTTTCAGTTGTTATCATTTTATGTTTGTGCTGCTTTGCGGGCAGGCGGGGCTGCTCTGCTCTTGGAGGAGTGGTTTGCCCACTCCTAAGTGCGCAATGACTGTTTCATCGGCCCTCTCGGGCCGCCAAAACCAGTCATGCACACTTTCCCCATTCTCCATGCAGGCTGCATTACAGCCTGCGTGCAGAACATGCCCAGGCCCCCATTCCCTGGTTGAGCGTCGAACCAGGACGCTCAAAACCAATCACAATGCTGCATTGCAGCGTTGTGATTGGTCAGTGGGGCCTGGCTGTGCTTCCTGTTCCTCAGGGAGACCAGGAGCAGAGACACGGGACCCGGCGGCAAGCTAAGTTATATATATATATATATATATATATATATATATATATATATATATATATATATATATATATATATATATGTTTTTATAATGCGCACCCTCCCGCAATCCCGACCCCCGGCGTCCTCCCCGCAACCCCCTGCACCGCCCTCGTGCCACCACCCGTGAGCCATGCTGTCCGCCACTGCATGGAACGCCTCTTTCACATTGTTTAATGCATGAAAGAGGCTCATATTTACAAGCCCATGGCTTTGCGTGGCTTTCTAAATATGCTGTGGTACATTGCGCAACCAGAACGTCAAACACGTGAGGTCACAGCGTAGCAAGAGTGCCGCTAGGGCCTCATAAATGAGGCGCTTGGATAATTGAGGAGCTCCACAATTCATCCTTGGCAAGGTCAACGACGCCATGGACCTCATGCCATTGCAGCTAGGACCACCAAGGAGACCACCACTAACACCCCTGACATGCATTGCTCACCTGGACAACTGCTCCGTTCCCTTTGTGACACAACTGGACCTGATCCCCTCTAGGTGCCGACCTCGGTAGACCAGAACTTCAGCAACAGGAAGCTAGAGACCAGGGACTGCCGAAAGCCAGAGACTCTCCAGAGCTGTCTGTAACCATGGAAGGAGAGATGCACAACCAGTCAACATTAAATTAGGTTATCTGCCATCTGAGGAGACCCATCCGGGGGCTGCACGGACACTGCACCAGATGACCACGTCGCAGGGAAGCCCACGTCACTGGGGGAGCATTCAGGGGGAGTGTCGGGAACCTGAGTGTGATTGCACATCGTCAGCGCCGCATGCAGCTCCTTCCGCCTCTCTTGTACAACCTGCTGCAGATAGGGGGTGGCTTGTAGTTGTGGCAGGGACGCCTGCTCCTCCTACGCCTCCCAGTACAACTGGCTCCATGAATGACAGCTTGTTGCGCAGACCCTTAACTCCCTGTTCGCAGCACCTGGCAACCAGTAGATTGCAGCCAGGGCCAGCACTGTTCGGCGGCGTCCATGGTTTGCGTGTCAACATCTGACATCATTTGCAGCCTTTACGGGTAGAGGAGGGATTTTTTGATGCCCCACTCTCGGAGGCATCGCTTAACCACTAGAGATGAGCCCCTCTGCCCCTGCACACCATGGCGTAGTCAGGGAAGAAAATAACTGTGGCAGTATCCACTTTCACCTCCCCCAGCTTGCGTACCTCCCTTAGGACAGCGCCACAATCCCTGTAGGAGGCGGAAGAGAAAGGGTCTAGGACCGGTCCCCGGCAGCATGCGGCTTGCTGGCACTCGATGGGCCTGCTCCACAACAAGGAATGGGGAGAGTAGATCACACACCCATGTCTCAGTATATGCCACTGCATCAGCCCCTTCTGCTCCCACAGGCAGACCCAACACCCTCAGTTTGTTACGCTGGGAGTGGCCCTCCGCATTCTCCACTGTTCTTTCCAGTGACTTCACATGTGCCATTAGCTGCTACACCTCCAATGCTGCGCTCAGAGTACTCGGAGGGACTTTGGCCAGTTCTTGCTCAATGTTGTGTACCTTGTAAGTCAGCTTGTGATGATCTGCGAGCTCCAGGGTGAAGTCAACTGGGATTTTGTCTTTGCGGCCCTCAAAGGAAGTGCCTGTTTGTTTGAGGGAGGTACCCGCTGCGAGTACAGAGTCTAGTTTGGAGTCCAGGCTGTCCACTGTCCCCTGCCCTGGCGGCGAGCGATCCCCAGCCGCTCGATTCACTGACACGGAGGAGCGGCCAAATGTCGACGCCGCCCCTGTCTGCAGGCGGGCCATCGTTGCGCCAGACGCCCAGGCACTATGTATTAAATGGTGCAGTGTGGCCAGCTGGCCCCTCTCCTCCAGTCAGGTGTAGGCTAGCTAGGAATCTACTGTCTGGCGGCACAGATGGAAATCCCCCATACACCCAAGAGCTTACCACCAGGGGGCGAGGAAAGGCAGCACCACTCTGTCGTCTCCTCCGATCTAACAGCGGCAACCAGATTCCGTGTTCCCCAGTGCCCCAGTGAGTGACGGCAGATCAAGAAGCGCACCCAAGGGCCTGGGCCTGAACCGACCCCGTGCCCCTGGCACCCGCCGCCACCAACGATCGATATCAGCAACTTGAGACAGTTAGTGGAGTCCCCCACCAGTTTTGTGCGGTGCCCTCGGTGATGTTGGTCAGCCGCAGCACAGGGATTTCTCAGGCAACAGTTTGCGCCACCCACTGGTGCTAGTCCTGGGCCCGACTCGACCCCCGGGCCTCCTCCACTCTGTGTCCCACCTTCTCCTCACCTGGACATCAACACCAGGGTTCAATCCGCCCGCGTTCTCTCTGAATCTGTGACTCAGCTAGGCGGGATTTCTCAGGCCTGGGTACAGCAGTTGCCGCCAATTCCACTGAGGGACTTCCCGATGCAGGTGATGCAACAGGGCCCCCTTAGGCGTGAAGTTGCAGCGCTCACACCACATAAGTTCACCGCAGCTCAGGGGCCCCACCCTCCACAGCATCCGGGCAGCGACACATCCTCCGGCCTGTGATGCAGAGAGTCGAGGACCAACATTGGCAATCTCCTCCATGTAGTAGTGGCGCGTGTTATGCAATGCAGACATCCCTACGTCGGTGTGCAGGAGAGCCTCTACCGATCACAGCTCCAAGGGGTGCCAGACGGTCTTCTCACACAGGTCAGCAACGTGTCTCCATGCGACCTGCCAGACTTCGCCACTAGGTAAGGGCGATTGCCGACGCCTCAATGTCTACCGCCACAGCCCAAAGGCTTGGGCCCAACGCGGCCCCCTCCACCGTCAGGCCGCCTCCCACTCCGGGTCTCAGACGCAGGTCCAGCGAGGACTCCGGGCCCTGGAGACTGTCTGTGCTTCCAGGCATCGGCTGCCATGGTGTTGCAAGGATGGCGCTATGAAAAGTGCTGCATCACTGGTTTTTCCCAGCGATGCACCACTTTTCATTAATGAGGCCCTGATGTTGACCTGTGCTGAACTTGACCCTGGCTGCTCCATTCTGCATTCCATTGTTTTTATTTTCTTTTTTTCATTAGAAATGTATTTATAGGCTATTTTTGCCGCTAGAGGCTGAAAAGTGATGTTGGGCTGACTAACGTGAATTTTTTTGCAGCTAATTGGCCGTTTGTCACTTTTCTCTCACTAACGTCAATTTTTTTATCGCCTTGACGCTAGTGTTAGCGGCAATTTTGGCCGCGGCTAGATGATACTATCGACATGTAGCGTATTGTAAATATTTTGCTAACAGGGCGATAGTTTTCGGTGATAGACAGCATTAAAAAAATTGCCGCTAACTACCGCAAAAACTGGTTAGCACCAATTCTTGAAAATATACCCCTTTGATCGTATATTGTATGAACCATTTACCGGACCACTGCTACCTGCAAGAGCCATTTTATATAGTTTGATTTCTTCATTTATCCTGTACCAGAATGAGGCAGAAATGTGCATAACTCAGATTACCTTTAACATCAGCAGCGTCATGAAAGTACAGATAAGCGCGGTAAACCTTCATGTGTATGTCATGCATAGCCGTGACTTTCACCAGTTTGTAAATTTTACACGTTCACTATTGTTCGAAGATGACCACGGTTTGTTTTTATCTACATCTTTCTTGCAAGTCCGGTATCCTGAACGTTCCATTTAATAGTGGTGTAAATATGAAACGATCAACCACCACACCCCCCAAAAAAGCCCCTCGAAATGTGCTAAATATTTCCTTTCTACTCTTCTACCAGTCTGTTGGGTATAACAAGGAATAAATAGTGAATAAACCTGACTCCCAAATAGCTACTGATCTTCTGTTTGACTGCTGACAGTGAGAGCAATCAATTACTTCCTTGTTATTACCGATTCTTTTCATGTTTGTACAATATGACTGTCTGATGCCATTCCACTCTTTTATAAGCATGGTCTGGCCACAGGTTGTCAGTGCACTCATAAATGATAAAGCTATAAATGTACTTGCCATGTCTAAGTGAACGAAAATATGATGATGTCTGTTTTAAGTGTATTGACTATCACCAGAAAATAAAAGATATATGTTTTATTAAACAAAATACAGAAGAGAAACCTAACGCATCAGCAAGGCCACCCAGACTGTAGTCTATTGGAGTTTGTTAATATTGTATTTCACAGGCAGCAGTCTGTATGAAATCATCCAGTTGAAATGATAAAGATTGTTACTAGGTTCATATAATCTCAAGAGGTATGAATAAAAAACTATAACTAAGCCTGATAGAAGAAGAGGAGGAGGATCACAACTCTATCCAGACTACGAGAAAAACAGAACTCGGTAACTAGGACAATAACTGAAGACGGAAAAGGACACTGGCCCTAATGTTTCAACGGGTTTTACCAATCTATGCCTATGAAGACATGTGTTGATACATAAGGAAAGAGCAAAATCCTTTTTTTTTTTTTATCACACATTTGGTGAAGATTAATGCATGACTAAGTTCTGTAAAATACTGCTGATTATAAGAGAGTGCTGAAGGTATTCTCAACATGACTGAACCTGTATTATTATGGCATAAAATCTGGTCATCGGAATACACTACCCCTAACCGATCCATTTTAACTGATTGTCTTAGATCCATGTCGGCCTTCAAAATCCCTTGGCTTAAATTTGTGCACAACTCTGACAGATATTGGTCATCCTGAGTACTTTGACCATCCCGAAAATTTGGTACCTGTTCAAAGAAAAGTACTCAAAACTAAGGGGCCTATTACGATGGCGGTCGGAAAACCTCCCCGACCGCCATGGTAGCGGGAAAAGACCGCCCGCATGGACCGCGACATCACCGCCGGTCGAATTACGATGACCAGCGGTCGAAATCCGACCGCGGCGGTCAGATCGCGGGCCTTAACATTGCGGCGGTTGCTGCTGCCCGCAGCACCGCCGCAATGTCCAAAGGAGCATGTCCTGCATTTCCCTGCACTGCGTGGCAGGCACTGCACAGTGCCTGCCACCTGCTACAGGGAAATATAGGGGGGGGGCCATGGGTACCCCCCCCAGTGCACCCACACCCCCCCAAAACATTGGGGGGCCCCTGGAAGACAATCTCCGCATGCCTTTCCATGGCGGTGTGACCGCTGAGGAAAGGCTGGCTACCGCCGGCATCATAATCCTGCCGGCGGAGCCTGCTCTGCACCGCCACCATTATCCCGGTCCTGCTCCGTCCGCCAGGCAGGAGTGCGGATGGCAACCGGCGGAAAAGCGGCGGTCGGAATTTCCCACCACCGCCATCTTAATTTGACGGCGGTTTTCTTGGTTGCGATCGCGGGCGGATGTCCACCGCCGGTACGGCGGGCGCCAACGCCGGCCCCGCGGTGGACATCCGACCGCCATCGTAATAGACCCCTAAATGTTTATCATTATTAGAGGAGACGAGATTAGCATCTGAAATTTTGAAACCCTCTGTCTTGAGGAATCAGATGTTGTTGACTAGCTTCAACATGCAATTTTACTTAGCCAATGTGCTCAACGCGTGCCACAGGTTTGTGCTGACCCGGTTTCGTTTTGATATTTTCCATCATTTAACCAGCTTACCCACCATTAACAACTGGTCATCTGACCTGGGGAAATGCACCTGTGATGACACCCCTTCGCAGAGCACCATGCACACTGTTTTGTTCTGTAAACATTTTTCTGGGACGAGGAAGAAATACATCAAACCCTTGTTACTGCAGCTGGGCTTCGTACAATGCCGACCAGCTTTTTTGCACCTGCAAATGCTACCGAACATTTACACATGTGCTGTAATGTCCCGATTTCTGCTGGCCGTTATTAATTGCAGGAAGCAGCTGTAGCTTGTAATTGAAAAGAAAATGGAATTGATTGTGCATTTGATGATTGTAACTGTATCTATGTACTGTAGTTTTTAAGCTTTTTAACTTGTTTTAAATTTTTATACTGTTTTTTTAACCATTTTTGCAGTGGTTGCTATTTTGTCACTTTTATGATTCAAGTATGAATTTGAATAAAGCTTACTTTGACTTGACTTGACTGAACCTGTCAGGGATCAAACCCAATGTTTAGGCACTAAGCACCCTTAATTTGAGTAGAAAGAGGCAGTTTTGAGACAAGAAACTGTATTCAAGTAACCAGATCCATTTTAAATAATGATATACTAGTTAAATATATTGCACACAATATGGATGTATCTCTGGGGATCCAAGGAAAGCAAATCTACTGTATTACTGTATAATGGACGCCGGCTTACTTACAACTATGAGCCATTTTACAAGAAATACTAGAAATACCATTGGAGCCCTGGTGGGGCTCTCTCTACACAGTTTTGGAGATGCTCTCTACAAATACACTGCATGTATCAATGTGACAGTTCCATTCCCCAGAATGTTTCTAACGTGTACACATATATGTACACTCTTGGTCTCATTGTAAAGACCAGTGACAGAAGAAATCAAACCCCTACTGTATTGGTGGCGACTCCGAAAGTACCTGCAAAGTTAGTTAGGGAAAGACAAGTCTGTACCCAAATATATTCAAGCTTTAAATATGCATTCTTTGTGTCAACAGGCATACCTCTGGAAAGAGGAGGAATAATGACAGTAACCCAAAGGAATGACAGCCATCACAGGGCTGGTGGCCTGCTGTGGTTGCTTTTAAATAAAGCATTTATTGTAGTGATTGCTTTTAAATCAAGCATTTTTTTTAAATGCAACCTGTTTTGCTTAAAGGAAAACGGGATACATTTATAAAAAAAAAAAAGTTTAACTTTCCTTTTTTAAGAGTAAGCAGTGGTCCATGGGACCACTGCCCACTCTTAAAAATATATTTTTTAATTTTCAAAGGGAAGGGATCCTTTTTTTGTACGTGAATGGGTTACCACTTCCTTTGAGGAGTTGGTAAAGTATTACTTTTTTGGCTGGGATTCAGTCGCAAAACATTAATACATACCATAACGAATCACTGTTTGGAAAGGATGCCCTAAATACGTACCTTCCAACTAGTGACTCCTTATGATTTCGTAAACCCATTTAGCAAGTCTGTAACATGTTACTGTATCAGTAATTGGGTTTAGTACATTTGTACAAGCCATTTAGTGGTCGCAAATCCTGTGATTTCACGGATTGCAGCCTTTATGACTGCTAAATAGCTTTGCACATCTGGCCTCGAGTGCAGAGCCCATTGTACTAAAGTTTGCCTCTGGCATCCTGTGATGGCACAAGAGTTTCCTGCAGTAACACTACAGCACCTTACCTTAAACACACACATGAATAAGAATGCTTTGAAAATCACAATACTATCTGTTAGACCTGTCAGCATTAGGGTGGTGTTCCCCCAAACATTTTGCCTTCACCCATTCTATCTTTTTACTGATCTCCTTTTTGTTGGCCTTAAGACTCTGTGTACTTTACCGCTGCTAACCAGTGCTAAAGTGCTTGTGCTGTCTCCCCTAAACATGGTAGGATTGGATAGTACCCAGTTGGCACATTTAAGTTACTTTTAAGTCCCTAGTAAACTGGTACCCTATGTTCCTAGGGCCTGTCAATTAAATACTACTAGTGGGTCTGCAGCACTGATTGGGTCATCCACTCAAGTAGCCCTGAAAAACATGTTCCAAGCCTGCCATTGCAACCTGTATGTGCAGTTTTAAACTGCCATGTTGGCCTGCCAAAATACATTTTTTGCCAGGCACAAACCTTCCTTTTTAATACATATGTCACCCCTAGAGTAGGCCCTGAACAGCCCAGAGGGTAGGGTGCAGTGTACTTAAAAAGTTGGATATGTAGATTTGGGTTTTGCACGCCCTGGTAGTGAAAAACTCTTAAATTTGTTTTTTCATTATTGCAGGGCCTACCTCTCCCATAGGATAACATTTGGTTTCCTTATAACATTTAATAAGTGATAACTTTCAATTGGGAGCAGGTAGAATAATCTAAAGAATTGTGATTTAAAGCCCTCTTTAATGGTAAAGTCGGATTTTAAGCCACAATTCTGAAGATGCCACTTTTAGAAAGTTGGAATTTTCTTGTCCCATCCATTAGTTACCTGCAGCTTGTCCCTGGGTCAGATGACTAGGTGTAGTCATCTTGTGTATTGCTCCCAGACCGTGAGACAAAGGGAAGATAGGTGTTGGCAGGATGGGCCACTCTGAATTAAGGGGGCGTGGCTGTCAACTACCACACTTGCACATCACAAAGGCCCTGCCTGAACACACTCACAAAGGGTTTGTCATTAGTCTTTTGTGTCCCCAGATAATCGAGGCCATGGCAGGGAGGAAGAGGATACCTGACACCTCTGGGGTGAGGTGGAAACCTCCAGAACCTTCTCCTACTTCAAAGTAGGCACCAGGTATAAATATTGGACCCTAAGACTCAGCTCTCCAGTACACATCTGGAGTTGTAGACTCAGAAGTCACACTGCTGTGCTGCCTTGCTACAAGAAGGACTGCCACTCTATTGCCCTGCTGCGCTGCTGCCCTCCTTGTCAGGGACTGTCCGGGACTATGTCGGGAACACAGTCAGGGACTTGGGCAAGGACTGGGAACTGGGTAGAAAAGGTACATAGAAAGAGGAGTACAGCGCTGCCCAGGATCATACAGGGAGTCAGAGGAGAAAAAGGGATCCAAAGGGGAAGCCTGTACAAGTGAACAAGATGGGTAAGACTCAGAAAGGAAGGGCACTCACGAGGCAATTTAGCATTCAGAATAACTACACCCAGGACGAATGTGCAAGACATATATATGAAACAACATTAACAATAAAGGGGAGTGTGGGGTAAAGCACTCAGGAGCTCCACACGGTAAGACTGAAGCTCAGTAAGTTCTTCACCCACAATTGCTGTTACAGATACTGACTGAAAATACCCACATATAGGATATGTATGCAAAGGCAGGGTCTGTGGAGCTTATACCTATGGTGATGTTATAACAGTAACTCAAAGACAATACTCACAGTGAACAAGAAACACCACCTAGGTAGTCAGCTGTGCCCACGGATCCTGGCGATCAAACAGGAACACGCAAGGCAGTAACAGCAAAGGGGTAGAACTAAACACAAGCACAATAGACAAGGAGCTAGCAAGGAGGAGTGCTTAACAGGAAAGGAAGGAAATCACAGGGCACATTTGGCAGAAAGCAGGTAACAAACATACAAGGTAACAGAAGCAAGACAGCAGAATAGAAAGACAGCAAACTAGAACTGGAACCAAGGAAATGGGAAGAAAGGCAGGGACTGGAAAAGGATATACAGAAGGGAAGGCTACAAGGGTATATTAGAATAGTGCAGGTTCCGGAATCCAGAAAACAAAGTAGCATAGAAGGCAGTGCTGGGGCAGGAACAAGAATTGAGCAAAAGCTCAGGAGTCAAAGTAGCACTGCAGATATTGCTAGTACAGGAGAAGGGAAACTGCTGCAGGTCAGGAACAAGGAATGCCAAGGCTCAGGAGTCAGGATAGCACTGCAGGCAGTGCTAGGTCAGGAGAAGGGAAACTGCTGCAGGTCAGGAACAAGGAATGCTAAGGCTCAGGAGTCAGGGTAGCACTGCAGGCAGTGCTAGTTCAAGGGAACAGGAAATAGCTACAGCTCAGGAAACAAGGAGTCAAGAGAGCACTGCAAGCAGTGCAAATCAGGCACAAGAAATAGCTGAAGCCCAGGAATAGCTATAACTCAGGAAACAAGGTAGCACTGCAGATAGTGCAAATTCAGGTACAAGGAATAGCTATAGCTCAGGAATCAAGGAACAAGGATTAACTATAGCTCAGGAATCAAGGAATATCAAATGCTCAGGGAACACTGGAAACAAGGGTATCAAAAGCTCAGGAAACACTGGAAACAAGGATTGGCCTCACCGGTATACAGCTACAATGACCAACACTGGGCTGAAGGGAGCTGGGGCTTAAAAGAGCTCACATTAATCACATGCATCAGGTGTGAGCAGGCTAGCAGCAGCCAGCCACAGGTGAGCTGAATTCCTCCACCCATCCTTGGCCTGCAGGGGTGGAGACAAAGCAGTGAGCAGGGAATTCTGGGTAATGGAGTTTCAGGCATGAGTAGGCTGGCTTCAAATATAAGCAGGCTGGCTTTCACAAAACCCGGCATGGATTGGGAATGGATGTCAATTCCCAATAAGTGTCCAAATGGCTGGAAGTCAGGATATGCATGCAGGGGAGGGTCTGGAAGCTTATTAGAAGACTGGAAAGTCCCACTATGCGGCCCCCTGGTGGTGGGTACGAGAGCACAGGGAGCAAATCGTGACAGTACTCCCCCTCCAAAGACCGTCTCCCGGAGTCTGGAACTGGATCCAAAGCCATTGCTCCTAAGAATTAGGTCCATTTCCATCAGAGATGTAGTACAAGATACCAGAGGACTGTGGGAAAAATGTGATGGTCTGGAGGGTAGAATATTAGGCTGTAAATTAACAGGAGTATTGGAGGCAGAACCTGAAGCATCCAAAGCCAGTAATGGGGGCTTAGAACCCCGAATCAAAGGTGTTTGAAGTCCAGATGATGGCAGTCTAGAGTAGCACTCTAGAAACGAAGGCAGATTGACTGTAGGGTCAAAAACAGATAATGGATTGGCAGGAGGCACAGAGGTCAAAGGCAAGGTGGCTGAAGTCAAAGGAGATAACAGGAAGCAGACTTGAAGCTCTGGCCCTAGAGGAAAACATACAGAAGACTCACATGCAGGAGACGCTGGAAGCAGGTATGCAGGAGACCCAGGCCCTGGAGGCTGACATGTTGAGAGTTTTGACTCTGCGGCTAGAAGTTCAATCTCTGAAAGTATATGTGCTGAGACCTTTGAAGGCTGGCTAGCTGGAAGCACAGGGTCAAAAAGTTGACAAGATAGAGGCTCAAGGTCGGAAGGCAGGGAGCCCGGAAGCTCTGGTGCTGAAGGCAGGGAGCCCGGAAGCTCTGGTGCTGAAGGCAGGGAGCCCGGAAGCTCTGGTGCTGAAGGCAGGGAGCCCGGAAGCTCTGGTGCTGAAGGCAGGGAGCCCGGAAGCTCTGGTGCTGAAGGCAGGCAGCCCGGAAGCTCTGGTGCTGAAGGCAGGGAGCCCGGAAGCTCTGGTGCTGAAGGCAGGCAGCCCGGAAGCTCTGGTGCTGAAGGCAGGCAGCCCGGAGGCTCTGGTGCTGAAGGCAGGCAGCCCGGAGGCTCTGGTGCTGAAGGCAGGCAGCCCGGAGGCTCTGGTGCTGAAGGCAGGCAGCCCGGAGGCTCTGGTGCTGAAGGCAGGCAGCCCGGAGGCTCTGGTGCTGAAGGCAGGCAGCCCGGAGGCTCTGGTGCTGAAGGCAGGCAGCCCGGAGGCTCTGGTGCTGAAGGCAGGCAGCCCGGAGGCTCTGGTGCTGAAGGCAGGCAGCCCGGAGGCTCTGGTGCTGAAGGCAGGCAGCCCGGAGGCTCTGGTGCTGAAGGCAGGCAGTCTGGAGGCTCCAGTACTAATGGCAGGAAGGCAGCAGGCTCAGGCTCAGATGGCAGCAGGCAGGCTGCAGGCTCGAGCTCAGATGGCAGCAGGCAGGCTGCAGCCTCGTGCTCAGATGGCAGCAGGCAGGCTGCAGCCTCGTGCTCAGATGGCAGCAGGCAGGCTGCAGCCTCGGGCTCAGATGGCAGCAGGCAGGCTGCAGGCTCGGGCTCAGATGGCAGCGGGCAGGCTGCAGGCTCGGGCTCAGATGGCAGCGGGCAGGCTGCAGGCTCGGGCTCAGATGGCAGCGGGCAGGCTGCAGCCGAGGGCTCAGATGGCAGCGGGCAGGCTGCAGCCGAGGGCTCAGATGGCAGCAGGCAGTCTGCAGCCGAGGTCTCTGAAAGCAGCAGGCTGGCCGAGGTCTCTGAAAGCAGCAGGCCGGCCGAGGTCTCTGAAAGCAGCAGGCCGGCCGAGGTCTCTGAAAGCAGCAGGCCGGCCGAGGTCTCTGAAAGCAGCAGGCCGGCCGAGGTCTCTGAAAGCAGCAGGCCGGCCGAGGTCTCTGAAAGCAGCAGGCCGGCCGAGGTCTCTGAAAGCAGCAGGCCGGCCGAGGTCTCTGAAAGCAGCAGGCCGGCCGAGGTCTCTGGAGACTCTGCAAGAAGACAAGCTGATGGCAGAGAGGCACAAGGATGACAAACTTTGAATTCTGGGAATGGCGATAGCCCGTGAACAGTAGATTCCCTGTTGTCAATAGTGAAATCTTCACAGTTCCTTGGCTCATTAAAACACACTGAAACACTTTCTTCGGGATGGCTAAGAATACTGCTTATCTTGGAGACTCTGATGGCCAGACTTCCTTTACCATTTGGCTGTTCACAACTCTTAGTCAGAGGAAACAGGTAAGAGAGCACTTGGTCTTTGGAAATGTTTTCATTTTCTTCTGCATTAGAAGGTGGTACAGGTGCATCAGAGCATACAGTACTATAATTTCCTGACTTTTCAAGATGTGGTGTGCTTGAAGGCAAAACAGCAAAGAAGGGGTCAGGATTTTGTTTCTTCTCAGCAAGGAGGTTGACTTCAGTTGCAGCAGTTAAATCAAGAGCATAGACTGAGTCAGAGGGTGTTGTCCCATCAGGGATTATGTTGGGCACTGGTTCAGGTTTTGTCTGTACGTCAATGGCCAGTGTATGTGATACCCCCGGGGTGGAACTGACCTCACTACCAGGAAGAGAAAGCAAAGAGATGTGTTTTGTTTTGCCTGGCATTTGGGATTCCTGAAAAGTGGAGGGACACATCTCAGATGTAGCACCTGGATGTAATTTAGCACTAGAAGACAAAACACCGGAGGAGTTGGAAAATTCAGACTTCAAACACATACTTTCATTAACTGCACCATGAGAAAAGGTACTATGGCTTTTCTGAATGGAATCTGAGTGATCAGCCACAGTATTATTCACACAATTGCTGGACCAGCTCTGAGGGGAACGCAAAGAGAGCGCAAGGTTTCATTCTCCATTTCTAAGGAGGCTAACATAGAGGTGGAAAAGTTGTCTTGTACAAGGGTTTTAGATTCCCACTTGAACTCTGGGTTATAATTTTTTAACAGAGTCTGAAACATTTTATTCTCTCGCTGTAGTTCAAGAATCTTGGATGTAATTATATCCTGTGAAGACTGCAGATCTTGCTCTACAAGGACTGTGGTAGACTTTGGAACTTCACAACAAGCAACAGAACTAAATCTTGGATTTTGTTTAAACTGGCTATTAGCGGTCTGTTTTCTAGTAGGTCTTTTCTCTCTTTTGTTAATCTGATTTTTTACTTTGAATGTAGCATTAAACATGGTCTCTTTAGTATCAGGGACTGTGATCTTCACTGGGTCACAAGACTGAGGTATACCGTTTGTATGGAAAACAGAGGTTATATAATGCATCTGCTCTCTCTTTGTCTGCTGTGTGGTTAAACATGCTTTAACTGGGGTCATTGAACTACCAGTTTGGTAAGATGCTGATAAATACGGTGTCTGGAAATTGTCTTCAAAGAAAACATTGTCTTGACAGGGGATCTCTAAGTTACAAACTTCAGAACAATGTCCCCTAATAGTACCACTCTCTAAATTACTATTTTGTCTTTCTGCTGCTAACAAGGTTTGCAGAAATTCATTTTCATCCTGTAGGCCACAGGCTAACATCAGGTGAGGATCAGGGTTACAGATGGAATGAAAATCTAACATAGAAGGATCAGCCAACTTCAGGGAATAATATTCAGCACGTAAAAGTCTATTTTGTGCCATGAATCGATCTCTAGAGTCCAAGGACTTTTGAATATGTTGTATAGAACTGTACTGCTTAGGTAATGGATGTCTGCCAACATGCGCAGACTTTCTGGATCTGACACTAAACATCTTGGCAAGAACTGACTGGGTGAGCTCTGAGAAAAAAGTGTTAGCTAACTGAATGCAAAGAAACCTCACAAGTGACTCTGGAAATGTGGGTTGGTCATTCTGTCAGGGACTGTCCGGGACTATGTCGGGAACACAGTGAGGGACTTGGGCAAGGACTGGGAACTGGGTAGAAAAGGTACATAGAAAGAGGAGTACAGCGCTGCCCAGGATCATACAGGGAGTCAGAGGAGAAAAAGGGATCCAAAGGGGAAGCCTGTACAAGTGAACAAGATGGGTAAGACTCAGAAAGGAAGGGCACTCACGAGGCAATTTAGCATTCAGAATAACTACACCCAGGACGAATGTGCAAGACATATATATGAAACAACATTAACAATAAAGGGAGTGTGGGGTAAAGCACTCAGGAGCTCCACACGGTAAGACTGAAGCTCAGCAAGTTCTTCACCCACAATTGCTGTTACAGATACTGACTGAAAATACCCACATATAGGATATGTATGCAAAGGCAGGGTCTGTGGAGCTTATACCTATGGTGATGTTATAACAGTAACTCAAAGACAATACTCACAGTGAACAAGAAACACCACCTAGGTAGTCAGCTGTGCCCACGGATCCTGGCGATCAAACAGGAACACGCAAGGCAGTAACAGCAAAGGGGTAGAACTAAACACAAGCACAATAGACAAGGAGCTAGCAAGGAGGAGTGCTTAACAGGAAAGGAAGGAAATCACAGGGCACATTTGGCAGAAAGCAGGTAACAAACATACAAGGTAACAGAAGCAAGACAGCAGAATAGAAAGACAGCAAACTAGAACTGGAACCAAGGAAATGGGAAGAAAGGCAGGGACTGGAAAAGGATATACAGAAGGGGAGGCTACAAGGGTATATTAGAATAGTGCAGGTTCCGGAATCCAGAAAACAAAGTAGCATAGAAGGCAGTGCTGGGGCAGGAACAAGAATTGAGCAAAAGCTCAGGAGTCAAAGTAGCACTGCAGATATTGCTAGTACAGGAGAAGGGAAACTGCTGCAGGTCAGTGACAAGGAATGCTAAGGCTCAGGAGTCAGGGTAGCACTGCAGGCAGTGCTAGTTCAAGGGAACAGGAAATATCTACAGCTCAGGAAACAAGGAGTCAAGAGAGCACTGCAAGCAGTGCAAATCAGGCACAAGAAATAGCTGAAGCCCAGGAACAGGAATAGCTATAACTCAGGAAACAAGGTAGCACTGCAGATAGTGCAAATTCAGGTACAAGGAATAGCTATAGCTCAGGAATCAAGGAACAAGGATTAACTATAGCTCAGGAATCAAGGAATATCAAATGCTCAGGGAACACTGGAAACAAGGGTATCAAAAGCTCAGGAAACACTGGAAACAAGGATTGGCCTCACCGGTATACAGCTACAATGACCAACACTGGGCTGAAGGGAGCTGGGGCTTAAAAGAGCTCACATTAATCACATGCATCAGGTGTGAGCAGGCTAGCAGCAGCCAGCCACAGGTGAGCTGAATTCCTCCACCCATCCTTGGCCTGCAGGGGTGGAGACAAAGCAGTGAGCAGGGAATTCTGGGTAATGGAGTTTCAGGCATGAGTAGGCTGGCTTCAAATATAAGCAGGCTGGCTTTCACAAAACCCGGCATGGATTGGGAATGGATGTCAATTCCCAATAAGTGTCCAAATGGCTGGAAGTCAGGATATGCATGCAGGGGAGGGTCTGGAAGCTTATTAGAAGACTGGAAAGTCCCACTATGCGGCCCCCTGGTGGTGGGTACGAGAGCACAGGGAGCAAAGCGTGACACTCCTGTCTGAGTGAAAAGGACTGGGCCTGCATCTTGAACCCATGATCGCCAGAGGGACTACAATGGCTAGCTGACTGGCCTCCTGATCAGAGCCTCAGAGCCTCAGGGACCGAACAGGCTCTAACAACCTTGAACCCAGCGCCTGGACTCTGCCAGCTGTGAATCCTGCCCTCCCAAGTGGTGCCACCTCAGTCCTGGACACTTGGAAGTGGGCCTGAAGGTGCTGTGCCAGACCAGCTGTGGTCCCAGCAGAACCGACGCATCGCCTCACAAAACTCTGCATCGGAACAGCTGCGCAATGGATCCCCAACTCAGGACTTCGCTTTGGAGCCCCGCAACTCATTGGAACTGCTGTTGTGCGACACATCCTCGACGCAGGCCTTCTCATCGCAAGCCCCTCATCAACGGCATTTTCAGTGACTATGACGGACTCCACATCGCAAGCCCCGCAACCTTTTTGCGAACCGGTGCGCAACACAACTTTGACGTAAGTGCCTCAACTTGACGACAATGCAGGATCTTGCATAGCAGCCTTACAGGTTCCCGGATACAGCACCGTGCGGAACATCTCCACACCAGGACCACGCATCAGCTCTGCTATGTGATGCATCCTCAACGCGGGACTCCACATCGCTCTGCAACCATGGTTTACGTTTTTTTATTCACTGGGCCTAACTGGGTCCCTGTAGCTAGGCCACACTCCATCGCGGTCAGCCTGAACTCATGACTTTGTCCCGGTTTAGCGCGACCAAAAAAACACTGTTGGCGCTTTGTGCTTTGTGAAGCTATTTTCACTTAAATCTTTAAAATTGCATGTCTCCTGTTCCCCTGATTGGATTTTTGTCATTTTGGTCTTCAATTATTTATTACATTTTACTCTATTATTTTAAATTGGTGTGGGAATTTTCTTGTGTTGTGTTTCACTTTATTACTGTTTGGCTTGCTGCATAAATACTTTACACATTGCCTCCAAGTTAAGCCTGCCTGCTCTGTGCCAAGCTACCTGAAGGTTGAGCAGAGGTTAATTTGGGGTTTTCTAGTGACTTCCCCCTGACAAGGATTGTGGTTGATGCTTAAGTAAGGTGTCACCCCCCTCAACCAGTAACCCAATTTCTTACACTAGCCTTTTCCAATTGGCGAAGGAACTTAATAGACAGAGCCTTTCCAGGCAAGTGGTATAGCTTTGTTGCAAAGTCTAGAACTGTCCTCAGCAACCAATTTGAAATTTATGAAAATGAATTAACAGAACAACAGATATGTTTAAATAGAGGTGCACAGCTCGATGGAGCTTTGTTCTTTAAAAATAAATAAATAGAATATTGTGAAACTGGAAGTACAAAAAAGAAAGAACCGTTCCTACAATACTAGTGGGCACAAAATACTAACCTGAAGGGTTGGGTAAAAACGCACGGGAAGTGGGTGAGTCAAGAGGCGTTGGGTGAGTCGAGAGGCGCAAGTGCAGGGAGTGCATTTCAACATTAAAAATATCATCTTTTGAAATGCAGTGCGAGTTTGGTTTTGTTCCTGCTCCCGCAGACAGTTGTGTAGGGGAGAACCAGAAGACTGGCCATATTAAAGAGCACATGTTTTATTGATCACATTCGATAGTGGTGAAATTCGTCACTTCAGCTAAAAGTGTCTCTTAGAGTCTGAGGGTAGGGCAAACATATCTAAGCAGATAAGATTTTGCACTTGAAAGTTTAAAGTGACTACTGTATGTCCGAGATGTGCTGTAATTCCTGTTGCTACACTGCACATATCACAATTACGCAAGCACCGCACCCGTGCAGTCATCCCCAAATCTGTTTTGTCGGGTCAGACCTGCCAAAAGTGGTTGTATGATAGAGGCACGCATGGCTAAACCACGTGTGCCTCTACAATGCTTCCCTAACCACGAATGCGTCTGAACAACGCGTTCCTTTACACCGCATGCCTTTACCATGCAATTTTGTGATAAAGACATGACTGGTAAAGGGATATTTGTGGTAAAGTTTAGACCCGAGCCCCCCTCCTGAGACCAAAAACTACCCTGCCCCCGAGACCTAAAAACTAATCAGACCCCTCCTGAGCCCAAAAAACTACAGAGAACCCCCTGAGCCCTAAAAGGTACCCGGACTCCCCCATGCCCTTAAAACTACACCGCCCCCTCTGAGGCCTTAAAAGGAACCTGACAGCCTTGAGCCCTAATACAACCCCTCCCATCGAGCTCTAAAAAGTACCCCGACCCCCCCCAAGCCCTAAAAACTACCCCGACCCTCCCTCTGAGCCCTAAAAACTATCATGTCCCCCCGAGCCCTAAAAACATCCGGACCCCCGAGCCCTGAAAACCCTGAACCCAGCCCTAAAAACTACCCCTCACCCCCCCAAAAACCCTGCCCCAGCCCCTCTGACCTCACCGTGTCCTTTCCTGATCCTTCCTGTTCCTGGGCCCGCCCATTCCAGCTTCTAGACCACGCATATGCCTTATGCCTTAACCACGCATATGCGTGGGTAAGGCCTTTCGTGGTTAAGGCAAGCGTGATGGTTCTTGCGGGGAAACAGCACGGTGGCTTAGCCCGCGTTGTAAAAGGCCGTTTCCCGCCAAAAGTTAACCGGGTCAAAAAATGCTCAGTAAATACATGCACATTCGGGTGAATAAAGTAACAAAATCTGCATGTTATACTCCATCTTTAAAGGCAAAAGCTTGTAATCTGTGTTGTTTACCGCACCCTAATAATTAATTTTGAGCCCTGCAGTCTCAGATTTTTTTGAGTGCAATAAATATCAAATTCTTCTCCGGACACTCGGAATCGTGTCCTAAGAGTAAGGTCACCATGTTTTTCTTACAAAATGGCATTTATTACCAAAGGTTAATTTATAAGACTTTGCCTTTGATATTATGGCGACTGAGATATGTCTAGAGTTGCAGAAGATGTCAGTGGAGAATCATATTCTAGGCCCTTGAAATCCTGGATCTTTCTTTGGAGCAGGCACAGGTGCAGTGAGGGTCGAAGCCTGCGGCTTTGAGGCTTAGCAATAGGAAGCTCACTGCTCCCACCAAATAATGGAACACGATTTTGCTAGCACTACTTGGAGCCATGAAGCTTCTGTGATGTCCTGGAACTGTGGTTTGGAACAAGGCATCTATGTCTTTGAGGAAGGGTGGTAAGGAATAATATTACTGTCTGTGTATATAGCTGCAGGGTTTGGGCAAAGAGGCCAAGGAGACTACCCCTCTGGATGAATAGTCCTGTCCTGTTTGTGGATACCATCAATTGATCAGCAACTTTATTCCGTAACCCACTGATTATTGGGCATCCCCAAACCATATGGTAAAAACCAGCATCTGCTAGAGAACACCTAGGGCATGTGGAAGACGCCTACATCTTATTGATCTTTCTAGGGGTTACGTAAGTTTGAAGTTTAAAGTTGAATTGAGTTAACAGGCGTTTTTGACTATTTTACATGCATTTGGGGCCAGATGTATAAAAAAAGTAAGTTTGCGATTTCCTAATTATGATTTTTTTGCGATTCAAAATTAGGAAATCGCAAACAGCTTTGTAAAACAGGGCCACATGTATCATTATTTCAAATAGCGATTACCTAATTGCAATTCTCTGCGAATCGCAATTAGGTAATCGATATTTGAATGTACAAAACTCCATGAGTTTCATTTGGCATTTCCTAATGGGTCGCAAATCGACCTACCTCATTAATATTAACGAGGCAGGTTGCAATTTGCGACCCATTAGGAATCGCTAAAATCAAAGGGATGGTGGCCTACTGGAGTCAGCAGACAAGCATGTCTGTGATTGCTATTAAATAAAGCAATCATTTTATTTAAATGCTGCCCATTTTGCTTAGAGGAAAACGGGTTGCATTTAAGAAATAAACTGCCTGCTCTTGAAAAATTATTTTTACGAACATTCACTAAGGGGAAGGGGTCTCTTGGGAACCCCATCCCATTTACGAATGGGTTACCACCTACTTGCAGTAGGTGGTAATATGCAAATGTTTTGCGACTGCATTTGGGCCGCAAAACATTTCTACATACTGCTGCGATTCCGTATTAGGAAGGGAGGCCTTAAACACGTCCCTTCCTAATACCGAATCGGTATGCATTCGCAATTCTAAATTGCGATTTTGGCAACATGTTACTAAATCGCAAATTGGAATTCATACATACCAAAATGCATTTTACCGGTCGCAAACGGCCCGATTCTGCTTGTGAGCGGTAAAATACATGATACATGTGGCCCAAAGTGTCTCAGATCCTGTTTGCCAATGGGTTGCAAATGAATTTGCTTCATTAATATTCATGAGGCAGTTCGCAATTTGCGACCCATTGGGAATAGCAGGCACTCACAGGGATGGTGGCCTGCTGTCTGTGACTGCTTTTTAAATAAGGCTATTTTTTGGGGAAATGCAGCCCGTTTTCCTTAAAGGAAAACGGGATGCATTTAAAAAGAAAAGAAAAGTTTTCTTTATTTTTTTTCAGCGTGGGCAGAGGTCCGTGGAAACACTGCCATATCTAAAAAAAATTGGTGCCACCATTTACAAAGGGGCAGGGGTCCCTTGGGCACCCCTTCCTGTTTGCGAATGGCTTGGGAAGCAGCATTTACATCGCATGCGGTACAACGCATGCGATTACAACGCGGACGTTACAACGACCGCGTTGTTACAACGCTAACCATTACAACGCAAGTCGTTTCTACGACTTGCTTTAGGGGGCGCTCTAAACTAAGGAATAGTAGAATTTACTATTCCAACACCTTCCCTACTGTTGCGCATGCTGGAGTTGGAATAGTAAATTATACTATTCCTCAATCCAGCGCACCCCCTACAGCAAGTCGTAGAAATGACTTGCGATGTAATGGTATCCGTTGTAACAACTCGGTCGTTGTAATGACCGAGTTGTAATCGCATGCGTTGTACTGCATGCGAAGTAGCATCGCATATTCGAATGGCTTACCACCAACTTAAAGTTGGTGGTAACTGCAAATTTTTTGCGACGCATTCCGGTCACAAAACATTCCTATATACCAGTGTGACTCGCTATTAAGAAGGGATGCCCTTAACACGCCCCTTCCTAATAGCGACTCGCAAACCCTATTTTGCGAGTCGGTAATAGGTTACTGACTCGCAAAATAAGGTTAGTACATGCCAAAAAGCATTTTACCGCAAAGGCAAATGGCCCAATGGGCCATTTGCGAGCAGTAAAATGCTTCGTACATTTGGCCCATAGTTCTCACAGTTACAGAAAATCTCTTAGGGTGTGAAGAAGTTGTACTTACTCTAGTACTGTGTCCTTGGTGAACAAGAGACTAAGCTCCCTCCAGCACTTTCAATGTAGATCTCTCTTTCTGTTTTCATATGACACTATCTGTCTATTGAGGTAAATGATGGCTTTCCTCCAGTATAATTCTTGGCTTCCAGCTGTCTCCAGGAAAAAGCAGGCACGACCTTCTGTAGACTTTCAAGGTAATGCCCAATCATTGACATTTATTGCCTGCTGGCACAATCTAGCACTTTCTTTGCCTGCCAACTTTTAGAACTTTTAGACATTGATCTTCAATCTATCCACTGCCTTCCTCAGGGCTGTCTTCACCTCTTTGTTTCTCAGGCTGTAGATAATGGGGTTTAACACAGGAGTAACAAAAGATTAGAAGACGGATACCAACTTTTCATGTTGGAAATTGGCCCTAGCCCTGGTCCGGACGTACATAAATATGACTGCCCCATAATAGATACTGACTACGGTGAGATGGGAGGCACAGGTGGAGAAGGCCTTCCGCCGCCCCACGCTCCAAGAGATACTCAGGATGGCAATGATGATGTTGACATAGGACACCAATGTGAAAAGACAGCAGCTCAGGATGATGAACGACGAAGCCACAAAGAAAGTGACTTCTACAGGGAAGATGTCTGTACACGAAAGGCTGATAAGAGGAGCAAAGTCGCAGTAGAAATGATCAATCTGCCGTCGACCACAGAAGTGCAACTGGGAGATCAAAATGGCTGGCGCAAGAGGAGCCAGGCAGCCACTTGTCCATGTGCCAAGGGCCAGAAAAATACAGGTCTGCCTGTCCATAATGACAGGATATTGTAGAGGGCTGCAGATGGCCACATAGCGGTCATAGGACATGGCTCCCAGCAGGAAGTTCTCGGTGCCTGCCAGGAAAAAGAGGATATAGAACTGCACGATGCAGCTGTTGACTAGGATGGTGCTGTCTTGCATGGCTAGGTCGGAGAGCATCTTGGGTATAAAGGTGGAAGTGAACCAGATCTCAAGGACAGAGAAGTTGCAGATAAAGAAGTACATTGGTTTGTGGAGGCGCCGGTCGAGCTTGACAGCAACAATGATCAGGACATTTGCTGTGATAGTGAAGAAGTAGAAAACCAAGTACAAAATGAAGAGGAAAATTTGTGTTTGCAGAGGACCGGGGAATCCCACAAGGATGAAGTTAATTACGATAGTTCTGTTTTTAAGGTCCATTTCACTGTCTTCTCTTTCACTGTGATGTGAAAATAAAACGAAAGGTTATTCCAGATGTACTACAGGAATTTCCTTAAACCTTTAAGCGGCCTGAGCAGTGTATATATATATATATATATATATATATATATATATATATATATATATATATATATATATATATATATATATATATATTCCCAGTTTTGTCCTCACTTTGAGGACGCACTCCGCAGCAGTTAATTTGGCAGAATCTTTATTGGCAGGGAAACCGGCATTAACAATCTGATGTTACTTGTGACCTGACGCGTTTCGGAGCCCCTAGCTCCTTAATCATAGGTCCACTGTGATTTTGCAGGAGACCCAACCACACCTTTATTTATTTGTTCCGGTGACATCATTTCCTCCTCAGCGCCTCACAGGTGAGTTTTCCTTTTGCAGCATGCTGGGATTTGTAGTGTTTGGGCATCAATTCTTCCCCTTCAGTGGGTCCTGCTCACTCGCAGTGTATTCCATTAATATTCACAGCCCTCCAGTGGGCCTCAGATAGCAATTGCACGGTTTAAATTTTCAAAAACTGCTGTGCCACAACGGGACTTGCATATTTCAAATCCCAGCGGTCCTATTCAGTTCAGAAGGCGGTGCGATCCTCCACGGCTGGACTGCCGTGCAACATGTTCCCAGTTTTGTCCTCACTTTGAGGACGCACTCCGCAGCAGTTAATTCGGCAGAATCTTTATTGGCAGGGAAACCGGCATTAACAATCTGATGTTACTTGTGACCTGACGCGTTTCGGAGCCCCTAGCTCCTTAATCATAGGTCCACTGTGATTTTGCAGGAGACCCAACCACACCTTTATTTATTTGTTCCGGTGACATCATTTCCTCCTCAGCGCCTCACAGGGGAGTTTTCCTTTTGCAGCATGCTGGGATTTGTAGTGTTTGGGCATCAATTCTTCCCCTTCAGTGGGTCCTGCTCACTCGCAGTGTATTCCATTAATATTCACAGCCCTCCAGTGGGCCTCAGATAGGAATTGCACGGTTTAAATTTTCAAAAACTGCTGTGCCACAACGGGACTTGCATATTTCAAATCCCAGCGGTCCTATTCAGTTCAGAAGGCGGTGCGATCCTCCACGGCTGGACTGCCGTGCAACATGTTCCCAGTTTTGTCCTCACTTTGAGGACGCACTCCGCAGCAGTTAATTCGGCAGAATCTTTATTGGCAGGGAAACCGGCATTAACAATCTGATGTTACTTGTGACCTGACGCGTTTCGGAGCCCCTAGCTCCTTAATCATAGGTCCACTGTGATTTTGCAGGAGACCCAACCACACCTTTATTTATTTGTTCCGAATTAAAAACCTGTGTGGGGGCTCCAGCCCCCACACGCCCGGGGACCGCCACCTCCCCGGGGCACTAAACATTTAAATATGGGGGTCCGTTACGGACCCCAGAGCCCCGGGGACCACCACCTCCCCGGGGCTGTGAACTGAATGGGAGGGGGCCGCGCGGCCCCCTCCTGGAGCCCTTGATGGCCCTGGGGACCACCACCCCCAGGGCCGGCTCCTGCAGTGTCCCGGGGTGCCTACCCCGGGACACTGCTGTTTGCAATGACAGGACGGGAGCCTCCCGGCTCCCGTCCTGTCATTGCAAACTGCTTTGGATAACCTGCTCTCTCTTCCAATATCCAAAGCCGATTGCTTTTCCACATCAGTGATGTCACTGACCATGTCATGAGTGATGTAATATGTGACATCATCAGCAGTGCATTGCGGGGGCGCGAGTTATAGTTAGCTGGACTAACTATAACGGGGGAATTTCACGGGTTTTGTACGAGTGCAATGTCCAACTAACTATAACTGTCCCTAAAACCTATGGTTTTTTCAGTGAATTTCAAAGGTTTTTTAAATGCTAATTTGTAACTATAACGTCCCTGAAGCCTATGGTTTTTTCAGTGAATATATATATATATATATATATATATATTATCTACTGGCGGTCGCCAGTAGATAGTTATAGTTACAACCAATTATCCATAGGAAATCCGCGACATTCTATTTGAAATAACTCTCTTGCCGGTTGACGTATCTTCGCAAAATTTTCAAACTTTGTGGCCCGCTCCGGTCCGCTCCTACCCTGAAAGTCTCGGGGATTCGTCAGGCGGGGGCCGAGAAAAAGGGGGTCCCAAAACGCGTTTTCCCCATGCAATTTTCCATAGGAAACTTTAGACACGGCTACAGCCCGAACTGCTGAACGGAATTACACCAAATTTGGCAAAGAGGTAGTTCTTGGTTCAGAAAGAACCCTTTTGTTAAATGGTGTAAATCCGTTCAGTAGTTGCTGAGAAAATCAAAAGTAAAAAGATAGTGATATCTATGGCCGAGTAGGGTCCGCGTACCCTCCCGATCACGAGCTGCATGTTAATTGGCTGTCAGCTGGCTGTCAACATTCCGATTCAGGAAATGTTGGCAGCCATTTTGTCCCTCGGTAGAACCGAGGGACAGAAACAAGTGCGCAAAGCGCACAAAGGGGGCAGGGTAGAAACACCCTGACCCCTAGGTTTGCTCAGGGGTCCCACAAGGACCCCCTGGGCAAAAATTATAATTTTTTTAAAAATCGGCAGGATGCGCTTAGGGTGCGCGAATCCTGCCGAAAAAATCGAAGCGCGGTCTCCGCGCTTCGATTGTATTTTGCCCCGGGTGGCCCAAGTCCCGGGGGCATGGTGGGGGGGATAATTTAATGTGTGGGGGCCTCAAAGGGCTCCCAAGCCCCGGGACCACCACCTCCCGGGGCTTTTTTTATTAATTAAAAAACCTGTGTGGGGGGCTCCAGCCCCCCACACGCCCGGGACCGCCACCTCCCGGGGCACTAAACATTTAAATATGGGGGTCCGTTACGGACCCACAGAGCCCCGGGACCACCACCTCCCTGGGCCTGTGAACTGAATGGGAGGGGGCCGCGCGGCCCCCTCCTGGAGCCATTGATGGCCCTGGGGACCACCACCCCCAGGGCCGGCTCCTGCAGTGTCCCGGGGTGCCTACCCCGGGACACTGCTGTTTGCAATGACAGGGACGGGAGCCTCGCGGCTCCCGTCCTGTCATTGCAAACTGCTTTGGATATTGGAAGAGAGCAGGGAAACCTGCCTCTCTTCCAATATCCAAAGCCGACTGCTTTCCACATGGGGAGCAGCATGTTAGCTACTCCCCATGTGTAAGCAATGCCGGCTCCCGTAGGACACGGGGAGCCGGCGGGACTGTGGGGGATTGGGGACCCCCACAGTCCCCAACGAGAGGGCCAGCCCCGGGGGATGGGGTCCCCGGGGCAAGTAGTGGCTCGGGAGGGGGCCACGCGGCCCCCCTCCCTAAAAAAAAAAAAAAAGTAAAAAAAAACGGAAAGGCCGGCCCCGGGGATGGGGTCCCCGGGGCCTTAAATGGCCTGAGGAGGGGGCCACGCAGCCCCCTCCCTATGAAAAAAAAAAAATCGAGGCCATGCCCCGGGGATGGGGTCCCCGGGGCCAATACAGGCCCAGGGAAGGGGGCCACGCGGCCCCCTTCCCGTTTTTTTTAAAAATTTGTAATTAAAAAAAGGGGTAAGGCCCTGGGGGATGGGGTCCCCAGGGCATAAAAACTGGAAAAAGGAAGGGGGCCACAGAGCCCCCTTCAGGGGACACATTTTTTTTTTTTTTTTTAAACGATCGGGCCCGCAGGCCCCGCCCCTTCCTTCACCACTCTGCAAACGCGCCCTGGCGCGTTTGCAGAGGGGAACGAATTCCCCTTGAATACTGGGGGTCCCTGGAGGCCAACTAGCCCACCAGGAACCTCCAGTATGCGCCAGGGGCTGCCTTGCAGAGAGGTGTACAGAGGCCATGCCCCTTTTACACCTCTCTGCAACGCAGCTCTGTGGCGCTTTTGGAGGTATATGGTGGGCTAGTTGGACTCCGGGGACCCTCAGGATTCAAGGGGACTTAATTCCCCAACTTAAAACGCGCCACGGGGCGCGTTTGCACCGTGGTGAAGGGAGGGGCGGGGCTTCAGGTGACATGTGTGCAAACAGGCCCCGTGGCGCGTTTTAAGATGGGGAATTAAATCCCTTCAATCCTGAGGGTCCCTGGGGCCAACTAGCCCAACAGGTACATCCAGAAAGCGCCACAGAGCTGCGTTGCAGAGAGGTGTAAAAGGGGTGTGGCCTCTCTACACGTCTCTGCAACGCAGCCCCTGGCGCATATTGGAGGTTCCTGGTGGGCTAGTTGGCCCCTAGGGACCCTCAGGATTCAAGGGGACTTAATCCCCAACCTAAAACGCGCCACGGGGCGCGTTTGCACAGATGTCACCTCAGGCCCCGCCCCTCCCTTCACCATTGTGCAAATATTCTTCTAAAATCATCCGAAATACGAATTCCTATTTACTCACCTGTTATAAGGAGAGACCTCAGTGCTGCATCTTTCAGCCCAGTACTGGTCCTGAAAAGTAATTTTAACCGTACTTACCAGTAACTTGAATTTCCTTCCATAGGATATCATTGCCTGCTTTTTGTTGAAAAAGTTTCTAAGTGTTGATTTTTGAAACATACAAATATTCCTCTAAAATCAGCCGAAATACGAATTCCGATTTACTCACCTGTTATAAGGAGAGACCTCAGTGCTGTATCTTTCAGCCCAGTACTGGTCCTGAAAAGTAATTTTAACCGTACTTACCAGTAACTTGAATTTCCTTCTATAGGCTAACATTGACTGTTTTCACTTGGAAATTCTTCTAAGTGTGGAGTTTTGGAACTTTAAAATATTCCTCTAAAATCAGCCGAAATACGAATTCCGATTTACTCACCTGTTATCAGGAGAGACCTCAGTGCTGTATCTTTCAGCCCAGTACTAATCCTGAAAAGTAATTTTAACCGTACTTACCAGTAACTTGAATTTCCTTCCATAGGCTAACATTGACTGGTTTCACTTGGAAATTCTTCTAAGTGTGGAGTTTTGGAACTTTATAATATTCCTCTAAAATCAACCAAAGTACGAATTCCAATTTACTCACCTGTTATCAGGAGAGAACCCAGTGCTGTATCTTTTAGCCCAGCACTGACCCTGAAAAGTAATTTTAACCGTACTTACCAGTAACTTGAATTTCCTTCATAGGCTAACATTGACTGGTTTCACTTGGAAATTCTTCTAAGTGTGGAGTTTTGGAACTTTATAATATTCCTCTAAAATCAACCAAAGTACGAATTCCAATTTACTCACCTGTTATCAGGAGAGAACCCAGTGCTGCATCTTTTAGCCCAGCACTGACCCTGAAAAGTAATTTTAACCGTACTTACCAGTAACTTATATTTTCTTCCATAGGAATCCATTGTCTGGTTTTCAGCAGAAAAGTTTCAAAGTGTCGATTTTCACAAACTACAAATATTCCTAAAAAATCGCCTGTATGACTTAAACGCATTCTTTCAACTGTTTACAGGAGATGCACCAGTGCTGGATCCAGGATCCAGGATCCAACACTGAGTAAGAAAAAGTAACGATAACAGTTTTTAACTTCTAAGTGAATTTCCTTCCATAGGATAACATTGGTGATTCTATGAGAAAAAGTTTCTAAGTGTGAACTTTTAAAGTACAATAATATTTCTTAAAAATCACGACTGTAACCAAAACGCTTTTACTCAACTGTTTACAGGAGATGTCCCAGGACTGAATCTAGGATCCAGTCCTGTGGTTAGAAAAGTAATCCATAAAGTAACTAATTGCATTTAACTAGAAATTCACATTGAGCTGAATGTTGCATTGTGTTTGAAAAATGTGTTGCCCATTGCAACAACTGTAACTACTGTACTTAAAAGTCTATTGCCTATGTGCAAAGTATTTAAACTAAAGTAATTCATTCTGAGAAAGTATTTTTTGTAATGTAATGTATAATGTAATTACAATGTAATTTAAAAAATAAAATATTTTAAAAAAAATTGTTTCTAAAAAATTTGGAAATCAGTATGAAAAAAATTTATATAACCATTAATACATTTAAAAATTGTCATTTACAAAACCTTTGAAATTCACTGAAAAAACCGTAGGTTTCAGACATGTTATAGTTACAAATTAGCATTTAAAAAACCTTTGAAATTCACTGAAAAAACCATAGGTTTCAGGGACGTTATAGTTACAAATTAGCATTTAAAAACCTTTGAAATTCACTGAAAAAACCATAGGTTTTAGGGACAGTTATAGTTAGTTGGACATTGCACTCGTACAAAACCCGTGAAATTCCCCGTTATAGTTAGTCCAGCTAACTATAACTCGCGCCCCCGCAATGCACTGCTGATGACGTCACATATTACATCACTCATGACATGGTCAGTGACATCACTGATGACATCACTGATGACATCTCAAATGACATCACTTGCCCCCACCATGCCCCCGGGACTTGGGCCACCCGGGGGCAAAATACAATCGAAGCGCGGGAGACCGCGCTTCGATTTTTTCGGCAGGATTCGCGCACCCTGAGCGCATCCTGCCGATTTAAAAAATTTTTTTTTTTTTTGCCCAGGGGGTCCTTGTGGGACCCCCTGAGCAAACCTAGGGAGTCAGGGTGTTTCTACCCTGCTCCCTTTGTGCGCTTTGCGCACTTGTTTCTGTCCCTCGGTTCTACCGAGGGACAAAATGGCTGCCAACATTTCCTGAATCGGAATGTTGACAGCCAGCTGACAGCCAATTAACATGCAGCTCGTGATCGGGAGGGTACGCGGACCCTACTCGGCCATAGATATCACTATCTTTTTACTTTTGATTTTCTCAGCAACTACTGAACGGATTTACACCATTTAACAAAAGGGTTCTTTCTGAACCAAGAACTACCTCTTTGCCAAATTTGGTGTAATTCCGTTCAGCAGTTCGGGCTGTAGCCGTGTCTAAAGTTTCCTATGGAAAATTGCATGGGGAAAACGCGTTTGGGACCCCCCTTTTTCGGCCCCCGCTTGACGAATCCCCCGAGAATTTCAGGGTAGGAGCGGACCGGAGCGGGCCACAAAGTTTGAAAATTTTGCGAAGATACGTCAACCGGCAAGAGAGTTATTTCAAATAGAATGTCGCGGATTTCCTATGGATAATAGGTTGTAACTATAACTATCTACTGGCGACCGCCAGTAGATAATATATATATATATATATATATAATCTACACTAGAGGTAGTTTTGGTGCAGACTGTGCAATATGCTACCTAGAAGCAGTAATTAGATTTTTTATCTAGGGCTTATTTGCTGCAAAAGCCTACACACTGGAGAAAAGAGGGGTTGCAGGCTAAGAAACTCACTGTTTTTTGTGTACGGACAAAAAATGGACTTTTCTCATTGGTCTCACAAAAAAATTGACTTTTCTCACCAGCCTCTGCACTTGATGCCTAGGACACAAATATAGCCTCCACTTGGTAACATATCTGCATGACGTTGATCTACCAACATACTGGGGACAGTGGATAGGATGCCATTTGCTCTTTGACCAGATTACATCAAAGTAACAAACGTCACATGACTTTTGACCACACAGTGATACCACCTAATGACATCATTGATGTAAAAAGTACAATAACATGTCAAATTCATTAAATTACAGAATCAGTTACCAAAGCTGCTGGGATGAAAAGTACCCGTGCATGGCAGTAGAGAGCATGCTCCCGTGCCCTATGTTTTTCCTGTGCGGTTTCTGTGTTTTTATGTCCCCCGTTGAGAGAGTTCACTTAAGGGCCTTCGTGGTATTTGGACCCAGACCCCAGACTGGCACTCCTAGGTCGAGGGGGCACCCAAGGCGTACCCCTGTTTAAGCATGTGACTTCTTTTCTCTCTAGCCAGGCTTTGGGGACTGGCTGTGGTGGCAATATGGTCTCTTGAAGTGATTGGCTTTTTGACCTATCTCCCTCAGGGGTACATGCCTGAAGTCTTCCACTGTTTAAAAGGTTCTGCCAGGATCTCTTAACTGGACCTCCCGCTCCCCATACTTATGAAATACATGTGATTAGCATGTGTGTTGTTGTTGCGTCATGGGTTGAATGCATGGACAGTGTGCCCATTGGAAAGTGTGCCCAGTGGAACCCATTTTGTATTCGATAAGTGTGGCGCCCTGTGTTGGAAGGTGCGCAGGGCTGCTCAGGTCCCTGCTGACGACCTGGGAGTCCACCCTTTGTGCATTCCTCCCCTCCATCACTCTCTCCCTCGGGTTACACTGTAGAGCGATGCAGTGTCCCGTAGGTGAGGGTTTCTTAACCACATTTTGCTTGGCAAAGCTTACTCCATTGACTCTGACAGTGCACTCCACCCTCACCCGCTCTTTATGCTTATGCAAGAGTTGAGGCATGCAGTCTGGGCCCAGCAGACAATTTTTACCTGGGCCAGATGAAACAACCTCAGGAATGGATCCTATTGTAAATTGCACTGGCATGAGCTAATTGCAGGACAGATGTCTAGTCAACTTTGACACTGGCTCCAAGTGTCAGTACCGCTGACCCCAGTCAGAAAGCCACACGAGTAGCCTATGCCTGCCACAGCTGATGTGGTTGAATGCAGAGACTTCACATAAGTTTCTTTAACTGTTCCCCTGGAACCCAGCTCACTGACTTGTGTGTGTGCCTTAGTAGGTGGATGAGACCCGCGAGGGATGCCGAATGAATGCAGAGTAGGGGTCAGCTCTTAGTCCATGGTACTATTGTGTTTGGGGTAAGCGAGTTCTCTTAATTTTAGTTTCATCTGGATCGAACACAATACCTCAATCAAAGGGCCACCAGCACTCCTTTATGTTCGAGTCCCATCCTGGCCGGAGGCTTACTGGAGCCTAACACCCTGATGCAAATGTCATTAAAGAAACAAACGTTCATCTTGTCACTTCACAACTACATAAGAGATAAACTATGATTTGGAGGCAGGTTTTTGAGTTTCCAAACTCTGTTAAGACATACGCAGGCACTGTAAGAAGGTCAGATATAATTGTCTATATGAGTGATTACACTAATAACCATATAAATAGCACTTACTAATAAGTATTTATTATAATCGAAGGGCACCATTTTTAGAAACCTTAAAATAAGCAAAATTTGAGAAAAAAACAGCAAAGTTCTACACTTATGCCTTGCTGTTTGCATGCGGCTCCTTGATGTTGGTTAATAACTCAGTCAGCTACATTAAAAGGATTATAACATGTGACCTGAGGGTAAGATAAGAATCTCTGCAGCAAAAGCAGCAACCCACTGGTCTGCCTACATAAAGTACAATTATTTGATCTGCATGTTGCACCTTGTGATTTGCAGGAGGCACATAAAACCTTTATGTCAGTGGTTCATACCTTTTTCACTTGTGTGGACCCCCACTTAATTATCACTGGTATTCGCGGACCCCCACTGAATCATTATTGGAATACGGAGAACCCCACTGAGTCATTAATGGAAGCCAGCGATCACAGCTTACGCAATTTTTATGCTTTTAACATGAAAACACCAACATTCAGAAACATGCATTCATAAAACAAATACACAAATGATGGAATATTTCATTTAATTCACAACCAAATGTAAAAGAAAATTCAAATTTTTCATTTAATAGGAAGGTTGGGGCTTTGGTAAATTCAACTGAGGCCACCCATTGTCCATAGCATCTGTTTGATGCATTTACACTGCTCCCACGAACCAATCTGAGGACGCCAACTTAATTTTTAGCCTTCAATTCAAATTCCCCTGCATTTACTGAACTTTTTAAAAAATGTTCAAGTTTTCATTTTGCTTCGTTATTTATATACACTCTATTAAACTGTTAATATTATTTAAGTTTCTATGCAGTCGCGTACCCCCTGAGTATTCGTTGCAGGCCCCCAGGAGTACCCGGACCACAGGTTAAGAATCTCGGCTCTATGCTATTTTATGATGAGTCAAACCGGTAACTAGACTACACACTGCTTTCTCCAGCAAGTGAATTGACCATCTAGTATTTTAACGTCAATTAATCTTCATTTAATTAATTTTGCAGCTGTTTGAAGTCCTTTTTGGAGGTTCTTATTTCTCAAAGGGAGAAATTTCTGCTCTGCATCTCTTTACATGGATTTTATTGCTATGCTTGTGAGAAAGTGTCACTTGAAGAGTCAGGCATCTGGCAGTAGGATGTCACTCAAGTACACTGAAACAATGGAAATGTCACGCATTAGCAATCGGAAAACCTGGCAGCTCTGTGGGAGGTATAATAAAATTGCCATTTGTAAAAGTTTTATAGTGTGCTGAATAGTGCGATCAAGTAAGGGATGCAGTCTGTTAAAGTACATGCTCCAACATTTGGGCTGGCCAGGCCAGTCAGGTGGTATGTGTATGTGCCGTGATAGATCTTACGCCACACTATTGTTAGTTCATCTAGTTTGATTTGGTTGCTTCATAGCGGTTGTTTGGTCATTGGTGCCATTAAGTCAGTGCGTACATCAGGATTAATAATATGACACACACACTACATTGCAGGGTTATATAATCATGGAAAGTATTTGTCTAGGAGTATTTGCTGTTGATATAGTAGTAATTTCTAACCATGTTGTCAAAAATTAATCCTCAACAGGCATCTAGAAAGTAGAAGTCTTTTGTAATAGACTTGCATCAATGGTTATTTCAAGTCATGTTTTTTTCGACCAGATTTATTGTATTTTCAATTTCCTTATCAGACATGAACATTAAAATATGTTGTTGATATTGCAGGAGTATATATAGCTGTTGGTTATCATGCTTTACTTTGAGAAAGAACCCAAAGTTTATTAACCGTTCGATTAATTAAAATCATTATATTAAAATAATCATCACTATTCACCCTCCCCCCCCTTTGCCCCCTCCCCCATACCAACACTTCTGGCTCCCACGGCTCACCTATGCTCTCAAGTCATTATGAATTACACTTGTAAAAGAAAGAGAGGTCAGAGTGTGGTCATATTTTCATGATTTTGTTCCCGTTACCGAGTCAAGTGTCCCCACGTGCTCATGTTCACCACCGCTCCAGGCGGGCCCTGAGCATGCCAGCCCTATCACAGTGCCAAGATCTACACTCAGAATTGTTCTACGCTGAATAATGTGTTGAATTATAACAAAAATCCCATGTATAATATTACCAAGTACCTTTACACGTTGAGAGTATTAATACAGTTGATGAGAAGTAAGTGAGTGTGAGTTTGTCAGACACATGGGGCAAAGGTCCACGCAGCCCCAGGGAGAATGTTGTAGTAAGACCCTCTACCTCTGGCTACATTCATGCTTTCCCAGTTGGTTAGAAAGGTCGTATTTCTTTCCCTTGTTTACTTTCTCCCTAGTCGAGATTACTTCCTTCCCTTTTAGTGTCCGAGCCATGATACGGTCAGAGAGGCACTGACATTCGTCTGACTCATCTAAATATTGTCAGTGTTGTCGTCCAATGAAAGTGAAAGCAGGACTTCATCTGAGCTATTGGTCTTCTATGCAAAGTTCTTCTTTCTACTGTGCTCTTGGCCTCCACCCCTTTTTGGACCCATTGCATTCACCTCCTCAAGGGTGGTTCTATGGGAGACTTCCAGGCCCCTTTTCACCTATATCATAGCAAGAGCTAGAAGTTTAGTGCCTGCTTTCTGTGCTTTAGGGCATGAGAAGAGGCCCAGGAGACTTCCCCTCTGGATGAATAGTCACGTCCTGCTTGTGGATACCATCAGTTGAGCAGCAACTTTACCCCAGAATCCACTGATTATTGGACATCCCCAGACCATATGGTAAACCTTGCATCTGCTAGAGAACACCTAGGGCATGTGGAAGATGCCTACATCTTACTGATCTTTCCCGGGATTAGTTCAAAGCATAAAAGTTGAATATTTTACATGCATGAATTAACACTTTCTGCCATTCTTTATCTTCAAATTCTCTTCTTATGCCCATTTCCCACTTCATCATGAGTTCTCCCAAATTTGTTTTGGCTATGCTAAGGACCACTTTATAAAGCCATGTTATGAGCCATTTTTCATCTCCAGTTCTATACAGTAGCTATTTCACTTTCTTGGCCTGTGGCTCATCCTCTGTCATCCCCCAACGTTTCCAGATGCTGCTTTTAAGTGCCTTCTATTACAGGAATTGTCACACTGGCTACCCATCTCCTTCCATCAGGGCCTGGGTGACCTTTACTGGGCCTCCATGGTAGGAGTCCCCCACAGTTTCTATACCCAACGTGCCAACTGCCCCCCTCCCCACTTGGTTCACATAGTTTGGCGTGTAAGGCTGAGCAGGTCAGGACTTCTGGAAGCATCTATTCCTACACTTTAGTGTGACTCCCAGTAGTCAGCATACCCCTTTGTTGGGTCTTCCCCTTTCAATTACAAGATTGTGCAGCATTCCTTCATGAAGATTCTGGACAGATAATCTTGTTTCCTTCAAAAGGGCTCTGTCCAATTAACATGCCACTCATTAAACCTGTGCAGCTAAATAATGTAATTTACAGTCAGATGCCCCAATCCCCTCTCATTTACTGGCAAATTAAATTTATGAAGTGTGACTTTGTGTTTTTTAAGACCCCCAGATCAAGTCAGTAGCAATGCATATAAGTCATTGAAAATGGACTTTGGCAGCTTTATGTGAATACTGGTGAAATAACATAGTAAATAATTGAGCATAACCATTTTGGCCAAGGGTACACGGTCCACAGTGAATTGTGGTAAGGCCTTCCAAATCTCTCTGCAGCGTTGTTAACAATCTTGAGAGGTTTTCCTGAAGCACATCTGTTTCTGTATGGTAGATTTGAGTCCCCAAATGTTTGAAGGTCTGTGTTTCCCATGTGATGTATAGTTCCCACAATGCCTCAGTTTCCATTGACTCGTCAAGGGCAATGGGGAAGTGTACAGGACTTTGGTTAATTCATCCTGAATCCCAGCACTTCTATGAAATCGCCAAGGGTGTCTACGGTATTGTCCACCCCAGTACAACTTTCTTGTGGAAACAGTAGGAGGTCATCTGTGAGATGACATGTGCTGCATCCCTCAATGGCACCCCCTCTCTATGCCATCAACCTCATAATGGTGACCAGTGCATCTACAGCGAATGCAAATAAGATAAGGGGCAGTCCTCCTGTGCTCCCCTATGTCCTTTAAAGGAGGTGGAAATCCCTTTGCCAGTGCGAATGCTAGCTCTAGAGTGAAATCCTATATAATATGTCTCCCCAATGCCCAATTATTGCCAGCTAAGTGTGTGAAATGCCTTTGCCAAATATATCAACAGAACTACTGGACTTTGTAGAGCACTTGGCATCTCCTTCAGCATCCTAATAGGCACCTATTGTTTGGTGTCATATTTAGTTCTGGTATAAATTCATTTTGATCTGAGTTGACTAATGCAAGCAGTTGAAGTTATAATTTCCTGTCTAATAATTACTCAGTATTGTATAGATTGAGTTTAACATGGAGAGGGGTCTGTAGACAGTCTGTCCATGGGATCTCATCTAGGTTTAGAGAGGGAAAGTATTAGCGCATATCTAGTGGTGTCCGGAGTCATACTTCTATGAAGTTGAATACATGTACACTAGATGAGGAGCCAGTACTCTAGAAATAGTTAAATAGAAGTCTACCCGGAGGCCATAGGAGGCCGTAGTCTTCCTAGCAGCCATGGCCCCAATTGCCTCTCTGACCTCAGCTACTGTCACTGGTTGGCACAGCATTTGTGCTTGCTCAAGCAGTACATCAGGTAGAACCACATTATTCAACATCTGGTGCCTCTGAGAGCATAGTGTTGTTTTGCCTTTATCATGTAGTGTAGTATTCTAAAAATGTTTCGATGATCTCATCCGGAGTGTATACCATTAGTCAAATGCTGTCAGCAACTTGAGCTGTTGGGGAGCCCCTTTGTTCGGGTTTTGTTAACCATGCCAACAATCGTCCTACTTTATCTCCCTCTGTGTGGAATCATGCCAAACACTGTATAGTTGTGATAGGCGATTTTTTTCAAGTGCATAGCTTATTCCTCATTTTAAGATATTCTTTTTGCCCAGGGGATCACTGACTCCTAAATTTTTCGAGCATCCAGATCTTGTAATCAAGTGTCCTTTGAATTCCAGCGCCTATTTTAATTCACCTCCCTCTACCACTTTGGAAGCTTCCCACTCCCATAGTGCATGGGTTGCTGTGCCCTTATTTTCCCTAAAATAGTTTTGAATACTGTCCCTCTGACACTCCGTGAAAGCTCAGTCTGCTAGCAGTGAGGATTCCAACCTCCAGGAAGAAATTACTGTGGCTATTTCTCATATTCTGGTCTAAGAAATAGTGGGTTTATGTCCTGCCTAAGTATGTGTAATCAATCCTTTTTTGCTATCAGTCCTCACAATGCGGTCCAACCTGCCATGAAAATCATCAATTCTTGCTCAGCCGACGCCGTATTCGCACAGTCAGACATGGCGGTCGATCCTTCCCTTACCTGGGCCCTTTTTACTGGAACAGGCTTCCGCCTTACATTCTTGTCTGCTTTGATTTTGTCTGCTTCAAAAAGCTACTTAAAACCTGGGTCTTTTGACCATATATTTTCTTTTCCTATCTTCTCTGGGACAGCGCTTCAGCGATGAGATACCCCTGTGGGGGTGATTCGCTATGCTATATTAAGTTTCAATAACATAACATAACATAACATAAAATGTACAGAGGATCAAAACAATTATTCTTGGGGGTCAGGGTACCACCTCCAAGCTCATTCTCCTGCTTTTTAGAGTCTTAGTTGCAGTTTGAACCATGGTGCCCAACAGCAGGGGTGTGAGCTGTCCAGATCAATCTCAAGATTGAATTATATTGCCACCCAACATCATTGGACTGTGAGGACTTCTGGCTATCCGTTCAGAGAGGGTGCTGTAAATAGCACCCATTTGAGGCATATATACTTCCCAGCATTTCTATGCCACTCAATCTTCCCATTACTAACATAAATTGGTTTTTTTTTTTTTATTATTTTTTTTTTGTCATTTTACAACCAACAGATGTGGACATTGCGATAGACAACAGGCACCGGCATACTGTTCGCAGTGAAGCTAACACAGGAAAATTTTGTACGACCATGGTGCATGCACAGTACATTCCCCAAAGAATACTATACAACACAGTAAGGTAGGGGACATTGCAAAGATACAACATATTAAACAGTCCTTCCCCCATCTCAGCCCTCTTCAACTCTTTAGCTCAATGACACAAAGGCTATTCCTGCTTTTCTCGGGGCAAACCAGCATACCGCAGCTCCTTACAATACGCCCGGCAGTACCAAGTGTCTACTCTCCTATCTCTTCCCCAGCGGACTCGTCAGGGCCAGTCACGGTGGCTCTGTACGCAGCATAAAGCGCCCAGAAGTTCTTGGGCCTACTACGAGGCGGGAGTAGTTCGCTAAAGAGCTCCGTTTGGGTACAGCAATACACCATGTCAGAAAGCCACTGCGCCTTAGTAGGTAGGGGCCCTTTCGCCCAACAGATAGCAATTCTCCGCTTGGCCAACAATAGACCCATGTCTACTAGCCGACGTATCCCTGAGGGCAACGGTCTAGAGTATCCCAGTAGCGCTAGACCCAGCTCGGGCACCAGTGTCTGTCCCACAATCACAGTCAACTCGGAGAACACACTCATCCAATATTGTGCCACGCCCGGGCAGAGCCATGCCACATGCAAGAAATCCGCAGTTGGAGCCCCACAGCGCTCACACTGTGCATCGTCCCTCAGCCCATACCGTTTGAGTCTCTCTGGGGTGTAGTACACCCTGTTAAGGAACTTAAAGTGTATCAGTCTATGTCTGCCGTTAAGCGACACTCGTTTTGTGCTGGTACAGCAATAGGTCCACATTTCATCTCCGACCGCCTGACCAAGGTCCCTCTGCCATGCCAGCCGAGCAGCTGTATACTGATGTTCCCTGTGCGCCATCGAGTGTTGATAAATTTTAGAGACTAATCTCGTTGGTTCCGCCATTTTAATTACAAGTGTGAGAGCAGCAAGCTCAGGGGCTCTTCCAGATCGGGCCCCAACAACTGTGAGAGTGCATGTCGAGTTCTGTGAAACTGGAATCTAGTAAGCAACGTAGGTGATGATGCCCCGACGACAACATCCTCCCACATCCTAGCAACTCCGTCAGCAAACAAGTCCCCTACAGTGTGTATGTCAATCGAGGCTAGCGCCCGAACAACGCTCCCATCCCGACAGGGCGGTAGCCAGCTGCACCATTCCAATCTGGTCAGAGGGGAATACAATATGACACCCGACTGTAATTTAAGGAGGTGATGCCAGGCGTGAGTAGTGGCCCCGACCGAGTCAAGGATACCCGTTCTGCGATCAGGAGGTGCAAACAGCCGTGAAGGCAGCGGCCGGGGGAAGCCGCCTCTCTCTCAATGCGCAGGTGAGGCACTTCAGGCGCGCCATGTATCCATAAGAACGCGTGGGAAGCCTGCGCAGCTCTACTAATACAACTCGAAATCTGGAGCGCCCAGACCACCCATACGATATGGCAACGTCAGTACCCTCCACCGCACTCTCGGCTGCTTCCCGGCCCAGGCCAGTTTTAACAGCGTGGTGTTAAGCCTCTTAAAAAATTTACCCGGGAGTACCACTGGAAGATTTGTGAATAGGAATAAAAACCTTGGAAGTACCACCATCTTCATAATAGAAATTCTACCAAGGAGGGACAATGGCAGACGGATCCAATTGTTCACATCATCTTCCAGTTTGCTCAGTAACACGCCATAGTTTTCCCGAAGCAGAACCTCCGAGTCCAGGTGTATCCGCACTCCGAGGTAGCGCACCGGATCAGTAGTCCACTGCAGCGGGAAGTCCATGTCGAATTGAGCAGTAGAGGGGGTGAGTGGGAAAACCACAGACTTCGCCCAATTAACACTAAGGCCAGAAACCCCGCCAAAGCGGACTATTTCGCGAAGAACCGGGGAGAGGTTGCGCCCAGGGTCACGGACATAGAGAAGGGTGTCGTCCGCATAAGTCGAAACAATAAGTTCATAGCCAGGTACACGTATTCCTTTAAATCTGTGATATTCGCGGAGCGCGCAAGCCAAGGGCTCCGCCACCAGGGCATAAAGAATCGGGGAAAGAGGGCAGCCCTGTCGAGTCCCCTCGTAATATTAATAGGGGCAGTCACCAAATCACCAATTTTTATCCGCGCCTTTGGTGCGTAATAGAGAACACCCAACAGCCTAAGGAACACCTCCCCCAGTCCCATCCGGGACAAAACCTGACGCATAAACGGCCATTCAACCGAGTCAAAGGCCTTCTCCATATCGAGAAAGACCGCTACAGCCGCCGTCTCGGGTTTGGTATGCTGTATGACACCAAAGACGGTGCGTAGATTATAAGTGAGGTTTCGGCCCGGGACGAATCCGGCCTGTTCCGGGGCCACCAACAACGGAACCAGAGGGGTCATTCTATTAGCCAGCACCTTAGCGAAGAGCTTCGTATCTACATTCAGCAATGAGAGAGGGCGATAGGACGAGCATTCCGAGGAGGGCCTATCAGGCTTGAGTATAGCCACTATAACCGCCTCTCTCATCGTGGGCGGCAACAAACCTGACTCGTACATGCCTTCGAACAAAGTCTGTAAATGTGGTAACAGCAGGTCCTGAAAAGCCTTATAGAACGCAATAGACAGGCCGTCCAACCCCGGGGCGCTCCCAGATTTCATTGTGGACAAGGCAAGTCGGATCTCATTACTAACATAAATGGTCTCTCCCTATCTACACACAAGACGGTAAAGTAGATGGTGCCAGGAATGGTGCAGGACACCGCACCTGACTTTGAGAAGGAACAATTGAATACAAGCTGCTGACTGCAAGACTGACAGGCAGCAGACAAAGCTAGGGGGCCGAAGGAAGATGTTAATGGTGGTGAGACCCGAAAGGGAAGGACCTGGCCCTGGGATGCCAAGCAGAGCATCTCCTTGAACAAGTGAGACTGCTGGAGGTCATCAAGGAGGATGGCGCTTTGGCTATCCTGCTGGTGCATCTGGACACCCAACAGGCTGTGGGCCTACCAGGTATGGACTAGGGAATGCTCAGAGTTTAGCCACCGGAATCCCAGCAGGCTACCTCAGAAGGCGAGGGGTGGAACAGGAGTAAAAGGTGGACCATGACTTCTCCTCCTCTCCTGCCACTGGGTCTAGGTAAGTGTATTACATAAATGAACATTGGTACAACTGTGCCAAAATTGAAGATGTGTGTAGCTGCCCCACCTCAGTAACCAACCAGAACATTGTGGAGGATACCACAACTTTATCCTGACTTACTAGTGAAAGATTGCTCAGGTCGACACTCCCTTTCCCCATCTTATTTGTTCCTGGTTGTGAGACATATTGCCTCTGGGCACTGGATACAGCTCATCAACAAGAGTAAACCCAAATCACGTAAAGATGTACTGAGTACAAGGGCCACAGGTATTTGAGTGTAACAGAAAGGAAGAACACAATTCTGACATAGAGGACCTAAATGTAGAAAAACCTGACTGGATCCTAGGGGCCATCGTGACAATAAGATTGATACAGCAATTATAGACATAGGACTACTAAGAGATGATCATAAGAAGCTAAAGGATTGAGTAAAAAAAACACAGAAGATACCCTATCACAATTGCAACCATCCATGGACTCCTTATGTACATGGATGAAAGAGCTAACAGTGAGAGTAATATACTTGGAATACAAGCCGAAGGATGCCCATGGGTGCTCCTGCCACAACAACATTTGATTCCTACCTCTTTTAGGTAAGAAGGTGATGAGTTGCTCTATAGCTCTTAGACAAAGGGCCATACTGCCTTGAGGTGTGGGTGTTGGGGTTCAGTTTAGATGGGTCATGAAATGTCTGTGAATACACACAAATAGAATAAGGGAAGACATGAAAGTTTGCTACATGCAATCAGAAGAGTTGGGCCAAGGTGTGACTGTGGAGGGACAACTGACATACACTGAATACTTAATCCTGACTCTCAGGTACATTTCCATGCCTTTGCTATGCATTTCTTAGTGATAAGCAGTGCTAAGTCAAGGAGTTTACTTACTAGTTTCTTCCTACTGATTTGGGCCATCAGCCCCAGTAGGCATGTCTCAGCTGTTAGAATGCCTTTATTATTTTGTGTCATCTCCAGCATATTTGTCCACTATCTTTCAATAATCGGATATGCACAGACAATCTACCAAAAATCTGCCTATGCTGCACCACAGCTAGTGGAGTTCGATGTCATGCCAGGGTACATTTTGTTCAGCTGCTTGTGTGTCAAATATGTCCTGTTTAAAAAGTTAAACATTTGCCAATTTAATCTTACAAATTCTTAGATGTTTTGCATGTGCAGCTCAATATTTAGCCCTGTTCTCTATCCTCAAATTACCTTCCTATGTCCAACTTCCATCTATCCTTTAGACTAGCCAGCTCTGTCCTGAATTCATCCATAGCACTTTGGGCAAGTATAGGAAACAATCATCTTTTGCATTGTGTAACCCCAGATTTCCCCAACTGCTTATGCTGGCTGTTGAACTTTGTGTACTTTACTGCTTCTAACCAGAAGTAAAGTGCCTCTAGTCCCCCTTTTATGGAACCATTCTTTTTATTGAGCGATCCAAGTCTACAATTACACAGCTGGGTGCCTACAACCTCTTGGCCGGCAGCTTAGGGCAATGGGCAAGTCTACACAGCTTCTATGCCCACAACCCGGAGGCCGGCAGCATTAATCGGATCATTTTATGAAGTCAAAGCAAAAGGATACACAACAACCTAATCTTTAAACATATCATTAAAAAAACCAAAAACACCCTCCCTCCCACCCTCCACAATCCTGCATCGGTCTCCATTCTGGCGAAGTCCTATGGTCATTTGGATCACTACCAGTGCCCTGGACCCCTTCCGAGGGCCATGGCGTTTCTTCCTCGTCTCTTGGGAGCAAGCATAGTATTTGTAGATATTTTGGGCATGTTACCTCCCGCAGGTCTGTTGAGGGAATCTGGATGAAAGGGGACCATAACTCGGTATAATCCTCCCCTTTATATTCTGCAATCAGGGAGAGGCGTTCCATGGCGAGTGTTAGCCATAGTCTGTGCAGCCATGCAGTGTGGTCAGGGACAGTTGTTGTGCCCCACTGAGCTAAAATAAGTTGACGCGCTGCGACAATGCCAGTGCCATTTGTCTCCCCCTCAGGGAACGTAGGGGAAAAGTCAGAGAATTCGGCAGCCCTAGTAATGTGTATGCTGGGAAGCATGGAAGCGCAGTATCAAAAGCCTTATCGATGTCATCCAAGACCATCTCCCAGAATCGACCCAGTCTTGGGCAGTGCCACAGTGAGTGCACCAAGGAGCCCGCAAGGTCGCATCCCCTCCAGCATTTCTCAGAGTGATTATTATCCCAGCTATGAATGCGGGCTGACGTGAGATACCAGTATGTTAAGACTTTGTAGGTCGACTCGGTCTCCGCCGTACTGTGTGCTGTGTGGTGTGCCCTGAAATGGATGTCCTCCCACTCCTTGTCTGAGAGGGCCCTGCCCAACTCCTCCTCCCAGCGTAGCTGTCCCTTGGTGCGCCCACCTTCCTTCCTTGTGGCAAGCATGGTGTAAAGCTCTGATATTAAGAGTTTATCATCCTTTTTGTAGACAAGCCACTTCTCGAAGATCGTGAGTGGCCGAGAGGCCTCTGCGTGGTATCTCGGGGATGTGACCCAGTGTCTTAATTGTAGATAGTGAAAGTCATCAGTCAGGGGGAGGTCATAATCCAGTCTCAGCTGATCAAATGAGCTAATCCCTTCTGGGTCAAACAGTGAACCCACCCGCTTGCATCCCAACTCTCTCCATCTCTGGAAGACCTCTGATTTGCAGCCCGGGGGAAAGTCAGGATTATCTACTATCGGAGACATCAGGGAGGGAAATGTCGTTAGGCCCTTCTTATTTGCTACTGCATCCCATACCTTCAGCGTAGAGGCGGTGACTGGGGAGGAGTACAGACCCCAAGCTCTATGTTTGCGTGGAAGCCAAGCCTCCCGCCAAATATTTGCTCCTGCCACCGTTTGGTCCATAAAGGACCAGTGCTTTTCAGAGAGCGGGCGGTTCCATTCGACTATCTGGCGGAGATGTGACGCCTGTAGATACCTGTGAATCAACAGCAGACCCACCCCTCCCTCCTGTTTGGGCTGTGTTAGTTGGGCTATGCATAGTCGCAGCTTTTTCTCTCCCCAAATAAACTTGTTGATAGCTAGTCGCAGTGTGCGCAAGGCCTTCGGTGGCGGGACCAGTGGTGGTGTCTGGAAAATATATAGAATATGCGGTAGCACCGTCATTTTCACCGCCGCAATACAACCAAACCAGGCCAGCTTCAGACGAGACCATCCATCCAGCACCTTTGTTGTCTGGTCAATGAGTGCCATGTAATTTAACACAAGAGTCTTAGGAAGTGTTGAGGCTAGAAGGATACCCAGATATGATATCGATTGCTTCGTCCATTGCAAAGGGAATCTATTCCGCAGGTTTTCTTCACATGCCAGGGGGGTGGTTAGATTTAGGATCTGTGATTTGCTCAGGTTCACTTTAAAGCCCGAGGCTTTCCCGAAGCTCTCTAGTTCATCCAGCAGCGCCGATACGGAGGTGGGTGGGTTTGTCAATGATAGAATTATGTCATCGGCATATAAGCTGATTTTGTGAACATAACCTCCAAAACGGAGACACTGAATCTGCGGGTGGTCCCGAATCCTTTGGGCTAATGGCTCCATGTATAGAGCAAAGAGGAGGGGAGATAATGGGCATATCTGTCTCGTGCCGCGTGCTTTCGGGAACGTATCAGATGATAACCCATTCACTGAAACAAATGCATGCAGAGTCCGGTAAATGCAGCCAACCCATTTTATAAACCGATCTCCAAAGCCAAAACGGCAGACCGTATCAAAAAGATAACTCCACCGCACTCTGTCAAACGCTTTCTCTGCGTCTATCGACAGGAACAGGGCTTCTTTATGAGATCTGTGGACACTATCCATTAAATGAAGGAGTCGCTTAGTATTATCTCCTCCCTGACGTGTGTGAATAAATCCCGCCTGGTCCAGATCGATGAGACCCGCCATTAATGGGTGCAGTCGGGCTGCCAGGATCCCGGCGAAGATTTTTGTGTCTGTATCAAGCAGAGATATAGGGCGATACGATCCGCATTTGCTGGGGTCTTTAAAAGGCTTAAGAATCACAGATATCGAGGCTTCTGCCATGGAATCAGTGATTGAACCACTTTCAAGGAAAGAATTAAATAGACGCGTCAACAGTGGCGCCAATTCCTTACAAAAAGCTTTATAGAACAGTGCTGGGAACCCGTCTGGGCCCGGAGCTTTGTTCACCTTCAGGTGGGCAATTGCCGAGATGACTTCCTCGGTTCGTATTGGGTTCTCAAGTTGGGTCGCGAGAGCGTCTGGAAGGCGAGTGACCATGCTCGATTCAAGGTAGGCAAGAGCCTCCTGGTGCCCCGAATCGTCTTCGGCATATAAGGTCTGGTAGAAGGTTTTGAAGGTCTCAACCCAAATGAAGGGTTTGACCGTTCATCCCAAATGAACTTCAAAGACTGGTTGTCACCTCTCTTGTTCTGACCAAACTGGATTATGGAAATTCACTATTTATTGGTATCCGCAAAAAGCCCTTACAGAAACTATAAGTATTACAAAACGCTGCAGCGAGACTTATCGCTGGAATTCCTAAACATAAGTCAGCGGCCCAAACCTTGAGCAATTTACACTGGCTACCTATAGCAAAACGTCTCGATTTTAAAACACTATGCATAACCTTCAAGGCACTACATAATTGTGGACCTAGCTATTTTCGTAGCAAATTAGCCTGGTACGCGCCGAGCAGAAAGCTCAGATCCTCAGAAGCAAGGCTACTATCCATCCCTAGATCAAAACTCACGGCCTGGGGTGGCAGGAGTTTCCTTCTGAAGGCAACCACTCTTTGGAACTCTCTACCTATAGCCATCAAGCGCTGTTCTGACTTCCTGAATTTTCGGAAGCAAGTCAAAACCTGGCTGTTCCTTCACTGAAAACTAAGAATCATTCCGTCCAGGCCTCACTCCCCCCCTGTCTGCTTCAGCGCCAAGACGCCCCTGGGCATTCGAGCGCTATATAAAACCTAAAATCAAATCAAATCAAAATCAAACTATTTGAGGATCTGTATGCACTTCCTTGTCAGATGACTGCTTTATTGAGGGATCGCGACGGCTATCGTCTTGGCCCTGAGCCTTTGGTGGAGCATTTTCCCACATCGGTCGCTGCTCAGGAAGAATTTGTGCCGGAGCCTGAGAAGGGCGTATTCCGCCCTATCCAGGTCTAGGCGTTTTAGAAGGAGCCGTTTCTTTTACAATTCCCTCCATACCCTCGGGGCTCCCGTGCGCTTGTGGATAGACTCCATCTCCTTAACCTCTTGCTCTATGTTCCGTCGTTTTTCCTGACGCTCTCGGTTCTCCGCCGCCGATACTGCAATAAATTCCCCTCTCATTACTAGTTTCAACGTTTCCCAGATTGCTGCCAGGGAGGTGTCTTCCCTGTCATTGCTCTGCAGGTAATCTGAGAGCTTTGAGCGCATGTCTATTAAAACTTTCGGGGATTGCAAAAGGCTATCCCTTAGGTGCCATCTGGAAAGGCTAAGTCGGCCACCATCGGACTGGATCATGAACGTGATCATTGCGTGGTCTGAGAGGGATCTCGGCTCGATGGATGCATCCCTCAACCTAGGGATCAGCGCTGTTGATGCCAGGAAATGGTCTAGTCGCGCGTATGTTTTGTGCGCAGCAGAATAATATGTATAGTCTCGTGTCCCCGGGTGTAGCTGACACCAGACGTCTCGCAGACTGTTCTCCTCAAGTCACTGCCTACCTTCTGGTGAGAATGCCCCAGTTTGAGCGGTCTAATGTATTGTCCATCACCAAATTAAAATCTCCTCCCACCAATATTGCTGCAACGGGGGATGCCAAAACTTCCGTGAGGGCCCTGATGATGAAGGGTTCTTGTTGAGTGTTTGGGGTGTATATGTTGACTAGGGTGAAGTGTGTGGAGCCCCAGCAAATTCTAAGTGATAGCAAGCGGCCCTTTACTTCAGAGAGTGTTGAGATTACTTCGACTTCAAATTTTGCTCCTAAGAGGATAGCAATACCATTCTTTTTTGCAGGGCTTGAGGACCAGTATTAAATGGAGGAAGCGCCGAGTGCGCATGCGCGCTGTGTCTCTTGACAGAAGATGTGTCTCTTGCAACAGACAAATATCACCGCCAGAGTTCTCTAATAGGGCGAGAATTGCTGTGCGTTTTACTGGGTGGTCAAGACCATGCGCATTGAGACTGACAATCTTGAGATCTTTGCCCATATTGTCTTAGGGAGTGTTAGCGCTGTGGTGTGGTGCATGTGCCGAGTGGAGTGGGAAGCAATAGATAGGTACAGTGATGTGTATCGCAGAGGCCGAGCATGTGCCTCGCCTGTGACCGGTGCAGGAAACAACAAACATGTAATCCCCAAACAGAAAAGCAAACAAAATAGCTCCAACCAAACTTCCCAGAGGGAACATATTTATAAAACAATCGGGACAACAGTTCGTCTAGATAGGAATGTCCGCAGGGGTCGACAGCCAGAGGACAGTCCGGCAATATCAGGACCCTCAACTTACAGTAGGTTGATGTTGAGTTTCCTTTCAGGGGCAGGATCAGCAATGGGGTTATCTCCCGGCCCCACCAAGCCAGTGGGCTCCCCGTCGTAGTGTATAACAGATCAGGTGGAGGATGCCTGGTCCGGCCTTTAAGTCCCAAGTATACAGTAGAAAGTGTACCCAGGGCCTGGTAATTAAATGCCACTAGTGGACTGCAGCACCTATTGTGCCAACGACTACTGTGACAGAGCAAACATGGCTTCAGGTCTACCATTGTAGCCTGAATGGAGCAGTGTAAAAACTGCAATTCGACCTGACAAAATAAACCCTTTTGACAGGTCTATACCTTCTTTTTTTATAAATTATCACATCACCCCTAAGTAGGCCATGTAGCCCACAAGGCAGGGTGCATGCTATTTAAAAATAGGGTATGTAAAACTTTAATGTTAACATGTTCTTACAGTGATTAGCACCCAAAAGCTGTTTGCACTGTTGAAAGGTTGGCTGGCCCATAGAATAACGTGGGGAATCAATATAAAATATTAATTCTGCTGTCTCAGGGTAGGGACCAGCTAGAAATATGATTCAACAACTCTTTTTAATATTTATCAAAAGCCCAATTTAATGATGACGTCGGATGTTTGATAAATATTAAGGAAATGTAACCTTTAGAAAATTACCTGTTCCTTGTCTGAAACGCCTAACGGCTACTTCACATGCACCTTCCAACTGTCACCCAGCTGGTGAATGGCCCTGAATGAGATCTGAAAACTGCTCCCAGAGTAGAGACAAAGGCCTAGGTTTGGAGAGGTGTTTTTGTTCCTCTGGCATGTTGACCATTTGGGATGTGCTCAGGAACTAAATTTCAGAGGGGCCTTCCTTGGCACAGGCAGATGTCAGATGACACCTGGACAGGCCCCTTCTTTTGTTTCCACAGTCATGGAGGCAGAATTCCAGCGAGAGCTGCTTAGCTGCCTCCAGAATGGGTTTGAAGTCACCACAGAGAATGGGCTACTCATTACTCTGGCCACACATCTGGGTGGGCACACAGAGTCTGCACAAGGGGAGAGGTTTTCTCCATTTTTGATTTTAGGAGTGAGGAGCACTGTGGGATTGTCTGCAGTAGGGCAGAAATGAACTGCTGTAAACGTTATTAGGATTACACCTTGAAAATCTGCACATTTAATTAGTGAGGTCCTAGGAGTCATCTACACCCACAGATTAGTGCTAGACATAAATGTGGCATCCCGTGGCACCTTCTTCAGAACACAACTGAATCTGAGGAAGAGCAGAAGAGGACTGAACCTGTTGTCTGAGACCTGAGAGGAGGCCGAAAGTACTGCAGCAGTTTCTTCCTCTTTCACCCAGGACAAACAAGTGTGCTCCAAAGGTCCTCAAGCTGGCCTCCTTTTCAAGCTACGGGGACACAACAAGCTACAAGAGACCTTTTTCTGCAACTGCCCAGGTGACAAGTTACAACTGGACTGACCCTGAACCCTGCTGTTGGCCTCTGCTAGAGTGAGTCCTGACCCATAAGTGCAGTTCCTGAGGACCTGGAACTCTTGGCTATGTCTGTTTAGACTTGTTCAACCACCTCTGAAAACTTTTTCAAACTCAAGACCTCCGGAAGACTGGGACAAACCTGCCAAGCCAATCCAACCAAGATGTGTTGCCACCAGGCTGAAGATTCAGGATTCTCCTGCTTGGAGCTTATCTGCAGCAGCAAATCCAATTCAGTGGAACCTTGCGCAGAAGGTATCTGGCCTCTTGGAGCCACCTCTGGCTACAGCCTGCAGCCTTGCCACGCTAAAGAATTCTGAGCACCAAAAACGTGAGAAAGCAAAATCCTGACTAGGCGAAAGCGCCAAAAGTATTCAGCTGATGACAGGAATTCCTTGGGTGTGAAATTTGAATTTTTCCCTGCTGAGCTTTTCCAGCCTAAACCAACGACTTCACAGGGCAGGGTCCACTAACTATCTGACCTCATGTTGTACTCTTCGGCTACAGCCTGCTGCCGTGCCCCAGTGAAGATTTTGGACTTCCATTTTTGGGACTATGTCCCAAGGTAAAACCTCAGACCGGGTCAAACCTGGTCTGTGTCTGACCTACACTTCATCGCTGTGGGCCTCAAATCGCACCTAGGCTCCAGTCTACTGCGACCAGTTGACCACAGTTGGTACTGAACGCTTTTTGGCACTATTTGTATTTAAAGTTGTAAAAATTCGTATCTCTGGTCCCCTTTATTGGATTTTTGTCATTTTGGTGTCATTTTATTTATTAAAATGTATTTGAATTTTTCTGGCTTAGTTTGTATTTTTATTGTGTGGTGTTTTGAATTTATTACTGTTTTGGTACTGCATAAATACTTTACACATTGCCCAAAGTTAAACCTCTCTGATCTGTGTCAGGAGCTCAGGTTAATTTAGTGATGTTGAGGATTTATCCTGAAAAGGACTGTGATTAGTACTTAAGGTTGGGAATCACCCGCCTTGCCTAATAACCCAATTTCTTTCAGTAAAGTCATCACTTTTCTCCCAGTACCTAGAGTGAGTAACAGTTGCAGTGGACTGAATGTGGGCAGTTTGGCCATTATGTCCCCATCCCATATCAAGTTCATGGTTCTTACAATTCTGACAAAAGTCAGGAACTGGCCAGCTGGGACTCCATGGCCCAAATCAAGTTCAGGAAGGGCTTCAGGGATTTCAACCTTATAAGTCCTCAATCATCCAAATGCCATGCCCTAGCCATCCCATCACTTCTGGACCTAACATTGTTTCAGATCAAGCACAAAAGCAGGTATCCAATAGCTGAAAATGTCTAGTAGGTAGTGTGAATGGTAAGTAGAGAGACATAGCATCTATGACTGGATCACCATCTTTGATACTGCTATCCTGCCCATGAATGTGATGCAAAGTGTCTTCTAAAATGTAAAGCTATCCCTAACTGATCAAATCACCCTTCCCGGGCCACCCTATATGACATCTGCAGCTGCCTGGTATATTTGGGGCTCCCATCTAAAGGTGCCGGACCAAGTTGAGGTCAGTCACCATGTCCTGTGTAGGAATGATCAGTAAAAGGAAAGCTTTGGACCAATTTACTTTTTTTTTTTTTTAAAACACATATTTTATTGTATTTTCACCATGTTATGGCCTAGAAGGCCCCATCTACCTATATACGCCTTTACACATTGTCATAGCAACATTATCTGCATTAATACATAACAAAGACAAACTGCTATTTAACAAAACAATCCAGTGTGCTTTGTTCCAACGGTGCTCCCCAGATTTAGCTTGCCCGCATCCAGCGGCCCCAACTGCATCAAAGGTACAAAGCTGTCTCGGTGACCAGAACCAAAGATCATGGTTTATTGTCTGGTGACATTCACACAGAGGTCGGAGGCTCCATTGGCAGGCCACAGTAAACGGCCCAGCGTTTCCAGATCTTGTAATGTTTCTTAGGGCATCCCTGTGCCTTGAATATTGATATCTCTAGGTCCGTACAAAAATCAAAGCCCTGCTTCCAGACGCCCAGCAAGGAAGGGGAGTTAGCTTTCCATAACCTAGCTATGTCTGCCTTGGCTAGGGTAAGACCTAGGAACAGTAGATAACGTTTGTACCTGTTACCCCCAATCTCATCTGTAGTGTGTAGGACGATTAGTTTTGGGGACATGAGGAGCTCCCAGGCTAGAACCCCATGCAAGCATGTCATGACTCCTCACCAGAACCCGGCAGGCACGCTGCGAGACCATACTGTGAGGAGAAAGGTGCCCTCGCTGTTCCCACACCGTAGGCAGATGGGGAAGGCTATTAGACTGATTCTCCAGAGAAGATGTCAATCGATATTTAAATTGAATGAGGCGTAGGCGTGAGGAGATAGCCACGCCACTCGAAGACTCCAGGGCCTCAATCCAATTATCTACGTCTATCTAACCCAGGTCGCCCTGCCAAGCCTCCTGGAGGGCCCCCACTGTGGATGCACTATTAGTTATTAGGGATTGGTAAATCTTAGTTATTTTATGAACCCCAAGGTCCCCCATCAGTAGTTTGCCCTTTAATGGATTAAATTCAGAGAGTGCCTCAAGTTTTTGAGTGTAGGGGGTCAGGGCGTGCCGAAATTGCAGGTATTTATAAAATTGCCTACGGGGCATGGATAATTCATTCTTGAGATCCTGGAAGGAGATGCCTATATGATCCCACCCCCAGAACCCTGATAGGCCAGTTAACTGGGGAAGGAGTTTGTTGTGCCATAAAGATGTCTCACGTGTTAAGCGCTCCCACCATAACATTCGCCGCAATGACTGTCTCCACACTAGTAACACCACTCGTGCCACAGGCAGTGAGGCCCGGAGCTCAGATCTGCTATAGAGGTATGTATAAAGGGAAGTGTCATCCATTAGCCAGCATTCCTCTGCATAGGTGGCATCGTCTCTTGCACAATACCACCATTCATTTAGTACTTGTAGATATGAGGCCACATGGTAAGATTGGATGTCTGCAGCAGTGATGCCACCACAGTAGGTGGATTGGAAGCAAGTACGTAGGGCTACTCGAGCTGCACCCCCTCCCCATAGAAATTGACTTAGGAGTGCATTTATCTGTCGGAACCATGTTGTGGGGATCGGGTAGTGGTGGTTCTGTAACTGGTATAAAAGGCGTGGGAAGGACACCATCTCAAAGATGGCTGAGTGTCCGTAGAATGACAGGGGCAAATTCAACCATGATTTAACCTCCGCCTTTACTTGTTCTGTTAATAGAGCTAAATTACGCTCTCAGGAGATGGATTGAGAGGCAGACAGAAAGATTCCCAGGTATTGCAGACCGTCAACAGTAATAGTTTAGTCGGCTGCCCATGAACTGTAGTCGTGGGTCACACACACCAGCCAGAGAATAGACTTGCTAGCGTTCATGTATAGACCAGTCATTTCTCCGAAGACTTGCATTATACGAAGGAGCCTGGGGCCGGACCTGTGGGGGTCTGTGAGAAAAAATAGGACGTCTTCGTCGTATAGCGGCATGCGGTCAGAGACATCTAGTGACCACTCAAAGCCACGAAGTAAAGCATCAACTCTTACCCAGACTGCTAAGAGTTCCATGGCAAGGGCGAATAAGAGTGGGGACAGGGGACAGCCCTGTCGGGTACCGCGCTGAATGGGGAACCGGGGGGAGACTGCGCCAGCGAAGCATACCGAACCAGTGAGGTCAGTGTATAATAAGTGAATATACGAGAGAAAACGGGGGCCCATGTTTAGGCGTCGCAGAAGTGCGAACAAGTATGTCAAGCTGACAGAATCGAAGGCCTTGTTGATGTCAGCTAGTAATAAGGCAGCTAGGCAACCCAGGCGATCTACCGCGGCTATGGCATTATGGGCACAGCGAATATTATGGCGTGTTGCTCGGTGAGGCATAAAGCCTGCTTGGGCCGGTGGACAAGGTCAGGCAAATGGGGCAGAAGACTGTTAGCCAGGGCTTTAGCAAGGAGTTTGGCCTCTATATTTAATAGTGAGATCAGCTGATAGGAAGAGTGGAGGTCCGGACACCCACCCGGTTTAAGGAAAACTACAACCTCGTCATGTCGCCAGTCTGGGGGTAGGTGCTCTACCTCCAAGGCTGCCTGTAGCACCGCAAGATAGTTGGCGCCTAGTTGTGGCATATATGCCTTGAAAAATTCACATGGGAAGCAATTGGGACCTGGGGCTTTGCCCGCGTGCAAGACGGCCAGTGCAGTGTCTAGCTTCTCAACCGTTAAGGGAGCATCTAGCAATGTTCTAGCCGTAGCCGACAGGGCCCTTTGGGGTAAGTCATCTAGGAACTTTGTTATACTTATGAGTAGTACAACTTGTATACTTCTTAAGTGTAGAGAATGTGGAGCACTGCGCTCCAACATGTTCCACATTCCACTTACACTGGCGGGGTTCTGATCTGGTCAGTTGATATGCAGCTGGCGGATGATGAGCCACGTCTCTGCTGCAGGAGTTAATCTTGAAGAATAAAGTTACACTTCTACTTACCTGGATTTCGTCAGAGTCATCTGTCCAGCTTGCAAAATTTTGGCAACGAGTTGGCCAGCTGATTCCTGCAGTTACGACTGACTCCGGACCCATTTCTGATGTCTTTTACCCTGGTTCTTGTTGGTAGTCCCGTTTAATCTGAGACGCGTGCGCACTTATACTGCACCGACCCCTGGTGAGTTTGAGCGGTGTGGAACGCTTCTTGTTTGCCACGATTTGGCGTGAAAGATTAGCAGCAGCGACTCTCGAGGCCTCCTCGCGGGCTGTCTTGCGACTTGACAGTTGTCTCCTTACACCATTTTGAATCACACACACAGCGTCTTACGCTGTTCACATTACACGTTGAGGAAAACAAGCTCCACAGCCTCTCAAAAGCACGCAAAACGACGTTGGCGGCCATCTTACATTTCGTTTCTGACATTGCATTTCTACTTGTTGTTACAGTCTAGTTTCAAAGAATTGAAGCGTGTCAATCCATTCATCGGTGACTCGCACACCTTTTCTCTTTCTTCAGTGCTTCCGACTGTTAAAGCGTGTGCAACCTTTGAAGTTAGCGACTTGTATTATCCAGTCATCTCATTTTCAGCGAACTATTCACCGGTGATCCGCACACCTTTCCCTACGTCTCCTCATACTTGCGAGTCATTTCAACGTTGATTCGCACATCTCCTCATTATTAAGATTTCAAGTGAGTCAGTTCTACAGTGATTCAAGTGAGTCAGTTCTACGGTGATTCACACACCTCTTTATGCCTAAGCTCATTTTAACTTTTAATAGTATATTCTGTCTAGTACAACTATATTATGCATCTTTCATTTTAACTCATTACTTATACTGCAACGTATCTCACTTCCATCTTAGTAAGTATTTAGTGAAGATTTTTACTTGAACCTAGTTACACTATGCAGTCACAAGGAGCAATTGTCTCTCCTCCTATTTTCTTACCTTCTCCAGGTCCACTTGCAATAGAGTGGGATGATTGGTTATCAATGTTCGAAAATTACTTGGAGGCTTTGGATGGTGCAAAATTTAGTGCTGTTAGGAAAAAAGCTCTTTTATTGAACAATTTGGGCAAAGAAGGCCAACACATCTTTAAGTACTTACCAACAGCTACTTTACCCAACGGCAATCCCATTGAAGACGTCTACGTTGAAACAAAAAAACGTCTAGAGTGCAGAGTTGCTAAAGAAATTAATATTGTGATGAACCGTTACAAGTTCTACACTCATCACAAAGAAGAAAATCAATCCATTAATGACTTTGTGTCCAAACTTAGAGAACTTTCTTTGAAACGTAAATTCGGCGCCATGACAGACGAAATAGTTCGTGATCAATTGATCGTTCATTATAAGTGTAAAAAGACTCAAGAGCGATTGTGGGCTGCAAAGAATCCTTCACTAAAGGATGCTATTGAAATTGCTAAAGTTGTGGAACAATCTCAACATTGTAAGCGTGAACTAGGTAAAAAAGATTATAGCAATTCTGAAAGTGTCTCTACTGTACTAAGGGAAGATCTTGATGATGTTGCAACTGTATTTAAATCCAATAGAGTTATCCAAAAAAATAGACAACCAACAAAGTCTTGTTACAGGTGCAGCAGTCCCTTTCATAATGCTGACTATTGCAGGTGTGTGGCAATAGATAAAAATTGCAAGAGGTGTGGGCTCAAAAGTCACTTTGCAATAGTGTGTAAACAACCTTACAAACAGAGAGTTGCTACCTTAGATGATAATGGTAATGTTACACCACATGAAGTTGCCACCTTGAACGATAATGTTGTGGTTGTACCACATAAAGACAGGATTTTAAGTGTAGGCGAGTCTAGTGATGAGGGAGGCAGAAGAAACAGACCCAAAGCAGAATTTGTAGTTAACTGGAAAACTATTCAACTTATGGTAGATTCTGGATCTATCTATACTATTGTTCCCAAAGTTGTGTATGACAAGTTGTGGCCAGATACTACTCTACTTCCAAAAGATATTAGCCCTGGGGGCTATCAAGGTGAAACTATAAATCTTCTAGGATACATGAATACCACCATAGAATTTGGTGGAAGAGCAGTTCAAAGGAAGGTGTATATAGCTATGGATGGACCCCCTATCCTTGGATGGATGCACCAGTACAACTTGTGCATCATTGTTGATCCTAGAGCACCCACCCAAGTAATGGTAGTCGAGAATCGATCTTTGGAGAGTATTTTAGAAGAAGTCAAAGATGTTTTTACAGAAGAACTAGGATGTTTTGAAGGTTATGTTCATAAAATAGTTTTGAAACCCAATGCTTTCCCAGTACAACACAACGTACGCAGAATACCTTTAGTGGCCAGAGCAGCAGTGAAGGATATGCTTAAAGATATGGTGACATCAGGAGTAATTGAGCCAATAGAAAGCTCTATATGGGTTTCTCCAGTGGTTATCACTGAAAATTCGGACGGAAAACTCAGATTTTGCATTGATTTGAGATCACTCAATCAAAATGTTGTTGTGGATACCTATCCATTGCCAAATATTAACGAACTGATCCTAGCTTTGAGTGGAGGAAAACACTTCTCTAAGTTGGACTTAAAAAACGCTTACCATCAGATTAAAGTGCACGAACAGTCCAAACCACTCACAGCCTTCATCACGATGGATGGCATATTTCAGTGCACAAGGATCTCATTTGGTCTCTGCTCTGCTGCGAGCGTTTTTCAACGTATGATGAGTGTGCTTTTTAAAGATGTCAAGAAACATTGTATATTTCCAAGATGATATTCTTGTTTTTGGGGATACCATTGACCAACACACTCGCACTCTTAGATAAAAGAGTCGGGCTTAATCCTTAGAAAGGAAAACTTACATTTTTGGTTGACAAAGTTGAGTATTTAGGCTACGAAATCTCTGCTGAAGGCGTGAGGCCCAAACAAAATCTCTTGGATGCCATCAGGTTAGCTCCAGCACCTTCCGACAAAGACAAATTAAGATCTTTTCTAGGTCTCATTGAGTATTACACAAAATTTGTTCAAAGTTTCTCTGAAAAAACTGAAGTTCTTAGATTACTTTTAAGAAAGGGGGCTACCTTTGTGTGGGAAGTGCAACATCAGTTATGTTTTGATAATATCAAAAGAAACATTTGTGAAGCAGGCATACTTACCCCTTTTAACACAAAGCTTGAATCTGTTCTCACTATTGATGCCAGTGCCACAGGCCTGGGAGCTGTTCTTGCTCAAGTTCGTAATGGACATGAAAAGACTGTAGTATTCGCTTCCAGGACACTTACTAGTTCTGAAAGGAATTATTCAGTTATCGAGCGTGAAACTTTAGCGGCAGCGTGGGGATGTAAATACTTCAGAAATTACCTTTGGGGTTCCAAATTCAAGCTTAAATCTGATCATAAACTCTTAATCAAAGTATTATTACCAGGTGGAACTAGTAATTGCTCAGCGAGATTAGCCAGATTAGCTTCCCTTTGCAAGAATATTGTCACAAGGTTGAGCATATACATGGGTGGAGAAATGTCCAAGCTGATTGCATGTCAAGACTCTCTCTTGACTGGGAAAGTGTTGACAAAGCTTCATTCTTAGCGAAAGCAAAGGAAGGTGCGGTAGCCTCTGTGCAAGATGTGCTGTGTGTAGTAGAAGCGCAAGCCATCACTTAAGAATGGGTCAAAGAAATGGTCTCTGATAGCTCTATGCAAGAACTTAAGCGTTTGATGTTGCAAGGCAGTAGGAGAGAAAGCACACTGTTTCCATCCATCAGACCTTTTTTTAAATTCTGGACGAATTGTCAGTATGTGGTGATGGTGATGTGTTAATTATGATAGGAGAACTATTTATTCCTCCTCTAGGGTTGAGGAACAAACTCGTAAAATTGGCGCATGAGAGGCATTGAGGCCAAACTAGAACAAAAAAAAGGTTAAGGGTGAATTGGTGGTGACCTGGAATGGATGCTGATGTGGATATGTGGGTGGAGAAGTGTGAAGTATGCAAAGAAGGTGAAAAGCGTTTGAGAGTGGGAGTGCAAGCTGTTATGGGACATATAGTAGACCCAGGGCAACCCTGGCACACCATCTGCTTGGATTTTATTGGTCCCATGAATGAACTCAAAAGTGAGTGTAGATTTGCCATGGTGGTGATAGATGTTCACACCAAATGGCTAATAGTAAAATTTATGAAAGAGATTACAACAAAAGCGACTGTGAACATCTTGAAAGAGATTTGGGGTGAGGAGGGATTACCTTCAGTATTGATTACTGATAACGGTACCCAATTAACTTCAGCTGAGATGCGAGTATTTCTTGATTCTTCTGGAGTTAAACACAAACGCACCTCACTTTATAACCCACAGGGTAATGGTATGGTTGAGAGGGTGAACCGCTTGATCAAAGGTACTATTCAGATGGCATTAACTTGTGGCAGTGAGGTAAGCTGCATGGTTTTTGAAATGTTGTGGGCTTACCGCTCAAGCTTACACAGGGTGACTGGAAAGACACCTTTTGAAATGATGCGTGGGAGGCTGCCGAACACCAAACTTGTTCCCACTAGGATGAAAGAACTGCTTTCCAAAAATAGTTTTCCCTCATCCTTAAAAGAAGATCAAAAACCCAGACGCAGTTGCTCTGGTGATTGGGTGAAACTGCGTAGTGGCAGATGTAGTGGTGGTTTGTCGAAATTCAGGGGGCCCTACAAAGTTTCACGCACTTTACCTCATGCTGTGATATTGGAAAATGGTGATAAATGGAACTATAGGCGTGTAGCTCTCTACCAGAAAGGGAATATTAATGATAATATTGTTATGAACCACCATGATCGGTATGCCAACTACACCTTCATGTCAATGTCTGACAATGATTTGACTTCTTCTTCACATGTAGGTTCTGGTGCTTGTGGTAGTACTCTAGGTAGTGGGGACGCCCCCACCGACTTTGAATGCCTTAATTCTGTTGGAAGGGAAATGAGACCTAGAAGAGGTCGCCATCCTCCAGGATATCTCAATGATTCTATTTGTGGTTAATTATGGCTGATTCTTTGTTTATCTTGTTCTCTTATTTCCATAAGTTTTTTTTTTTTTTTTTTTTAATAAATCTTTTTATTGGTAAAAGAAAACAAACATATAACAACATAAAATCGTACCGATCGCAGCATTCAAATACCATTACAGTCCGACATTTCCATTACAACACAGATCATCAATTATAACATCTCAACCAGTACAATCACGGAGTCATGTTCTCCTGCAGCGGGGGATCTAGAAACGGTTCACACAGCATTCCCCTCAATTTATTCCAGTTACCCCAAATCTGGGTCCACTTCTCTGGACAACCTCTCCCTTCATAAACCACTCTTTCCGTCTGCATACACCAGTCCATATCCGTTTCCCAATCTCGGAGTTTGGGTGTCCTGTCGCCCTTCCAAGTTCTGGCTATATTACGCTTCGCAACAACATTCCCAAGGGAAACCCAGACCCTTTCTTTAGCCGTCAGGTCAGTCGCTTCCCATATATTCAAAAGACAGAGCCGGGGGGTGACCTCCATGCTTTTCCCACTGACCTCCCACATCTTTGCAGTTACTTTCCTCCAATACTGTACTATACATGGACATTCCCACCATTGGTGTAGGTATGTGCCCAACTGTCCACAGCCCCGGGGACACAACGGAGAGCCCAATACACCCATCTTGGCCAATGCAACGCCAGTATAATAAACTCTGTGTAGGAGTTTGAGGTGGACCAATTTAAATCTAGAGCGCACCGCCACCTCCCGAGGAGACGCCAGCGCTTCTTGCCATTCCTCATCATCCATATCTCCTACGTCTTCCAGCCATTTAGAACGGATCTTCCCTAGAGCATCTGGTGAGTTATTTAAAATCTTCTTATATGTCAATGAGATTGCTTTCTCCTTCAAATAGTCATCTAGTAACCTATCCTCTAAGGGCGAGGCAGCCGGGAGAACAGTTCCCATGGGGACGGCCTTATACAATGCACTTCGCACCTGCAGATATCGAAAAGTTTCTCTCGGATTGAGATCATGTTGACTTTGCAAATCACCAAATGGGACCACTCTGCCTTTTGTCCATATGTCGCCCACCGTTGAGAGCCCAATAAGATCCCACTTACGAACCCCAGGGCTATGAGCCAGGAGTCCCAACCGATCAGAGTCAAAAAGGGGGGTGACCAGGGTAATCTTATTTTTCCAACCCAGGGCTGTGGTCGCAGAGTGCCACAGCGCCACAGTAGTTGCAGTCGGGATGAATACGGGGGCGTTCCTCCGCCCCCCATATAGTGCTCGTTGGTAAGAGCCATTTGCCATGTTAAACCTATCCATCCTGTAAGCTGGTTCTTCAATAGGCCAATGCACCCAATGATTAATAACTGCTAGTTGTGAAGCCCAATAATAACTCCTAATTTCCGGGAGAGCTTTCCCACTGTCGTACCAACTCTTTGTGAGTTTAGTTAAGGAGATACGAGGGTTGCCGGAGTTCCACAACAAGGTCCTAACCTCGGATTCTACGGCCTGAAAATATTTGGAGGTGACAGGGAAGGGCGTATTTTGTAGTGCATAGACAAATCGAGGCAGCCCCATCATCTTATACAGAGCCGCCCTGCCAAGTAGAGTGAGGGGCAACGATTTCCAATGTTGTACATCCGCTTGTAAACGGCGCAGAGGCGGGACTAGATTATTGTCATAGAAGACCACGGGGTCCGTCGTGACATAAATTCCTAAATATCGAAAGCCTTCCGTGACTATTTTAGCACCGCATTGTGCGGGCAACCGGATGTCGCTCGCAGAGAGGATATTTTCTTAAGTTTTTATGTGGATTTTACAACCCTCATTTGCTTCTTTGTGCTTTGTTCTTCTCATCTTCTTTCTCATCTTCTTTCTCTTTCCTGCTTCCACTTCCCTTCCACTTCTCTTCCTGCTTTCTTCCCTGAACTTATTCCTTTAAAAAAAAAACAACGTATATTTGTATTTATAAGGAAAGAGGATGTGTTATACTTATGAGTAGTACAACTTGTATACTTAAGTGTAGAGAATGCGGAGCACTGCGCTCCAACATGTTCCACATTCCACTTACACTGGCGGGGTTCTGATCTGGTTAGTTGATGTGCAGCTGGCGGATGATGAGCCACCTCTCTGCTGCAGGAGTTAAACTTGAAGAATAAAGTTACACTTCTACTTACCTGGATTTCATCAGAGTCGTCTGTCCAGCTTGCAACAAACTTCTGTATCTGGTCGTCGGGCAGGGTGTCTCTATTCACGTACAATGCCATGTAGTAGCCCGCAAAGCTGTTAGCGATCTCCGCAGGGTCAGTGAGTATATCTCCATTGGGGTCACCAATAGTAGGAATATGAATCAGCTTCAGTGCTTCTTGGCACAGCCAGTGCAGCAGTTTTCCGGATTTATCTCCCCATTGGTAAATCCGACTAAGAGAGGCCAGCCAGGCACACCTTGCTTCTTCCAGGAGCTCATCTTGTTATTGCTGTTGTGCTAAAGCCAATTTCCGGTTGCTTGGCCTCTGGCCTTCCTTTGTCCATGCTGCTCAAGGGCTATAAGACAGGCCTCCATCTGTACAACCCTTTCCCGGTAATGTTTACGTTTCGCTGCACAGAAGGCAATATCAGCTCCACGAAGAGTGGGCTTCATAGCTTCCCAGAGAATCTCAAGTGAGACGGCTGCTGCCGTATTGATAGCAAAATATTCGGTCAGGGCTTGGTACATATGGGCCTTATATTGATGATCTTGCCGGTGCCATGGAGACATGCGCCAGCAGAACGGGGGCAGTCTTGGCCCACTCAGAGTCTCAATGTCACTGGAGAGTGGCCTGAGAGACCTCTGGGCAATATCCCAGCTTCAGTTCTTCTGTGCATATGACTAGAGGGTACGAAAAGATAATCAAGCTAAGAGAATGAACCATGAGCGTGAGAATAATATGTGAAACCTTGTTGGTCAGTTGAAGTGTCCTCCAGGCATCTACCCATCGCATCCGCCAAGTGTTTCAAGCGCGATTCTCGCATCCCCCTGTCTAGTGAACCTTGAGTAATAGGTGTCGATATAGCCAAATCTAGACAAACAGGGGAGCCCAGGAGATGTGTTTCTTGTAATAACAGTATGTCAGCCACCAGTCGCTTGGCCTGTCTGAGGACTGCATCTCGCTTCACCTCATCTAGGAGTCCCCGTATGTTCCAGGTGATGATTTTAATCCCACCTTGTGCAATACTGGTATTTACTTTAGCCATCCAAGCGAGTGAATGACGTCTTGGGGGTATTTCCTATGCACAATCACTGCCTGAAGAGCATTAATATCTCACACTGGGTAAGGAATATGAAGAGCAACAAATCCATCCCGCCCACCCCAAAACCTCAAAACCATTAAAGCATTTATCGCAGAAGGAACGCTGCCCCGGCACCAACGGGGTCAATGACAGAGTCCATCCATTGGATCCCCATGAACCTCCCCATTAACATAGAGTCTCTATGGAAAGGACGAAGTGTATCTCTCCAAGTGTGTAGCCCATCATTGATGCCTTCATACAAACTGATCGAGCGAGAAAATGTAGTTTGCCACCCAGTGTGCAACCTAGGACGCAACCCTTCACTGTACATTTGTATTTCAAACTTGTGGCGTTTCTGTATGATCCATGCTCCGGGCCTGGGATCGTCACGATGACCTTGCTTGGTAGCAGCGCTGACCTTTTGGCTTGGACTGTCGCCGAAGGGGATCACTTGACAATGAGTCTGAGTCCATGCGAGGTGGCGTGTTGGGCATCGCCCATATCTCTTTATCTGTCCATGCAAAGACCTCCTCGGAGACTCAAAGAAGAGTGTGTGCGAATTATAGATAACTCGCAGGCGGAATGGGAATAGGAGAGCATAGGTTACCTTGAGGTCTCGGAGGCGAGCCTTCGCCGCCACGAAGGACTGTCGGCGCTGCTGGACCAGCCTGGTATAGTCGGGCAAAACCATAATGCGCTGGGACTCAAATGAGAGGGATTCCTGCAGTCTAGCCTGTTTGAGGATATTATCTCGGTCATGAAAATTAAGAATCCTGGCGATGACTGGTCGGGGCTTAGCACCGGGGGGGGGGGGGCTTCCTCACCAGGGCCTGGTGTGCCCGCTCGATTATGAAGTAAGGGGAGAGAGTTCCAGGTGGGATCCAATCTCCGATCCACTTGGCAAGAAACTTTTTCACATCATCCCCTTCACAGCCCTCCGGAAAGCCCATGAAGAGGAGGTTATTCCTGCGGGTGTGTCCCTTTGAGTCTTCAACGCATGTTGCAAGTCCTTCCGTAAGAGTCTCTAGGGTGTCAACTTTCTTCTGTAGTGTAGTCACCATGTCTTCTTTACCTGAGACCTGTGTCTCTGCCTCTGTAAGGTGTTCGACTGCGTTGCGCAGATCTTGACGCAGCAACATCAGCACGTCCGAACCAACTGCACCTATCTTGGCATCCAACATGTCTCTGGATTGGGTTATAGCTACTAGCAGTGTCGCACTGTCAGGTGCCGTGCTCGCCAGTCCCCAGGATCCGCCGCTGGGGCCCCCGCCTCTGTGTACCTGTCCATCATACTCTGTTTGGAAGTGGAGGTGGCTGGTTTGTCGCGTGTCATTGTGTGGAGGTCGCAGCCTAGAGTCACCAAGGATCCAGTAGATGGATATGCAAGGTTTATAGAGCTGTCCCAGGCCATGTACAGGTCCCCTGGCACAGCGGGGAATCTGGTCTCCTCGTGAGGACAGAAAGGGAGGGTGAAGGACCGATTGCCTCCCCAACTGCACAAAGTTTAGGCTGGGAGAGGCCCCCTGCCCACAAGCCGCACCGGAACCTAGCCCAACTGCCTCCTTGTGCAAGAGTGCACCCCCACTTCCCTAGTGGGCACCACACCTGTTTCTGCTGCCATCACTGTTACACTGTTACTCAGCTCTGTGACAAGTACTAGGCGTTTCTGGATATTCATGTGGCATGGAGCAGCCTGTCCAGCCAGCGGTACCTCTGCCAGCAATCAACTTCGACACCTCCTCACCCAATGTGGGCCATCATAGGGGCATAGACCATTTGCACCCTGGATTGTGGTCGCAGCCCCCATCATGGTGTCATCTCAACCCAAGCTCAACACGCCACGGTTAGCTGCAGACCCACCTTCGGTCAAAAGCACTCACTGCCGCTGTCCGATTTGGCCGCTGATTCGCTGTATAATAAGGCTGCAGTCTTTAGGGGCCGGCACTCCTCTCCACCACCGTGCCTCATCCCCAGGCCGCCTAGGTTGATCAACAGCCCCGGCGCCCAGCAGAAAACGGGGCCTCAGCCCGGGAAGCACGGGCCCACCAAATCAGGCTCCACCAATCCCAGGCCCTCTCCATCGCAGCCGGCGGCCCGTGCGGCAGCCCGGGGGCAGCCACGAGCAAGGCCACAGGCCCGACTTCCCGGGCCCGGCCCCAGGGGACCAGCCCACACCTCGCAGTCTCACTCCGGTCACAGCACTGCACACGCTGCATGGAGGCGGTATGCCAAACCCCGGCCGATCGACCAAGGTGGCCCTGTCATGGCCAGTGATCCACCTTCACCGTGGCTTAATACAGCCGCCGAGCTCCTCCCTTCAGCGAGCCGTGCTCCTCCCAAGCCCTGGAGTGGCACACAGGCTTCTCCGCTCACCGCCGCTGCTCGATCACCACACACACGGCCCCAAAAAGCAGCGGGGGCAGCGGGAGGGCAAACTCGAATTAGAATGGGTGTATTCCGGCAGGATAGTGTTGGATTTTTAGTCCGGGCTAGTGGAGCTAGCTTAGATCGCGTCCCTCATATTGGACCGCCAGGCCACACCCCTCGACCAATTTACTTTTAGTCCCCACACTCAACCCGATTCCTTGAGGATATCCATAACTGGACCAATTCCACTAGCTGCGTCTTGAATATTTATCAGGATATCACCCGCATAGAGGGAAATGACATGTATCATACCTGATATCAATATTACCACTTCCCCCTCATGCATGTAGGGTATTCGCTAAGGGATCCATGACCAGGGCAAGGATCACTATGGACAAAAAGCAATCCTGCCACGTCCCTACCTTGATAAAGAACGTATCAGATATCACCTGACCCGTTCAGACAATGGTGGTCAAGAAGGCATATAGGAGTTGTGTTTGTCATTCTCTTTTTATTTTCCAGTAGTTTCTTGTACTGTATGTATATGTTCCTTTGGGTCGTAGCCTCTGTGTTAGTCTGCTAAGTAATGCCTACATTTTGATGCCATATTCTTTATCCTCATAGTAATTTCTCCTTATTCTCAACATTTACCTTTTATTTATATTCCTGATTGCTGACGAACGATGGCAGCTGGTGTCATGGGGAATATAAAATTGGGCGCTGTCTCTTTTCTGTGTAGTAGTTTCTAGCTTGTTTGTAAGAATGCAGCATGGCTGCGTAGCCCAAAACAAAATGGCAGTTCTTGGATGCACCAACCTCCAAATCTGCCCGGGGGCAGACCCCCCTGTGGTCAGCTGGCTCCCCCAAATTCCTCTTCTGCACTTGAGAAATCTGTAAAAAATTAAACAGCCGGTCATGGGGAGACTTCCACATTCAGAAAATACCTGGAATACCAAGAAGCCTAAAATTCTTAGACACTTATCTACAAGCCGCTTGCGCAGCCGGTGCGTCACTTTTAACGTGGGAGAAAGTGACGCACCGGCGGCGCAAGGGGGCTTGTAAATAAGCCCCTTAATTTTTCCCCCATAGAAACAATTTATCCTGAACAAAAATAAATATGGGAGACAAACCCAAGAACTACGTTCAACAATATGATTCAGCACGTTTCGGTCTTTAGGTAGCAGGTAAGTCTAGGGGTTTCTCAAGGCTAAAATGAAAGGTATAAATGTTGCATTAGGAAAGCATTACCATATAAATGGTATTGAAAACATCTACCTAATCTGTGGGTACACTCATTTTTGTGAGACACTGCAAATGTGGTTTTCGGCAAAAAAGTAAAGAGGTTTTTGTGAATCACTTGAGCACCTAGGTAGTTTAAATTCCATAGTTGCTTGGCAATTGGTCACTGAACTGTGTTCGGAAGGCTTGTATAGATGAATAAACATAGGTAGAAGGCAAAAATAAAAAGGACTATAGGGATGTGCACTGAGGTTATAACACCAATTAAAGTGTTTTCAAGTTACCTTCCATTCTCGTTAATAAGCAGCCATGTTCAGTAAATATCAAAAAGCTCATGTTGAATTTCAACCCATAGCAAAAGTATATAGAAGCAAAAAGGATGGAGTACCAACAGGTGGGTGCTCAAGAGAACTCGGCACTGAGTCGAGTAGAGTGAGATTTAATGAAACTCTGGTCTGTGAAAGCCAGACCAAAGTTTCATTTAACTCAGGTTAGTGCTAGTGGAAGATAGTGCATTTGGGTAGGGATGCATTCTGTTGAAGTATGAGCTCCAATATCTGGTCTGTTAGGGCTGGTCAAGGTGGCTCAAGGATGCCTTTAATATTATTTTTGATGAAAACCACATTTCATTGGCTCACAAAATTGAGTGTACTCACAGCTTCAAGTCATGGTTTCAACATAATTGCATATGATAATGTCTTGCTAGTTTTATATTTTTGCCTATTGTTTCAGCATTGAGAAAGCCTTAGATTTGCGTACCACTTAAAGGACAAAGTACATCTTAACTCTATTCTTATGAACAAGCTGTATAAGAACACTAAAAAGTGAACACAAAAGAGAAAGAATGGATTTTGCATTACGGATTACTTCCTTTGTTATTTGTTCTCGACAAATATTGCACCACTTTAGTAATGTTATTTATGACACAAAACGTATAGGTGCCAACATTCTCTAACTACTTTGTTTCCAAATTATGATAGGGTAGTAGGCACAATCGGTGTTTTTAAGTGTACACAAACACTACTCAACATTTACCTAGGTACTCAGCCATTTAAAAAAGCTTATAGGGTGCCGGGGCCCTTGAACTTATTTCACCATCCATCATATCAAAATGGACATCTTGGAATGGCCTCCACAGCTCAGAGCCCCAGGCATAGCTTTCAAAGTCCAGGAACAGAAATCATACTCTGCAATGTAAAGACAAGTTCTGAAAAGGTCAGACACGCCCTTAAGTGCTCAGGTACTGCTGGGGTCCTGATTATATTTGCTCACATCAACCAAGCTGGATGAAAGTAGTCCGCCAATGTAGCAGGCCATGAACTCTTATGGGTCGGCAGGATATTTCACTTATGTGTCATGATATGATGCCCCAACATATAACACTTGTCGCAGGAGGGGGGTTCGAGTACTGCTGGGCCTGAAGTTCATATGTATGTTGGTTAATAAACTCATTGATCTCCTACATGTTACCAAATGACGGCAATGTATAAGCTGCCAGTCTCGATGTTATAGTATGTAATACTGAATTTCTATGTACATGGATATGTTCAAGTTTGAAGCATAAGCGTATCTGCAACTATGGGACCTTTATCACCCCTATGTAATGGTGTCATGAACATTTGTGCTATGCACGTGAATGTAAATGGTTGCTATGTTTTACTACTAAAATAATACACAGAATAACAAACACAATGATATGATGCCCCAACACACACTTGACTGCATTTGTCCATCTGTACTTGACAACATCAGGTAAACCAAAAGACTGAAAATCCCAGAAGGGTCACTCAACACATGAATACTATAGAGGACATATCCTTATATCCCCTCTGTTCACTTAGAGTGCATCTTTGAAGCTGGCAGAGGGCGCAAGTGCAATGTGTCATTGCCTGAAGATTATACCCAATTTCAAAGGGATTAAATTCCACCATGTAGAAATGGTAGCAATAGTAAGTAATACTGGTAGAGCGGGTGGCCAAAAATACACATAATGGCCCAAAAGTGTAAAATGTGGATGCTACTTGGGTTGTTGGTTGTGGTGAGTGAAACCCCTCTCAAGCAGCAACCACCACTCTTCTCAGGGTGAAGTCACAAGCAGTTGCGGCCCATGGAGGTAAGAGATGTGGGGGGGGGGGGGGGATTTCGACAGACGCCGAGGGAAAATGAATTATTTATTTAATTTTCCCTCATGGTTGTCTGTCAAAATCCCCACCCCCTACCGGCTGCACTGCTCTTACCTGCACGAGCTGCGGCTGATCACAAGCAACCCCTAAATTAACCTGTGCTCAAGCATCGGGTAGCTTGGCACAGAGCAGTCAGGCTTAACTCAGAGGCAATGTGCAAAATATTTGTGCAATACTTCGAACAGTAACACAGTGAAAACACACCATAAAAACAGCCCACAATAGCATTAGAAACATAGAGTAATTGTTAATAAATAAAACAAGACCAAAATGACAAAAATCCATGTACTAGAACCAGAGATATGAAATGTTTTTTTTTGGTAAAAATAGCTCAGGAAGTCATAAAGCGCCAACTGTGGATAACAGGTCGTGCCGGACAGGGACAAAGTCACAAGTTCAGGCTGACCGCGATGGAGCGCGGGCCGGCTCCTGGGACCTAGTTAGGCCTGCAGAACAAAGTACCTTCAATCCTGGTTTGCGGAGCGTTGTGAGGATCCGCGACAAAGATACATCGCGCAGCTGAAGTGATGCGTCGGTTCTGAGATACGGCGAGGCTGCAGTGCCAACAAGCGCTTGCAATGCGAAGACCGGAGTTAGGGATGCATCGCACAGTTGGGGTAATGAGTTAGTTCCGAGGTGTTGAGAGGCTGTGATGTGGATTCCGGCGTCATGGTCGAGGCTGCCGTCCACGAGAGATGTGAGGACCTGCGCCAAGGATATTTACGCCATGGTGATTCCAAAGGTGATGCAGACTGCGGCGGCAGCGCAGGTCTTTGTGTTGGGTTCAATCCACACAACAGCGGGGATGCGTCGGTTCTGCTCGGGGTTGCGCCACGCAGCAGAGGAAATACGTTGGTTCTGCTGGGTCCACAGAGGCTGGCAAAGCACCTTAGGGCCACTGCCAAGGGTCCAGGATTGGGGTTGGCACCACTTGGCATGGTAGACTCACAGATGGCAGAGTCCAGGTGCAAGTGCAAGGTTGTTGGAGACTTCTGTCCCTGAGGCTCAAGTCAGGAGGCCAGCCAACTAGCCCTTGGAGTCACTCTGGGGGTCTCGGTTCAAGTGACATAGGTCCAGTCCTTCTCACCTAGGAAAAAGGGCAGCAGGCAGTGGGACAGCATAGCAAAACAGCAGCACAGCAAGGCTGTAGTCCAGCAGAGTGGCAGACCTTTAGCAGCACAGCAGTCCTTCTTCCTGGCAGAGTATCCACAGGTCCAGAAGTGTACTGAAATGGTGGTGTCTGAGGAGCAATATTTATACCCAATTGTGCCTTTGAAGTGGGGGACAAGTTCCTAGAGGTTTCCCTTTGAAGTCCCCAGATATCCTGCCTTCCCTGTCCTGGCTCCAGACTAACTACAGGGGGTAGGCAGCCCTTTATGTGGAGGCAGGAGACATCATATTGAGGTGAATGTGGGGCTGATCTCAGCACCTCCCTCCCATCCTGCCAGTGATGGTCCATCCATGCACACCTTAGCTCCCTATTTTGTGTGGCTGTCTACAAGGAATACACAAAGCCCACCTGCCAGCTACACCCAGTTAATGACCAGAGACAGTCTACAGGCACTAAATGGCTAAGGCCGGAAAATGCACACAAAAAAAGCGATGGATTTTTGCCCAGATCTCTGTACTGGGGTGAATGTTTGACATTGTTCAGCATTCTGTCCATCAATTGTTCTTTTTGCATTTGTCACTCTGAGTCGGACAGGTATGACCAGACGTGGGTCCTGTGCTTTCCATGACACTGGAGTCAAGCTAGCCTGGCTGATGAGGGGTGAAACCCCAAAACTGGTCCCATGATGCTTGTTTCTGGTCCAGCGAGAGGCCCTGGCCTAGCAGTTTGGGCGGGCCTGTTCCCATGGGAACAGGGTCAAGACTGATGTGCATACGGCTAGGTTTAAACTGGGATGGCATGGGGAGCAAAAAAAAACGATGGATTTAGGCCCAGATCTCTGTACTGGAGTGAATGTATGACATTGCTCAGGATTCTGTCCATCAATTGTTCTTTTTGCATTTGTCACCCTGAGTGGGATGGGTATGCCCAGACGTGGGTCCTGTGCTCTCCATGCCACTGGAGTCAAGCTAGCCTGGCTGGTGAGGGGTGAAACCCCGAAGCCGCTCCCAGGATGCTTGTTTCCAGTCGAGGGAAGACCTGGCCTGGCAGTTCAGGTTGTACTGTTCCCATGGGGAGCAGGGTCAAGACTGATCTGCATATGGCTGGGTTTAAATTGGAATGGCATGGGGAGCAAAAAACAATGGATTTAGGCCCAAATCTCTCTACTGGGGTGAATGTATGACATTGTTCAGCATTCTGTCCATCCATTGTTCTTTTAACTTTGTAAAAGTGGCATTTTCGAAGTTGTAATTTAAAATCCGACTTCACCATAAGTTAGGATTTTAAATCAGGTTTTCAGAGACACCAAATGTGAACTGGTCACCTAATCCCATTTGGAAATGACACTTATAAAATGTAATAAGGTAACTCCAATGTTATCCTGTGGGTGAGGTAGGCCTTGTAATAGTGAAAAATGAATTTAAGAGTTTTTCACTTATGATAATGTACCTGGTATTCTTGACTTATTCTGACCGCCCTAATAACTGATAACTGATTGCTTGCCTTGGTTATTTGCATTGTTGTAAAAAATGCAATAAAAATATTAAAAAAAAAGATTTTCACAACCAAGACATGTAAAACTTTAAAGTACATGTCCAACTTTTTCAATACACTGCACTGCGCCTTCTGAGCTGTCCAGGGCCTAACCTGTGGGTGACTTATATGTATTAACAAGCATTGGCATAGCCAATAGGTCTCGCCTTTGGGACCTTATAAGTATTTAGTTATGCAGCACAATATCCTTGGTGCAGCAACATCAACTGTTGCATGGCTAAACACTTATAAGGTCCCAAAGGCGAGACCTATTGGCTATGCCAATGCTTGTTTGTTTTTGTTACTTGACCCTAAGGGGATCAGGAGTATTTCCTCCTATTTTGTGAAAATCCTTTTCTCTCCTCTTTGTTTCACATATTAAAAGGACCACATGTGCTCATGCATCAGAATGGGGCATTCAAGTATGTGGCCAATCTAAAAAGTATGGTTGAGCGTGTAATGTGTTTATATTATAAAAAGCATATCTAAATGTTTTAGGAAAGATGCCTCATAGTTATGCACCTGGTTTACAAAACAGCTTCGATGAACTAGAAATCTTGCATTCCTTCCCACTGCTGTCAAAGTCCTCTCCAATCCATCACTGAGCCACAGGCCTGGAATGTTCCTAACTTGCAGTACAACAGAGACTGAGTTAATGCTGCGGCTTCACTGCAGGCTATCCACAGCACAGCGAGATTAGGAAACAAACTGGCATAACAAATGAGTATCCAAACACATACCACCAAACCAGTGCACGACAAAACGCACAGTAACAGAAATAAAAAAAAAAAGCATTTTCTCTCACGAAGCTTTTCCTACGTTAAAATTAACAAAACAGTTGTATCTCAAGTACCAAAACGTTCTATGAGAATCTGCTGTTTTCTGTCCCAGGTCGCTAAGTATTCTTCTGTACGCAAAGACGGAAAATCAGGCTGCCTAATAAAATACAAGCAAATTTGAAGCTTTTTGTAAGTGCTTGCAAGAAAACTACTTTCCATGATCACGTGGTCAAATATCATAACATTATTACCTCAATGGTGTAGTGCTACGCAAGAACAGTCATAATCAGAACAGTCATAATTATCAACGTTTTGAAAAGATAGGAAAGTCACCAGAGTTCCATAGGCAAACGCGATTGTTTGATTGAAGACAAAAAAGTTTTACGAGCTAAAATACACATTTCTATAGGGGTACAATGTAATAAAAAATTGTATTATTTACCAAGTAAATGTGCATGTTCCACCTGCCCTTGCAACAAACATTTTAAAGCAAACCAAAGCAATGTCTACTGCCCTCCCAGTGAAAAAAGTATGATTAAGACTAAGAACCACGATCCAAGCTCTAAAGTCTGCTGAGCCTAAAAAACACCACAAAACGTGCCGAGTTCAACATCAGCCCTAGACCGCATGCCTGTACTTCTTGCTGATTGGACACCACCACGTACAAGGTTATTCTATTCTCCAACCACTATGGAGCGGTAACACTCCAACCACCAAGTTTAGCATCTGCACTAATGAGACATTACTGGGTACTACTCACAATTAGCAGAGAGGATAAAAGAAATCAGCACCACCAAGCCAGAGGGAGATGTATGTAACAGCCTGCACTCTCAAATGGAAAACGAGCACTGACAAAGAGGAGGCGGTACCCATCTAAACTAAACATTGTATTAGTATTCTGATTCTCTCACTGTATCTTCTGTTAGTTCGCTCTGCATCCTTCTTGGGGAACAGTTAACCACCTACGCATTTTGAAACAGGGTTGTATAAATGTACGTTTAGGCCAAACCTTGCTCTAGGGCACCTAGAACTAACTTTGAAAAACCTTTGTAATCCCATCTTGACTACAAGTAGAATATGAAGTGAAACTGACAAAGGTCAGGCATAGGGTGAAACAGTGCAATGCCAGTCCAGTGATGGAGTCATTTCAAGTTCAGGGACAGCATTAACTATGTTGAAGAGCGCACACGATTTTCTTAGACCCAACTATCGCCTGCGTTTGGACCTTGATGAAAAAAGCAAAAACATGTTATCGAGTTGCTATTTGGATCCTTGCCAACTGCCCGTACAATGTGTATTAAAATCTGGTGTGTGAATGAAAAATGTTCAAAACTTTGTAATGAAGGAATCAGTCGTCTCGAGGATCTTGCATCCTACAAGAAAACAGAAGGAAAAAAAACTGACACGGCCGCGAAAGTGAAAGTAATCGCGAGCAGATGGCGAGGGAAGCCACATGGCGCCTGATCGCGCGTGCACGCTCGCGTGAACGCAAGCTGGTCGCCAGCAAACTGCTGTTTGCACTTCCAAAACCCGCTTACTAAAACTCTCGCCAGAGCAGCGCATGCGCTGGCTCAGGCGAGACCTAAAAAGGAAGGTTTGGGCCTGTCAAAACATTTATTTTGCCAGGTTGAAATAGCAGTTTAAAACTGCTCACACGGGCTGCAACGGCAGGCCTGAGGCATTTTAAAGGGCTACTTAATTGGGTGGCACAATCAGTGCTGCAGGCCCACTGGTAGCATTTAATTTACAGGCCCTGGCTTCATGTAGTACCACTTTACTAGGAACTTATAAGTAAATTAAATATTCCAATTGGGGATTAGCCAATGTTACCATGGTTTAAGGAGGGAGTACATGCACTTTAGCACTGGTTAGCAGTGGTAATATGCACAGAGTCCTAAGGCCAGCTAAAACAAGATCAGCAAAAAAATGGAGGAGGAAGGCAAAAGGTTGGGGGAAGACCACACTAAGGCTGACAGGTCTAACAGCTACCATTAGCATGTGAAATAAACATTGCATCAAAGAGTCAGGAGTGTTACATTTAAACAAGAAAGAATACAACAAGCAGAACTTTAAGAAAATAAGCTAGGTACTCATATAGGAAGGCTGCTAGATGTACAGAGTTGCACCCATCACCATGCACTTTACTTTAAGATGAATACAGGCTCTGAATAACATCGCTCTCATATTGCCCCCGGATTGATTCTAGAAAATGAATCCCATCATACCACAACAATGTATGGACAGTGAAACAAATTAAGCATTCAGGAGTTGGAATCTCACCTAACCACAAATACTCAACTGTAGACAGTAAACTCAATAGAAGAATCCCATGATTGGATGACCACAACCTATGACATACTAATACCAAAAGAACTTCAAAATAGGGCAAAAGAAGAAGGTGGTTCCTTGGATGAATGAGGAGTTGAAAAGGTTAAAAGGGCAAATCTCAACACTTCAATTCAGATGGTTCAAACCCAAGAACCTCCAAGATAACATGTGTCTACACAGACACAAGGCCAACAAAATCCAATCCAATCCAATCCAATGCCAAATGCCCATCCAACGAACTTCATCAAATTCCAGAATTTCTCAATGCAGATTGTTGTCAAATTTCCACCCCTGCCTCACAAGACTACTGCAACATACTAATGACACATTATTCTACCAAAGCAGACACACTGGATTCTTATCTATTAATCATGTGAAACGACTGCTCCCCTACTAGAAAACCAAAATCAATCACAGAAGAAAAACATTCCCAATCACTATCATCCTTCCAAGAAGTTACAAATCAAAATTTGAAGACCTGGTAAAAGCAAGAAGCCCAGCTGGCTGCCCATCATACCCCTGCCCTCCGCATGTTTTCAGAAAGATTCTTCTATCCATATCTGCAACTATCCCAGTCAGAAATGTTTTGATTAGTCTTTAAATATAGGAATTTTCCCAGAGGTATTGAAGAAGGTATACATAAGCTTATTACTTAATAAGAACAGCTTGGACCCTGAAGATCCTAACAGCTACAGACCAATCTCTGGTCGTCAAGACCCTAACAGCTACATACCAATCACCAATGGCACTTTCTTTGGCAAACTTATAGAGAGAGCAGCATTTTGCTAAGCTAAATCTTGAAATTCAAAGAAAACCAACTACTCTCATACTCGCAAACAGCAGTCATGGCTGATAATCTTTGAAAGTGGTGGGTGTAATACTTTCCAGGAGTTTTAACCATATTTTTTCAAAATTTGCAATGAGTGTTCTCCATCTATTAAGAATTACCTCCAGTGTGCCAATGCCAGCATTTTGTTATAGGTACACCCTTATGCCAAGAACTGAATACAATATGCCAATTCCAGAATTTTGCCATTTAGACAGCCCATATACCATGGATGGCCTGTACTGCAAAAATTACCTCCAGTATTTCACAGCGAGCATTTTAACATGCTTTGCTTCACCCAGCCCGACCCCTCAGCCCTAGTATGACATAGGTGCCCAGTCTGAGGCCAATATTTACCTCCAGTATACTAGCACCTGCATTTTGCCATATGTGTCCCTATGTACCAAGTACTACTGGTATTTCAGGGTCTTCATTTTGCCATGGATGTGATTCATTATGCCAAGAATTAGCTCCAATATCCCAGCTCCAGCATTTTGACATAAGTGCCCCATGCTAAGAATTTCCTCAAGTATGCAAGTGCCAGTTTTTTCACAGGTGCCTCTAGGCCTAGAATTTCTTTGAGAATATCAGTGCCTGCATTTGTCATGAGTGCCCTCCCTTATGCCCAGAATTACCTCCAGTATTCCAATATACCAGCGTCACCATGTTACCTTGGATGCCCCCATATGCCCATAATTATATCAATTATGCCATTCTCAAACACAGACTCATTAGCATAAAACACAGAAATAAGAACAGACTCTTAGGGGGTGATTAGGATGGCAGTCCGCCCGCCATCCTAGTGGTAACGGGACCGCCCGCCTGCCATTCGGCGGTCCCGCCACCCAAATTATGATGCGACAGACACCGCGGCGGTCGCATCTGGCATTGTAACATTGCGGCGGTTGCTGCTGGCTGCAGCACCCGCCGCAATAGGAAAATGCCATGATGTGCATGTCCATGCACAACGTGGCAGGCACCGCGCGGTGCCTACCACCTTGTGCATGGACATGCAGGGGGGTACCATGGGTACCCCCCAAGTGCACCCCCCACCACCCCACCCCACCCCACCCCACCGGGGGCCCGCAAAGCAAATCACCGCCAGCCTTTCCATGGCGGCATCGCCGCCATGGAAAGGCCGTGTAAAGCAAACATCATAATTAGGGCTCCCGGTTTTATGGTATTTATTTTTTTGCCATTTCCGTCTGTATTTATCCATATTTATTTTTTGGGCATTTTTTCTGTATTTATCCACATTTATTTTTGCCACAAGCAAAAGACGAAGCTACAGCTAGTATTTTTCCACATTTATTTAAATTGACAATGCACACATGCGCTCACTTAAACTAGCGATTTGTTGTGGCTTTAGCAGTGCTTTAAATGGTCCGGTACTGAGTAATTTGAAAAGGAGAGTACCTGTACTTCTCAGTTCTGCTATAAAAACACTTTAGGATACAGTACAAGCACTTGTCAGGAGCAAACATGTGCCAGCGCTTCTGTATTTCCATCTAAAGCCAGCTAGAAATCTGCCTCCCGTATGATTGAGTGACTGTCAGCCACATTTCCCAGAATCCTCTGCGTATCTCATGAGTCACCTAAGAGATACTGCCTCCTCGGTCTGCAGAGCTTCTTCAGAACCATAGAAAAATATGGAACTTGTCATGGGAGCCATTTGGCATTTTCAATTATTTCACCCATGATTTTTGCATTTTTCTCTGAGGTTCTTTAGCAGGTATGATGTGGGTGGATATAGCCCACTTGGTGACAGATTGCTATTGGTGTCTGACAATTTTGCATTAACGTTTACACCAAAATGACCAGTGCACAAACAACATTAATTGTTCCTTCAGTTGTTGCAAACGTCGGTTTTGCAGCGGTCATTTAGTGCAAATTTCTCTGCAAAAGTGTCTTATACTATTTTTTTATTTTATTTTTTGCAGTCTGACTCAGTTTGGCCTGCATATTGTTTATAGTTTCAGCTTTCTGTTTTAGCAGATTCTTATCAGGCGGTAAACAGGTTAACATTTACACAAAACTGGTATATTTTGGTCCAGGAATTTGCTACTCACCCCAGAGCACAGTATCAGGTTTTATTTCAGAATCATTCACAAGAACGCAGAAAAATATTGGTTTTTTTCCGCAACAGCTTAAAATATTGTTCGCAGGGATTAAATGAGACGTTTCCAATTGTGGAGCTCAAAGCGTGTGTTCCTGAACAGATGACAGGAAAATCAATGCAAATGCAAACATCTTCTGCACACACAGGAGCTGGCGCGGGTGGGCGGTGTAATGCCCGACTTCCTTCTTTGATGAGTCAAGGGAGGTTATCACCGGTGAGGGCAGCAGACTACGGCATGGGGTGAAAGAACAATTAAGCCTCGCTAACAAGTAAATGGTCTTCAAAAGACCTGTGAAGTACTCGGGTGCGGCTGTGTGTGTGCCCGGGAAGGAATTTCCAGCAGCAGGAAGGGGGCGTGGCGAGATAACTCTGGATTCGAGCACGGCAGCGCCGCAAAATTTTCTAGTATTTTGCCGTTTTTACATATAAATACAGACAAAGGAAAAATTGTTTTCCGTCTGTATTTATATGTAAAAATCCGTTTAAACAGAAAACCGGGAGCCCTAATCATAATATGGATGGCGGTGCCTGCTAGGCACCGCCACCATATTGTGCCCCAGCTCCGCCTGGCAATCGTAACGATTGCCGACCGGCAGAAAAGCGGCGGACGGAGTTTCCGTCCGCCGCGATACCCACCGCCATCGTAATATGGCGGTGGGTAAATCACGTTACGATGGCATAACAGTCGCCACCGCCGGCCCGGCGGTGGCGAACGTTACGCCATCGTAATCACCCCCTTAGTCACCTGCACTTGCACTCGCTCACTCTCACTCATACTCACTCCCTCTCTCATTCCCCCCACTCACTCTAGCTTACTCTACTCTCCCACTTACTCATTTTCACTCATACTCACTCCCACTTACTGTCATTCACACACAAACTCACTCACACTCACTAATTCTTACTTACAAAAACATTTACTTACACTCATCCTTTCATGCTCTATGACTCATACACCTCCTGATGTACAGGTGGTGTGCTTTAATAAATAAGATTCAGTCTGCCTCTCAGGCCTGTGGACCCTGGTGCAATTGTATCTGCTGCACCATTTATAGCTATTTCCATGACTCACTTCCACTCCCTCTCACAAACTCTCTTTACTCACTCCTAACTTAATGTCACTCCTTCCTTCACTCACTCCCTCGGACTCACACTCATTTATTAATGCTCACTAACACTAATATTCACTAACTCTCACTATTATTGACACTCTCAAACACACTTGAACACTCTTACTGAATCTCATTCACTCTTAGTCACTCACAAACACACTCTCACACTTGTAATGAGAAACAACTTTTTTTACTTACCTTGCTTCCTTTCCTGTCAAGCTCCATGGCAGCAGCTGAGCAGGAATCCGGTACTGAATATTGGAGCCAGCAAGCCATTATTCCGAACAAGGAGTCAGATAGAGCAGCAAGACAAGGTTTGAAAAATGGAAGACCTACCTCATTCCCTCTCCCAGCTTCTTGATAAGACTGGACACACAGCCCCATAATACGTTGGGATAGACCTGCTGTCTAAATAAAATGGATTGCGTCTGTGTAAGGAGAACTTAGTGGAAATACGCCCCTCATATATGCAAGCCAGACATCCACCGTCAGAGTGCCATGTTTTCAAACAGTACTCTGTAGATGGATCATGCCTCATCCTCCCCGGCGGCTCCTGCCATCACAAGCCTGGAGGGGAGGCCAAATGGCTGAACTGTGCACTGGCAGTGTTCATGAAAACACAATAGTCGTGTTTTCATGAGCACTGCTCAGTTAAATAATTAACAGTTGTGAGCAGTAAGTGGCACATCACAGAAGGCAGGGCTCTGCCCTGAAGCCCTTGTTAAGGGGACACCACACACAAACGGGATTCTGACCAGGAAGTAGGACTGAATTTGCCATAATCACAATCTGGGATGACTTAAAAACACAGTCGACAAAAATGGTGTAGCTGCATAGCTACTCCTGGATCTTTTGGCAGCTTTTGACACAGTAGACCATAATACCTTAATTCTTATCAGTATAGATGGCATCACTCTTACGTGGTTTTTCTCTTACCTAAATAGTAGGTCTGACCAGATTTGCGCACCCCCTTTCTCATCAAATCCATTCTGCACAAATAAAGGTCTATCATCTAACCTTTACATTTCAACATTTACACAAGATCACTACTAGACCTTATCAACAGTTTTGAACTCACACGCTACAACTATGCAGATAACACACAGATAATTCTCAAATTGGAAAAGCCAAAGGCATAGGAATAGTAAAACCCAATGCCTGCCTTAACCCATAGATCACGAGATGACGTGAAATGATCGCAAGTTAAATGCTCCAAAAACTGAAATATTGATGGGCGGCGAATGGAAAAATTATGATCCTCTGTCTTTCTGGCCATATACTATACTATAGTAGGCATTTGTAATGCACATAGCTACCCATCGGGCCTCCCAGCACTGAATGTCATGTCCTTTGCATGGTAGCTGTGGACTCGGCGGGTTTAGTCAAATTGGTGGGTCTTAAGTAGTTTTCGGAAGTTGGGTTCATCCTTGATCATTCACAGTGAAAGAGAAAGGGTGTTCCAAAGTTTTTATACCAAGTGCGAAAAGAGTGTCCCCCACTTCTGGCCTTCTTAATCATGGGTACTGTAAAAAGCTTCTGTTCAATGGATCGTAAAGGTCTGTTGGACATGTAGTGGGTCAGGAGCCGCTATAGTAGTGGCGGGCTCTTGCCATGCATTGCCCGGTGGGCCAGGCAGAGAGATTTAAATTAATCTTTTAGATATTTGTAGCCAATGAAGGGCTACGAGGGTATGGTGGCAGAATGATACATAGGTATGTTTTTTGCAAAATGCGTGCTGCGGTGTTCTGAACCACTTGCAATCCCTTAGTTACATATGCTGCGCAACCCAAATAAACTGAGTTCCTCCAATCAAGCCGGGACAGTACAAGGCTCTGGGTCACAGTTCTGCAGGTGTCGGAGGAGCCAGGTCAGAACTTTCCTCAGCAAACTGAGTATGCCAAAGCAACTGGCCACCAGCTTTCTGACTTGAGGCTCCATTGCCATATGAACTGGGACCTCTACCAAAGAGATCTAAAGAACTCCAAATCTTAGCACTGTCTTTGACCCTCTGCTTTCCATGAATTCTCAAGTGTCAAGCTATCTCAATCAACTTTCTACACAATAAAAAAACCTTGATGCGTCTTGGATTTCCTCAAAGGGTGCAAGCAACAACATCACTCAGCCTGTATAAACTAAGTTATACTAACAGACTTTGTCACAGCACTCTACTCACAACCAGGAGAAGGCTGAAAAAAATCCAGAATTCAGCGGCAAGACTACTTCTAAATGTAAATGCATGAAACTACTGCATCTTTCCAGTCCTGAAGGTGCAATCCTGGCTCCCTATTGCAAGAAGACCATTTTTCAAGCTAGTATGTCTCACTCACAGAGTGAAAAATGTAAAACGGCCAAAATTTCTACAAACAAAAATTACCAAATGCTCTTAACCGAGGATCTTCTGTTCCAGGCTAACATTCTGTTGAAATAATTCCTGCTTATAGAACAAAAACCATTGGTAGCATTACTTTCTCCATCCAAGCTGCTGAACTATGAAATTGCCTACCTATTAGAACCATGAGAACCACTTAAAGTTCAGAAAAAGGGGAATTCCGAATGTAACACATCAGAGAATCCCGACTATTTCCTTCACAAAAAAAGCATCTCAAATTATGGCCTCTTTGCCTACTGAGAGATGCCCCTGCAGGGCCCACTAATATCAAGGGAGAACCAAATCAGCTAAGCCCCTTTACAAATGATGGTCCACTCCTCCAAATCGGATCACTGACAAAATATCGACTACAAAAATATCCCCATACACAAATATCGACATCCACAATATCGACATCCTATCTTTAAAATGTAAAATACAAAAAAATCGATGTTTTTTTTTATATATAAAAAATGTTTGATAAATTAAATAATAAAATTAACTTTAAAAAAAAGATTTAGATGTAATGTACATTTAAACAAATATAATAAATAAATGTAATATAAAAAATTTAAATGTACATATATAAAATGTAATATATAAATGTATATTTACTTTAAAACAATTAATAAATGAATAACTTTATTTATTTTAAAATGTTATAAATATATAAAAATTAACAAATAAATATATATAAATATACATATACCTATAACACAAAATCTAATAAAAAATTATAAATTAAAATATTAATATATTTAAAAAATGTAAACTTACATTTTGCACTCCATTGAGTGCAACAGTAAGAAAAGTGTTGGATAGCATAGGGGTAAAAATTACTATTCCCACTCCAGTAAGTGCAACAGTAGGGAAAGTGTTGGATAGCGTAGGGGTAAAAATTACTATTCCCACTGCAGTGAGTGCAACAGTAGGGTTAAGTGTTGGCTAGCGGAGGTGAAAAAATTACTATTCCCACTCCAGTGAATGCAACAGTAGGGAAAGTGTTGGATAGGGCATCGGTAAAAATTACTATTCCCACTCCAGTGAGTGCAACAGTAGGGAAAGTGTTGGATATCGTAGGGGTAAAAATTACAATTCCCACTCCAGTGAGTGCAACAGTAGGGAAAGTGTTGGATAGCGGAGGCGAAAAAATTACTATTACCACTCCAGTGAAAGCAACAGTAGGGAAAGTGTTGGATAGCGCATCGGTAAATATTACTATTCCCAATCCAGTGAGTGCAACAGTAGGGAAAGTGTTGCATAGCGGTGGGGTAACAATTACTATTCCCACTCCAGTGAGTGCAACAGTAGGGAAAGTGTTGGATAGCGTAGGGGTAAAAATTACTATTCCCACTCCAGTGAATGCAACAGTAGAGAAAGTGTTGGATAGCGCATCGGTAAAAATTACTATTCCCATTCCAGTGAGTGCAACAGTAGGGAAAGTGTTGCATAGCGGAGGGGTAAAAATTACTATTCCCACTCCAGTAAGTGCAACAGTAGGGAAAGTGTTGGATAGCGTAGGGTTAAAAACTACTATTCCCACTCCAGTGAGTGCAACAGTAGGGAAAGTGCTGGATAGCATAGGGCTAAAAATTACTATTCCCACTCCAGTGAGTGCAACAGTAGGGAAAGTGTTGGATAGCGCATCGGTGAAAATTACTATTCCCACTCCAGTGAGTGCAACAGTAGGGAAAGTGTTGCATAGCGGAGGGGTAAAAATCACTATACCCACGCCAGTGAGTGCAACAGTAGGGAAAGTGTTGGATAGCGTAGGGGTAAAAATTACTATTCCCACTCCAGTGAATGCAACAGTAGGGAAAGTGTTGGATAGCGGAGGTGAAAAAATTACTATTCCCACTTCAGTGAATGCAACAGTAGAGAAAGTGTTGGATAGCGCATCGGTAAAAATTACTATTCCCACTCCAGTGAGTGCAACAGTAGGGAAAGTGTTGCATAGCGGAGGGGTAAAAATTACTATTCCCACTCCAGTGAGTGCAACAGTAGGGAAAGTGTTGGATAGCCTAGGGGTAAAAATTACTATTCCCGCTCCAGTGAGTGCAACAGTAGGGAAAGTGTTGGATACCTTAGGGTTAAAAATTACTATTCCCACTACAGTGAATGCAACAGTAGGGAAAGTGTTGGATAGCGGAGGGGTAAAAATTACTATTCCCACACCAGTGAGTGCAACAGTAGGGAAAGTGTTGGATGGCGGAGAAGTAAAAATTACTATTCCCACTCCAGTGAGTGCAACAGTAGGGAAAGTGTTGGATAGCGGAGAAGTAAAAATGACTATTCCCACTCCAATGAGTGCAACAGTAGGGAAAGTGTTGGTTAGCATAGGGGTAAAAATAACTATTCTCACTCCAGTGAGTGCAACAGTAGGGAAAGTGTTGGATAGCATAGGGGTAAAAATTACTATTCCCACTCCAGTGAGTTCAACAGTAGGGAAAGTGTTGGATAGTGGAGGACTAAACATTACTATTCCCACTCCAGTGAGTGCAACAGTAGGGAAAGTGTTAGATAGCGGAGGGGTAAAAATTACTATTGCCACTCCAGTGAGTGCAACAGTAGGGAAAATGTTGGATAGCTGAGGGGTAAACATTACTATTCCCACTCCAGTGAGTGCAACAGTAGGGAAAGTGTTGGATAGCAGAGGGGTAAAAATTACTATTCCCACTCCAGTTAGTGCAACAGTAGGGAAAGTGTTGGATAGCGGAGGGGTAAGAATTACTATTCCCACTCCAGTGAGTGCAACAGTAGGGAAAGTGTTGGATAGCAGAGGGGTAAAAATTACTATCACCACTCCAGTGAGTGCAACAGTAGGGAAAGTGTTGGATAGCAGAGGGTTAAAATTAATATTCTCAATAAAGTCAATAAAAAATTAAAAACAAACAAAAGGTCAACTACAATACAAAAATTGTAAAAAAACAAACATAAAAAATATATAAAAATATTAAAAATAACAAAAAATAGAAACATGTTATAATGTAACAAAAATCTAAAAATTACCAACAAACATTATTTTATTAAAATTAAAAATGTTTTTTACAAACAAATAACTATATTTATTATAAATTATTTATAATCAAAAACATTAATTGTTACATAAAATAAATATTCTTTATTTCCTACCCTATAGCACCACACATTTCACAACACACATCTAATTTTTTTTTTAAATTGTACCTCCATAATTAACATAATTAATTATCAAATAAACAAATATTATTAATTAAAAGTCAAATTAAAACATATAAAAATTAATTTACTAACCAAACATTACCCCTATGAAACCAAAATCCACCCACAAAATAAAAGTAAACAATAACCATAAAAATGTATCAATTAAAGAATAAATAATAATGAGCAAATAATTATTAATTAATAAAACATAAAATTCTTTCCACCCTCTAGCCCAATAAACACCACAACACACACATAAAAGTCATTACACAATTTCCATAACTAATTTTTTATTTTTTTTATTTTTTCAATTAACAACTTATTAATTATTTGAAAATAATTTACTTCACACCCTTTACCACTATAAACCCCACAACTCACATCTCAAATTATTTACCCAATTGCCATAATTAATTTCTAATCAATTAAATACCATTATTTATCAATTAATTATATATTAATTTTAAATAAATTACTTCACACCCTATTCCCCTATAAACCCCACCACCCATTCCTAAAAAATGACTCAATTAACATAATTAATGACAAAATATTTAATTAATCAATATTAATTAACAAACAACTGATAAATAATTATTAATAAATTAATTCCCACTATTAACTCTATAAATTAAATATTAATATATAAAAATTATTATTCAATTTATTAAAATGAAATTACTTCCCACCATATTTCCCTATAAACCCACAACCCACTCCTACAAAAATAACACAATTAACATGATTGCCAATTACTTAATAATAATTAACAACCAATTAATAATTAATTAATAATAAACTAATTTCCACAATTAACACTATAAAATCTAAATTATATAAATACTAATAATAAAAAAATATTAATTAATTTATTATAATTAAATTACTTTCCCACCCTATTCACCTATAAACCCACAACGCGCTCCTAAAACAAAATAACACAATTAACATAATTATCAATTAATTAATTAATAAAAATTTACAACCAATTAATAATTAATTAATAAAAAAATGATTCCCACAATTAACACTATAAAATCTAAATTAAATAAATACTAATAAATAAAAAATATTAATTAATTTATTATAATTAAATTACTTCCCACCCTATTCCCCTATAAACCCACAACCCGCTACAGAATTAAAATGCAAAATTTAATTAACATAAAATTAATCACTACTAAAAATGTAACACATATATTAAAAAACAAAATCAATACTTATACAAAAAAATTACATCACATACTTTTAAAATACATACTAAAATACATAACACTAATATAAACATCGATATTTTAAACAACTATATTTTAACAAACGATATTACTAACTTCGATATTTTCAAAAACTATATTTCTTACCTTAATGTTGATATTCTGGACCACGATATTCTTGCTCTCGATATTCCTGTATGACGATATTTGAAACTCGATATTTTTGTATATCGATATTTGAAACTCGCTATTCTGTCTGTGCACCCTCCAAATCGTACCTGACAAACCTAAATAACCAGCAATCTGGACATACCACTTAACATAGTACCTCACATTAGAAAGAGCCAAGTATGAAGTTGATAAAAATCGAAGTAAACTTCAATATTAATATAGCCCATCAAAAGTCAAAATGTTCAATACCATCGACAGCCAAATGGAACAACCAAATATGTAACAAATAGCACTTGCCCACAGGTGACAACCATCAATACCTCTTTCTATGCTTTCAGCCTCCTCAGATTGCATGAGATCTCAAAAATGCCCCATCTTCCCACTATATCTCTATCCTCTGATGAAAATTGGCCTTGAATTATTTGTTCTCTCTCCATCCTTTCTATCGAATGATCCCACATTACAATCCTCTGCATGCCTTGTTGCCTCTGAATATAGCCTACTCTGTTGCGTGCCTCTCTGTACTATATTTCTGCAAACTGTCTGTATCTTTCCTCACAAATCACAAACTCTCCCTCTGTGGAACCATTCTTTGCAATCTAACAAAATATACGCCCCTGAGCCTATCTACTCATCCCACCTGCCACACTAATGATCTTACCTAACTCTTATTAACTTAACCTATGCCAAAAAAACTGGAGGAAATGCATTGAACAGTTTTAAGAGGGCAAAGAAAATAGTAGGCACTATGTAAATACAATTACAATACACTACAGTGCAAACAAAATGACAATCTAAAGGAAGTAGACCACACATTTTCAAAATTTGTGTCAGCCTCATTCGTCCTTTGCAAAGAAGATAGTAGGAAGGCCATCGCCAGTTACCTGCCTGATTGGACGACATTATAAGCCAGCCATTTCCTGCCAAGGTTTAAAGATTAATTTTGTAGCGACATAGTCATATGTGATGCTGATCTATACCCTAACTCAATACTTCTTACTCACTCATTCACACTTCTTCTCTTGCACATTCTCTAACACTACCTCACACTCATTTGTGCTAATTCATTCTCACTCGCCCACTCTCACTACCTTTCAGAGAGTTTTAATCTCACACATTCATTCTCACTCACTCTGACTGACTCATGCTCTCTTACTCATATATTCATTCAATTTCACTTATACTCACTACTATCAGTGACTGTCTCACTCACTTTCACTCACACATACAAACACACATATTCACACATACACATACACTCATCCGTAAGCATGCACACTACATGCATTTAAAATATTCTATATAGTTACCTCAACTGCCAGCGAATGGCACATTCCAGCTCCTGGTGCTCCTTTTTTGTTACACTAATAGTGAATAATAGGCTAATACTCACTATTGGTATAATAAACAAGCATTGGAAATGCAATAAGTCTCGCATTTTTTTTAGTTAGAGTTATTGACATTGTAAATGGTAAAATGGTAATGTCTTTTACCTACCAAGGGAGGAGGGTGGGAGCAGTAGAGAGACACTGAGGTAAGGGGCTTATGCCTGGTAGGCAAGGAAGAGGAGTAGAGAAGATGGAGATGAGTAGGGAGAAAGACAAGAGTAGAGGGTCAGAAAGAAGTGTGCGAAGCGCACTTATACAGAGGTCTAGCTTGTTGCACAAGATGGTCATTTCCTACACTGCTCAAGAGTGAGTGCCCCTCACGGTTGCATCACAGCTTGTGGAAGCAGATGGTAAGAGTGCAGCTTGGCCCCCACACCCCGGGGGTCGAGCTGGCCTACAGGGCGATCAGACATTGCCCAATGGGCTCTTCTGACAGCCAGTTTTTTGCCATTTGTGGGCCTTTTTTATGGTCTGCTGGGCCATTTTTTGCTGTTGGTTTCCCTGTTGTTAAAACAAACATTGCCTGCAGCAAGCTCAAATCCACGCAGTCTTCCATACATAGAAAAACACATATACAGTGTGTTTTACAAGTTAAAAACTGCACCAATTTACAAACATTTTTAGCTATTAAATTCACTAATGGTGGCCACTTTTATTTTGGTGTTCAGGCCTATTTTCTGTCCCAGTCTGACCATGGCCACCCCTCACCAGACTCGCAAGAAGAGAGCCCCAGGGCTCACGCGTCTTTAAAGCTTGCCCCTGCTATGTGCAGGCAATCACATCATTATCATTGCCTTTTGCTGTTATTTTTTTAACATGATCCAGGTGTGCAGCTGGCATGCTTTCACAAAAATTAAATTCAAGATGAAAGCACACACACACATTGGGGCATATTCTCAAGGACTTATCGCCGATTTATCGGCACTTTAGCGCCGCAAAAGTGGCGATAGATTTATCGCCCTATTCTCAAGCTGGTGCAAACTGCCTATAACACCAGTTTACCAGCGATAGCTGCAGCAAAAAACATTGCCACGGATGAGTGCGACAACTAACGCTAATGATATGCAGAGTAGGCGTTCCCGTGCAAAAACACACGAAAACACCACTTCGCGAGATTCTCAACGACCAGCCAGATCTGCGAGGCGAACCAAGAACAGGTGATAAGGCACGTTAGCAGCAGGGATTTAACACCTGCCTTTTGCTGGTGTTAAGCAGGACGACTACCTGCAGTATGAAAGGGAGCCCAGCCCAGAGCCACATCTGAAGACCAACAGATGCCATGGAGCCAATGATCATGCAGCTCAGAGAACCAAGAGGGCCACAACACCTACCGCCTCCACTCCCAGGCCCCCCCCCCTCAGACCACCCCCCCGGATTACCACCTAGGCAGCGCAGGACAGCGGATGACCCTAAAACGCACTAGCCCCAGAGACTCAACGCCAGAGGAAGCCATTGGCCAACACAGGCTCAAAAGGACAACCATCCCCCGGATCCTGACCCACATTGCCCACAGGCTGACGGTACCAACACAGCGGACAACCCACATCCCCCCGCAGACAAAGCTGCTGGCTGTGCTGCACCTGTTGGCCCCTGGTACCTTCCAACCAACAACTGCCGGAGTCGGAGGAGTCTCACAGCCAGCCCCATCAAACTCCCTCACATATGTCATGGATGCATGTCCACAAAAGCAATGGCGGGCCCCTGTATCCGCACCACAAGATAGTTCCAATTCGTACTGCACCTGCGCAACCAACCCCAACGCCAGCTTTGCTAGACGCCTCAGTCTCCGGACACTGACTAAAAAGAATAAATTGTTAGTCATTACATTCATGAATGCTACAAAGGGATTTTATTACTATTTTATGTTTTATTATGTGTATTGTGATGCATATGTAATATATTGTAGGAGAGCCGTTGCTTTATACCAAATAAACATCTCCATATCTGACTCCCTGACAACAGTGTGATAAATGCAAGAATGCGGAGTGTGATTGTTTGACTTACTGGTATGCTACAGAAATACTCCAAAGGGTGTTTTATTTTGACCTAGACGCCTCCGTGGCCCATGCCCAAGATCGTAGTAACCGAAATGTGGGTGCGCCAGGTCATGAAGTCCAGTAGTCAACAGTAGTGTAAAAACAGAACTTTATTACAAATACACAAACAAACAAAACGAAAAGCTCAGCCAACGCGTTCCATTCCCAACGGGGAACGTCAACAGGGCAACGTGTCTTCAGAAACCTGTGGGAGAAATGGTGACAATGGTCAAACTTCCGCATAGTCACATGCCTAATCTGGTACAGTGTACTGCACTTGGACAAACCGGAATGCTCACAGGCATGATAAACCATGCATGAGAAGACCGTAACAGAACTACGTGTGGCCGTAACCGTCATAGGAATGAAGAGGAAGGTAACGACCACACGAACTGCTGTTATGGTCACATCATCCAGGACTCATCATACCTGAAAGCATCACAGTGAGTGTCAGCTCGATACCCCTGCCCCTCACTCCCCCCACACTGCGCAGGAACATCTTGAGACCACGCAAGGGAACTACGCCATAGCTGGCGTCACTCACGTGTTGGGGGCAATTCACAGCACACGTGTATGACTAGTGCCCCCTGCCGACACTGCACACAATCACTGCAACAACAACCACACACATGCCATCACTGTGCATACAGAAGTGGACCACCGTGGCCTGTCCACCAATGTCGTTGCAAACTTCCCAGGCAGTGTGCATGATCCCCACATGTCCGCAAGTCTGCCACCAACCAGCGCTTTGAGGATGGCCCCCATGGAAATGCACTGCCCATCGGCAAGTACCAACTGAACACACCACACACCTCAACTCCACAATCCCCCAAATCACAACTGTGGGAATGCACACGTCACCAATCCACCACCAAAGTGACTACTGGATGTGTCTCAGTCTCCGCCACAACCTGCCCATAGGCCTACACACACGTGGCCGACCACCTTCAACGTGCACATTCACACTGGAGACGAGGTGGCTACGTCCCAAACCAACCCGCGCACATCACGATCATCGCATGCAGGGTCGTGTCAGCAAGGGCGGCGCCCCCCACCCAGCCACGAGTCCGCCGCCGTGACCGGTGGTGCCTGCGCGATCCTGTGCGCCTGATGCACCCCAGCCCTGGTCCCCTGTCTGGTCCTCCGCCCAGCGATGACTGGCCGCCCCTGCGCACCCAGGCCTCAATGCTCACCTGCCGCAACTGGCGTGTCTCCAAGAGGGCCCACCACGTGCTGGTGCATCCACCTCAGCCGATCGCTGGATTCCGCTTCACAGGCCCCCAGCGCACCCTGCGGCACCGCACCGCGGAGTCATGTGTGTGCTGACTGCTGCCTGCGCGTACACTGCGGTCCAGCAGGGCACACTGTTCAATTTGAGTCTTGATTCGCTGGACGCCGTATCGAGGCCAACGCATCATCGCAGGCTGCACACCCGCTCAGCTCTTCAGGTGCCACTAACCCTGTGCAACGCAAGTCATCGTCACGTGGCGGTAGGCCCCTGCCAGCCGCAGTGCAGCGGGTGCCACTGACCCTGTGCAACGCAAGTCATCATCACGTGGCGGTAGGCCCCTGCCAGCCGCAGTGCAGCGGGTGCCACTGACCCTGTGCAACGCAAGTCATCGTCACGTGGCGGTAGACCCGTGCGGGCCGCAGTGCAGCGGGTGCCACCAACTCAGTGCACCGCAAGTCATCGTCCCATGGCGGTAGGCCCATGCCGGCCGCAGTGCAGCGGGTGCCACCAACTCAGTGCGCCACAAGTCATGGACCCTTCATGATTGGGTCGCGTGGTGCGTACGCCATCATGTCATCTCCGGCAGTGGGGAATGTGACGTGCTAGGCCCCTTTTATTGGCAGGGTCACATGTCCTGTGACGCCTGTGCTGGATGGGTGTGGTGTGGGTGTGAACCAGCCCTCAGGGAGTGACTGTGGCATGCTGACAACTAGACCAGTGATCAGCAGATCACTACAGGTAGGACCTGGGACATGTAGCTTTGTCGTCCCCCCCTCTGAGCGTAAGCGGAGTGGACTGGCCTGGCGTATGGCAGGCCAGCGTAGGGGTGGGAACAATGAGCCTGGGGCTCTGGGCGTGCTTCAGTTCTGGGCTGGACATGGAAGTAACTGATGCTTGTTTCTCTCTTGTAGTGGCTACGCCACGCGGACCGCAATTTGCAATGTTGCACCCTGTGACTCAAGTCCCACGACATGAGCAACATGGACGTAAGGGGGAATCACTGACCCTACATTCATCCATACTCTCATACTTGAATGATCAAAGGCATGACACATCTGTGTGATTCTGAATGTTTAATTCACATCCAGTGGAGTGTTGCAGCTGGAGCAGTACAGGGCCATGCAAACCCCACTTCACATTATTGGCCCATGGAGGGCCAGCCAGAGTCCTTCAGGGAATGACAAGTACATCGGAAGAGGAAGAGTTCAGTCTGCAGTCTGATCGCTGTGTCATTGGTAACCAAACAGAAAATGGCAGTCCATGTCGAGGTCCAAGGTGAGTGTCGTAGAGTGTATCGTGGGACAGTGGAAGGTGATGATGCAAAGGGCAGAACCAAGCAGAAACAGGCCATATGGCGGAGATGAATGCTACTGCCTCCTCCTTACCAGTAAGGTTGATTCACCTGCATCTTCGTCCTCTGATGTCACATGTGCCTCACACGTGGGTGGTGGTGGATTGCCTGCCGCACTGTGAGGTACTGACACATCAGGGGGCGGAGATGTGGATGTAGAAGCAGCAGCAGCATTCATCTGCGCAAGGCCTTGAGGCAGCAATGCCATGACGATGTGCTGCAGGGCATGGAAGGTCCCAGCCACATCTCGCTGGTGTGCTGCCGTGGCAGCCATTCTTTCCGCCGTCATCCGCTCCATGTTCTCCATGAGCCCCCGCCTGTGTCCCAACTCCCGGCTGACATCGCTGGAGCCACTCTGACTGGACAGTTGTTCTTGTCTCAGTATCATGACTCCAGTGATGTCAGCCATGGATCGTTGGAGAGCATGGAGCGGACTGTGGGTGTCCGTTAGGGACTGTAAGTAGTCCCTGATGGTACTCAGACACCCATGTATGGCATCAAGTTTGGCTGCCATGAGGTCGAACCCCACCCGCACCTGATCAGCCATCTTCTTCTGGACCTCTAACACACGGAGTTGGAAGGCCATGTGTTGTTCGTGGGGGTCCAGGGAGTCAGCCGTGGTGGTGGGTGCTTCCTGCTGTGTGGTCTGTGCAGGGGGTGGGGTCTCCTCGATGCAGCTGGGCTGCCCTGCTCCTGGAGGTGAGGTGCCGTAGCTGTCCATGAACTCTTGGAGGGCGTCGGTGTCAAACGTGTGGAGGTCCTCTTCGTCATCAGTGAAGAGCTGTTGGGTCTGCTCTGCAGGAGGTGTTGGTTCTCCCTCTGCAATGTGAAGGGGAGATGCAGTTTAACATTGTGTTCACATGTATGTTGACGCATTGTACAAGTTTACATACAGACTGCATGACAATGTACATTGTGACTGTTTGGGAGGAGCTGCCTATTTGATGCGGGACAGTGGACATTTCGACAACATCACGGATGTGTGTTTGTACTTGTACATTATCATCTCACATTTCCCTGCTATGCCAAATGTGATTGACCAGTTTCTACACACAAGCTGCACCAGTTGTGTCCTCTGTTCTGTTGTGAACGTGTTGCAGTTTATACCACATTGTTGTCAATGTTGATGTGCTCTGAATGTTATGTGTGTGCGCTGCATTTTGGGAGAGTCGCCCCTGCAGCTCTGATTTGGCTGGCCCTTATCCCTTTCAGGCGTTGTGCCTTTGACTTCTGTGCTTATACAGTGCTGAGATGTTGCATTCTTAGGTAAATTGGGCTCTTGGTGGGAGTTGGGACTCTGGGGCATGGTTTGTCCGCAGATGTGTTGTTGACGTCAGGGGTTGTTTGTGCACGTGGATGTGTCAGAGTGTGACCTGCTCCTTTACGGATGTGGTCCACACTCAGCCACCTCAGTGTCATGGCGTGCAACATTTCATGATATATTGACTGCAGCCATGCTATTCGTCATGCAGTGTCACTTGCATTGTCAGTGTGGCTCACAGACACGCCGCTTTGCTGGGTTTGGCACATGTGCATGGGTTGGTTGTGAGATTGGTGATGTGTGGGAAGGGTCCCCTCTGGGCACATAGTCGACGGGGGCCTACTTGCTGTTTCTAGGTGTGCTGCAGTGTGCCAAGGGGATCAGGGACATGATCCAGAGTCATTGTGGGTGTGCACTGTGCTATACTTAATTGTGCATGTGTGCCATTGTGCCCATCTCCCCCCGTCCCCCCAGTCCCTGGTCGTTACTCACTCTGTTGCTGTTGTGTCAGGTCATGTTGAGCAGTGTCCGGTGCCCCAACTCCTGCCACCATCTCCACACTGATGACTGTGGCCACCATTTCCTCCATCTCATCCAGCTCCTCCTGTGGCGCTGGACTCCCACCTCCAGTCTGCATTTTCTGCCTTCTGGTTGTTGCCGAGTTTCTGCTTGGTCTTGCGCTTCACATCATTCCAGCGCCTCTTGAGCTCTTCCATTGTCCTCCTCAGCACTCCGACTGCATTCACCTTGTCCAGGATGGACTGCCATGTTGCATTTTTTGTTGCCAATGACACAGTGGAGGTGACGAACAGTTGTTGATGGTGTTCTATCACCTCCGTGATCAGGATCCTGTTTTCCTGCGGACTGAACCGCGTCTTCCTCTTCTTCTTGTCCTTGCCCTTCCCTGTCCACGAGGTCCCAGGCTGCTCCTCCGGGGGGCTTGTGGGGTTCTGGCCGTCCTCTGTACCTGCTCCGGCTGCCTCCATTGTGCTTCGCTTTAGTTTGGTTTTTGTTTGTGTTTTTTTTCTTCTGCTTTTGTAGTGATTTTTCCCGCCTGACGTGTGTGATTTGCAGGCCTGGCGCTGATTTTCGCTGATTGTCTTATCGCGGTTGGGCCCATCGCAATTTTTTTCGCGTTCGGGTTTGGATTTTCATCGCCGACCCGGTAATATTATCGCGGACATTTGACGCGTTATCGGGAGACTATTGCATGCTACCGCCATGTTGAGAATACGACGTTAACGCGGAGTTATGACGTGATAGACGGCGATATGAAAACTTGCGTTAACCTATTTTGGCGATGTTTATCGCACGTTCTTGAGAATATCCCCCATTGTTTCCACAAATGTGCTGTTAAGTGGTTTAAAAAGCACTGGGGAGAAGATTGATGCTTATGCCCCTGGTGTTTTGCTTGTTTTTCAGATTTGCTTATTGCGCCTTTGCTTCTCCCACTCCTCTGTCAGGGATGATCTTTGTTTTAACCCCATGCTCTCCAAAATCCTTATCTGCTCTCCCATCCATTCACCTCCCTGCTTGATCCCCACTCTGGATTGGACAGCTCTCCAGCGGTTCCCGTCCTCACGGATGTATCTCCAGCCACTCACGTCACATTGTTAATGTTTAAAGAAAAAGAGATCGGTAGGAGTGTAAAGAAAGCCGATTGAGTCAATGTTCCAAGGAACTAGTTTTATTGCATTTTCAGCATTCTAGTAAAAGTAATACAAAGTCTTGGCTCTGCCCCACAGCCTACGCTTTGTCATAAGCTGCTCAGACTGCAGGTCATGCGTCCCTCAGTGTGGGCTGAACATTTGCACTTAAAAATTAACTGACAGAGTCATTATGGTTAAGGTAGTGATAACTGCTCGTTTTAATTATTTTCTCTTTTTCTATGCCGCATGTGGTGGCTTGAATCGAAGTCTTGCATATGTTTACAGGCCACAACTTTGTCAGCACTGAGACCCATGTGTCTGCATCTGCCTCTCTAATGAAGTAATGGTATGTTACCAGACTTTCTCTTTCTCGAAGCGAGCCTGCCCCATAGGAGGGTTAGTAAAGTGTGTTTCGTATAGCGCAAGGGTCGTGCTTCGGGGTGCTGTAGATAATGGGTGTTTCTGTTGCCCAAATAAATGCAACTCATTATCGACTACTGGCATATAAATCTAAAAAGAAACATCTCTGCGCCAGCGGACCCCCAACTCTGACGGTAGAATGCTGTACATTCCAGTGCTTAGACTGGATCCCGCATATGTCATAACAGATCAGAGCTTATCCACAAGCATAAATGAAGAACGTGTGTGTGTGTGCATACAAGCCACCAACAACACCACACTCATTGCCTAGGTACTGGCATTGATTGGCTTCTATTAAAAAGTTTCAATATTGAAACACTTGATAATTGTCTAATTGTCCATGAGGTAAATTGTCACTATTTTAAGCTCGTGGGCTCGGCGTTATCATTATCTCTGCAATTTAAAAACAACAATCATGGAAAGACAACAGTTTTCCTGCACATAAATTGACATGCCTCTGCTTGTGAAAGTGACTTTGGGGTGATTATGATGGCGGGCGGATCGCCGCCGGCGGTGGCGATCCGCCTGCCATCACAACCACATTTACCCCCACCATATTACCATGGCGGGGGGTACCGCGGCGGACGGAAAGTCCGTCCGCCGCTTTTCCGCCGGTCGGCAATCGTCACGATTGCCGGCCGGGCGGAAAAAGCCCTCAATATGGTGGCAGCGGGGGGTATGCCTTTCCATGGCGGAGACTCCGCCATGGAAAGACATGCGGAAAACACTTTGGGGGCCCGTTGCGGGCCCTCGGGGAGGGGGTGGGGGGGCGGGCGCATCCTAATACGGCGGGCGGGACCGGCGCACCTATGGCGGACGGTCACAGCTCCGCAGGGATGGCGGGCGGACGAAAGTCCGCCTGCCATCCTAATAGGCCCCTAAGTATTTAACCCTCCAACTTATCGCTCGCCATCATGAGCATTTCAAACTTTTTTCCTGACTTCAGAATGCACATCTGACAGCATCGAATGGTTTTTCCTAGTTCCTCATTTGGAATCTGTTCTGGGAGCTGTGGGACTGCTGCCTCACTCAGCCAGTAACATCAGCAACCACTGGCTAGTCTGAGGCGGAAGAGTTCGAGTTCAAGTCCTCTAAACGTGGGTCAATGGGCAACCTCACTCTTGTTATATTGTCTTTTCTCGTAGCATTCGTTAGATGTTAAAGAAGTGAAGTGGTGTCATGGAATTTACAAGTGTTCTTGAAAACCTCTACTTTACAACACAGCAAAATCGGATCTGAGAGAAAACTAGGGCTCCGCTGTCATCGGATTCATAATGGGAGGAAGGAGCAGGGAGGAGGGCCATCACACGCTGTAACAGTGTGATGGGCAACAAAAGTTTTCTCTTAGTGAAATCGCCAGGGAGGGACCTAAGGACACAAAAGAGGGACATTTGCTCAAATGCACCAACAACAAGCCAGTATTTCTGAATGCCACAGATAACAACGAATGGCAATCGGTGGGTGTGCCAAAAGCTTACAGAAGAGATACAACAGGTCTTAAAGACAGCACAATCGCTGTCAAGGCACCTAAAAAGGAGCAGAAACAAAGAGGGTGGAGTCCAGATGCCCACAAAGGTAAACCTCCCTTGTGTTCTTAGCACTGATTTTGCCACCTGTGAGGGGAGGGGTCGTAAAGTCAGTGTCAGGTGGACACAAGAGGCAAGTCAGGGTTTACAGATGCGACTCCTAAATGAGGTCCAGGAATGGCTCGGCAGGTACCAATATGAAGATCTTAATCCAGACCAAGCCTCTCAATTTTGGGTTATACAGAAAAATCAACTTCCATCACCAAGGACAAAATCGTGTTTGTCTAGTCAACACACCCTGATTAAATGGTCCAAAGATATATCGATAAAAAGTACAAAGATTATAGTTTACCCTCAGAATAATGCTCTGTATCATCATTGAAAAAGGAATGGACATAGAACTTAACATAAAACTTAACCTATTTAAATTTCTGACGATGTATATAAACACCGTGCACTCCTTGGCAGGGTGTACACCGGCTCACATAATGCTAGAATGATCCGTAGTGGGGACATTCCTCTGTCACAGCACATAGACCTCTTTGATTCGTGACTCAACAGATGTGGAAAGTAAGAGGAAACAGAAACACAACAAAAAACCTGCCTTCGAACATCAAACACAGTGATCGAATGTTTCTGAATGATGAGATCCTAAACATTTCACCTTAATTTGGGGTCAGTAATAAAGATTCTTCAAGGCATTGTGCTTGACTTTACCCCATGGGTGTTCCCTTAGATCTTACCCTTGTGGGCAGAATTTGGAAGCATACTGGTGAGAGGGCTAAAGGCATGAACAACCATCTGCGTCTCATCCACACCCATCTTTGAAACCTAAAGATCCTGTGAGCTATGCTGAAGTTGAAGGAATGGTGCAGCTAACAGTGGCACCAGAGCCCACAGCGAAGGGAGGCTGAGTCAGCCCTTAAGCAGTTGCAGTTATTGTAATTAGCTACCCACTTACATTTTTTTTCATTTCAGCCTTGAGCCTTGAGCTATTTCAGGCCAAATGAAAGTCTGTATTACAGTGGCGTAATGCAAAATGGTGGGGTCCCTCTGCAGAATATGTAGAGTGGCCCCCCAGTCTCCCATATCTCATATATATTTATTGGTCTTTGGCTGAATGGGGACCCCCTGAAGGGTTGGGGGCCACCACAGTGTTGAGGGCCCCCCTGCACCGCAGGGGATTGAGGGGTCTGTGTTATGCCCATGCTGTATTACAGGCAAGGATGGCAGTTCCTGCTCGTTATGAGTTGAGTTACCTTGCCATTGGATGACTGCAGTATCAGTGATCCAATTACAAAGCAAATCAGTTCAAACTGGCCAAAGTCAGCTTGGCAGCACCATGAAACTAAACCAGCAAGACTGCCATGGCCACTAGTGACCCACGGCTGGGAGTGTGGCTGGGAGTGTGGTCCACTAACAGGGTCCTTAGACTCAACAGCCTTGGATCTCAATTCTCTGCACCCCAACTGCATTTAAGGTGCGGAAATATAAACTGCTGTCTCCATTATGTAGACTAAAGACAAATTACTTTTAGAAAAGATTTTTACTGTTGGACCTGACATCCTTGGCGTGGTATTTCCCAATGCTTTTGCCTTCACTTCCTGATTTTTGATTAGCAAATTTTTGTTGCCGTTAGGACTCCGTGCACTTTCCCTCTACTAACCAGTGGCAAAGTGCTTGTGCTCTCTCCTTCAAACATATAGCAAAAGAACAAGGAAACCCTGGAAGTCAGCGGGGACCAAGGGTGGAGTTATACTTTACAGAACAAGGGTCCCACACATATAGGAGTGCAGAATTAAAATTTCACAATTTCATAATAAAAATTGGAATTTAACAAGTGTTTTAATATAAAGATAGAGATTTAATGCGAAAGTCTATAAAACAAGGGAATGATAACACGTGAAAAATAAGGTGAGCAACCGTGGCAAGGCAGAGGGAAATCAGCCGATTTCCTTACCCCAGGCAAGTGACATAAAACGTGACTTTACAGTATGCTTGAATATAAATAAACAAAAGTCACAGTAAGGGTTAACATCTCATACTCCACAAAAAATATAGATAGCGGTATAGAGTTGAGAATGTTTTTGTCGACGACGTTTCAATCCCGCAGAGAGTTTCGGGATCTCATCAGGACTATTAAATGAAAACAGGTGCCTGAGAAGTTGCCTGGATAAGTAAGAAGGAGGGGAAGGGGAGGAAGGGGAAGAACAATAAAATAAATTAAAACCATGGGAAAGGGAAATTGGAAGGGAAGGGAAGAGGGGGAGGAAAGGGAAGAAGGAGTAAATGATAAGGAATAATGAGAGGTAGGGAGAAATAGGGAGGATTGAAAGTGGGATGAATAAGTGTGTGAGGGTGAAGGGAAGATAGAGAGAGCGGAGGAGCGGAGGAAAGTAGTGATATTGAAATCAGAATCAGGGGATAGGTAAGAGGGGTTGAAGGGAGAGAATAAAGGGGTAGACCAGAAAGTGAGGGACTGTGCGGCATGGAGGAAGGGTGTAAGGGGTGAGTCAGAAGGAGAAGGACTAACCAGATGAACGGCAATAGTAAGAGCCGCGATGTGGGGGGCCGAGGCGAGATGCTGGCGGTAGATTCCGCCAGGAGCAGGCAGGAGTCAGAGGGTATCCGGGAGTATCTGGAAAAGGAAGGGGAGGCTGTGAAAAGAAATGGCGCCAAGTGTGGAAAAGGAAGGGGTGCACTAGGTAGGAATCTTACCGTAGGAAAGGTTGAGGTGTCTTGAGGGGGTAGCAGCTCAAAGCCGGGAGACTGCAGGGTGAATGGGCGTGCCGGACGGCAGGCCGCAATGGCGATGAAGTCAACGTAGCCCCGGAATCGGGAATGAGAGCCGTGCGCCCGCTCGTATGCTGAGGGAAGGGGGGTAACGGATAAGTATGGCGAAATGGGAGTGAGGGGACAATATGGGCAATGAGAGAGTGAAAAATGCTGCTAGCGCAGGCTTACCTGATGCGGGAGGGACACGGACGGCCGTGGGATCAAGGTGCCAGCGTGCAAGGGCGGACGATACCGGCCGCAATTGGCGATGAAGTCAACGTAGCCCCGGAATCGGGAATGAGAGCCGTGCGCCAGGGTGAATGGGGGTGCCGGACGGCAGCCAGCAATGGCGATGAAGTCAACGTAGCCCCGGAATCGGGAATGAGAGCCGTGCGCCCGCTCGTATGCTGAGGGAAGGGGGGTAACGGGTAAGTATGGCGAATTGGGAGTGAGGGGACAATATGGGCAATCAGAGAGTGTAAAATGCTGCTGGCGTAGGCTTACCTGATGCGGGAGGGACACGGACGGCCGTGGGATCAAGGTGCCAGCGTGCAAGGGCGGACGATGGCGGCCGGCTGAATGGAGCTCTGCGAGGTAGCTGTGAGCCTACGTGGTAATAGGGCACCGAAAGTGACGGTGTATATAGCCACGAGTAAAACCTAATCGGCGTCGGGGTGGCGGCCATATTGGAGAGGGAAAGGAGAGCGAGGTGAGCGTCGTTTTTCACGTGTTATCATTCCCTTGTTTTATAGACTTTCGCATTAAATCTCTATCTTTATATTAAAACACTTGTTAAATTCCAATTTTTATTATGAAATTGTGAAATTTTAATTCTGCACTCCTATATGTGTGGGACCCTTGCTCTCCTTCAAACATGGTCAAATCGACATACACCCAATTGGCACCTTTAACTGACCCATAAATTCCTAGTAACTGGTACTACATGTACCCATGGCCTGTAAATTAAATGCTACAAGTGGGCTGCAGCATAAATTGTGCCATCCACTGAAGTAGCACTGTAAAACATGTCTCAGGCCTGCCACTCAGCCTGTAGTGCAGTTTTAGAATTAAATCAGTTTTTATTAGCAGAGCGCATAGTGCAAATAATACACAGCATACTGCCTACAACCCCATTGGGCCGGCTGCAATAAGGGTTTCCAAAGAAGACGAAGAAAATAACCATTGTAATCGCTTATGCAAAATAGAAGATACACAGCAAGTCACCTACAACCCATCATGGGCCGGCCGCATCAACAGAGGAGCGGCGGGGGCTGGCCCCCACCCACCTTCATGCAATAAAGGAGAAGAACATTCTACATTGCGTAATGTCCTCAGAATGCATACCTCGAAAAAAGGTCAGTTGCTAAGCCGGCCAAGCCGCCATTTCCTAACTGAAGAACAACAACAAAACCCAAGAACCAAACAAAAAAAGAAAAGAGAAAGAACCCCCCCATACCCTCCCCACCCTATCCCTCTCCGAACGAGCCAAGAATAAAAAAGGGGATACCTCCTAGGCAAAAAAACACAAAGGGGGCAAGGTTATCAAGACCTGCACCCAGAGTCAGTGGTATCATTCTCACCCTGGGGGTCCAGGATCAATTTCAAGATGCGCAGATAAATAGGACAAGTCAATTCTCGAAACGCACACGAGAGAATAGATATAAAAGGGGCCCAAATCTTCGTATAGTCGGATTTTTCCCCCAAAGTGCCCATCGACAATCGTTCCATGCCAAGAAGAGACCACAACTGGTGAAGTCACTGTGTATGATCCGGGATTCTATCAGTTTTCCAGCAGGATAAGAGCACCCGATGGGCGGCATTTAGTGCCAGGGCCATCTGCCTTCCTTTTATTGAACGGAGAGGGAAAGTTAATGCATTGGGCAGACCCAGTATCGTGTAAGCAAGGAACCTAGGAATGGTAGTGTCGAAGGCCCTGTCAATTTCGTCTAAAATTCTGTCCCAATATCTAGTAAGTTTTGGGCAATTCCATAAGAGATGGAGTAGCGTGCCAGGATTACCACAACCCCTCCAGCATAGCCCATCACACTGAGAGTTCTACTTCATTATCCGGGAGGGGGTATAATACCAATATGAAATAATTTTGTACGATGTTTCAGTGTGTCCCATGGTGTGTGCCGTGTGGTGCGTCCTATAAAAAAATGTCCTCTCATTCCTTATCCGAAAGTGTTCGGCCTATTTCCACCTCCCACTGCTTTTGACCTGCAGATCTGCCCTTGCTCAAGTTCCGGGAAAGAAACGAGTAAATTTCAGAGATGAGCTTTTTATCGTCTTCCTTAAGGAATAACCACTTTTCGAATGGAGACATTGGTCTGCTCACTAGGGGGCGTACGGACGCGCCCAACACCCAATGCATCATTTGTGAGTGAAGAAATCAGTCTAAGTCAGATAAGTCATAGTCTATCGCAAGTTGTGTGAATGGAATAGGGCCATTGTGGTCAAAGAGACAGCCCAGTCGTTTACAACCTCCCTCTGCCCAGGGGCCGTCTACTCCCTTAGCCGTGCCAGGGGGGAAATCTGTGAGGCTCGCGGACAAGGTCACCCTATCCCAGACCTGAAAGGTCGGCCGTGTTACTGGAGAAGAGTAGAGCCCGGGAAGACCTAGGCATCCATACCTCCTTCCATTATGGCGAATAGCAACCGTCTGGTCCATAAATACCCAATGTTTCTCCGTAAGCAGGCGATTCCATTCCACCAATTATCGCAAGAGAGCGGCCTGGTAGTAGCGAGTCATATTGGGCAATGCGAGGCCGCCGCCCTGCTTCGGATGTTGCAGTAGGCGTTTCTGCATCCTGGGTGACACTGACCCCCAGATAAAACGCTTAATCTCTCTTTGGAGTTTAGGAAGCAAACCCGGGGGCGGTAACAGCGGGAGAGTCTGGAAAATATATAAAGGCCTGGTTAAAATATTCATCTTCACAGCAGCGAGCTTGCCGAGCCACGACAGTGGGAGCCGTTGCCATTGTGTCAAATCTTTGTGTATAAGTGCATATAATTTGGAATAGTTGGCTTCAGCAGTTTTCGCTAAGCACTTATTGAGTACTAGAGCTCCTCTGTGACCCAATCGAAGTCAAACTGAGCGCGCAGGGAGTCCACCGTATGCGGAGTGGAAGTCAAATTCAATATTTGTGACTTCTGCATATTGACCCTAAAACCAGAAGTCTGACCAAATGCCTGGAAGTCTGCCATGATAGCTGGAAACGAGGTCAAAGGGTGGGCGATAGAAAAGATAATGTCATCGGTATAGAGGCTGATCAGGTGCCAAAGAAAATGCCCTTAGCGTTAGGGTTGTCCCGGAGTCGCTGTGCGAAAGGCTCCATGTATAGGGCGAACAGCAACGGTGATAAGGGGCAACCCTGCCTCGTGCCTCTGCTGATTGCAAAACCACTAGATCTGACCCCATTCACCCGAACCGAGGCACTGGGGGAGCTATAAATGCTCGCAATCCAGTTTCGGAAGTGCGTGCCCAGTCCGAATCGTTCTAGGGTAGCGGACAGATAAGGCCAATGCACCATATCGAAAGCCTTCTCGGCATCTACCGCTAGTAACAGGGCCTCCTCTCGGGAACGCTGAACTTTATCGATCAGATGACAAAGCCGTTTAGTGTTATCCCCACATTGCCGACCGGGATAAACCCAGCCTGGTCCGGCTCCACGAGCCCGGGCATCAGAGGGTTCAGGCGCTGGGCTAAAATACTAGCGAATAGCTTCGCATCAATATTTAGCAACAAGATCGGCCTATACGAGCAACAGAGCTTAGGGTCCTTACCAGGCCTTGGAATCACTGTGATTGAGGCTTAGAGCATCGTTTCAGTGAGTGTACCCGCGTCAGCAAAGGAATTGAACAGACAGGTGAGTATGGGAGCTAACTCTGTGCAAAAAGTCTTATAAAACGCTGCGCTAAACCCGTCTGGACCCGGCGCCTTCAGGGGCTTCAATCGGGCAATTGCAGAGATCACCTCCTCGATGCGTATCGGCATATCGAGAGCCTCGGCCTCACTAGCAGGAAGGGGGGTGACAGCTGCAGCATTTACGTAGGCGTGTGGGTCTGACGAGATCGAGGAGTCAGCAGAGTACAAATCCGAGTAATAGGCTCGGAAAGCATCAGCAATGCCAGTGTCCTCAGTAATCTCTACTCCCTGTGCCCCTTGAACTGTTTTAACTGCTTGTGCATGTTGCTTGCTGCACAAACAATGCGCTAGCATGCGTCCTCCTTTGTTAGTCCCTACGAAATATTTATGCTTCAAGCGCACAGGGGCATGCTCAGCCCTGTCCAAGTCGAGGCGCCGTAGGTGGAGCCGTTCCTTTTCCAGTTGCCTCCAGATCCGGGGCGCCCCGGATCGCTTATGAATTGCCTCTAGCTCTTCACTTGCAGTTCAAGCTCCTCCCTCTTGGCCCTTCTCGCCTTAGTCTCGTATGCAGCTTTAGCAATAGGAGCCCCCCGAGCTACCAGCTTCAAGGCCTCCCAAATCGAGGACAGGGCGGTGGAGCGGTCATCTTTAAGTGGTAGATAGTCCCGAAGGGTGGTCCGTAGTGCTGTGACAGTTGTCGGGGACAACAGCATCGAATCTCTCAGACGCCACTGAGGGACCCAGGATAGAGGGGGGGAGGTGTGCATGGTCAAGGAGATGTCCGCGTGATCTGAGAGCGAGCAGGCCTCAACAGAAGAGGCCCGGATACGTCCCCATGCAGCGGAGATAACCAGAAAGTGGTCCAACCGAGCATAAGTTTTGTGTGCCGCAGAATAAAAGGTATAATCCCGTTCTCCAGGATGTAAAGCGCACCACGCATCTCTCAGCCCACATTCTTCGAGCCATACCCCCCCCCCCCACAGATGACAGGGCTCCTGTGCCGCCGGACGTCTGACCAGAGCGATACATCTCAGAGTCCATCACTAAATTTAAATCTCCACCCATTACAACTGCTGGGTTAGGGGTGTGAAGCACCTTCGCTATAGCTTCTGTCAAGAAAGCTTCTTGGTGTTCGTTAGGGGAGTAGATTGAGGCCAAAGTGTAGTGAAAAGTACCCATCCGCACTCACAGGGCCAGCAGGCGGCCCTTAATTTCAGCCACAGGACCCAACACTGTGCCCTTAAAATGTGTGTTAAACAGAATAGTCACTCCGCCCTTCTTGCCCCTCCCGGAGGACCAGTACTGGCATGGAAACTCTCTAGCCTGCATTCTATGTGTGTCTTTTGGAAGTAAGTGAGTCTCCTGCAGAAGGCATATGTCCCCCCCAGGTTGCTCTAGCAGTGAAAGTATTGCTTTCCTCTTAATAGGGTTATTAAGACCTCGGACATTGAGGCTAATTATTTTAGTCTCCATAGGCATGGTGGTAATGGCAGATCTGCGAGGGTTCGGCTATTGCTCTGTTGTGCACTGACAAGAAAAAGGTGTGATGCGTAGCCCCAGCTGCTATGAATAAAAATTGTGGAGGAAGTGTCCAAAGACGCTCGTCGGAGAGGGATCCCAACCCACCCATAAACAACCCCAACAAAACAACAACACACAACACAAATAAAATGAATAATGGACAAAATACAATCAAAGTCCGTCCCGGGGGGGGGGCAGGGAATACGGGGGCAACGAAGAGAGCAAGAGACATTCCTCTGCATCGTGGCAGTCGCCCCAGACCCCAGCATGCCCAATCATACAATGAACCTCAGCCCCCTAAAGTTACCTCAGCGGTTGGAGTCCAAGGCTTTCACATTAGCGCCGGCGAGAGATTGGATCACTGCAGATCGCTCTTTAACTATCGTAGCAGGGTTGGGGCGCATGCGTTCGAGCCTAGAACCAGACCGTGAGCCACATCGGCGGCCAGGCGGGGCCCCATCCCCAGTGGAGGTCTGGGAGGCCGTGTTGTCAGGATCCAGGTTCAGCAGCTTACAGGTCTCCTCCAGGGAGCGGAGCTGATGGAGTTTGCCTTCATATCGGACTATTAAGCGGAAGGGGTGACCCCAGGAGTAGGCAATTCTGGCAGAGCGCAAGTGGCTATTCACGGGCTGGAAATCTTTCCGCTTCTGCAGGGTACTTGTGGCCAGGTCCTGGAAAAGCTGCGGAGAATGATCATTAAATTGAGGTGCTTGGATGGAACGTGCCGCCTTGACGATCGCTTCTTTCACCCTAAAATCATGTACACAGACCAAAATATCAGCGGGGGGCAGTTAGATTGTCGTGGAGCCGGGGGGGCCCACCCGATGACAGCACTCTATTTTGACTATGTTCTCCGCAGGAGTGCCCAGGACCACACGAAACAAAGCTTGGACGTACCCCTCCAGGTCGTCGCCTTCTGCACCAGTGGGGACTGAATGAATACGGATGTTGTTCCGTCTTGACCTGTTCTCCAGGTCCTCTGAATGTGATTGAAGGTCAAGCTGTTTGTCCTGCAGCCAAATAACCTCTTGCTGAAGTGCAGCGATCTCTTCGTCCCTGGACATCATGGACTCCTCCAGGGCCGCCACCCTCTCGCCCACAGCATCAATGTCCCTTCGTACCTCTCTCAGGTCTGCTTGCACGTCAGTCTTTACAGCAAAGATGTCTTCTCGCTGCGAGACAAATAGAGACTCCAGGAAGTCGCGGGTCACAGCCCCGTCAGCACCCTCTCCAGTGCTCACTTGGCCCGAGCTCTGCGAGTCCCCCGTGGTTTTCATAAGAAGGTCACGCACTGGGCGCTCCTTCTTTGTTTTGGCCAACGTCATGATCCGGACCGGTCGGCAGCCCAGTGGGTATAAGGTGTCCGCTATCAAAAGGGGCAATTCAGCAGCACTCTCACCCCGGTATATTCACCGCACTTGTTGAGGCAGAGGCGAAGCGAACTGAGCCTCCTCTGGGTGGAAGAGTTAATGTGCACGTATTGAAGATCAGACCTGGGCCCTCCGATTCACCCCGCCCACGGCACCCTCACAAGTCAGCGCCGCCAGGCAGGGCCACTCCTCAATATCAGTGCATTAACCAGGGCGGTATCCAAAATCTAGAGTGAAATCTAGGGGAGTCGCAATAGCAGGTAGGCTCCAGGCTGCCCCCAACTCAGGATATCAGGCGGCTCCAAGCAAAAAGAAAAGGCCACAAGGGAACCCACGGAGACCACTGTCCAAGATCACCCCAGTCCACTGGCCTGCGATTCTAGGCCTGGGCCTCACCAGCCCTCCAAGAGCTGCGAGAATGTATGGAGCGGGACACACCTCAGAGTCCATCGACGTAGTCTCAATTTCCACCCCCAGGGGTCCACCGCAGATAGGCCTCCAGCCGGGGCCCACAGCAATCGATGTCCCAGGAGGATGCCACAACAGGCCAGCCGAGCAAGCAGCGAGGTGGGCGAACGCGCTTTCACGAAAGCACTGTCTGCCGTGGGCCCTCCCCAACTACGCAGAACCCCGGCGGGGGACGCCTCCAGTGGGGGAAAATGCCTCAGCACCGGGTCTTCCAGGCGGTAACTCGGGCCAGTTGTCGTGCAAAGCACTGGGCGCGCACCCGCCCTACCTCCGCACACCGCACTCAGTGGGCCGCCACAATAGCCCCTCGGTCCGAGCCTCCTCGAGGGACAGCCCCCTGCTGCCGAGCCCGTGGGGCACCTCGGGGGGCTCCAGCAGGGCCCAAAGTCAGGGCAGCCTCCAGGCCACGGGAGTCCAGGCAGGCCGGCCGCACCTCTCCGTCAGGGCCGTAGGCGTCGCCGGGCCGCAGACGCAGGAGCGTGCTCGGGATGAGCCTCGCGAGTCCACCGGAGATCCAGCCACAAGACCCAGGCGTCTGGTGCTACGGCTCTCTCCCGCACTGCTCGGCTCCAGTAGTTGCCATGCCGGGGGGGCCCTCTCGCAGCTCCTGCGCCGTCGGCCTGGGCATGGGCACAGACCCACTCAGGTCGACCAACGACTTCAGCTCCTCTTTGCAGGATACGCCCTTTCCTCACGGGAAACCCGATCGCCGGTCTCTCGCTTCCTGGCAGGGATGAGCAGGCCCCGCGACAGCGACTCCAGGCCCTCAGGTAGGGGGGAAGCCTCCGGTTGCCAGCGGGGTCGGATAAGGGTGCAATGCAAATGCTTAGGCCCGGCGGGGACGGAGCTCGAGCGAGACGCGTCCGCTCACTCTGCCATCTTGGCCATGCCCCCTGTAGTGCAGTTTTAAACTGACATTTCGATCTGGCAAAATTAACCTTTTGCTAGGCCAAAACCTTCCTTTTTAACACTTAGAAATTATTCCTATGGTAGGCCCTGATGGCTCATAGGACAGGGTGCTTGTTATTTAAAAATTGGGACATATGTGTTTACGTTTTACGTTGTACTAGCTGTGAAAAACTCCTAAAGTTGTTTTTCACAGTTGTAAGGCTGTCTCTCTTATAGACTAACACTGGGTTACCTTATTACGTGTAATAAGTGCTAACTTCAGTTTGGCATCAGCTAGAGACAGGGCCTGATTCACAAAGGTAAACCTACACTTTTGTGTAAGTTTACGATTTTTTGCTATTCACAAAGGGATTTACAAGTAGTATCTTTACAAGTGCGGCGTCTCCGCACATAAAAAGATAGGTCTTATCTTTTTATGTGCAGGGACTCCACACCTGTAAAGCTACTACTCGTAAATCCCTTTGTGAATAGCAAACAATTTAAAGAAGTTTACCTTTGTGCATCAGGCCCAAACTATGTACACTTAAATGAATTGTAATTTAAAATCCTCCTGAATGGTAAAGTTGGATTTCAAGTTATAATTTTCAAAATAGAACTTAAAAAAATATTGGTGTTTTCTGTGCAAATTCACTGTCCCTTTCTGCCTGTGCCCTATATCACATGACTGTGAATAGCTCTCTTGTTGTGGGTTGTGTATTGCTTTCAGATATGGGAACAAAGAAGGTGTATGGTGTGAGAGGAGTGGGTCTTCCTGACACGATGGCTGTGGATGAACAGTACCCTTCCCTGATTACACTTCAAAGGGTCCTGCCTGCAGCACACACAAAGGAACCCTCCACCAGATCTGTCATTGCTTTTGTCACTCTAGACAGTTTGGAGTTTGGACCACATGAAGAGGAAGAACTGACCAGAATCAGTCTTGGGGTAGATCAGAGAATTCCCCAACACCAAGGCGGGCACCAGGTATAAAAGTGGCACCTCAGAACCTCTCATCAGAAGACTCCTGGACCAGTGAAAGATTCAGAAGAAGGACTGCCCTGCTGTATGAAGAAGGAAGATTGGTCCTGCTTGCCTTGAACCCAGGCTCTCCAGAGTGACTCTAAGGGTCCGTAGGCTGACCTCCTGTTTGACAGGAACAGAAAAAGCTTTGAACCCAGGCTCTCCAGGTGACTCTAAGGGTCAGTAGGCTGACCTCCTGTTTGACAGGGACAAAAAAGCTTCCAGAGTCCTACCTGCAACTGCCTAGCTGACCAGCACCAACTAGACCTGCCTGGAGCTGCCTGAGCCCTCCTGCTGGCTTCTGCTGGTGTGAGTCCTGATCCCCAAGAGGTGCCTCCCAGGTCCCAGAGCCTTGGATGGCATCAGAGAGTACTCTTCCTAAAGAAAAAGGTGAAGATACAGGCGTTTTGTACTCCTTGTGACCATAAAGTGACCTCTTCGCACCGAGAATTGACCTCCCACAACGACCGCCAAGGCGAAGCTCTAGCGGGGCCTGCTCTTCGCACCGAAAGTGACCATCTGCGATGACCGCCAAAGCAAAGCTCCAGCGAGACCTTCTTTTTCTGCTGACCGCGACAGCGATGCCCAAACTGCTCCTCGTGCCAGCAACGATCTCCTTGCGGCTCCCGCCAGCGCGAATTGCACCCTTTGCACAGACTTAAGAAGGTAACTCTTCAGGAGGACGAACCTGGTCTCTGTATCTAACGGGGGATCCTTCACAGTTGGCTTGAACTTGTGACTTTCCTCCAGTTCATCACGGCCTGATAACCGCTTTGTGCTTTTGGTGCTATTTTCACATAAAACTTTAAAAACTCATATCTCAGGTTCCACTGTTTGGATTTCTGTCGTTTTGATGCCATTTTATTTATTAAAATGTACTCATTTTTCGTAATTGGTGTGAGATTTTATTGGTGTTGTGTTTTCTTTATTACTGCTTGAGTGCTGCATAAATACTTTATACACTGCCTCTAAGTTAAGCCTGATTACTTTAGTGCCAAGCTACCAGAGGGTTAAGCACCGGTTTATTTAGTAACTTTTGTGGTTCACCATGACAAGCACTGGGTTTATCCTTTGAGTGGGGCTTCCACACCTCTCAACCAATAACACAATTTCTTACATTCACAAACTCTTTATGGCACCCTGATGTTTATATATCGCGATTGTATAAAAATATGTGTAAATGTTTTTATGACATAAAGCAAACAGCTCTACTTGAATGAGAAATGTAGCTTTGTTTGAATGAGAAAGAAGCAGTAAGATGCAGACCTGATTTTACTAGGTCTGCTAAAATAGTTGAACACATAGCCCCCTTAGAAAGTACTGAGCTGACAGCAAAGGCTGATAGAGACATCCTGCATTGGCGCAGTCGGGTTAGGAAAATGCAATCTTGTTTCCTTAGAGCTGAGTGCAGAAAAACAGCTTCACGATTGAAGACACGTGGGGGCAGATTTACAAGCCCCTTACGCCACTTTTGCGCCGCCGTTGCATCACTTTTGTGACGCAGCGGCGGCGCAAATCATGCGCCATGCTGCGGGGGATTTACAACGTGACGCATCTAGGGAGATGCGTCACGTTGTAAAGCCCTGCGCCACATGAAACCTGCGTCAGGTTTCATGTGGGCGTGCCGGCGCAGGGGGCGTTCCTGCGCAAGGAAGCCCCGTAAAAGTGACGCAGTGAAATCTACAAGATTTCACGGAGTCACTTTTACGTCCCTGTTGCATCAAATCCTTACGCCTGCTTCAAGCAGGCGTAAGGAGTGACGCAGCATGTTAGGTATAGGGCACCCCTGAGCAGTACTGGAGTTACGTCGCACTTGCGACACGACTCCAGTACTGCGCCACCCTTCCGCCGACAGATGCGTCACGCATCTGTTTATCCTTGCGCCATGATGCGCCGCATTGTAAATGCGGCGCATCTGTGGTGGCGCAAGGGTAAACTTGCGTCACGCATCTTCCCTGGCGCATCCCTGCTGATTTGCAGGGATGCGCCAGGGAACGTAAATCTGCCCCGTGTTTTTTTGTGGGTCTGGCGTTAGCTAAGTCTCTTTGATTTTAGTAAAATTACATATATAATATACTTATAGGGGCTTTCAGCGACCCTAGCTTCATCCAATGGTCAGTTGTTGTGTCATTCACATTTTCGCCCCCCACTACAGCATACAGCATGAGGCAGTGGGCAAGCCTATTAAGCCATTGGCTAACTTCAATTTTGAGCGACTGCATTTTGCCCATTTACAAACGGGACATCCACACACGAAGCGGCTCCCTTCAGTGTCAGGACCTTCTGTAGCAATATGTACAATATTTACTGCGCGGTGGAGAAAACTACGAGCGTATGAGGTTGGAAACCTCATACAACTCCACTAGTGTAGTGCTGTACATATTTATATATTATCAGTACACAATCGCAGCGAAATACCTGTGAGCCACTTAAAGTAAACGCATTGTTAAAATCTAGTTCATGTAATAGTTTTCATTGCCAGCTATCTTTCTTTTCCACTCAAATGGGACTTGAGCATTTTAATAGGGAGGGCTGCCACCTACCGGTCAAATAGTAGTAATGCAGACGTGTTAAAGAAAGTCTGACAAACCAAAAAAAAAAAAAACTGTGCTGTCATTGCCAAGGCAGGTCAATGAACATGTCTCGCATTTTCAATTGGGATTTATTTTTAACAATGAATATGGTGTTATATTGTAGGTGTGCCAACACGTGCATCGGGTCTATACTGACACATTTTTTTGCAACTGGTAATGTGGATGCTTTGTGTGCACGACTGAATGTGTGTGAGCGTATATGTACGTGCTGCGAGTGCGCAGGCCTGTGCCTCTGTGTTTGTCTATATGTGCGCATGTATTTATGTTCACGTGACGTCTGACTGTCCATGTGTGTTTATGTATGTTTGTAGCATCTGTGCTCGGGCGTGTTTCTCTGTCTCTTCGTCTGTTCGGCTTTGTTTCGCTGTGTGCGGTCTTATGTTTGTGTGTTAACACAGACACAGATCATTTCTAAGTCTTCGGGTTTGGATCCCGTCGGCTCATGATTGTCCTCCTCAAAGTAGAAGGCGGTATATATATAACTGAGCAGTGCCGTATCTGCCTTCAATGAGCTACGACTGGTGGCGGTTGGATCGGCTCTGTGCAACAGCTTGCTTGTATCCATTACACACGGCAACTCAACCCTCACATTGATCAAAATCTTTTTCAAGTCGATTATCTGTGTCTGCTCAGTGTGTAACCCATGTGTGAACCAGTGCAAGAACCCTTGTTTAGTGACAGCCCAAATGGTACATTCACGGCTCTGTACGTACGTGGCAGGCTGTTTTTGAACATTGTGCACATTTATTAGGTTAATCTGGGAAAAAATCATCAACTCACTTTGATAATAGGTGGGAATGTTTCCCATTGTAAACCATTCCTGGTTTCCGGTCAAAGTGGATGGGACCATCTTACTCAAATAGTTACAAGGTTTATTTGGTATAACTGGGATCTGCTACAAGGGAAGCCATGTGTGGGGTGCAAGTTGCAATTGGGATACATCACACTCACGTTTTGAGGCTGCAGGGGCCCTTACACCAGGCCATCAGGTTGGCAGTCAGATAGATTGAGTCAGGATTTTTTTGTAGTGAAAAGGGGTTCAGTATTAATCTGGTTTCATCCACTTATGATAACATGTCAAGTCAAGTCAAGTCAAGTATATTTATTGAGCGCACATATCACCCGAGGGTCTCATGGCGCTAGCGTACGACTCCGAAACCTGCTGAAAGAAAGATGGGATGTTGCTAGTGATCAAACAACCATGTTTTTAATTCTCTGCGAAATCGATTATGCTCTGTGATAGAGAGCAGATGAGATGGAAGTTTGTTCCGAAAAGTGGGGGCAAGAAAGGAAAAGGATCTCCCGCCATTGTTTGCGGTACGCACTCTAAATGAAGTAAGAAAGGATTTAGTGCTAGATCTAAGCATCCTCGTTGGCCTATACCAGCTACGTTTCTTTACCAAATAGCTGGGTCCTCTTCCGTGCATAGTTTTATGTACTAGACAGAGGATTCTGAAACAAGTACGTTTCCTTATGGGAAGCCAATGGAGGTGTTTCAGGCTAGGGGCTCATGGAGACCTGGAAGGGAGGTTCAGTACCAGTCTGGCCGCTGTGTTCTGCAGGACCTGTAGCCTGGACAAGAGTTCTTCATTGATAGAGGCCAGCAAGGCATTACCATAGTCAATACGACCTATGATCAAGCCTTGAATCAGTGGCTTCCTTGATTCAATTGGGATCCACTGGAAGATTTTTCTTAGCCTACGCATAATTCCATAGCAAGTACCGATTATGTGGTCTACGTGATTTTTCATTGATAGTTGATTATCAATCAACACACCCAGATTTCGTACCACTGTTTTTGGCGATGGACAGGGACCTAGATTGAGAGGCCACCAGTCCTCTGACCAAACTTCCTGTGCCCTGCCAAAAAGCATGACCTCGGTCTTGCTCCCGTTCAGTTGTAGATGATTGGCGCTCATCCAGTCATCTATATGGATCATACAGTTTTTGAAGCGGAATTTTGTATCGATGGGATCAGGGTGATCATAAGCTGAGTGTCATCAGCGTAAGACACCAACATCAAAACCATAGGATCTGACCACCTTAGCCAACGGTGCCACATAAAGATTAAAGAGCAGAGGGCTCAAAATAGAGCCCTGCGGGACTCCCATCTTTACTGGTCGGTTGTGAGAGACCATATTTCCGATCTGAACAGTAGTAGTCCGGTCCGTCAGGTAATTACAAAGCCAATTTAGAGCCCTACCTCTGACACCCACCTCCCAGAGCCGTTGTTTTAAAATGCTGTGGGAGATGGTGTCAAAGGCGGCTGACAAATCCAGCAAGATGAGCATGGCTGACTGTCCGTTGTCCAGGGCTAGTCTGATGTTGTCCATGACTTCCACCAATGCTGTTTCGGTGCTATGTGCAGCCCTAAAGCCGGACTGTGAGGGATCCAGTAGTCCATGATTCTCTAGATGTACAGTAAGTTGCTGATTAATCAGTGACTCAAGCACTTTTCCAAAATAAGGGAGCAACGATATAGGCCGGTAATTACTTGGCGTCTTGGGATCAGCAGTCGTTTTTAAAAAAATAGGGCCTGACGCTAGCTGCTTTCCATGCAACTGGGACTGCTGATTGTGCAAGTGACATGTTAAATAGGTCAGTAAGATTTCTGACTAGTAATGGGACAATGGTTGGAAAGAAACGTGGTGGGACCGGGTCTACTGTAGAACCTGATTTGATTTTAGCCAGGGCGGTTGTCACTTCCTCCGAGGTAAACATGGAGAACTCTTCTAACAAAGGGAGAGTGTCCTCAGTATCATTTTGAGGATTTTTTGCCTTGTTAGTGTCATGATGCAGGAAGGAATTATGAATTGCAATAACTTTTTCGTCAAAAAATGTGGAAAGAGAATCTACCCAGTCTTGTCTCACTACAACGCATGGCTGTGTAGAGGGGCGGTAAATTCCTTTAATATTTTATAGAGTTCCTTATTAGAGTTAGTAGCCTTTTCAATCCTATTTATAAGAAAGGATTTTTTTGCCTGTTTAATGTTAGCCAAGTAGCTACGATGAGTGAGTTTATACGTTTCCCTGTCTACAGTACTTTTACTTCTCCTCCATTTTCGTTCGGCTGTCCTACAGGAGAGTTTTTCTATTTTTAGTTGTTCTGTAAACCAGGGTGCTGCCCTGGGCTTAAATTTAATCCTTGTAAGAGGGGCCACAATGTTCAATGTAGATGTTATAGCAGCCTCAAAGGAGGTGGCTGCCTGGTCAATACTCTCAGTGTGGGAAAAAGGAGGAGGGCTAAAATGAGCAGAAAAGGCGGTGGAAGTAACTTTTCGCCAGGGTCTTCTCCATGTACATTCACATGTCACTCAATGTGTCACAGCTAAGGCACTGAGATGTCACGCATAAGGACAGAGGAAATATGGAAGTGCCACACATAAACTGAAAACTTGGCAGCTATGCATGCATGGTTGCTCTTGGTTACAAATTCACTGAAGGTTTTGAGGACAAATTCGGATCACTTAATTGTGACATTCCTGGCTTCACAATATCATGTAACTTTAAAAGGATTCGATTATTACTGATGATGATGACCTGCTTCTTATAAACTACTTTGAAAGCATGTGCAAAAGTAAATATCTTGCCCCACAGCATGAAGTGCACCCTGTCTTATGTGTAAAGCAGTGCCTGTCGGGTACTGCCTCAGCACTAAATCTGCAAGTAAGAAAGTATGAATCATTGTCCCAGAAACGGCAAAACCAGTCGTGGCTGGTAATGAACTAGGGTGGCGGGGCAGGGGGATATGGGCATGGGGGTTATACAAAATAAATAAATAGCACTTACCTCATAAGGCCGCCGACTCTCCTCCGTTGTCTCTCGAGATGTCTGCTTGGTCTGGCCGGAACAGGAAGCACAAATAGGCTCCCCTAAGCCAATCACAATGCTGCAATGCAGTTTTGTGATTGGTCTGGGTGCCGTGGTTCGGCGCGGACAAAGGCAGTGGGAGGCTATGCATGTTCCCCACCAGGCTGTGCATTACAGCCTGGTGGGGAACATGCTAAGTGTGTATGACAGTTTGGCCGGCCCAAGCGGGCTAGCCAAATCATCATGCGCACTTAAGTGCACATATTTCCTCCTCCCCTTGCTTGCTGTGTTGACAGCCAAGCCCCGTCCTGCCCCAAAACCTGCTTCAGCGTGAAAAATAAAATGATAATAACATTGTGTTCTTAGTTTTTTCCAGGAGATCCTAATCCCCTTGTAAGCCCAGATAAACGAATTTATTTCTTGCTGGATTTTATGTATGGTAACTTAATCAAAATGCAATGGTATGGAATTAAATATGAAAGTGATCTTTGGCAGTATAGTCATCTTGACCAAGCTCACTCTCCCCAAAATCGTTAACGGGAGGTGTGCCCAACCCTTCATTAGTTGGGCAATCTCTTTAAACACTCTCCTCAAGTTAGTTTCTGCAATTGCGTTTATGTCTTGTACTATCTTTAAACCAAGATATCGCATTTCTCTTTTGATCAGCGGATTATTACTTATTTGATTCCACACCATTACTTCTGTTTTATGTTCATTCACTGAGTACCCCGACACCTCTCCAAATTCTAATGCTAACGTAAGATGGTGGGTAAGGCAACATCTAGATCAGATGAATATACCATAAGGTCGTCTGCGTATAGCGCAACCTTCCTGACCCAGTCTCCCTGATAGAAGGGGGGAATGTCAATTGTATTTCTAAGTCTAAAAGCCAAGGGCTCCATATAAAAGTTAAACAGAAGAGGGGAGAGAGGGCAGCCCTGTCTTGTACCCCTGAGTATTTTAAATGGTGAGGATAACGTTCCATTCACCAAGACCCTTGCTACAGGTTCCTGGTATATTAGCTGTATGGCTCTACAGAATTTATCCCCTAGATCAGTGGTTCCCAAACTTTTGACTCCTGAGGACCCCTATTGAGTCACTACTGGAAGCTGAGGACCCCCAAGCAATTCGTACGATTTAAATTTCAAACATTAAAACAGTAATTCGAAAAAAATAAACACACGTGTGCACACCAAACAGATACCCAAATTACTAAAGCTTTTAGTATTTTATATTGAAAAAATTTGCAAAATCGCAAATTTTTAATAGGAAGGTTGATGCTGCATCTCGACGACTAACTTTTCAATATTTGGCTTTATTTTAGAGTATGAGGCTCCTGACGGGGCCGGACTGGAACCCAAAGCAGCCCTGGCAAATGTTGTCAGGCCAGTCCCTGTACGGTGCACACCAAGTGCAGTGAGTGAGCCTGGCCATTACAAAGCGGACTTTGGGGGGCTCTCCCACCAAGAAAATTTGGGGAAAAATGGTGCATTCTACAACACATTTGTAATTATATATTGAATTGTATTCGCTTTCAAAGCATACTAAATGATGACCTTACTATGCACCAATACAACAATCTTTTTGGGGCTCTTCCATGAATCCTCCCTATCATCCTCCAACAGTGCCTCTCTTCTTCCCATAGCACCTCTGTCACATGTATTTCATTTGTTTTATAGCATCTCTCATACTAGTGTAGGGTGTCAGAGCACTTTACATCACACACATACAGAAACAATGGGGGAGATTTACAAAAAAGTCGCGCAATGCAGCGCAGCCCCCCGCGAGGCTGCGCTGCGTTGCGCAACAGGGAGGGAGCAGGGGAGCGCCATATTTCCAAAGCTATGGCTCTCTCCTCCCCTTTCTCTTGCGCCGGCGCTGATTTCAGTAGCCCCGCGCCATGCACACACCTTAGCGCTGTAGCGCTAAGGTGTGTGCATGAGTGTAGCATAGGTTTTGTACAGGAAGGTACCGTTCCTGTACAAATACTATGCTAGACACGAGGGAAAGCTTTTCCCACTTTATAGGCGTGCTGCACAGTGCAGCACGCATGCAAAGTCGGAAAAGGAAGGAGAAATGAAAGAATTTCTCCTTCCTTGTGCCTAGTTGAAAAGGGCGCAGTGTTCTCACGCTAAACCCAATCTACTGTTTTTAGTAAATTGGGTTTAGCGTGAGAAATCTTGGAGGGTTGCAAGGGAACAAGTTTAGTGCTGGAAAGTAAATTACAAAAAAAAGATTTTGCGTCGTTTTGTGTCACTTTTGTGACGCAAACATGGCGCAAAAGCTTAGTAAATCTCCCCCAATGAATCATACGTGTGTAAATCAGTGTATAGAAAATGTTACATAGGGGAAAGGGGACTTCAAGGTGTAGGATTCACATGTCATCCATACTGGTAAGCATTTTTTAAGAGTGCTTGATTTGGAGAAGCACAAAATCTGGTTTCAGAATGTAACACAGTGGTCAGCGTTGACTTTAATTATAACAATTTAATTCTACCCAAACATACCTTTTTGGCAGCATCAGCATAATGAAAGACTGGGAAAAAAAGATGGCATACTAACTTGTACCATGCAGTCAGGGCCGGACTGGCCGTAGCGGGCACCGGGCGATTCCCCGGTGGGCCGCTAGGGTGGGGGCCGGTTTTGGGCCCCTGGGGGGCCGGTTTTGTTACCGGGGGTCGGCAATATCGGCCCCCATGTAACAAAATCGGCTGAAACCGGCGCTCGCAAACCGCTCGGCTGCACCCCCTCACCCCAGGGGGGGCCGGCCGAGCAGTTTGCCAGGGCCGGTTTCGGTTGCCAGTCCGGCCCTGCATGCAGTTTGTATGCAGCTCTTTGACGGCAGCTCATAGCTGACGGTGCTAGATTATGATTGTAACTTATGAACTGCACAGTAACAAAAGAATCTCTGTGACAAAAGCAGTAACCCACTAAGCTATGCACATAAAATACTGTTTCATTAAAAATGCATGGTACACGTTCTTTGGAGCATGCATATTAACCCTCTGCGCTACCTACCATCTCTCTCCAGCAGGTACATTAATCACTCAAGTTATCTTGACACTTTTATTGTTGTCGTAAAACTGCAGATTATACAAGGAACTTTACATTGCTTTTAAGACAGCTGCCTGCGGACCCCCTGGGAATGTGTCAGGGACCCCTGGGGGTCCGCGGACCCCAGTTTGGGAACCACTGCCCTAGATTGTATCTTTTCAATACTGAAAATAGGTAAGACCACCTCACCTTATCAAATGCTTTAGAGGCATCCAATGTTGTTATTGCTAGAGGGGTGTCAAAAGTTGTTGCAAAATCAATAGCCCCGATTAGCTCATAGGTGAGCTCGTGCAGATACCTCCCTTTCACAAAGCCTCTCTGATCTTTGTGGATTGTATGGCCCGCAATTTTAGCTAGTCTACTAGCTAAAATTTTTGTAAAAATTTTATAATCTGAGTTCAAGAGAGATATCGGTCTATATGACTCACATATTGCCGGATCTTTACCCGATTTCAGAATAAGGGTAACTGTGGCCTCATTCCATGATTTTGGTATCTGTACTCCATGATCTAATATCTCACCCATCACTGATGTCAAAAGAGGGGATAACACCTCTGCCAAGATTTTATAAAGCTCCATTGGGATGCCATCAGGCCCAGCCGCTTTACCCCCTTTACTAGACTGAATTGCCCTAATCACTTCCTCTGGAGTGATCCCTTGATTTATTTATTTTTGCTGATTAACGTCTATGGATTGAATAGATTCAGCTAACCAGCCTTCAATCTCTGCGTCTACCAGATTCTTCTCCTCCTCCATATATAAGATTCGAAAGAACTCCTTAAAGGCCTCTTTGATCTCAGTCTCACTATTCAGAGTATTCCCGGACTGATCCTCCTTGATCTCCTCAATCCGATTTTTGTTCAGATCTGTCTTAACCTTCCAGGCTAGGAGTTTTCCTGCCCCCTCTCCATACTCAAAATGCGCTAACTTACTGGCGTCCCACCTCTTTCTAATCCTTGTATGGAGGATCTCTGATAATTGGTTCTTCAATAAAAGCTGCTTCTTTTCTAATTCTGCTTTGCTACCCTCTAGTTCCGATCTTTTTATCTCCGTATCTATTCGCTCCATTTCATCCTCTAGCCGAGAGATTTCACTCTTATACAGCTTATTTCTATGGCAGGTAACACTAGTGATCTTACCTCTAATAAATGCTTTTAGGGTATCCCAAACTATTCCATTTGTAGCTGAGCCACTATTAATCTCAATAAATTCTCTAACCTCTTCCTTCAGGTTATCCATTACTTCGCTATCTGCCAGTATGGTGCGGTCTAAAGTCCACCTTCTTTCTTCTTTCTTCACACCTAATGCTGTTTTTAAGTGTTAAAATAACTGCCGAGTGATCTGAGAGGTGGGCCGCCTTATATCCAATATCCAAGATATCCTCTCTGAGGCTCCAATCTACTAAGAAGTAATCTATTCTAGATCTACTCCCGTATTTCTTATTATGAAAGGATGTGCCCTGTAAATTTCCTGCTCTTTCTCTCCAAAGATCACACAGAGTGTGCTGAGTCATCATGGCCTTTAGGAGTGCTCGTGAGTTAGGCGTCGGTGCTGCTCTGGTTCTGTTTGATTTGTCTAATTTTAGATCTAATACAATATTAAAATCTCCTGCCATAATTATTGGACCAGAGAATTCTAAGAGATTTGCAAACAGATTTTTTAGTGGTTCACAATCGTCGTGGTTTGGGCCATAGTAGCCTACTAACGTTAATGACCTATCCTCTACTTTGGCATCGGCTATAATCCACCTACCCCCTTTATCCACCCTCTTCTGTGACACCCATATTTTTGCTTGCTTTTTCACTATTATGGCAACTCCTCTTACATTCCCGCTCTGGTCCGTACATAGAACTTGTTGTACCCATCTTTGTTTTTCAAAAAGATCTACACATTCCTTTTTTAATAAATGTGTCTCCTGTAGGATCAAAATTTGAGCAGGAGAATCTCTAAGATATTGTAATAGCCTGTCCCTACGCCCCTTCACACGTAGCCCGTTAACATTCCAAGTTAGGAACTGAATGGACATATCTTTATTATGCTAGGTTTACTTAATTTTTCTGAGGTATTTGAGGATTTATTTTTTATTTTTTCCCATATGCTCCCCACCCCGTAACACCCTTCCACCTTCCCCCCCCACCCTACCCTGGAGAACCCACCCTTGCTTCTTCTTCTTGGACCAGATGTTAGTCCAAATTATTCTTTTACTCCGCTAGCACCCAGCCCCACTAAAAAATAACTATATGATTCTGTGTGTATTTGTGGTGAATACCAACTCATTACCTTACAACATCTACCCCCTCAACTACCCCCTCCACCTCCCTTGATGTTTTCTAACAGCTCATCTGCTTCCCTTGTGCTTCTTATCATATGCATTTTATTGTTATGCATTATTCGTAGCGATGCGGGGAATTTAAGTTGTACAGTTGCCCCTGTTTTTTTAAAGTCATCCATACGTTTGCCCAACTCCCACTGTCTGTCTAAGGTGGCTCGCGATAGGTCTGATCAAATTTCAAATGAGAAATCAGGGCCTTTCAGGGATTTTAGTTTTAATGCAGACACGAGAATTTTTTCTTTTAGTGCATATGTCTGAAAGTTAATGAGAATCTTTCTTGGCTTCACTTTACCCGGATTTTTCCTGAAGGGGTCTCTGTGTATTCTTTGTATGTCCTTTGCAATGTCCGCCTCACTCTCATCTACCTGAACTGAGGCTTTTATGAGAGCTACCACATAGGATTTTAAATCGTCCCTCTCTTTTCCTTCGGGTATATTCAGAATCCTCAGATTATTCCTTCTGGAATTATTTTCTAACTGCTCCAATTTTTCCTGAAGACCCTGCTCGTCCCTACGCAGTGCCTGGAGCTCCGTTTTACTACTTGCAAGGTCTTTTTTTAACTCCTCCACTGTATTCTCGAGTATTTCTGTCCTCTCAGATAGAGTGTCCAACTTCTTTTCTAATGTCTCGCAGAAGCCGCGTATTTCGCGCTGATTTGCTTCTGATACTGCAAATCCATTCCTGATGTCCGCAGTGAGTGATCCCAGCATCGCCTCCAGAGAGCTAACCGATGATTCCACCGGATTCCTACTATCAGGGTCTTTTGTGCTTATAACTGGTATATGCCCTCCATGGTCTTCGTGCTCTCTATCTTGAGTGCTATCGCCATTGCGGTTCTTTACTCCATCTAGAGTGACGGCTTTAACACTTTCTTGGGATTTACCCTGACCAGACTGCTCTCCACTCTCCATAGCTGTGGCTATACTGGCTATAGTGCCTCGACTGACTCTAGAACTCTCTACCTCAGCTTGTGATGGTCTTTTTAATGTTAGTACTGATGGCTATACTTTAAAAAAAGATCGCAGAGAGGGTGTAATCCTTAGTTTGGGGTCGGGGATCTCTTCCTTTTTTTTCTGCTTTTTTCCTTTTTTTTTCACTTCCCGCCTAGGTTTCTCTCTGGGCAGACCCCTTTGGAAACCTGAAGAGGGAGTTAGGCCAGACAAATCACCCAATTCCAATGGAGGAGTCTGCGTCTCCACAATATCTACAGACTCTACCCCCTTTTCAGCGTGGGCACCAGCTAGTAACTGCCCTCCTGCTCCACCAAAAGTGACCCCCGCAATAGCCCCCCTACCTTTTAGGTCCTGGCTTCCTCCGTTGCTAATGGCGGTGGCTGGCTGCTCTTCCTCAAACGGAGTTGTAATCACCAGGCCTCCAGTACGAGTGGCTGCAGCGTATGTGCTGACGCTGCCTGCACTCGCACGGAGGAAGCCTCGCGCTGCTGCCCTGCGGCTCTTCCTGAGCTCCAGGGCGGCCCTAGACCAACGCGGACTAGTGTCCGAATCTGGACGGCGGGTTAACAAGCCTGGGGCCGGCAACACCAAGAAATCAGAAGTGGTAAGACACATCAGGGCTTTAAAGCGACATAAGCGGCATTAGGAGGCGGTGGGATTGCAGTATTCACAAGCGCTGCGGCTGGGAGTCTCCGGAGCTCTGCGACCTGCGTGCTACGCGGCCGCCATGTTCTCCCCCATTGTTCTTTGTGTGTGAGATTTACGGAGGAGGAGGGAGAAGGGAGGATTATCCCTACCAGATATACAATACTACGCATGGGCTTTCCAATTAAAAAACTCTAGAATGCTCGCAAAGACACCAGATGGATCTATAATAGGCTTAATGTTCTCAGCAATGTTAAAAGAATGTAAAGCAGACGCAGATGGCTTTCTCTTTAAATTCGGAGACTTAAAAAAAAAAAAAAAAAAATCAAACTGAAGGTATTACAGTCGATGGCAAAAATGTGGTATCACATTAGACGTCTCTCGAAATTGGAATACTATTTCCATTTTGCCCCGATCTGGGATTCGCCAGGGACTCCAGAGTGCCTCAATGACAAGCTGGCGGTACCCATCAAAAACGCTGACCTAAAGATCTGGGAAGACCTGACCCGGGAGGGAAATCTGTTACCCTGGCAAGATCTAAACGGGCTGATGAAGGGTACCCTCTCAAAGTTTAAATTTCTACAACTAAAAAGCTGGGAGCAAAGCAAGAAATTGACATTAGGCGTAGGCAATATTTTAGAAGAACAATTGGTAACAAAACTACCAGGGAATAAGGAAGTTGCACTCTGGTATTGGCATATTCAGGACATTATGGACGGAGAGTTTACGCTGGCTGAGGAATTGTGGGGAAGCTACTTGCCGAGGGAGCAGCTGCAGAATATTTGGCAAGTATCTATGCGCACACTTTACCTCACTGTCAAACCTGCTTTTTTAAGGAGAAACCAGCTCTTTTCACTCCACAGGGCATATATATCACCCGAAAAACTATCAAAGTTGGGAAAAGGAAGCCGAACCAGCTGTGCTAAATGTGGTCTGGAAAAAGCAACAGACGTTCATATGTTCTATCAATGCCCTGCAATCAGAGTGTTTTGGGACAAAGTGGAAACATCTATGTCAGGTATCTTGGGTCAGCAAATGAAGGTAAGCCTTTCATTGGTTATCTTTGGAGTGGTGGATGGCCTTATGGGAGCTGTCAGAGATTTACTGTTTTATGCAATACTACTTGCCAGAAGAGAAATTTGTCGCAAATGGGTGAGTAGTATACCACCGCAGCATTCTGACTGGTTGGAGTCCCTTGTATATATGTCTAAGATGGACTTGTTAGGGAAAAAGTCCAAGAAGAAAGCCTTCTGGAATTTGTTGTTAGTACGGAAGGAGAGCCCGGAAGGGCTGTTGTAAAATTCGGGGGGTAATGTTGATATAAGATCACAATTCTGTCCAATGATTACACTGGCAAATCCTCTGGACTGCTATAGGGCCCCCCCAGTTGCCGGTGTAAGTTCACACCGTGAGAGAGAGACAGCCGCAGGAAGGATAATGTTCATTGTGGTATGCCCGTCAGTGGTCTTTCGATATAAGGGCGGAAAGAATGGACATTGGTTCTGAGGTGAATGAGGACAAAAAAAAAAAAATATATAAAAACAAAAAAAACAAAACATTGTGTTCTTATCATTTTATTTTTCCTTCTTTGCACTGCTAAAAGTAGTGGGGCGACGCCCCTCTGCCTTAGTGGAGGAGCCACCATTGGACAGAACAAGAGAGTGATTTTTGGTCACTCACAATACATGTAGCAAAAAACAAACTTACCACTTACTTCAACTTCATTTCCATGCTTGCGGTGGCAGAAGATTGGTTGAGGGGTCTGACTGGAAAGACAGGACATACATATTTGCTCTAGTGACACATGAACATTGCTCTAAGTGTCTTTCATTGATGCCATCACGTGAAGTAGTTTCATCTGAAAACATGCTTATTATACAAAAAGAAAACACTCTAAAATGTGTTGCACACATTCCTTTGTGCAAAAATATTTAGAGCATGAATGAAAAGGAGTTAGCAACTGTTCTGGGGGCTTCTTTTTTTTAATTTGCCTCTGCTTTTGCAGCCAGAGCAGCACATATACCGAAGTAACAGAAGCAGCTGGAAGCATGTACAGATTGTATTTTTAGGTCTGTCATTAGCCAGGACCTTTTGATTTTACTAACATTATATGTATAATATACTTAAAGGGGCTTTCAGACATCTCTCTTCATCCATTGATCTATTGTTGTGTCATTCACATTTCTGATTATGCCCTCTACAGCATACAGCAATGGGCAATGGAATAGCCTACTTCAGCCACTAGCTAAAATAACTTTGACTGCCTTTTGCTCTTTCACAAGGAACACACCCACACACAAGGTAGTCCCCTTTAGTGCCAGTGTTTTTGTTTTTACTTCATAATTACTTTAGTGTTGCCTTTGTGTTTAGAGCCTGATGTAATAGCAGGAAGCTTTTGTTGTGAGCACAGCTGTATCAGTTCTTGTCTTCTGCCACTGCTGTTGTAAATTTCTTTTGGATGGGGCCTCTGTTTATCTGACTCCTGCTATTTCACTGCATACCAAATTGTGTCCATTTGAAACTGTTCTATATTGTTATCCTCTTTTTACCATGCATGAAGTACACTTATCTAAATTCCAATATGATACACAAACCAAAAGCTTCAATGTTATAGGATGTGAATTCATAAGTGGACAATTCTGCAAGATACATTTATCCTGGACTCAGTTTCACCAAAGGTTCCTTAATATACATTGTCCAGGAAGAAAAACAGCTTTTGTTGTGTTTAGTTTGCATAACAGTTTTAACACTTTCACTTAAGCAGAAGTGGGATGTAATTTGGGTTTTAGTATTCAATATTTTATACTGTGACCCCTCGGAAAAAAAAGAAACGTATGGGTGCTTCAGTATCTGAAAATGTCATTAAAGTTATCTTCATGCGGCGTTAAGATAGTTCATTTAGATACTTTGGTGCCATAACTTATAAAGAATGTAATTATGTATACATTCACGAGCCAGGTAGACAGCTCATTAAAGTAGAATTCTTATACCTTTGTGTGCTGCTGAGATGGGTGAGTGGGTTGATTCTGAGTAAGCAATCCAGATCTGCAATGCAACATTTGCCCTTCTGATGCTGTGCATTCTATGAATGGTCAGCATTCTTTGTGTTTAAATGTATCTGTGAAACAAAGAGTTCATATGAAAATCTGCATGCTGCAATATCAATTGTGCACAATCTCTGGGACTAGTCTGAATAACGTGTAGAGAATAGAGCCTTTTGAAAGACATCAGTAAAACAAAAAGCAGCTCACACGAACTCTGAATATAAGCTCATGAGAGTGCTCTATCTATTTTTGCAACACAGTCAGTCTCTCTTTTTACTTTCCTTCTTGCTTTCTTTCTTGCCCTCTTTCTTTCTTGCCTTCTTTCTTTCTTTGCCTTCTTTCTTTCTTCCTTGCTTACTTTATTTTTCTTTCTTGCCTTCTTTAGTTTTTTGTTCTTGCCTTATTTATGTTTTTTCTTTCTTTTTAATTTCTTCTTTCTTGCTTTCTTTCTTTCTTTTTGCTTTCTTTATCTTTCTTTCTTTCTTTCTTTCTTTCTTTCTTCCTTCCTTCCCTCCTTTCTTTTTCTCACCATCTTTCTTGCCTTCTTTTTTTTCCATTGTTGGCTTCTTTATTTTTCCTTTCTTGTCTTGTTTATTTTTTCTTTCTTTCTTTCTTTCTTTCTTTCTTTCTTTCTTTCTTTCTTTCTTTCTTTCTTTCTTTCTTTCCTGCTTTCTTTCTTTTGTTTCCTTTTTGCCTTTTTTTCTTACCTTCTCTCTTTGTTCCCTTTTTTCTTTAATGCATTCTTTCTCAAAGACAAGAGGCTACTGGTCAGTGCCAGACCAATGAACTTTTTGGTTCTGTGTTAGCATAGACCATTTGATTTTACTACAATTATGTATATAACATAGTTACTCATGAGGGGTTTCAGTCAGATTTCATCCATTTATCTGTGGTTGTGTCATTCACATTTTTCTTACATCCAATCCAGCATGCTTGAAGGGGCATTGCGTCAGCCCACTTCAGTCATTGGTTGGCCTCATTACGAGTCTGCTACCCTTTTACGAGGGGCACATCTAATCACAAAGTAGTTCCCTTCAGTACCAGGGAGTACCATTGTAATGTGTACTTTTTAAGACCAAAAACCATTTTTGCCTTTAGCCAATGTTTTTTTGTTTAAATTGACAAGGGCCCAGCAGTTTCCTGAACAATAAAGTTTTGAAAAAAACATGACAAAACAAAACAAGAATTTCAAAAATGCTGGCAGCCAACACCAGACCTATTGGCTTTCCCAATGCTTGATTTAATTTAGGGTAGTTCAAGGGTTTAAGGTGCGCAGTATGAAGGTCACTGGTTTCAGTTCAAGCATGATGGCGCAATCTGCAAATAGAGCTATAAATCCTCAGAATTGGAAGGGTGGCAGCTCATGCACAGAGTATTGCATGAATAATCACAGAAATTTAATATATACGGTTTTATGCAAATTATTATGCTCACTTAGTAGTTCTCAGTTGACAACCTCTAACAAAACCTGTCAATGGTTGAGGGCTTTTTACTTGCCGCTTGCAAAAAAGTGTGGAAACCTGTTCAAATCAGCCCAGCATCACAGAGGCTGCACCTGGAGTATGGTTTAGAAGCTTTCACGGTTGATTCGTGGCACCCATCCTGGCTTGAACACAGCCTACCTGGGAAATGCCAGGCTGGGGCATAGCCAGTACACCATGTTCACCTACCAGATTGCTTATCTGAGAATACAAAGCTTCAGGTAGTGTGGCACCGATGTCCCTGAAGCCATGCCCCTGAATGCGCCGATGGCAGACAGTTTGACTTCTCGGATTCCTTCCTCATCCTTCAAGTCCATTGCTTTCGCAGTTGCAGGGCTGGAACAAGCTGTCTAAAATGATTTAAAAGGTTGCGGCCCTCTCTCTTCTTCCTTGAGGGTGAGCCTGCGAGTGATACATTTGTTTGAAATGAACAGTGGTCGATCGAGAATGAATTTAGCCAACAACTAGGGTGACCAGATCTCCTGGTTTCTGTGACCGGTCCCTGCTTTGAAGAGAGGGTCAGAGGGTCGGGTGAGCTTGCTGCTCCCTCTCTTGCTATACCACAGCAGAATGTAATTGTTTTGAAGACTACTCGGCTGTGCTGCTGTGTAATTCATGCCTCACAGCTGGGTGTAACAAGGGGTCAATCGGCATCTCAGGAGACCCTGGGCTAATGACAGGCTCATCACCCATAAAGGGCCAGATGTATCAAGCGTATTCCCATTCGCAAACGGGCCGATTCGCAGAATCAGCCCGTTTGCGAACGGGAAAAAGCCTTTTGGGATGTATCATCCCAAAAGGCATTCGCAAAATAGGCAATCGCAATTTTTGCGATTACCTATTTTGCGAATGCATTTAGGGAATCGCAATTTGCGATTCCTTAAATGCAATGCAGGAAGCAAGAAAAATTTGCGACCTGGCTTTAAGGAATTCCTTAATAGCGAATCGCAATCTGCGATTTGCTATTAAGGAATATGTAGGATTGGCAATTTTTTTGCAAATCCTACATACATTGCATTTTGCGATTCTTAAATAGCGAATCGGTAAAATTCGCTATTTGAGAATCGCAAAAGCAATTCTTGATACATCTGGCCCTTAGTGTCATTATAGCACGTGGGAGGGAAAGGAATTACTTCATGAGTTATTTGGCATATTTTTTTTGTAGACATGTAGCAGAGGGTGACCCAATTTTAATGCAAAATTACATTTAAAAAGCTCAAAGACAGTCCTTGGAAAATCGCGTAGCTAATTTTATAGATCCGTGTGCATCTCTCTGCCACCTTCCCATCGTCTCCCTAGTAGACACATATTGATGCTTTCTGATTTTATACTTTGCTTTCTGATACTTTAAAAAAAAAAAACATTTTTAATTGAGTCGTTGTAAATGCGCACTGTGCTTGTACATGGTTGGGCAGCAAGCATGTCATGGGACCCCTCCACAGGGTAGGATGGGCAATCAACAACATGAAAGAATATTTAAGCATTAGAAGGTGGTCCACAAAATCGGTTGTCCACCCCCACGGGAGTACAGCAGTGCTTAACAATGGTTACATTTCTGGAGCATGGCCTACAAACATGTGAACAATTCAATCCCAGCCCAACAATGATCCCACTCACCGCCCTCTTTTACCGAACTCCTGTGGTGTCTTGTTTCACGTAATAAATCGGTAGTGCAGAGGAAATGTGGGTGGCTAGTGCGGCGGGGTGTCTGTTCGCATGGGTTTGACCAGTGTGTTTGGGGACCACCTTGTATGGTTTATCCATCTCATCTCCCAGCCAGACTTTTTTTTATTTTTATTTTTTTATTAAGTTTTAGAAACATTACCATCATACAGTTATGAGATAACAACAATGAGTGGCTTGCTGCACTTACAGAAACGTGATCGCCACCTGTCGGCAGGTGTGGGTATATGTCCGTGACAGTGTAGAATCGTTATTGTTCCATGGAATTGTACACAACCTTAGTCATCAGCAGGCAGTTGTGTGTCCCGCATTCTCAGGTAGTCCAGCAGTGGTGCCCAGATATCTTTTGATCTCGAAGGTGGCGGCAGTTCCTCAGCATACAGTGACAAATTTTCTTTACAGTAAATTAAATCTTTAATCCACATCTCGGCCTTAGGAGATGCCCTGTCCTCCCAACACATTGCCACCCTTCGTTTTGCCATATTCAATGCAATTTTTATAAATCTACCAGTGACACCTTTAAGCTTAGGTATGATACATAGCAGGCATGTTTTAGGGCAGCACGGCAGCTCAACATTCGTCATACTCTTCAGCCTAGCAATCACTTCCGCCCAGAATTCCTGTACCCGCCCACAGTGCCATGCGAGGTGCATGAAATCAGCTCCCAAGACGCCACACCTCTTACATTCATCTGTTTCCCTAAGACCATACCTCCGTAAGCGGACAGGCGTATAATACGTTTGATGCAGGTATCTAAAGTGAATGATACGTAAATTTCCATTTGGGGTAAGGGCCTCAATTAGCTGACAGGTGTATTCCCACTCCTTCTGCGTGATTTGGGGCATCAGTTGTTCATTCCATCTGGCTAAACTGCTATCAGTGCCCGACCGGCATTCGTCTCTAGCTGCGCGATAGAGTTAAGTAATAAGTTTATGTCTCGTTGGGCTTAAAAGCAGTGTGTGTAAAGTGTGCAGCGTTTGAGGTTCGTGCGGGAAGGTGGGATAATGTGCCTTTACCGCTTCTTTTAGTCTGCGATATGTAAACAGGAACAACGTGATTTGTTTTGTATATAGTGTAGTCCCTCTAACGTTAAAAAGGTACCCTCCGGGAACTAATCTTGCAGCTTGTCTATGCCTGCCAATTAGAGTGCACGGGCAGCCCCTGTCTCTTGTGTGACCGATAGCGCCGCATGATGTGCAAGAGGAAGCAGAGGTGCATATAACGGTAACTTTGCCGCCAGATGACCCAGCTCATGCCACGCTGATATGGTGCAGTCTATGGTGTTGATTTCAGCTTTGGGAGTACCGCGCTTAGTGTGTGTGAGGATGCTTCTTAGAGGGATTGGGTGTGCATCGCCGTCCTCCACTGCTACGTGCGGTATAAACGTGTGGGAGTTGTACCAGAAGTGAGCATATTGTGCCTGAGCACACAGGTAGTATAAATGCAAATCAGGTACTCCAAAGCCGCCCTTTTTGTAGTCCAGTGTGAGTGTCCCCCAGCTCACCCTGGGTTGCTTCCCGCCCCAAACCAATTTCAGCAGTTGTGTGCGCAAATCCCTGAAGAATTGGCTGGTTAGCTTAAGGGGGATGTTATTGAAAAGATACAGGAACCGTGGGAGCACAACCATCTTGATGAGTGCAATCCTGTCTGCCAGCGACAGTGGCAAACCGACCCACCTCGTCACTTGACTCTCTATTTGGGAACATGCCCTGCCGTAGTTTTCTCGGATTACTGTGTCTGGGCAGCGGTGAACCCATATACCGAGATATTTTACGGGCTCGACGTCCACTCAAGGGGAAATTCCAGAGCATGCTGGACAGTACTTACAGTGAGAGGCACAGCTATCGACTTAGCCCAGTTTATAGCCAGGCCCGAAAAGTGCCCAAAACGGATATATTTGCGTAGGATGGGCTCCAGATACGTCTGGGGCTCCCTGACATACAGTACCATGTCGTCCGCGTATAAGGATATATTCACTGGTCTCAGTGTAAACCTGAGGGCTGACGCTCTGTGGCGTTGTCGGATAATACAAGCCACGGGCTCCAGCAGCACTGAAAAAAGGAGAGGCGATAATGGGCACCCCTGTCTGGTCCCTCTAAGGATTTTTATGGGTTCCGAGGTCTGTCCCTCAATCCGTATTCACGCTACTGGGTCAGTATATAGCAGTTTCACCCATCTGCAAAAGTACATCGGGAGCCCAATTCTGCCTAGTATTTGAAACATGTAGCCCCACTCGATGGAGTCAAACGCTTTGGCCGCATCGAGCAGCACTGCCACCGCCTGCAATTCCGGGTTCAATATGTGGAATAGGGAAAAAATGGTATGCAAGTTGTATGAAGTGGATCTTCCCGGTATAAAACCAGATTGGTCCGGTAGGACCATGTTCGGGAGTAAGGATTGACGCCTAGTAGCAAGTATTTTTGCCAGTATCTTCGTGTCGGTGTTAATGAGCGACAGCGGGCGATACGAGTCGCAGCGAGATGGTGGCTTGTCTTTTTTAAACAAAGCAATGATCAGAGCCTCACGGAGTGAGGGCGGCAGAGAGCCCGTATCGTATGCCTCCTCAAACATTGCCAACAAGGAGGGCATCAGCTCTTCCGCAAATTCCTTATAGAATTCGCCCGTAAGCCCATCCGGGCCCGGTGCTTTTCTGTTGGGGAGGGCCTTAATCACATCTTTAACCTCGTCAGCTGTTATCGGACGGGCCAGATATTCTTGCTGCGCCTTGGACAGCCAGGCTAGTGCAATATCCTCAAGATATTCGTGCAGACTAGCAGGGTCTGCTGCGCCCCTGGAGGTGTACAGCTCAGCATAGAAGTTGCGAAACTGAACAGTGATGTTGTGTGGTGAGAAGTTATCCACCCCCATGTCGTCAGTGATATGACTAATTGTGTGGTGTTCGTGCCTCATCTTGATTTTAGCTGCAAGATTATGGCCCGGTCTCCCGCCCTCCCCGTACGCCCTAGCAACATGCCTTTTTGACAAATATTTCCCTTCATCTGCCGCTAATTCATTGTATTCTGTCACCGCTTCCTTAATTTTCGCAAGCGTGCCAGAGCACGGAGCAAGCTCTTGTGCCCTTTCAAGCTGCTTAAGCTTCTTTTCCAAACTCGACAGCCGCCCTCTAATATCCTTTAGGATGCCTGCATTGGTACTGATACATGTCCCCCGAATCTTGACCTTAAAGGCCTCCCAGAGTGTTGCTACTGCACTAACTGATCCCACATTAAGAGTGAAATATTGTTATATAGCTTCCCTGATCGTGGCCGTGTATGTTGGATCCAGTAGGGCCTCGGCTCTAAATCTCCATGTGAATTGACGAGGGACCGTATTTGGAATACAGATCGTGAGCACGACCGGATTGTGATCCAACAATGTTCTAGGAAGCCTGGCCACAGCTGTCACCCATGCATTAATCCCGGCGTTGGTAAGCCAATAGTCTAATCTCGACCAACTCCCGTGCGCTGTGGATATACAGGTGCCCTCCAATGTATTGACGTTTCATATTCTCCACGCGTCAATTAGCCCTAGGTCTTCCATACCCGCTTTGCTGACATGAGCGGCTTTGGGTGAGTGCCCCCGCTGCGGGCTTGACTTATCTTTAGAGGGGTCCAGTTGTGTATTGAGATCCCCTCCCCATATTATTTCGGAATCTGGTCCCTCCCGCAGCACCGTCAGTAAGTCCTCATAAAACTTGGGGTCGTCCGTGTTAGGCCCATATGTGTTCACTATAGTGAGCAATCCCCCATGAAGTTTACCATGTACAATAGCATACCTGCCGTTGCTGTCTATAGTTGAGTTGAGAACTATGAAGGGGGTGCCTTTTTTGATTAGTATGGCTACTCCTCTTGCGTAGGATGAATATGATGAGGACAAACGGTAGCCCGCCCAGTGAGCGCCCATCCTAGCTTCGTTTTGTTTAGTCAGGTGTGTTTCCTGAAGAAGAGCAACTTTAATTTGATGTCTATCTAGGTGGGCTAACACCTGTCGAATCTTCTTTGGGCAGTTCAGCCCACGTACATTCCATGTCATACATGCTATGGAGGCACTATCAGTTTGTGCTACCCCTGCCATTTAACACACCAAAAGTGTACAGTGTTTGTGGATGCGACCAGATACATAAAAGAAAAACCACATGCTTCCAGCAAGTCACATAATTGTCCCAGGAAACGGCAGCCCACCCTAGCCCACCCACATCAGCATCCCAATTATGCTGAGGACAGTGTTCCCCAATACCCCACCCCAACCCTAGGAACCATCTAGAGAAAAAGATTGCAAAAACGGGGATCACCCAGTGGGGGGTCATTAGGAGCCCGGACTCCCTCCTCACCGGAGGTGGCCAGGCAGTTCAGAGTACTAGTCGATCCCATTGCAAACATTGATAAGTCAACATCAAGGTCAAGTGCCCAGGGCAGATACTTATCAAAGAGTGGCCTCCATCTTCAGTCTGAGTCCGCCGGGTCCTGTGAGCGCTGAGACCGTGTTCTCTTTTGCGCCGTTTTCAAGAAGTTTTGTACAGCTTTGGGGGTGTTGTAGATTTTCTGATGCCCATCATACTCAATTCGCAGCCTTGCCGGATATAACATGGCATACGTGATGTTGGCCTTCTGTAGTTGCTTTTTGACCGCAGTAAATTCTTTTCTCGCCACCTGAACACTGGCCGTGAAGTCAGGATAAAAGGCAACCCGGAATCCCTGGTATTGCAATTCAGCTTTCTCGCGGGCCTGCCGGAGCACCGTATCGCGGTCTCGGTAGTTTAAGAGCTTCGCAATCACCGGTCTAGGGGGTGCGCCCGTTGGTGGTCTGGGTGCTAGATTTCTGTGGGTGCGCTCGACCACGAACATTGCTGAAAGGCAGTCATGGCCAAATAGATCAATGAGCAGTTGCTCCACGTACAGCTCCATCCTGCCAGTGTTGGTGGTCTCCGGAACAACCCAAGATTCGGATGTTGCAGCGCCTAGAACACACTTCGAGGTCTTCTTCTAACCGCATGGATAACCTTCAAGCTTTGCTGCCTGACAAAGAAGTACATTTGAGTATCCCGCCCTACTCTCCCACTCTTCCATTTATCTCTGGAGGTCTAATAAACCTACGCAGCCAGAATGCGGCTGTCCGAGGCCCCCGCAGGGGGCCACTAAAGAGGGCAGCCCTCTAGTGCCTGCGGGGCACCCCACACCCCCTTATGGGCAGGGACTCAGGCGGAGTCCCCCCCCTTTGTGGCGGCGCGCAAGGCGAGCGTCACTTCCTGTGCGCGAGGACAGGGGGAGGGGTATATATGCCTCCCCCACCATCTGGATGCCCTCTTTCGCGCGCCGGACACGCCGTCTTGTGGTTGCCCCCTCTGTCGTCGTTGCGGTCGTTTGCAGGAGCTGCTTACAGTTGCGGTGAGTGTTGATCCGCCCCACCTCCCCCCGTACCCTCCATTGAGGCGGGGATGCGTGACCAGCCCTGGCTGGGCGGTGGTCCGCTCTTGGAGGGGGGGGATCAGTCAGCTCCGAGAGGGCTCCGATAGCGGCACCCTTCCCAGGCCGGAGGCCAGCACTGTGCCGTCTGGCGGGTGGGTGGGCGGGCGAGGGGGCACGGAGCGGGAGACATACCGAATGCTTCCCGGCTTGGGCGTGCCTGCCCGATTTGGGCTCAGGGGTTTTGGTTGAAGGTGCCTGCTTGCTGCCCATGGGGTGGCCTACGGGAGGGGGGCTGCTCTCGCTCCCGTGGTGGCAAGGTCATCTTTGACTGGCAGAATCTTTAGCGAATGTAAGGGGGGAGAGCAGGCGATGCATCTGGGGCGGCCCATTTGCCGGGGCCCGCTCCCTGCCCGCATGGGCCTTCCTCCCCCGGTCTAGAAGAGAGCGTTTTCATCCCCACCTTGGCACCCACGCCCCACTTCTCAAAAAATTAAACGGCACTGTAAATCCATAGCGCACCTTTCCACACGCGATTGCCGTGTGTGATCTTGGCCATGTAAATGGCTCTTCGGTGCTGCAGGGATCGAAATCGTTACCCCTAGGAGGTCCGCATCAGTGCGCCGGCCAGCGGGGGCCCTAGACATGACGGCAATTACCCCGCGTTGTGTCCTCGGGGACGAGGGGCTCGTGCGGAGTGGTTATATCCTAGAGGGGGTGTCCTACCTAACGGCGATGCCTGCGGCAGACCAGGCCCACGTGGGCCAGTCGCAATGGCGGGTCACATGGCCGGAAGGGCACCGGAGGTTGAGAATCACTGGGGCAGACCTTCGGGTACTGCTCGGGGTTCCGCCTGCTGTGCCGGTAGCGCGGTGCCTTCCCGGTTTCGGGCCAGGTGGCTGGCGCTTCCAGAGCGGGTGGGGAACATCAGGGTGCCCCCCCTCCCCCCCTGGGGTCTGTGTGTAGCGGCAAGCTTGCTCTCGGGCTCAGGCGATGCGGGACGCCCTCGGCCATTGGCTGGCGACACGTTCTGGAGGCCTCACGCGGCCGGGGCTTCTGGGGTCAGCACGACGGCGCAGGCTGGGCTGCCGGGCATGGTGCTGCAGCAGGCTGGGGGGTGTACCTGGGTCAGCGAGACCGTGGGCCCGTTTCGAGCGGGGGTTTCGGCCCCCGCCCGCCAGTTGGTTGTCAGGGCTGGGGGGGCCCCGACTCAGCTCCCTGCGCGGGGTGCTCAGCAGGGCTGGGGTGCACCGGCAGCTGAGTTGCATGGTAGGGAGGGTGGACTAAGTGCGGGAGCGCGGGATTACAGCCTCAGTCTCTCCACTGGCATTGGTCCGGGCCCTGTTGGGTATTCTTATCGGGCATCTTCCCTGGCTGACGTATTATTTCCAAGTGCGGGCGAGCCCGGCCACACGGCTGCGGCTCGCGGCGGGATCGGTGTAGCGCGTTGGGGGGCGAGGGGGCGGTGAGGCAAGCGGGTCTCCCTCTCCCTCCTGCGGTCTTACCCTCCGGCGGTGTCCATCTGAGGGCCACGGGGCGGGGGGCAGTGAGCACCGTGGCGCATTGGCAGTTGCGGGGGGGGCAGTCCAAGAATTGTTGCGCGCGGTTCAGACCACGGCCCCAGTGTCGCTCGACGTCCCTCCCCCCCCCTGCCATGCATGGGTGGGCTGCGCCGGGCCCGTTCAATTTGGGCGACTTGCAGTTCCTGGCTCGTCCCCTGCCCAATAGTAGGAACCACTTGCAAGACAAGTGTTTAAAGGGATTTACAAATTGTGTTTAAAAGGCAGACAGGATTTCGCAGCAGATGACATACATGTGCTGACTCTTATGGTCTGTTAGGGAATGTACCCGTGTGCGTTCTCCGAGCGCCAAGGGTTTGGTGCATAGCCGTTGTTTATTTTCAATTGCCTAAATCAATAGGCTAAATCCCATGTGGCTGCTGCCATATCGCGCGATCGCATTAGGATGCCGCGGGTGGGGGCTCCATGGGGTACCTTTCCTGCGCTGCGCGCTAGTCACGCTTGGGGGACGAGCTGGGCACTTGCTGCCACATGTGTGGCTAGCGCGGCGTGCCGGGCCATTGCGGGTTGGTCCTTGGGTGCTGCCTCCGCAGCACACAAGCAGTGTGTTGAAGTACCAACGGTGTCACGAAGGGCTACTTCGTTGACAGTGTGCAAAGTCTTTTAAATAAAGAGCTGCGTTTACTATTACTTCCGCTGGTGCACTGAATTGAATGCCTTTGTTAAGAGTTCACGCCTACTGCTGCCGAGGCTGTATACATGCAGGATCAGAGGTGTCAGTATTGGGAGGTCAAATGTTGCAGGCAGGACCGAAGCAATAACTGCCCGTGTGAAGGACTCACAGACTCTCTGAGCAGGCCTCTCTGAGCGTTCCGTTTTTGCGTGGTCTACTAAACCGTGGCTTTCTTGTTAAGGAATCAGATGTTGCTCTTCTGAGGTATTATACGCCTCCCATTAGGGACTAAGAGACAGATTGCAATATTAAGCCAGAGGCGGTCTCTATTAGAGAGTAGAAGGATGCCTTTTGAGTGTATTCGAGGCACTCTGTGTGTGAGTCCAGGCTGCCGGTAGAGAGTCAGCGGCTGTCTTATCAAGTCACAAGGCCAGTAGGTATTATGGAATCCGGCCCGGCTGGGCCGTAAACAAGCATGGGTGGGCCATGAAGATCAGTGGGATGGGCCAAAATCAACAAAGTATTTGATGGGGCTGATATTTTCGATATTGGCATCTGTCTGCGTTTGACAAAATACCCCAAAAATTACATACTTCCCTTTCGTTGAAGGGCTTCTGGCTTTGGAGAAGGGGAGGGACGCTGCTGTTAAAATAGGGTAAGATGCTGAACTTTAAGGTGGAAGCATGCTCCTGGGCATGGGCACCGGAGGAACTGTGCCTGCTGCCATAAAACAGCCTGGGCAGAGTGCTGCTTGCGTGTTCGCGGGTGCCTGGCTCGAACAGGTTTCGTTTTGCTTTTCCCAACAGCCTGTTTTGCGTATGCTCTGGTGTCTGAGGCAGCTTTGGTTTGCGAGGCGAGCTCGGGCTCGTTGAGGCGGTTGGCACACACCTCCTGGTGTGTGCCACTGGTTTGGGCTTGAAATCTTCTTGGAAGCATTTTCAATTTTCCCCCAACTAAACCATAGTTCTTATTTACGCATGTAACCAACAACCATTGACAATGTCAATAGCTCCGGCTTGCTGTAGGCGTAATGTTACGGGTGAGAAAGTGTGGCAATGGGCTACTAATGCTAAATTACAGCATCAAGTTTACCTGTTTAATTTGACCGGGTGGTTTCTGGTGCGCTGCACGTCACTTAATTGTCACATCGGCGCTTGTGACAGTCTGCCACGAGTTGGCGCTGTCTGTCTATTTTAGAGATGACCACAACAGGCATTGATTAATTCAATTTACATTAAAATCACTATTGCCTGCTGCCCAAGCCATTCTTATAGCTTTGAGGGCTTGGAATAGGCGGAATGGTCATGCTTGCACGAGTGTCAGGGTTAGTAGTTGTGGTGTTACTAGGATTGGCAGCACGGCAGGGGCAAGGTGTGGTGCAAAAGGAAGTGGCCGCCTGACGTGAGTCCTGGCATATAGTGGCACAAGTGTCAGGTTTTCTGTAGAACGGCCTTGCTGTAGTGTAGCGCGGGCGAATGCTGATTCTAGTTTCGCGCAATATTGGGCGTCTCTATGTATGTGTCGCCGTGAACAGCTCTAGGTCAGAACTTGTGACTCCGCCTTCAGTTGGTGCTGCAGTGCGTCTGCCTTGGCAGTAACCGGACAGGGTGCCCTGGGTGGGACAAAACAGTATATCAGTTTGGGGTTGATTATTGGTGCATTAAACCAATTTGTACTGCCACGGTGCCATAAAGTGGGAAGGCCACTTGGGGGCAGTGTTTCTCACTTTGGCTGAAAATGAATGAATAATGTCTTCATTCACTAATACCGATAATGGGCATTGCTCCAACCTTTTCAGCACGGTAGACCAAATCGGTTTGATATGTCTTTTGACTTTGATGAGCGATTCGTTCAATGTTTTTGTTTCATAGAACTATTTTCGCAAAATTTTTAATTCAGTAGTTTTGGATGGCACCTATGTCCCAAATCCAACACTATTTCATTGACGAGCTGGTGACTCGCATTTAAGGGGATGTCCATGGTTCTTTGCGTGGCTAATTAATGTTTCCAGTACACAAAGACACCCGCTGCTTAAGGCCTCATGCTCCTATTGCTTCAGCCTTGGTTTGGTCGTACCATAAGGGGGGCCAGTCACTTACGTATAAACCGTCGGTTGGCTGCGTTAGAAAGACTTTTCTCACACCTGAGATTAGCTGGAGCCCCTATAGCGGAGAAATCGGAGGAGAACTGGACAGACCACTGCCTCCAGTGGGCCGGCTGTCCACCGGTTCTTGTTCAAGACTCTGTCTCATGGCGCCCGAGTTAAATCGTGGAACAGGTAGGTTTCAATTGTTTCAATATCAGTTCTGTCTGGGCATTCGACCCAATCGGTGTCGCGAGTGACCACTCAGTTGGTCATTGTTTCTCTGCCCCCACCCCCCCAGCACACGTGCATGTCAGGGGGCCAAGGTGGGACACTCCAGAGAGGTCCACCTTCTCTTTAGTTTTGTTGGTTTCGAAGTAGGCAGGAACTGTACTTCTCCCCTCAATGGGCTTTAAACCGTAGAGGGTTCCTCTTGGATGTGGCACGGCTGTGTCCGGCTGTCCTTTTGTTTGCTTATATCGATGTGCGGTTCTAACTTAGTAGTATGCCCGGGTTGCAAGGATGGAATTCGCACGTTCTTTCACCTTTACCAGAGTCGCCTGTTTGCCCCCTGGGTGTATGTCTGGATTGCGGTATTATGGGTGTTACTGGTTTGTGGCCGATTTTAGGGGAAGTGGCCCCATTGGCTAGTTCCTGCATGATGCGGAGGTTTCCTGGCGGTTTCTTAATTGGCACTAATGCTTTAGACCTCTATTCTGTTCCACGAGTCCTCGTAGTGCCCTCACTAAGTGGGAGGATATTGATAAGTTGGATACATGGCATCTAGTATTGGGACGATCGCCAAACCTCACGTGCGCCTTACAAATCCAGGTTCAGCCTTATAGGATTAGTGGAGATATCCCAGCAGATGGTATTTTGTTGACCACAAAGGCAGAACGGGTTGTTATGTCGCCTATGTCATGGAATTGGATGACATCTGCATAGCAACAGGTGGATAGCGCATTGGGTGCTTGTGGCACATTTGATAATGGTGCAGGATAATTATTGTTTTACTCTAGGAAACGGGGATCTTATGCCCAGGTTCTGTCTTTCTTTGCCGTCGGTTACCAGCCCAATGGTGGGGAAGTACAATTTTACACTTACTCTGGGCAATTACAACGCAAAGAGAGGTGCTGCGAAGGCAATGCCTCGGCCCCTGATGGACTATGTTTAATTTTAGTTGTGTGGGAGTGGGGCTCGCAAGCTCGTCCTGTCTTGCTATGTCTGGTCGATGCAGCTAAAATGTGCCCTCTGCAAACAAGGGCAGGTTACAGGTCGCTTCAGTTAAGACATATTCACCCGCACGTTAGCCAGGGCAGCAGGCGGGTTGTGGTAGTTGTCATCTAACAAGTGTGCTGCGGTGCAAAAAAGTTTGGTAAACACTGCATTGGAGCCAAATGGCGACAGGCTATTATAGACCATTTGGCATTCCCAATATTCAGGAAACGGCAGGTATTTGCACATAATGTTCCCCAGGGTATTATAGACCATTTGGCATTCCCAATATTCAGGAAACGGCAGGTATTTGCACATAATGTTCCCCTCTGGTTCCCACAGACTTTTCTACCCCCTGGGTTATCCTTCTATGGGCTAGAACCAGAGACTGGAAGGGGCATTTTCTGCAACCTGTGTCCCAAATACGTTGATAGTCAACGCTGGTGTAGATGTACCTTGAAGGGCATGATTACTCCTTGGGTTGTCCCAAAAATTTGGGGTCAAACTGGGTTGGAGTATTAAGTCCACAGTCCTTAGGAATCATCCAGCATTCCTTCAATCCAAGTAAGGGCAGTTAGCGTTACATAAGTATCAGTGAGTGGGTAACATACACCGGTTATTCAGCGACACCATGCCCCGGGGCACGCACGCTTCACAAAAACACAGAGCTGCAACCAGAAAGGTGCCAAGTGGCAGAAACCAGTAAATAGGTTTAATATATGTGTGTCTCTGGCCTTACAGCTGTGTGGAGCCGGTCTCATTTAGAGGTACGCCCAGGTGAAAATTGGGTGCTTCTTAAGGTTCTCATGACCAATGCGGTTTGTGGTATCTCCCAGTGGATCCACTGAAGGTGTACTGCAGCTAAACATGAAACTGGGAATCTGGGATTCCGACACGTTTGCGAGTTTAAGCAACCAGGGTCAGAGATGGTTAGCAGGTACTGGCATCTGTGATCCGACTGCAGTTAAGCAAGCGGGGTGCGCTGCATAAGTTGCCACTACAGGAAATGGTGAGGTGTCGCCAATAGTGGGCACAATACATATATGGTTCAAACCAGATTTGACACCAATAAGGTGTTCACCAGGATTTAGCAATCATAAGGGTCTGTGCAATTGTCTGGTCAACGGGGCGAAGTAAGTGCACCCCAGAACCAAGGGTAGGTGACCTGTTGCTGCAGTTAAGCTCAAAAGCCCCACATGGTCAGCTATATTAGCCACACTGGATGTGGACGCTGTCAGCCAACCTAGCGTGCTGCTGTTCCAATAAAGGGGAAAACAGGGTGTCAAGCACAACAGGCTACTATGCAAAAAGAACATTTGGCACGTCCAGTGTTCAACAAAAATTATAATTTTACGGAGCAGGTAATTTTCCACCGCTGGGGCTGCTCAGGGTGGACAGTGTGAACCCCCTATCTGGGAGTATTCTAGGATGGGGGTAAAGTAGGACTTAGTCAATCCTTAGTGTTAGGCACCATATTGCAGACAGTGCGCACTGTATTAAATCAGACAGATTCTCTAAGCTGGTATGCCTAGGGGGTTCCACCACTGAGGGAGCTGAGCGGGCCAAATTCCCATAAGGAATAAGGGATGCATGGCAAGGGCAGGAGGGCACCCTTGCTCATTTTCACATACTTCTAGTTATGAACATTCCTGTGCGTCATGATTTAGAAAGCAAAGGTACTGTTCAAATGTTAAGGATAATCCTTCTCGCCCTAATAGCCAAAGTAGGCAGGCGGGTTGTGGGAGCGGTCACCTAACAAGTGGACTGCTGTCCCATAGATGGGGACACAGGTGTTCAGGCACACACGATGCTAGAAGGACGGCAGCTAGGTAAGAGCAGCAAATAGATGAGGCAATGTGAGCCATGGTGTCTGAAACCGTCCCGCCCAGAGTTGGCACGGGGCTGAGTCATGTGATGCAGTGGAACTTTCCCCCATGGGGTGAATAGTTCTTGGCACAAGTTCACAGGCTAAAATGGCCTTTTGTTTCATCAGACACTAGCTGATCCAGGCTAACGTCAAGGGCATTGTGATATAGATGGGGTTCATCTATCACCAGTAGGGATGGATCTCTTCCTTCTAGACTTGCAGGAGGCTCTAGAGTTGAGAGGTTGCAGGTAAGACCATAGCTGTTTGGTGGGGTGGGCTCTGGCGGCGACGGTGGCCACCTCCAGAGCTGTGGCGGAGTTACAGGGCGTACTGGAAGCAAAAGGGTACAGAAGGGTACCTCTGCGCAGCACAATAGGGGTGCCAGAGCCAAATCCCAGGAGCCTCATGGGAGGTTCCTGGAAAACCGTGTCGGTGCACCGTTAGTCCTTCGGGCGGTTGTGGGCCTGAACAACCGGGGGCTTGACTTGCTACGCTCCGCCCTGAAAGGGGCGTGAGTAATAAGGGACCATGTGTCACGTGATCCGGGAAGAGGATCACCAGAAGGGGCAGCACAGATGGGGTTGCCCCAGTGCTGCTTGGCTCATCAGGCGGGCAGGCGGCCCAGATGGTTGCCTGCTCTTGGATCGCCCGTAAGATAACCCACCATATTACATAACGGTGTATGTAATAAACCTGCAGCAATTTTACCCAAACAGAAAATGTGTGGTGTGTTTATTTATTAGCATGCATGCTATGTGTGGTGGGGTGGGGAGTGTTGCCAATGGTGGTGCTATGCGGCTGTCCGAGGCCCCAGCAGGGGGCCACTAAAGAGGGCAGCCCTCTAGTGCCAGCGGGGCACCCCACACCCCCTTATGGGCAGGGACTCAGGCGGAGTCCCCCCCCTTTGTGGCGGCGCGCAAGGCGAGCGTCACTTCCTGTGCGTGAGGACAGGGGGAGGGGTATATATGCCTCCCCCACCATCTGGACGTCCTCTTTCGCGCGCCGGAGACGCCGTTTCCCACCCTACCGCTTACCCGGCGTGGTTTGTGGCAGGCAGGAGGCAGAGAATGTTGTAATGTTGTCTTTTTTCGTTGCAGGCGGAGTTACAGGGCGATCTGGAAGCAAATGGGTACAGAAGGGTACCTCTGCGCGGCACAATAGGGGTGCCAGAGCCAAATCCCAGGAGCCTCATGGGCGGTTCCTGGAAAACCGTGTCAGCGCCCCGTTAGTCCTTCGGGCGGTTGTGGGCCTGAACAACCGGGGGCTTGCCTTGCTACGCTCCGCCCTGAAAGGGGCGTGAGTAATAAGGGACCATGTGTCACGTGATCCGGGAAGAGGATCACCAGAAGGGGCAGCACAGATGGGGTTCGCCCCAGTGCTGCTTGGCTCATCAGGCGGGCAGGTGGCCCAGAGGGTTGCCTGCCCTTGGATCGCCCGTAAGATAACCCACCATATTACATAACGGTGTATATGACGTGCAGGGCATACTCCTATCTCAACTCCAGGAACATTTGAAAAGAGCGGTCCACGCTGTGGTGATCTCCATATTCGAACTCGGCAGCTCCTAACTGGAGTCCCTCAATCGTGCCTGGATTTCACCGGCCACCTCCTTTATAAAAAAATGGATAAAATCTCCCCATTCCCGCACAACTACACTGGCTTCTTCTAACCGCATGGATAACCTTCAAGCTCTGCTGCCTGACAAAGAAGTACATTTGAGCATCCCGCCCTACTCTCCCACTCTTCCATTTATCTCTGGAGGTCTAATAAACCTACGCAGCCAGAATGCCCACAGACTGCAGGGCTCTGAGTCAAAGTGTATTTCGCACAGATTGACCTGCTACTTCTCGGCTACTTCAGCATGTAACTCGCTACCTGGAAATATCACAACTCGACACTTGCTCCTAATTTTCAGAAAGCAGCTAAAACATATATCTGTTCCCTCTACTCTAGAATTAACGGGTTTGCTGCAACCCTATATGCCCCCTGTACAGCTTTCCCCTCGGTCCCCTCGTCTATTTCTGCTCTCAGGTGAGGTTTTTCTATTCGCTCTGTCCTCGCCTCTCCTCTTAACCCGTTACAGTTACTGAGGTTGCTTTTAATGTAAAGTGCCTTAATGCCTCCGGCTGGTAACTCGCTATATAAGAACCTCAGATAAAGAAATGGAGGGGAAGAGGCGCTCTGGTACACAATGAAACTCAACTGGACAACGAAAGGACTGGGGGTGGGTTTGGACATACATCGTCATCCAACGAGGTATAAACAAAGAGCACGAGGGACTAATACATTCATCGCCACTTTAGTGCATGGACGTAAAAGATAAAAAGTTCAGCAACTAATCAGGAATCAGATAAACACGCCATGGTATGTAGAAAGCTCAGACGGTCATGGTAAGCTAAAAACATCTAACTGAGAGGCAGATGAAATGCGTGTACTTGGCTATGTTTTTGACTAATGGTATAGCACCCCTAGCCAATGACTTGACTTCTTGACGCTGAAGAGGGTAAGGTGCCTAGTCACATGTGACCACGCAGCTAGGCAGAGGAGGCATGGGAGTTAAGATATACATTCTCACCTGAACTGAGTGACAGAGGCGGGGGACTTCAGCATCACAAGGTTGCACATTTGGAGGATTCAAAAGAAGACAAGGTGCTCACCTGGGGGCATATTAACAAGCCGGCGATAAAAAATTATCGCCGCTTTAGCGTCTGTTTTCAGACGAAAAGCGGCGATAATTTTATCGCTGTATTAGCAAGGTCACGCTATCGCGTGAATCCTTGCCCTATCGCCTCTTTCCCATAACGCCCATCCTGCATCTCTAATGAGATGCAAGGTGGGCGTTACTGGCGTACCCCAGATGGGCTACGTTGTAAATATCGCCGATGTGCACATCGCGATATTTACAAGGCAGCCCACAGGATGATAGCAGACGTTAGATTTTGGCGAAACGGCCGTTTTCGCCAAAATCTAACGTCTGCTATTATCCCGACTTAGCCATCCCTAACATAGGGGTGGATTGTGCTGATACGACCACAGGGTCGTATCAGCAGAGTTATCGCCGTTTTGCAGGGAACATCGCTGGAAAACCAGCGATGTTCTCTGCAAAACGGCGATAACCTCGCTATCTCTGGAATTTTTATCGCCCTGGAGAAGCGTGTTGTTAATAACGCGCTACCAGGGCGATAATTTCCGGAGATAGCCAGCGATAAGATATCTATCGCTAAGCCCGGCCAGCGATAATTATCGCTGGCCGTTGATAATATGCCCCCTGGTTTGTTACATCTCGGCGAGGAAGCAGGTTTTTATCGTTGCTCATGTCTCCTCAAGGGAGATATGAGCATGAAAACAAGGCCCTTAGAAGGATGAGCAGATGTGGAACCACTCCTGATCCTCAGGGGCCATGAGGCAGCTGCAAGCTCTCAGCACAGAGCAGTGTAAGTATTTTAGGTGCATAGTTAATAAATACAAGTGCAATACAGAAACTTTAAGAATACATAATAGTACACGGTTAAATTGAAAAAAACATGATAAAAAGGACTTTGCATCAATTAAAATGACTTTAAACCATTTAAAAAGAAACGCAGACTGGTCTGCTAAAAAGCCTATGTGTAAATAGTGCAATCATGTAAGCCGGATGTACCATATTATCAGTGTTCCAGCCACCCTTACGGTAATGGCCCAGGTCCACAATGTGCAATCTCTCTCAGCAGAGAGGGGACTCGTGCTCCCATGCTGCAAAGGGTGACGCTCTGCACCACAGTTTCTCTTCCAGTAGCATTCAGCCCTCCTCCGCAGACTCTATGACTGATGCGGTCAGCTTTACTCCACAGCACTCCTCATGGCGCAATCAACCATTCCTCATACTATGTTCTGTGCTAGAACAACCACAAGAGCAGACCTCTTAGCCATTTGCCACAATTGGAGCACTCATAGGTTGCTTTAGAGGTTGCTTGGTGGAATTTCAGTCTGCTTGTGTGGTGGACCAAAGCATACTCCAAATTGTTGGTGGAAATTCGACATCATTTACAGTTCCCTACCTAGTGCCATGGGTGTTTGCAATAAAGTGGTTCTCTCTAGCATGGGCAGAGCCTTTTCTGAGACTAAGCCCCCCACGTGCATTTCACGAATGGCAGAAGCAGGTGGTGGAGTATCTTCCAAATGCTGTGCGCCAAAGTGGGGGTGAACTGTCGTTGCATAAACATATTTTGTCTCCCCTACCATAAAGGGGGTGTTGCCTAGCATGTTAGGGGCACCATGCTCACGATTTTGTGAAAGTCTGCCACACTTTCCATGGTTGTATATTCAACAGGGTTCTAACAGGGTGTAATTTGAATACCAATTCAAAATTACTTCCAGGTATACAATATTTATAGCACACATCTGTGAATGACATTGAGAAATAAAGTAAGCAAATTGCATTGAAAGAATATAGTAAACTTTTTTTTATCTACAAATATTTCATAAGCAGATCATAAATAGTTATAGTGCTCCAAAATCATCCATCAGTGAGCATGAAAAGTGATAGTGACATTTGCAAACCTAAGAACTGAAAATGTGTGTGAAAAACAAGGAAAGCCGGAGAGACTCCAAAATTTGATGCAAAGTGAAACATTTTTATAAATGTCCATTCTACAAGCATGTATTGCTCTAAAGAACTTAGGGGCTCCTTTATAAGCCCTGTGCACCGGCGGAACGTCACTTCCTCAACGATAGGGTCCAAACAGTCTCCATGGGCACATTCCATTCGCAGGACTATTCCCCTAAATAAAGGAGTCCCTCAGGGATTCTCCTTAAGCCCTACACTTTTTAATGTCTATGTAGCCCACCCCTAGCCCAACAAATAAAATCCTTTGGGTTCGAAACTTTTTCATATGCAGACGACACCCAATTAGTCATCTTGCTTGGGTGGGACATCGAAAGCGTCAAACAGATTGTCCACCTCTGTGAAGGAGATAGCCACCTGGATGTCTCGCAATTGTCTTAAACTTAACGAGGGCAAAACAGAAATACTACTGTTTGGCAAAGCGCAGAGTTTCTGGACATTAGACTGGTGGCCAGTAGAACTGGACCCGCTCCTCTACCCACTAGGACTGCAAAAAACCTAGGTATAATTTTAGATGATCAGCTATCAATGCATGACCAGATTACCTTTACATGTGGCACCTGCTTTGGCATCATGCGTCTACTTAAAAAAATCTGCAGATGGCTTCCACTGAGCTCACGCAGAACACTCACCCAGACGCTAGTCAGCAGCTGCCTTGACTATGGCAACACCCTGTTCCTTGCATCCAACGAATCCCTGCTGTCAAAACTACAAGCCGTCCAAAATACCTGCCTCCAAGATCCTCATCAGCCCCTATACTCAAAGCACTACACTGGCTCCCAATTCGTAAGAGAGCCCTGTTTAAACTGCTCTGCCTAACTCATAAATACCTATTAGGGCTAAGCCTAAAATACCTTCAATCCAGGCTCACCCCTTATGTACCAAGCAGGAACCTACGATCAAGTAACCAGCTTCTTCTACTTTCCAGATGGATTCGCACCGCTAAATACGGAGGCCGAGCCTTCTCCTATATGGCCCCGTTCCATTGGAACAAGCGTCCTCTGTTCCTTTGCATTTGCCCTAGTCCAGTAGAATTAAAAAAACACCTTAATACGTGGCTGTTTTAACTGTTGCCTCTCTACATGCACCTGCCGTACCAGCGCCAAGATGTCCCTTCGGGATGAGTTGTGCTCTATATCAAGATTTAATTAACATAACATACCATAACATTAGCTATATCTACAAGGCCACGTAAAGCCACTCTGCATGGCTTTTCATGGCCTTGTAGAGTGAGGCAATGCAGCACAAGTCGATGCGTTGCCTCACACTGCGATGGGGAGGCGTGCCATGGGTGTTCCCACGTAACACCCATGGCGTTTGACACATTCCCAGATTTACAACAAGTTGTAAACCTGGGACTGCTTCAAATGCCTACGCCTCCCTAGCGTAGGGGAGGCGGAACAAGAATAAATAACATTATTTCTCCTTGTTTTTTCCTCTTTCTATGTCTGTTGCATTCAGCAGCACACATTGAAAGAGGAAATCGCCTCCATTGCATTTCCTTTGTTTGCGCGTACTCATTGTTTGCCGGGCGCAAACAATGAATATGCGTAATAAGGCCCCTGGAGGGGATGCATGCTGCAACGACAACAAAGGTGCTTGTTACAGGTCGCCTTTTAGGTTTTCGCATGAATGCTCCAGGTGTGGAGGGGAGCATCCACAGGTGCAATGTTTCCCTGGTCTATAACAGCACAGAGTGGGGAAAGGAAGAGAGTGCTCAAAAGGGATTCTGGGAAAGGACTAATATACCAATTGAAATGGCGGTGAAAGCCGCGTGACGGAAGAGGTACCCGAACAGGGACGCCACGAGGGCTTTACTGGAGGGCTTCACAAAAGGTTTCTGAAATCCATAAAAGGGGCCTTGCGAGAGTGCAGGGCTGTCAACTTGAAATGGAAGGAAGGAATGAAAAATGTGGTACTTTTTAAGTTACAGAAGGAAATGCAGGATGTGTGATTACTGTTTGCTAGAAATTGTACCCTTCAACTCGAAAAAATATTCCTCTCGATTGGTAAGTGATTTAGTCCCCATAATGATCTCTTTTATTATTATAATCTGTGTAATTGTTTGAATTAAATGCTCTTCACCTGCACACCCTTTGTTTATTTTGCTTCCTTTTGATACATTCGCTATTCATGATTAAGTTGGATGTGTGCTTGACAATATTCAGTTGTTGACTACAAGAATAAGTCATTTTGAAATGTTGAGAACAGGAGACCCTTGTGTGCCTTATGCTTCACCATAGTGAAAGAAAGGCCAGCTGCGGCCTCTCTGCCTCCCAAAGGGTAAGGTTATGTGGTGCCCCGGGCGATTGCTTGGATGGCTTGGTTGCAGTTATACTGGTGGTGTAAAGGGCGACTGCAAAGCTGAGAAGTATTACTGCTGATAGCACCTGAGTGGTTCCAGAGTGCTGGAAGCTTTAAATCATGATGACAACCCCTGGCGGCTATGCTGAATACTTATTTGCACTGCACGACCTGCAGCAGGCGATCAATGCAATTCCCTGAGACAGCTGGCAGGATATATAGAGGCCGGTACAAATCTTGGGCCATGGTATGCAGAGCTCCTGTGGCTTTAAGTCTGCCATGGTTGCATTGTACTGAATGAGGTAAAAATATGTGGTAATTTTACACATAGAGCTTTCAGGGTGTAGCAGACTTTTGCACCTGCATACCCCTTCCCTCCTAGGGCAATGCAGTGGCGTAACACAGGCACCCGCAGCCCCTGCGGTGCGGGGGGCCCCCGAGCTCCAGGGGGCCCCCTCAGCACAGTACTCCAGACAGAGAGCTCCTGATTGAGTCTGGAGGGGGCCCCTACATGTACCTTGCAGGGGGGCCCCCTCAGGTTTCGTTACGCCACTGGGGCAATGGAGTAAATTGGGTTACTGGTTGAGGGGGTGAGACCCCACTCAAGTAACAACCACAATTCCTGTCAGGGTGAAGTCACAAGCAAATCCCAAATTAACCTGTGCTTAACCCTCTGGTAGCTTGGTACAAAGCGGTTAGGCTTAGCTTAGAGGCAATGTGTAGAGCATTTATGCAGCACACAAACAGTAATAAAGTGGAAACACAAGACAAGAGCAATTCCACACTAATTTAGAAAAATAGAGTATAGTTTAATAAATTATTCGAAACCACAATGAGAAAATCTAAGTAGTAGGACCAGAGATATGCACTTTTACAGGTTTTGTGAAAATCAAGCGCTAATAAGCAAAAAGCGCCTACCATGGTATTTAGTCATGGTAGACAGGGTCCAAGTCACAAGTTCAGGCCAAAAGAGAGGGAGCGTGGGCTGTATACAGACTTAGTTCAGTCTGCTGAGAAATGACCTTGTTGGTCTGGGTGTCGAGATGCGAAGTCCTTGCGTTGAGATACGTGGGCAGGCGCTGAGGAGCCGTTGATGAGGAGCTTCGATGCAAGGTCCGGCATCAAGATGCGTTGCACAATGGCGGAGTTGAGGGCAATTGTGGAGGAGCTGTGTTGCGAGGTCATGCATCGTTGTCATTGAAACTGTTGGGCTTGCAAAGACTTGCACTACGATGCATCGCTCAGGCTTAACTTAGAGGCAATATGTACAGTATTTATGCAGCACACAAACAGTAATAAAGTGGAAAGGCAACACAAGAAAAATTACACACCAATTTATAAAAATAGAATATAATTTAATAAATTATTTGAGACCAAAACAAAGAAAAAGTAATTAGTAGAACTGGAGGTATGCACTGTTAAAGGTTTTGTAAAAATCAAGTGTTAAGAAGCAAAAACCGATGGCCATGGTATCTAGTCGCGGTAGACCGAGTCCAAGTCACAAATTCAGGCCAACTTTGAGGGAGCACCGGCTGGATACAGGACTGAGTTCAGTCCGCTGAGAAAGTACCTTGTTGGTGTGGGCGTCGACATGTAAAGTCCTTGCGTCAAGATGTCTGGGCTGGCACCGAGGAGCCGTCGTTGAGGAGCTGAGATGCAAGGTCTGGCATCTAGATGCATCGTGCAGCGGCGGAGTCGATGACCATTGACACAGAGCTGTGATGCCAGGTCATGCATCGTTGTTGATGAAGCTGGTGGGGCTTGTGAAGACTTGCGCTACGACGTGTCGGTGCAGGAGACGAGATTCATTGCACTGGGTGGGTGTCGGCGTCGGTCGGCGTCAGGCTCAAAAAAGCTGCCCATGCTTGAGAGGACTTGCGATGAGATACGTCGGCGTCAAGGAAGAGCTGCGTCATGCTGGGTCTGAGTCAATGGGCTGGGTCGAGAGGCGTGGAGATGAGTCAACATTGAGGAAACCTGTTATGTCTTTGTGGCTTCGAACAGTTCTGGGTCCACAGAGGCAAGCTGAATTCTGCAGGGCAGCTCACAGCACAGAAGAGTCCTGGTGCAGCAACAGCAGGCCATTACAGCAAAGCAGCTTTTGGTCAGCAGCGGGTCAGCAGGGCAGACTTCACACCTGGGAATTCCTTCTTCTGGGCAGAGTCCCCAGGTCCTGAATGATCTAAAGAGTTGGATCTGAGGGTCCAATATTTAGATCTGGTGCAGTCTTTGAAGTTGGAGAAGGTTCTGGAGGGTTCTACCCCCAGAGGTGTTTGGCATTTCCAGTCTCCCTGCCCTGGCCCCAGCTTGTCAGGGGGCACAAAAGACTAGTCTGAAATGCTTTGTTAGTGTGCTGAGGCAGACTATTTGTGGTGTGCAAGTGTGGTAGGTGGAAGCTCCATCCCACTATTAAGTCAGAAATGGCCCATCCTGCCAACACCTATTCCTCCCTTGTCTCACTGTCAGGGAGCAATACTCAAAGACCAACTGCTAGTTTATCCCTAGTCATGTGACCCAGGATACTGGCTGCAGGCACCAAATGGTTGGGACATGAAAAAGCAAAATTTCTAAAAGTGGCATTTTCAGAATTGTGACTTAAAATCCAATTTTACCATTAAAGAGGGATTTAAATTACAATTCTTTAGACACTACACTCAACATTTCTACCTGCTCCCAATTGAAAGTTATCACTTATTAAATGTAATAAGGGTGTTTAGACAAAATATCGTACTGTAAATATCGTGAGACAGAAATATAAAAAAATATATATAGTGATACAAAAATATTGTGATGAAGAAATATCGTTGTCAAGAATATCAATTCTTTCAAGTGAATAAGATTGTTGTTAATATTATTTTCTATAAGATAGTTGTAAAAAATATTGTTTTTCATTTATCTTAATGGGTTTAGTTCATATATTCATTTTATGTGTTATTATTGTATGTATATTTGTTAATAATATTTTTGAATATAGTTTGTCATGGGAAGTGATTTATAATTTGGAATTTAATTGCTAATAGTAATTTATAGTGCCATAGTGGGTTGCTAGGTTGTAGGGGTGTAGGGTGGGAAGTTAATTAAATTAAATAATAATTAACAATTAATTATTGATTTATTGTACATTATTTAATTGATTATTAATTGTGTAAATTGAGTAATAATTATATATTTGTAGTTATATTTTAGGTGAGGGCTGCTAGGTTTGTAGTAGTATAGGGTGAGAAATTAATTCCATCATAATTAATTAACAATAAATTAATAATGTATCATTAATTATTTGATTGATTATTACGTATATAGATTGTGTAATAACTTTATAAATTCATTATATTTTTGGTATGGGCTGTAGGGTTTGTAGGTGTTAGGAGTCAGGCTTCCTGTATGGTGTTTAGACTACGTCTCCCAGAATGCTCAGCGAGGGAGGTGGGTTGTGTGCTGTCCCATACTGCTTTAGGACTGGTCAGGTGATTGGGAGGTTCTTAAGCCTTCAGCTACTGTGCCTCAGTGCTTGGCTTTCCTTGTGTGAACCCTGCCCTGTTCCGTTTGTTGAATGACCTCCGAGATTCCTGCCCCGGGATTTGAGCTATTGCTTGTGCTGAACCCTGCTGTCTGAGAAACTCCGCATCTCTTTGTTGATTCGACTCGAGCGCGAGGGCGCGCTGCGATTTCCAGCGAGGTTTCTTCCCGCCTGCTGCCACTGCCTTTCAAGCCCAGTGAGGGATCAGCGCTTGGTCGCGCTGCTACTCTCCCCGTACTATTTTCTTTGTGGTCTTAGACGACCTGCCTTTGTTTTTTGTGTTTTGGTCAACACGAGCCCGCGTTGGTGTCTTCCCCGCTGCCGCTTACATTGTGGAATAAGTACCTGACGCGCAGCTGTTCATTTTGGTTCAACGCAGGGACGCGTTGATTTCCTCCACGCTGCCGTGTTCTGTGAAGGATACGCTACCTTCCCCAAGATGTGTGGTACAATTACCTCCGCCCCCATATGACCCCGGAAGTTGTGCGAGTTTATTTTTACTTCAGGAACTGAACTTTGGAGAACGAGCAGACGTATGCTCTATGACTCTTTAATTCTATTACATAAGAAGCTGGATTCAGGAACAACTACCCTCACCAGCCCTTTTCTAACTTTTTGTTTATTAAGAGACATTTTCTCATGGGACAATCGTGAATACCTATATGAGACCACATCCAGTCTTAAACCAAGTAAGTGTGGGATAGTACACAACCTCAGTTTATTAGCTTAACTCTTCAGTTACCTTCAGTAATTGTGTCTGTTTATCTTTTGTCATTATATATAGAATTCCTGTGGCTATTGGACGGGGTCTCCTCCTTGTTGGCGGCATTGGGACTTTTTCGGATTGTCCTCCTTGGTCTCTTCTTTTTCTGAAGATGCTTGTATTCCCCTAGTGTGTTCTGTTGTTGGCACTGGGGAGACTGTATCTTTGGGGAAGGGAGGGGCTCCCTCTTCGCTCCTGGGGAACGGGGGCATCTGCCTGGGAAAACTGTCTCCGCCCGACAGTAGGGATATAGGGTGAGAAGTTAAGTAATAATTAATGATCAATTATTTATTTAATATTATTATTTAATTTAAAATTAATCATGTAATGATTTATTTTAGTTATATTTTAGCTGCAGGTTGCTAGGTTTGTATGGGTATAGGGTAGGATGTTAATTAAGTAATAATTAAATAACAAATTATTAATTGTTAATTAATTAGTTAATTGATTATCAATTATGTAAATTGTGTTATACTTATATTTTAGTTATATTTTAAGTGTGGGCTGCTAAGTTTTTGTGGGATATAGTGTGGGGAGTTAAGTAATAAATAAATATATATTTTTTAATTGATCCTTAATTATTAAATTGTTTGATAATCATGTACATTGTGTAATTGTTTTTTTTATTTTTTATATATTTTACTTTTTGATTAATTAATAATGTTCATATTAAGAGTTTTATATTTGTTCTAAATTAATAGGGTTATTGTAATGTGTTTGAAGTGAAGTACTTTCCCTATTGTTGCACAGACTGGAGTGGAAATAGCAAATTTAACCCCTCCGAAGTCCAAGGCTTGCCCGACTGTTGCGCAGGCTGGAGTGGGAATAATAAATGTAACCCCTCCGAAGTCCAGCGCTTTCCATACCGTTGCCCAGACTGGAGTGGGAATAGTAAATCTTACCCCTCCGAAGTCCAATACATTCCCTACTGTTGCACAGACTGGAGTAGGAATAGTAAATCTTATCCCTCCAAAGTACAACGCTTTCCCTACTGTTGCACAGACTGGAGTGGTAATAGTAAATATTACCCCTCCGCAATCCAACGCTTTCCCTACTGTTGCTTACACTGGAGTGTTAATAATAAATGTAACCCCTCCGAAGTCCAACACTTTCCCCACTGCTGCACAGACTGGAGTGGGAATAGTAAATCTTAGCCCTTGGAAGTCCAACGCTTCCCCTACTGTTGCCAGACTGGAGTGGGAATAGTATGTAAGGCTTTGTGGATGATGTCATCAGTGATGTCACTGATCATGTCATGAGTGATGTAATATGTGAGATCATAAAGTGCATAGCAGTGGTGTAAGTTATAGTTAGCTCATGTAACTATAACTGCTGAATTTCACTGCTTTTGTATGAGTGAAATCTGAGCATAACTATAACGTCACTGTAACCTTTGTTTTTTTTAGTGAATATATAAGGTTTTTTTTAATTCTATTTCCTAACTATAATGTCCCTATAACATTTGTTTTTTTCATTGAATTTGTAAGTTTAAAAAAAATGTTATTTGCTAACTATAAAGTCCCTGTAACCTTTGTTTTTTTAGTACATTTTTTACGGTTTTTAATGTTATTTCCTAACTCTAACGTCCCTGTAACCTTTGATTTTTTAAGTCAATTTGCAAGGTTGTTTAAATTTTATTTCCTAACTATAACCTGTAACCTTTGAGAGTAAGTGTGTGAGTGAGTGAATGAGTGTCTCAGTGGGTGTGTGAGTGAGTGTATCAATCAATCAATCAAGGTTGGTAAAGCGCAACTACTCACCCGTGAGGGTCACAAGGTGCTTGTGGGGAGGGGGCGGCTCCTTTGAGTGCTGGGGTCACCGGAAAAGCCAGGTCTTGAGGTCCTTCCTGAACTGGGGCAATGTGGAAGATTGCCGGAGGTGGAGGGTATTCAAGGCTTTGGCTGCTAGGTAGAAGAAGGACTTTCCTCCTGTTCAAGTCTTGCTGTTAGGTGGGAAGGTGGCCAGTGAGAGCTGGGCTAATCAGAGGTGTCTTTTGGGTGCGTGGAAGGAGAGGCGGCTGTTCAGGTATGCGGGTCTGGTGTTGGGAGGGGCCTTGTATGCGTGGGTGAGGAGTTTAAAGGTTATTCTTCTTTCGACTGGAAGCCAGTGGAGATCGGTGTTGGGTGATGTGACTGCGACGGGGGATGTCGAGGATCAGTCTGGCTGTGGTGCTCTGGACAGTCTGGAGTTTGCGAAGAAGTTTCTTGTTGATTCTGGTGTAGAGAGCATTGCCGTAGTCCAGTCTGCTGCTGATGAGTGCATGTGTGACAGTTTTTCTGGATTCGGTTGGGATCCATCTCAAGGTCTTTCGAAGCATGAGGAGGGTGTTGAAGCAGGTCGAGGAGATGGCGTTGATCTGGAGGTTCATTGGGAGCGATGAGTCTAGTATGATGCCGAGGTTTCGTGCGTGGTCCATTGGTGGGATTTCCGAGGGCCACCCAGAGTCGTTCCATGCGGAGGGGGTGGAGCCAAGGATGAGGACTTTTGTCTTTTCTAAGTTGAGTTTCAGGCAGCTGTTCTTTATCCCGGTGGCAACGGCTTTCATCCATTCTTGGAAGTTGTGTCTGGTGATGTTGGGTTCGTTGGTGAGGGAGAGGATCAGCTGGGTGTCGTCGGCGTATGAGACGATGTTGAGCCTGTGGTTCCTGACGATGGTTGCGAGGGGGGCCCTGTAGACGTTTAAGAGGGTGGGGCTGAGGGACGAGCACTGGGGCACTCCACAGTTGATCTCTGTCGGTTCCGAGAGGTAGGGAGGGAGTCTGACCCGCTGAGTTCTGCCGGTGAGGAAGGAGCAGATCCAGTTGAGGACCCTGCCGTGGATGCCGGCATCGTGAAGTCTGGTGGCTAGTGTGCATTGGGAGACGGTGTTGAATGCAGCCAAAAGGTCCAGGAGGATGAGGGCTGCCATATCACCCTGGTCAAGGAGAGAGTGGATGTCGTCAGTGCTGTGATTGCTTTGGAATCCAGATTGGGAGATGTCCAGGACGTTGTTAGCTTTGATGAAGTTTGCTAGCTGGGTGTTGATGGCCTTTTCAATTACCTTGGCTGCGAAGGGAGGCAGGGAGATGGGCCTGAAGTTCTTGAGGTCCGTCGGGTCCGCAGAGGGTTTCTTCAGGAGGGGGTTGACTTCCGCGTGTTACCAGTTGTTGGGGAAGGTGGCGGTTGCGAAGGAGCGGTTGATCGTCCGGCGTAGTTTGGGTGCAATGGCAGAGGCAGCTCTGTGGAAGATGTGTGTGGGAAGGGATCTGGGGGTGCTCCGGAGTGGATGCTTTTCATGGTCTTCAAGGTGTTTTCTGTCATGAGTGGGATCCATTGGAGCAGGGTCTGTTGGGTGGCATCGCATGAGGGGGGAGCTGGAGCGGTGAAGTGGTCTTGGTTGTCGAAGTTGTCGTAGATCATCTTGATCTTGTGGTGGAAAAAGGTGCTGAGTCTGCTGCAGAGGTCTTGGGAGGGAGATACGTCTGTTGTTTCACTGCAGGGTTTGGCAAATTCCTTGATGAGGGAGAAGAGTTCTTTGGTATTGGGCGCGTTGGTGAAGATTCTGTCTTGGAGGGATTTCTTCCTTGTGGATTTGATGAGTTGGTGGTGGTGGCTGCTTTGTAGGCAATGCGTGTTTCCGGGGTTTTATTGTTTCTCCATTTCTTTTCGAGTCATCTGCAGGAGCGTCTGGATTCTTGGAGAGCAGGGGTGAACCAGCTTGCTTTCTTGATATGTCGTCCGGTGGCTTTCTTGAGGGGGGCGAGTGTGTTGGCACAGTTCATGATCCAGCAGTGGAGGTTGCGTGCTGCGGTGTTTGCTCTGACGTAGTCGGTGGTGGGGTGCTGACGAGGACAGAGGTGAGCTGGTCTTCGGTGACTTTGTTTCAGCTTCTGGGGTGGAGGTGGTGGGCGTGCTTGTGTACGGTGTTTTTTTTTAAGGAGAAGTGGATGCAGTGGTGATCTGTCCGGAGGAGTTCTGTTGTGTGGCTGTAAGAGGCGATGTTTCCTCCAGTGAAGACAGGGTTGAGTGTGTGTCCCCCTGTATGCGAGGGAGACGGTGTTTGAGTCGTTGTGGTTATCCAGGTGGAAGTTTAGGTCTCTGAGTAGGATGTAGTCTGTGGATGCGAGGGCGTGGGGTGCGATGAGGTCAGTGATGGCGTCGCTAAAGGAAGCATAGGGGCCCGGAGGCCTGTAGATGAGGGTTCCACAGAGAGTCGTTTTGGGACTGGTCTGTATCTGGAAGTGGAGCTGCTCCATGAGGGTCATTGTGTCATGTGGAGGGTGCTTTTGCGAACGACGGCGATGCCTCCTCCTGGACAGATGGGGCGGTCCTTGCACAAGATCTTGTACCCATCGGGAATGGCGCTGGTGATGTCGTGTGCAGAGTTGGTCCAGGTTTCCGTAAGGAAGACGACGTCGGGTGAGTAGGTGTTGAGGAGGTCCCAGATTTCTATGGCGTGCTTGTGTAGGGAACGTACTTTGAGGAGGATGCAGTTGATTGGTTTGTGAACGGTGATGTCCAGTAGGTTGGGAGATGGGGTACTGAGGTGGGTGAAGGTTTTGGCAGCAGTGTAGACAGGAGAGAGGACCATGGGTGTTGTTCGGTGTTGAGAGCTGGCAGTGGCTGCGTCCAGGGTTGAGATCGTGGAGGGTGCTGTAGGTGTAGCGGTAGCAGGTCAGAGGACCAGAGTCCCTGGCGCTGGTTGCACGGTCGGGCCCAGATGGGCTTGCCTTTGGTGCACCAGCGGTACGGCCACATAGCGGCCACCATTAAGTTGGGATCGGGGGAGGGTGGGTGAGCTGTGAGGTGGGAAGGACACACTGGAGGGGGGAGGGGCCGCGGGGACAGCAGCAGCGGGGTAAAACAAAGGAAAACAAAAGAAAGAGAGAGAAAAGCGAGGAGAGTGAGAAGTGAAAAAGTGAAAAGTGACAGAAGAGCAAAACGAAGGAAAGAGAAACAGAGGGCACAAAAGGAAAGAGGCAAAAAGAGGCCGAGGCAGAACAGCAGAGTGCTCTCACACTGGACCACCAGGGATGAGGTGCAGGCCGGAGCCTGTGGGTGGAAGAGGGCCTCGAAAACAGAGAGCTCAGAGGGCTCAGGGGGCAGCACTTAGTGGTGGAGTCAGGCTGGGGGAGCAGTCACACTGACCAGGTCAGTGCTCTTGCTCTTCTTGCCGTGCAGCAGTCGTCATTAAGTAGGGATCGGGGGGAGGGCATCTCAGCTGGGAGGCGGAAGCGGGAAGGACACACTGTGGGGGAGGGGTCACGGGGGCAGCAGCGGCAGGGGGAAAATGAAGGAAAATGAAGGAGAGAGTGAGAAGAGTGAGGAGCGTGAGAAGTGAAAAAGGGAAAAGTGACAGAAGGGCAAAACGAAGGAAAGAGAAAAAGAGGGCACAAAAGGTAAGAGGCAAAGAGAGGCAGAGGCAGAACAGCAGAAGACCAGAGTGCTCTCCCACTGGACCACCAAGGATGAGGCGCAGGCAGGAGCCTGTGGGTGGACCTCAAACACCCTACAAACAGAGAGCTCAGGGTGCAGCACTTAGTGGTGGAGCCGCGAGGGGGAGAGCAGTCTCACTGACTAGGTCAGTGGTCTTGCTCAGTGTATGAGTGTCTCAGTAGGTATCTGAGTGGGTGTGTGAGTGTCTGAGTGGGTCTGGGAGTGCCTGCATAAGTGTGTCACTGGGTGTGTGAGAGGGAGTGTGAGTGTCTGAGTGGGTGGGTGAGTGGTTGTGTGAGTGTCTGAGTGGATGTCTGAGTGGGTGCATGAGTGACTGAGTGAATGTGTGAGTGGGTCTGTGAGTGGATGTGAGAGTGTCTGAGTGGGATTGCTAATGCCTCCATGAGTGTGTGAGTCAGTCTGTGAGTGAGTGCATGAGTGGGTCTGTGAGTGGGTGCATGAGTCTCTGAGTGGGTCTGTGGGTGTATGGGTCTGTGAGTGGGTGCATGAGTGTCCTAATGGGTCTGTGAGTGGCTGTCAGAGTGTCTGAGTGGTTCTGTGAGTGGGTACATGAGTGCCTGAGTGGGTTTGGGAGTGGGTGTGGGAGTGTCTGAGTGTGTCTGTGAGTGGGTTCATGAGTGTCTGAGTGAGTCTATGAGTGTGTGTGAGAGTGTCTGAGTAGGTCTTAGAGTGTGTGTGTGAGTGGGTTTCTGAGTGGGTGTGTGAGTGCTTGAGTGTGTGAGTGGGTGTCTATGTGTTTGTGTGTGTGACTGGGCCACAACAGAAATGCACATACCCATTTATCCAAAAAGAGACCACAGTTTTACACAAAATATCTACCCAAGTGGAGTACTTTCTACTGGTTAATTTCTAAGTGCTACCTCCTTGGGTAAATGTTCAGTACGTATTTTACAGTACAGCTGCCTAATGGAGCACGAGGAAATGTCACCAGTGACCTTGTGTACGTTTTGCCAATGTGATTGTTCCTCGTTTGTCTTTATATGAAATTTGTGATAACATGAATCTTCCTATAGAGAAGATGACAAGCGTACAAAGAGGTAAATCTCCAGCAAATAAGAATCCTTCTCCTTAACTATATGAAGTAAGTGCTTCTTTGTTTGGTGGGAATGTTCTCATATTCCTTAGCATCAAGAACGCATCTCCAAAATCGGCTGGAAAAGTGCTGGGGGCCATTTGGTAAGCTACCCATCTTCCTGGCAAAAGGCGGGAAGACCATTGCATACTACTAAGGTGGGTGGGGTGGTGCGAAAAGTGCAGAGCTTAAGATGATGGTGCGCATTTGTATACTATAGTCATTTGAAGGTAAAACTATGGACTCTGCTCTCACCAGGAAAGGACAAAAAAGAACCCACTCGTCATAGTCACTGCACATTGCGCTCCAATACATCAACGAACTCCCCCGCCCCCAGTGCCTTCAGACCCTCACAGGTGAGTAGCGTGCTCCAAATATTCCTGATTGATTGATTGAACAATGCATCCATGGATGCTCGTCTTTCAATGTAGAATTGTAGAGAAAACACACCGGCTTTACCTTTGTCAAGCCCAGGAGGTCAGGATCATTTGTCCTTTACAGAAGTAGAGCTTAAATTGGGGCACCTGCTATGTTTAGATATGTAAGTATTTCCTGCTGAGGTTTAATTTCTGTAAACATTAAGCAGGTCCTCATGCCAGCTCCCCCTGCAACAGTTCTCCTTTCCAGCTTGCCCGCAGTCCCTCTGCTGCCTGTCTACCTGTTTGTGCCTCCTCTGCTTATTTCTTGCTCTGTTTTACCTTTTCTGCTAATTTTTCTGCCCTCTGTTTTGCCTTTTCTGCTCATTTTTCTGCCCTCCGTTTTGCCTTCACTGCTCATTTTTCTACCCTCTCCTGCTCTGTTTTGCCTTTTTTGCTAATTTTTCTTTACTCTGTTTTGCCCTTTCTGCTCTTTTGCTACTCTCTCTTTTGCCTTTTCCGCTCATTTTTCTGCCCTCTGATTTGCCTTTTCCTGCTTGTTTCTTTTCTGCTCGTTTTTCTACCCTCCATTTTGCCTTGCTGCTCATTTTTCTGCCCTCTGTTTTGCCTTCACTGCTCATTTTTCTGCCCTTTTCTTTGTTTTGCCTTTTCTGCTCTCTGTTTTGCTTTTCTGCTCATTTTCTGCCTTCTGTTTTGCCTTTTTCTGCTCGTTTTTCTGCCCTCTGATTTGCTTTTTCCTGCTTGTTTCTTTTCTGCTCTTTTTTCTGCCCTCCATTTTGCCTTTTCTGCTCATTTTTCTGCCCTCTGTTTTGCCCTATTCTGCTCTGTTTTGCCTTTTCTGCTCATTTTTCTGCCCTCTGTTTTGCCTTTTTCTGCTCTTTTTTCTGCCCTCTGTTTTGCCTTTTCTGCTCCCTTTTCTATTTTTAACAATATTAGTGTGACACAATATATTTTTTTCAATGTTTTTGTACCTACCAGTATAAGGATAGGGACATAGTATTTTTGTAATCAATATTTTTGACACAATATATTTGTATCACGATATTGTTGTTTTCGATATTGTGTCAGTGATCTGTTATAAGGTACCCAATGTTATTCTTTAGGAGAGGTAGGCCTCGCAGTAGTGAAAAACAAATTTAAGAGTTTTTCACTACCAGGACATATAAGCTTAAAAGTACATGTCCAACGTTTTAAATACACTGCACCCTGCCCTATGAGCTGTTTAGGGTCTACCCAGGGGTGACATATGTATTGAAAAGAAATGTTTGGGCCTGGCAAATTCTTTTTTGCCAGGTCAAAGTCGCAGTTTAAAACTGCACACACAGGCTGCAGTGGCAGGCCTGAGACATGTTTAAAGGGCTATTTAAGTGGGCGGCACAATCAGTGCAGCAGGCCCGCTAGTAGCATTTAATTTATAGTACAGGTCAGACCACTTTACTAGGGACTTACAAGTAAATTAAATGTGCCAATTGGGTGTAAGCCAATTTTACCATGTTTATGGGAGCGAGCACAAGCACTTTAGTACTGGTTAGCAGTGATAAAGTGCACAGAGTCCTAAGGCCAACAAAATCAAGATAATCAAAAATGGAGGAGGAAAGCAAAATGTTTGGAGGAAGACCTCTCTAAGGCTGACAGGTCTAACAGGCACTTTAATATTACAGAATGGTGCCACAGACACTTGCACAGCCCCCAGCGGAAAAAGGATATTGACAAAACAAAATGTGCACCAGTGTAATCCCAAGCCAGAGTTCCCTCATTTGCATGGCTTAGGGTCTCATGCAAATGAGGGTAACCTAATTTAAAGATGCAGGGGCAAGATCAAAGAAACCATTAGGAAAAGTACAGATTGTGAATTATATATGAGGTGGCTCACACTCAGTGCAACCACTGAGGGACCCTCGGGAGTGGGTTTCGAGAGTCCAGGGCTCCCTCCCCAGGCATCTTGCAACAGAAGATTGCAGCCACTCAATACTCTCTCCAGGAAGTGAGACTCCTGTCTCCTCTTGAAAATGTGGTTGGGACTGCTGGCAGTGAAAAATAGATCCGCAGTTTCAAATTGTGGCTCCTTCCTTCTCTAATGTGCTCTTTCTAGCACAAGTGTGAACTGTTATAGCACATGTGCTGTGGAGGGTACACTTTTTCCATAATACAGCACTTTGTCCCTATCTGCACCGAGTGAACACTATTGAGGGTGAGCTGAGGCAGACAGGGGCAGTGCCATGTTTTGTTTTTCCGAAACGAACTCTGGCTTTGGAAATTTGTTTCAGAAAAATGAAAAACATTTGAAAAGTTTGGCAAACTGCAGTTTTTTGTACATTGAAAGGGACTGCCATAATGGAGGTTCTTTTCAATGTACATGGATGATCACTGAGCTGGTGGTCATCTCTAAATTTGTCAGACGGTAGTCTATCAGTATGGCAGAGGCAATGTCCTTCATCACACTGATGTACGGAGTACCATCTGTAAAGTCCCAAATCAGACCCTTAGTTTGTTGGGCAGTGAAGCAACCAGTATAAGCTATCTGAATTATGTTATCTCACAAGGTTCCACCGTTCCCCAATGCTGTGTTGCAGGAGAGGCAAAAAGGTCCTCTGCGACCTCAGCCACCTACCCTATGAGTATTCGGATAATAGTGCAGTCCTTGCAATGTCACACGTTGTTAATATGTGACGGAGCCGAATGATGGCTATTTCCACCAGCCTGCCTGTCACTCACTAGCTTAACACTGGGAATAAGGGCAGTGGTCCCCGAACTACTCACTACAAATTCCTTCAGTGCCTAACTTCATGTTTTGGCAAGAATGGTGGGTGCGGAAGCAGTTGGCTGGAGTTGTGTGCCTGTCAAGGCACCCTGCGCTAATTTGACTATGGCCCTGGTGCAATAAGATAGAAACAAACTAAGGGCCTGATTATGAGTTTGGTGGTGCAGGAGCGGGGTGGCACGCCGCCGCCCCGCTCCTGCTCCGCCAAACTCGACCGCCGGCCAGTTTACGAGTTTCCTCGCTGTCTGGCGGGTGGTTCTTTGGTGTTCCCAGAGGCACCGCAATGGGAACGCCAAAGCAAGTTCCTCCACGGCATGGACTGTTAAGTAACTGGGCGTGCATGCAGACAGGGGGGCACACAATGTGCCCCCCTGCATGCATCCTCATGCCTGAGGCACCGGGGGTGCTGTAGGACCCACTTAGTTTCCTCACCGCCAGCAGTTTCATGGCATGAACACCGCCATGAGACCGCTGGCAGTGAGGAAACTAGTAATATACTTGGCGAGGTTGCAGTGGCCCTGCCAAGTATATTGCGGCCTCACTCTGCTGCGCCACTGCCAGGGATTGTAGATCCCTGGCGGTTGCGCTGGTGCCATGGAGATCTGACCGCAGTAGTTGTAATTCGGCAGTCAAACTCATAATCAGGCCCTTAGCCTTGTACACTGGCACTTACCTGCAGGTGAAGAGAGTCTCCTGTGTCCCAGAAAATCTCACAAGTGCAGATTGCCAGCACCATACAAGTAGTTGACAATGCACTCCAAATCTCTGACATCATTGATCCATGTCTTTAAATCCTGCATAATCTTACTGCAGTGTTTGCCACTGTTAATCATGAAACACCCCATTCTCACGCATAGGTTCAGTTGTAATCACCCTACAGTGGTTCACATCCTATTTGAGCATCAGATATAGAGTTACTTGTCCATATAGGCACCTTCAGATTCAATCCCATTCTTGTAATCTGCAGTCATCAAAAGATGCATCCTATCTCTAGTACCACCGCAGATTTCTGACAAAATAAGTAAGAATATCATCAGACACAAATATTGTGTCTTAAATATCGTGAGGTCAAAAACTATCGTGGACCAGAGTATTGCAGGCAAGATTATTGTTTTTCCCAAATATTTTGTTATATTTTGCTCAAAATATCTTTGTGTGTTACATTGTTGTGATTTACATCTTTTTAAAGAGTATTTTGTGTTTTTTTGTTTTAAAATTTGTTTTTAAAACGTTTGTGCTTTTTGTGTAATACTTTTAGGATCTGGATGTAGGCATTATAAGGTAATAGGGTGGGGAATAATGTTATTTGTTTAAGTTGTTGTTTTAAATTGTGTAAATGTCTCTCTTTTGTAACATTTTATAATTCATTATTTTGTTTGCAATTATATGTTTAAATCTTTATTTTTTTGGCATTAATAATGTAAAATTCAAACTTTTATATGTAATGTTTTTAAGTGTTTTACATTTTGTTTTATTGTTATATTTTTTCAAATTTCTATTACTTTTTTGGGATGTAATTTTATATAAAGAAATTGTTCCTTTATTACTAAAAGTCATTTTTTGTTAGTTTTTTAAATTAAAATAATTTAATTAAATTAATTTTAATTTTGGTATTCATTAAGGGTGTTTGTTTCATTTGTGTATTGTGTTAAATTGTGAGATTTAAATTGATATAATTCAATTTTATACTTTGAAAATTTGTCAATTTGTTTTTTTAAACTTAATTTTTTTAAAGAAATTATAGTCATTAACCCCTTAACTATTGGGCCTTTCCACCTGCCCTCTACCCAGTGCTGTAGCTCAAACTTAGGCCTCCAGAACATTTTGTCCACATTAGGTATCCACGCCAAATTTGCGTCCTTTTTTCCAACATCCTGGGAATTCTAAGGGTACCCAGGGTTTATGAATTCCTCTGGAAGGGACCGAGAAAATAGGCAAGATATAGCTGTAATTTAAGTTTTTGGGAAAGAGTAGGAAAAAAGTGCTCTGGATAAAAGTGTCTGTTTTTGTCCCCTACAAATGGCAAAAACAAATGATTTGCTGTGCTAAAGTCATCATCTTCCCAGCTTTCAGGAACATACAGAGCTGAATCAAAAACATTTTTTACCACAGTTTTGGCATTTTTCAAAAAAGTAGCCCATTTTTAGGTCGAGTGTGAGCTAGTGCGCATGCGCTGCGAAGATCTGGGGTAGTTCAGTATGAGAGAGAAGCCCCGCCCACTCCACCTCCCATATTTTTGATTGGCTTGTGTGTTTGTCCTTCGTAAATGCTGTCTTGTGATTCATTACAAGGCTTGTTAGTCCCTCCTTAGTACGGCCATGTTGTCATTTGTAACCTCCCATGGCTACTGGCCCCTTTACTTGGTTGTAGTGCGTGCGTGCGTGCGTGTACTATTTTTTGTAATGAGTTTCTCCTACTGCAGGCACGACGACGTGCCCAGCCGGGACAATGGCGGCTGCTTGTTTTATTTAGGATTTGTGCCCTGCGAAGAGCACAGCAGGTAGTGCTACAGAGAGGGTGGGCAATGATTGATAGCCAGTGTTTGCTATCGGATGACGGATGGGCCACATTAAAAGTCCGCCGCAGTGTTAATTAAGGCCGCCGCACTCCGCAGCTAAATTATTAGAGAAGATCGGCTAGCCAATATACAAGTTTGAGTCTCGGCGTCGTTAGCGACGTGGCTCCTTCCCGATGCGGGACTGCACAGGCGCAATGTACTGTGTATGCTGCCTGCGCCTCCGCCGGTCCCCCGCAGGCGGCTGTCCGCTCAGGGGGATACACTCCAACAATCAGAATGCGGCTTGTTGTGGTGCGACTCCGGTATGGGGAGCACCGGGACCGAGGCCCAGGGTGGCGGAAGCAGTCACAGTTTAGAGAAGTGGGTTGGCAGAGTGAGGGTGGTTGAGAGCTGCGAACCCCGAGGAGGAGAGAGCTGATCCCTGTGGTAGGGGGCATCAGTGAAAAGAGTGTCAGAGGGAACAGTCCTGTGTCTCCGGGATCTCAAACAAGGGAGTGCAGCCCTTCTGCCTCCGTGCTGTACAGGGGCTTCAGTCATCGGGGGCGTGAAATAGCCTGAGAGGGGAATCGAGTGCACTGACGCACCAAGGCATAGCGAGGGCCCCCCTGGGGCTCGGGAGGGAGAGAGGGGGCTCGGGAGAGTGGACTCACTCTGGTGTCTAGACAAAGTGGGACACCCCGGGGTGTAGGACAGGAGGCCGCGCTGCCGGATCGCGGCACAGCGAGGGTAGACACCGAGCCCCGAGGTTGGCAGAGGTCAGTACTCCCAGGCCGTCATGCAGAGAGGCCGAAGCCGCTGCACACCAAGAGCCGGACCATGAGGAGAGAGATGAACGGGGTCACTAAGAGCAGGTTTGAGGTGAGTGTGGAGAATCGGAGAGGTACAACTTTCAGTGAGTGAGGTGTGTATCAGGAATACAAACTCTAGTACACAGAACAGAAGGCTGGCAGTGCACAACGTTATTGTTTTGCTCATCAGGCTTCTCGGTGGGTTTGAGGGTGAAGGCACACTAAGTGTTTCCGGGTGCAGACGTATTTTAAAGATCTCATTGTGACGGCACATTAACAGGTTTCAAGGTACGAACATTAGCTAGTACTTTATCAGGATGTATGTATCTGGAGATGTTATTGGGTTGTTGTAGTGGTTGTGCCTCTCATACTGTGAAAGGCAGCGAGTCTTCTAAGACCCTCAATGCTGCCCGGTGCAGGGTTCCACCTCTAATTCACTTTGGGTTCGCTATCAAAATAATGAGGCAAGCGCTGGAAACTGGAAGACAAGAAAAAGGTTTATTTCTCATGAGGAGATCACGTCAACTGCAGACACCGGGATGTCTGAGGGAGGTGTTCTGCTGATAACTCCTTTGGCTCTTCCTTTTATACAGGTTTGACACAATGCATTGGTTTCATCAACATGGTTACACAAGCTTGGGGTCCCCGCCCCGGGCAGGTTGTCACACAAGCCCAACAGTAATTCTCTTCCCACCCAGGTCAAACAGACAATCTTATCTTGCAGCTGGACCTTGCTTCAGGGTCTAAAACATGTGAGCCCGGCCAGATCTAAGAGTCCGTTCTGTTGATAAAAACAGGTCCCATTGTTGGTAACAACAAGTCTTGCTGTTTGCAGTGCAATAAATCATGTTGCAAGAGTCTTTTTGGTGTTTGGAACCTGTTTGTGTAACTAGGTGCAGTGAGGGGTAGAGTGTCCATAGGTTTGCCTGAAAACAGAGATGAGAGGAAAAACGAGTTTGTGGCAGCAAGTGGCACTGAGGTTTGTTGCGGCAAATAGAGTTTATAGCCCCCAGCACACGTACCAGGTCGGTCAGAGGGTCAGAGGGATGCTAGTAAGGGCAGGGTGAAACAAAGGTGACCAACAGAGTACAAAATGGCTGTGATAGATTAAAATGACTGCAACTTATGTGCACATAGAATTCCACCAGACAAGATGGCGCAGGTAATGTTCACGATTGTCGTTTTGCTTTTAACAGTGGCCCCTTTGAACATAACTAGCGAGCTTGTCAGTCTATTTCGATCTCCATAATGTCCTGTATCTCTTGATCATACATTACTCTCATTTTTGTTAGCTGAGTGTCCATAGTCTTAGGGTGCAAGGTAGTTATGCAAAGAGAACACAAAGGTGGTATACAGTGTATACCCAAACAACAACCACATATTGTCAATACTGGGACCAAGAGAATCATTGATATTTTCCAACCCCACTCCTTCAAGATGCCCCAAAGCCAACTTCCAATTGTCCAAGTCTCTGATCCTTGATGAATTTCTGAAGATAGTCTATGGAGATGTTCGATTGCTTCATAGACAGAAGGTGAATTATCAGGAATGTATACACAGCAGCTGGCACCGATGATGCGGCATGCTCCTCCACGGTCCGCTAGTACCACGTCCAGGAACATGCGATTTTGCAGGGTAACCAGACGGATCGCTTGGAGCTCAGCAGTGTTGTTGGTGAGGATGCCAGCAGTGACGTTCAGGGCGGTCTCTACCGCTTGGGACAGATGTCTGATGGCTCAGCTGTTTGCCATCGGACCCCATAGCGGGACGAGCCCTTTTGCTGCGTCGAGGAACTGTGATGAGGCAGAGTCTGCTTGATCAATGTCTTTAGAACGCTTTTCTCGATGATGCTCTGCAGGGGCTGTGTAGGTTGGTGGCAAAACAAAGGCGATGTAGCACGTGCCCCCCAGTTTCTTGGGAGCCAGGTGTAGGCTTTGGTTCCACAAACAAAGTACATATTGGTTGATGCAACAAGCGCTGGGGGTTGGCAGTGTTCAAAGTCCTTACAATGCTACAGGTGCTGTGACCCACATTCTTAGTCCCACGGCCTTCAATGCATACAAGGCCAGAGACGTTCACCACAGATAGGGCCACAGTCAGTGTTGCAGCAGTTCTTTTCTTCAGGTAGGAAAATGTGGCTCTGTTAGGATTATTGAACACTTGCATTTCCACTCGTTCTTTGGAGGGGACATTAATCTGGAATGTCGCATTGAAGGTGTGAGGGCAGAAGGGGCGGCTGTCCTTCCTGTTTTGTTTCGCCAGAACTCGTTGTAGAACTGGGCGATTGTTCCGTCGGAAGTGGCATTGTCTTTGTAACTTTCTTGTAGGAGCATCATCCAGGCAAGGCAAGATCCGTGAATAGAAAAGGGCGAAGGGATGAAAGGGATGGAATGTTCAGTGGCATGTGGTAACAGCCCACAGACCCAACAGTTGGTAGCATTGGTGGCAAGATTGTGTTGGTGCAACATCTGCACAAAAGAATTATTCCAGAATTCTTTGCGTCGTTCTCGGAGATGTGGCGGTAGTGATACCAGGTAGTGTTCTTTCTTGGTGGTTGGTTGCATGGTGGGTGACAATGTTCTGTATGCAGGTGCATTCTCTTCAATGATCCAGAGTGCGACCATTAGCAGGAGACAGGTGAGAAATGCGGCTACAAGTGCAATTGTCTTTGTGCTGTGCAGGTTAGCAGTCTTGGTGTCTTTGCGGTGGTTTTGCAGGTGTTCAGTTTCTTCCATCATCTTCGAGGAGCTCAACAACTGTTAGGACCACAGACTTTTGTCTGGCGCTTTCCTGGTAGCGTTGTTTGACTGTGCTGCTGATCTGAGACCTTGACTTAGTTAGTGGCCTGGTCGTTGGAGCTCCCTCCTTTCGTCGATCTTAGGTTGTACCCTTTCCTGGATGGCACCGTGGGGTCGGGAAATTCTGATAGTTCGAGGGTGTCTTCTTGTGGGTAGCAACTCAGAGCTGGTCGGTCTCTCGCGAGTACTTCCTCTTGCACCTCCACCCCTTCACAGGTTGCCAGGGTTGGAGGGACTCGTTTGCAATGATGAGCGTGCAGCCAGTTTAATTTTCCTTCCACTCGGAGGGCAGTTCGGGTGGTGATCAGGACTTGCCAGGGGCCCGTCCACCTAGGCTCCAGATTCTTCGTTCTTTGGAAGTTGCGAATCAATACATGGTCGCCTGGCTTTATTTCATGTCCCGGGCCCCTGGATACGTCAGGCAAGGCTTGCTGCACCTGTTGGTGGATAATTGTTAGCTCGTTTGTCAATTTATGCAAGTAATCCGACATCAATATGTTCGGGACATCGTTAATGGAGGTGGGTCTTGGTGCCGCCCAAATGCTCATAGGCCTGCCGAAGACCACCTCATACGGGGTCAGTCGGTGTTTGGTTGGGGTGGGGCACATCGATAACAATGCCAATGGGAGGGCGTCGGGCAATTTCAACCCGGTCGTGGCAACTATTTTGGCTAGTTTTAGTTTCAACGTTGCATTGTGTCTCTCTACCAGGCCCACTGATTGGGGGTGGAAGACGGCATGGAACTTTTGTTTTACCCCCAACCCTCTCAGTATGTTCTGTATCACCTCGGCTACGAAGTGGGGGCCGTTGTCGCTCCATAAAATTCTGCAAAGGCCGTATCGGGGGAAGAATTCTTTCAGCAATACTTTTGCAGTGGCTAAGGCGGTATTGTCGCGGGTGGGATATGCCTCCACCCATTTGCTAAAAGCGCACACAACCACCAGGACATATTTTAGACCAAGGCATCTCTCTAGTTGAATGTAATCCATTTGAAGGATTTCAAAGGGGTGGTCAGGGACTCCAAACCCTCCCCGTGGTACTACTGTCCCCTTCCCTGGGTTGTGTTGTAGGCAGACTATACATTGTTGTACTAGGTGTTTTGCAGATTCTGCTATCTTGACGTTATGCCATACTCTGGTGATTAGTTCAATCATGGGGGTGGAGCCTATGTGTGCTGGTAAATGTGCCATGGTCAATATGGGGATGAGGTAGGCATTGGGTAACAGCCATTTATTTCCGTCTTTAGTTCTCCAGCAATCTTCCTCGTCTTTTAGTCCCACCTTTTCCCACTCGGTCAATTCGTCTTGTGTGCCTGTAGTCTGTATGTCCCTTACAGTGGTCCTAGCGTCAGTCCATCGTTCAGCTTGTGACCTGGTCACATACATTCGTGTCGTAGTTCTGTCTCCTGCCGTGGCTCGGGCAGTAACGTCTGCTAGTGCATTTCCCTGTCCAATGAGATCAGTCACTTTCATATGTGCTTGGCATTTTATCACTGCTAACTTCTTGGGGAGGAGGACTGCTTGCGTCAAGGCGGAGACTAAATCTCCATGCAGGATGGGTGTACCGTGTGAAGTCAGGAACCCTCTTTCTTTCCATAAGATCCCAAAATGGTGAACCACCCCGAAGGCATATTGGCTGTCGGTGTATATGTTAACAGTCGTGTCAGTCGCTAAGATACATGCTCGTGTGAGGGCAATGAGTTCTGCAGCCTGGGCTGAACGTTGGGGAATACGGGCTGTTTCCAGAACGGTTCGGGCTGTGGTGACAGCGTATGCAGCTGAGGTGGTGCCGTCGGGGAGTTTGATGCACGAACCATCCACACATAGTTCTCCATCTGGTTCTAGAAAGGCGGTGTCTCTGAGATCTATTCTACTCTTTGTTTGTTCATCGGTTAGTGTCACACAGTCGTGTAGTGGAGTCACGCTAGGATCATTTTCGGGTAGGGGTAACAGTGTGGCTGGATTGAGGGTGTGCATCGCTTTAGGGTAATGTGCGGTGCTAGCAGGGTCAACTCATATCCTGTCAGTCGGGCGCTAGTCAAGTGTTGGGTTTTGGTCTGGTTTAGTAGTGTGTCGACTGCATGGGGTACTAAAACAGTGACTGGATTGGAGAGTACTATTCCTTCGCTCTGGCGTATCGATACTGCTGCAGCTGCCACAGCGCGCAGGCATGCTGGCAGCGCTCTGGCTACTGGATCGAGGGTGGCAGAGAAATATGCACAAGGGCGTTGTTTGTGACCAATTGATTGTGTTAGGACAGACAATGCACATCCTTCCCTCTCGTGCGTGTAGAGGAAGAATGGTTTGGAGTAATCCGGGGTTCCTAGGACAGGCGCTGAACAAAGGGCATTGCGTAGTTCTTTAAAGGCTGACTGGCATTCGGGGGTCCAGGGGAGAGGTGAGGGGATGTCTTTAGCTAGGAGGGAGAGAAGGGGTTTGACAATGAGGCTAAAGTTCGGTAACCACTGTCGGCAAAATGAAGTGAGACCTATCAAAGAGCGGACTTGTTTCTGATCTTTGGGGACAGGGGTGTCTAGAATTGTCTGTATCCTGTCAGGCATGAGTTTCCTCCCTTCTTTGGATAAAAGGTGACCCAAATAGGTCACTTGTGATTTACAGAACTGCAATTTCTTTCGGGAGACCTTGTGACCATTCTCAGCAAGAAAATGGAGTAGTTTGATGGTGGCTGTGACGGCTATTGGTATGGTGTCCGCTGCTAGAAGGATGTTGTCTACATATTGTATTAGTGCCACTCCATCTGGCAATTGTATGGCGTCCAACTGTCTTTTAAGCGCCTGGCTATAGATGCTTGGGCTCTCAGTGTACCCCTGAGGTGCTCTGCAAAATCTGTACGAACGGGAGTTTAGGGTGAATCCAAATAGATAGCGGCTGTCCTTGTGTATAGGTATGGAAAAGAATGCGTTTTGAGGTCAATTTCAGTGAAGGTGGTGGCAGTGGAGGGGATTAAAGTCAAAATTGTCGTGATGTCGGAAACTACTGGGTATTGTGGCACTACGATTTTGTTTATCTCCCGCAGGTCAATGATGAAGCGGTAGGCTTTTCCGTCTCCCTCTCCCTGTCTCTTTACAATCGGTAGTATGGGACTGTTACAAACGTTGCTCACTACTTCCTCTACCACCCCTGCCTCTACCAAAGAGTGTATGATCTCTGTCAGTGCCTTCTCACCCTCTGGCGATATTTTGTACTGCGGTACTTTCGGTAGGGTTGCGTCCTGTCGTATTGTTACGTGTACTGGGTCAATCATCATTCGTCCTACGTCTGAATCAGCCCTAGCCCATAAGTGTGATGGCAAAGTGTCCAGTAGGGATGCGTCAGTCTCGGAGATGGGAAACATGTGCTGAGAAGGGTTCTCTCTATGGCGCTGGGGGTTGTCATACAGGACGACACGCACTCCGTCTGGTGAGCATCTGATAGTCGCATGAAAGTGTTTCAAAAGGTCGAGACCCATAATGGCGTCTGGGGTGTTGGAAGAGAGGAGGAATGTCGTTTCGACGCTATTGTTGTCAAGGTTAAAAGGGATCGGTCGGGACAAAGGGTTGGTGGAGGGCGGGCGTACCGTCAAATCCTATTGAGGTCACATGTGAGCATGACAAGGGTACCCTTGGAATCAGTCGTGTTGCTCCTGTGTCTACCAGAAATGGCGACTTTGTGCCCAGGACCTCAGCGGTAACATAAGGGCCTTGCTGATCAACATAGAGCTCGACTGGATCCCTCCTTTGCCCCTGGCTGTCCTATGCAAAGTCGTACGTATTGTCATAATCTGTCTGTTGGTACTGATTCTGTTTGGGATGGTCGAATGTGTTCACTCTTCCTGGCCTTTCCTCGCTTGCTTCACTCGCGTACCCTCTCCCACGTCCTCTTCCTCTCTGTCCACTTGCTATTTCCCTCGCCCCTCTGCCCCTACCAGCTCCTAACAAAGCCGGGCATTGGGTTTTCCAGTGTCCATATTCTTTGCAAAATGCACATTGATCCTGTCCTAAGTCTTGGCGTCCTACATATGATGTCGATGAATTGTTTCTAGGTGGCTGTACTCTAGGGGTATTCTGCTGGTATCCTCCCCTATATTGCTCCCTTCCTGTATTCGCCCCCTGGAGTTGTGCTACCATTACCCTTTCCTTCAAGTCCTTCTTTTTCCTTTCTGTAGCCCTGTCATTTTCGTTTCTCTGATGCTCATAGTACTGGGCCATTTGGAGAATGGCCGCCGGTTTAGATGCTGCCCAACTACTTTCGCTGGCTTGTAATTTCTGGGATACATCTGGCAGTAGTCCTTGACATAGTTCTGCACAAATAAGTGGTGTCCGGTTGCGGTGGACATGTCTTGTCCACTGTAATCGGAGAACACCGTTTCAAATCTGGAGAAATACTCTGAGACATCCTCTTGTGGTTTCTGGCGGCACGCGGTTACTATGGACCAGTCTATCTTTTTCTCTGGGATCAGCGTTTTCACTTTCTGCACTATTTTGTCAGGGAGGTCCAATATTGCTTTAACCGGTTTTTGACCAGGGTTCCGCTGTTTATCTAGTGTGTTGAGTTGTTCCCAGGTATGACCAAGCAGTTCGGTATGGTCTATTTTCCTAATCTGTTTCCACACATCTGCTGGCAAACATAACCCGAAGAAGAAGTCTATGTCGGCAAGTGTCATTATTGTTGATCCCAGAGCGGTACCTAGCTCGGTGTAAAAGGCGGTGGGGTTCTTTCGTAAATCCGGTAAAGATTTACGGAACGTCAAAATGTCCTGTCTGTCCCATGGTTGATACACCCAATTGTAGACCACCCTTCCTCTAGCGTCTTGATGGTTCATATCGTCATGAGTCCCTTGTCCTCTAGGAGGTACCCAATAAGGGGCAGCTTCTTTTATCGGCATCATGCTATCTTGTTTTTCCACCGGGGGTCCTGCTATCTTAGATGTCCTGTCCTTATCTATCCGTCCTTGTTCCACGAGGTGACGGAATACCTCCAGTGTGGATGAAAAGAGTTCTGTAACATCGTTGTCGCCTTCATCTCCGGTGTCTACCTTCCTATAGAGAGCCACTAGCCGCTCGGGCCCTACATCTTGGTACTTCTCATATGCAGTAAGAGTGTGGTAACAGAGACATACAATAAAGTATCGTTTGCGGTTTTCAACATAGGAGTTGCATATGTCAGTTACATACTCTTCTGTCTCCTTCCTATCTATGAGGGATTTAACTATTTTATCAATGCCTGCTCGCTCATTTTTACTTAATCGCGGGACCCTGGGCGCTCCTTTTTCTTTTGATCCTACCTCTACTACTGTATCCTTTGATGAGGCATTTGGTGTGGGTGACTCGGTGGGAGCAGAGGCGGTGGAGACTGAGGCGATCGTGCCATCTCCGGCTATACTTTGGTGGTCCTGGCGTTGTACTACGGGATGAGTAGGGGCGTAAGGGGGTGGCATGTATATGATTGGGGGACCTAACAATAAATCATCATCTACCCTTTGTTTTGCTGGTAACTTGGGGTAAAGAGTCGAGGGCGTTCTAACAGGGCATTGACCTGATATTTTTGATTCCTGTTCCTTTTTATCGATTTCCTTTTCTTTTAGTTTTTCTTCTAATCTTTTACAGGCTTGGTAAGCTGATTTTCGCGTTTCTTTATCTTGTCTAGCTTCGTCCCTTTTCTTTCTTTGAGCTGCCTCTTTTCGCCATAAACCAAAACTGTCAAACATGGCTGGTCTAGTTTTCTTTTTGTGGAGAGCTAATTCTAATGTTTCTATTTTAGAGGGATCGAAAGATTCCGTCAGTGGCCACTGATTTACCCGGTCCTTCCTAGTGTATTTATGCCATAGTTTGCTATAAGCTACGGTGGCTAATCCATACTTTACGTACATGTCCTTGTTAGGGGTGCCTTCCGGCGGTGCCGGCTGACTGACCTCTAACGAACGGTCTGGTCCAAAACAATTACAATCAAACAATCTAGAGAAAACAGGCATGACGTATTTATCGGTCAAAAATGAATATCTCAATCAATCAATTTAGACAAAAAGTCTGCACTACCTGTCCTTCGCTGCCTGCAAAGAGAGAGAATATTCCTATTCTTCGTTGTTTGCAAGCAGGGAAATGTCGCAAATAACTCAATATCAAAAAAGGAATTCTAGTATTTCAATCAAACTATTCAATCAATCAATCAATTTAAGTCGTTTTTTCACGACCTTACCCGGACCGTATGGACGGTTCTTCGTCTTCCCCTTCCAGCGCCTGGTTGTCCTCTCACTCCAACAATCAATGCGGTGTTCCTCTAAGGTCCCAGTCAGGACCGCAGGTCACTCGAGAGAGGTCCGTTCGGAACCGGTGAAGTTCAGTCGATCGGCAGCCAGACAAGGGTCTTCTCAGGCAGGTATACCCCAATCGTTTAGTCGTTCACTCCGTCGTTAGGACCGCTCTACCGGGCCCCCACGTTTGGGCGCCAATTTGTGAAAGGCAGCGAGTCTTCTAAGACCCTCAATGCTGCCCGGTGCAGAGTTCCACCTCTAATTCACTTTGGGTTCGCTATCAAAATAATGAGGCAAGCGCTGGAAACTGGAAGACAAGAAAAAGGTTTATTTCTCATGAGGAGATCACGTCAACTGCAGACACCGGGATGTCTGAGGGAGGTGTTCTGCTGATAACTCCTTTGGCTCTTCCTTTTATACAGGTTTGACACAATGCATTGGTTTCATCAACATGGTTACACAAGCTTGGGGTCCCCGCCCGGGCAGGTTGTCACACAAGCCCAACAGTAATTCTCCTCCCACCCAGGTCAAACAGACAATCTTATCTTGCAGCTGGACCTTGCTTCAGGGTCTAAAACATGTGAGACCGGCCAGATCTAAGAGTCCGTTCTGTTGATAAAAACAGGTCCCATTGTTGATAACAACAAGTCTTGCTGTTTGCAGTGCAATAAATCATGTTGCAAGAGTCTTTTTGGTGTTTGGAACCTGTTTGTGTAACTAGGTGCAGTGAGGGGTAGAGTGTCCAAAGGTTTGCCTGAAAACAGAGATGAGAGGAAAAACGAGTTTGTGGCAGCAAGTGGCGCTGAGGTTTGTTGCGGCAAATAGAGTTTATAGCCCCCAGCACACGTACCAGGTCGGTCAGAGGGTCAGAGGGATGCTAGTAAGGGCAGGGTGAAACAAAGGTGACCAACAGAGTACAAAATGGCTGTGATAGATTAAAATGACTGCAACTTATGTGCACATAGAATTCCACCAGACAAGATGGCGCAGGTAATGTTCACGATTGTCGTTTTGCTTTTAACAATACGTGTTACCGACGTCCAGATAACTCATGTGGCACAATCTGCTCCTAAAGTTTGTGTCACAGTGCCTTGCAACTATCACCTCTACTTGGGAACTGTGTTTTTTTCCCAGCCCTCGGCTCTACTCTAGTTTCTGCCCATCTATCAGGTTTAACGTCTTGGTGGGATTTCTAGTGTGGTCATTTTGGTTCTATATGTCTCGTCGGGGTTTCTTAGAGCCACACATCTGGTGGGGAGTTCTGTGGTCCGCTACCGTTTGTGGACTAGTTAAGGCTACATGTACCTTTTTTGAGAGCCAGATTATCGCTTCCATCTCAATGTGGTGGTTACCGTGGAAGACACACATGTTAATGTTGTCTCTTGAGTTCATATATCTTTGGGCGACGTTGATCCGTGAAGTTGATGCAGTCTGCGTGGAAAGAGGCGAACCATTGTACTTTGTCTGTGTGCTCTGCATACAACCACCCCCACTGATTCTTTGTGAGCTGCAAGAAACAGTGTCTCATGAGCTAAATAGACATTATGCAGGGCTTTCATTACTGTGCTGGTAGAACACTGCTCACGTTATGTTAGTTTTTACGAAATATGTTTTAAATGCTCAAAGGGCTTCCTTTACAGACCTCCCTGGCTCAGGTGGTTGCTGGGAGCCTGGTACTGCCACTAGTTAACAGATCTGTTTATGTGCACAGGTGAAGAATGCGACCTGCACTGTACGTGTAAACAGTGCCCTGCGAGCCTGGGACAGGGAGGGATTAGGATTAAAGGCCGCATTAGGGAGGGGTAAGGGTGGATTGCTCACGCAGAGGAAGGGGTAAGTAAAGAGGCCACTGTGCTGCCAGTGAGGCAAGAGGAAGTCTATATGCTGGGGGAAGGCTAGTATTCAGTTCGTATATCACCCTAGAAAGCCGCGGCGCTCAGTACAGAGTTTTCCTTGTGATCAGCGTACTTTTTTTTTTTTTTTTTTAACTTTTTAATACAGCGCAAACGTATCTTCAAGGAGCAGCTTAGTTCCTTACAGAGAACATTTCTGTTGCACCAGAAACAGCTCCTACATGAGAGGAGTTGTACACAGAAGAGTGATTGACCAGCTACTTTATTTTTGATGCATTAGGCCTTTTAGGAGTTGTCTGGCGGGGATATGACTAAGTTAGATAACCCAATATGTATTGGAGTGTGGTGAGAACACGACTTTTGGACAGAAATAATTTTTAGGTCGAGCCTGAGCCAGCGCGCAAGCGCTGCTCTGGCGATCTGTTGTAGTTCAGTACGTGAGAGAAGCCCTGCCCACTCCCCCACCCATATTTTTGATTGGCTTGTGTCTTTGTCCTTCGTAAATGCTGGCTTCTGATTTTGCAATTAGCTTGTTAGTCCCTCCTTAGTACGGCCATGTCGTCATTTGTAACCTCCCATGGCTACTGGCCCCTTTACTTGGTTGTTACACGGTGCCTGTACTATTTTCTGTAATGAGTTTCTCCTACTGCAGGCACGAGGACATGCCCAGCCGGGACAATGGCTGCTGCTTGTTTTATTTAGGATGTGTGCCCTGCGAATAGCACAGCAGGTAGTGCTACAGAGAGGTTGGGCAATGATTGATAGCCAGTGTTTGCTATCGGATGACGGATGGCCACATTAAAAGTCCGCCTCAGTGTTAATTAAGGCCGCCACACTCCGCAGCTAAATGACTCGGCTGTAATACCAGCGCTCCGGGCCCTGCGTGATGGCTCCCAGGGCCGAGCAGGAGCCTTTTTATCACCCTCCTGGGTGTGCCTGCCAGAGAGTTGTCCTCCTCCGAGACCGTAAACCTGCCGCGCCGATTTATTCCGCCCTCCCGAAGCCGATTACATATAGCATTTCGGCGCTGTCCTGCTATCCCGCTTTTTTTAATCCGTTAGAGAAGATCGGCTGAAGCCGGAGGTACGCATTCCTCTTCTAATCTGCGCCGGGATCTGAAGGCATTGAAGCGACAGACGATGGACAGAAGTGGAGCAGTCCTGCGCCAGCAGATGACTGGCAGCAATGACAGGAGAGCGCGCGCTCCCCCAGGGGGAACGGCAAAAAAAAAAACTGGATAGGCAACAATTATTGTAATTGAAGGTAATGGCGCTCAGGCGCCAGCCCGGCCCCCGCTCTGCATCATTCAAGTTAGAGAAAAGGAAGGAGGATGCCGAAATATCCGACCTGCTTTCCACGTCAACAACCACCGTCGCTCGACAGTACAAAAGAGCAAATAGAGTTTTGAGTCTGTCATTTAAAATAAACCGCAATAAAATTCGTTTTTATAAATCTAGTATAGTGTCTTTAAAATTATAAAAACTTTACGTGTGTCATTCGGCTTACAGTGCATTCGGTTTATACATATCAAGCAGCAGCAATATATTCAGGTGTGTGGCCACTGTGCAGCAGGTGCAGTGACACCGGAGCGGGCCCAAAAGTGCGAGCAGCCCACTTTACGGAAATATGACTGACTTATACTTTTAACCAAGGGGCATTTTCCTTGCTTGCATTATGGTAAGTGCCACCCTTGGTATGCCACAGCATAAATTGTTACAATCTTTTCCCTTTTCAGGTGAACAATAACCAATTCATCTTTTTTACAGCCTCTTAGATTTCACACTGTCAAACGTCTTAACCATAAAATAATTTTGTCTCTGGTGTGGTAATTGAGAACTTCCTAACTGCGGGCCTGGCCCTTGTCCACACCTTCCCTTGCCTGGCCTTCTCTGCAGACAGGTAGGCGACTGGAGCTCTTCCCTTTGTAATGCAGTGGCGAGGACTGTTTAAATTCTGGCTTCCTTACTTGACAAAACTTTGTGATGCTGGTTCTTTGAGAGGCTTGGAAATTTGTTAAGAGAAACCACTAGGTCTTCATTCACTTGTTAGAGATTGTTAGAGAGGCGTTAAGTCTGTCAAATGTTCTTCCGCTGAAACCCTGAGCGAGCAGGTAGCGTAGTTTAAGTGCACATCAGCCTAATTTCGGGTGATGGCCAAGGAGGTTGGGCCATGAGTCTTATGCCCCACACTAACAAGCATTGAGAGACGTTGTTGGAGGCTTTTTAACAAAAAAAAATAACTTCCGGGGCATTCTTGATCTATGAAGTTTTGCAGGCAGTAGTATCACCTTTGAAATGACCAGGTGGCGTCTCCTCCGCACCTGAGTGTGTCAGTTATGGAAGCTGAAGCATTCTATTCCAGCACTTTGGGTGTTCTGCCCGTTTGCACCCCAGCAGATATTTGCACCCAACAGTGGCAGTTATTTGGCTCGTGAGGGACTGCGTACCTTGCCGTTGTTGGTTGCTTGCTTTCGTGCTTCTTATTTTCATAACTGCACACACGTTCTTCAATTAATGTCATTTGCCTTTGTTAGTGGATAATAAACGTCCCTCAATTTCTTAGCTTGTGCATCATGCAGTACATGACATTGTTCCAATTAGTGTTTACCCACAGGGATCGTTACGTTTGATTGTAAATGTTTTTCCACATCAAGTAACATTTTAGCTAAGTGTCAGTTCGCTTTTGAGAGGTTTGTTTTTGTGTGCAGCAATTTGTGCTAACTCGATAAGAGAATTACATTTGGAAGTGGATGTTTCATGTCATCCCATGTGGAATCGCAGTTTTATGTTGTAAGCAGCACTGTGCCTTGCCGCCTTTACAAAAGCACCTCGCTTCATTACTAAATGAATCACAAATCACATTTTCTACTTCAGTAGTGCAGTTTTCGTGGACCTGGGGAACCAAGTTCGAGTCTCTGCGTCGGCTCAACATCCTGTGATTCTGGGCAATTCATTTAATCTCCCCGTAAATAACAACAAGCATTTGCAATGCAATAGGTCTCGCATTTACGTGAGTTTATACTATTGGCATTGTAAATGACAAAGCCTTTTATTTATGTTTTAAAAACTAAAACATAAATAAAAGGCCTTGTCATTTACAATGCCAATAGCTCAAACCCGCGTACATGCGAGACCTATTGCATTGCAAATGCTTGTTTCTATAATTTGTGTTTTCAACATACTGTTAGTTTGTGTTGGAAACCAGTATGAAACCCATGGGGGATCCAGGAAAGCTTTAGATGTCTCAAAAGTAGACACAATTCTGACTTCAGTGAGATGTCACATGTAAATTCCTCAAGGTTTTCCCAAAGAAACTAACTGTTGAGATAAAGATATATTGGAAAGAAGTATGAAAAACGTCATTTGTGGCAACGTTTTGATCTGTAACTTTTTGTGGCTGATTTATAAAAGCAATATACAATTATGTCCTCTAGACCCTTCTGGTTGCGTGGATAGATAGAGTTTGTAGGTTTTCCAGGACTAACTTTCTACTTAATTTTACCGGACAGGCAACGTGCCATGAGTGCCAGGACGCTACTTCGGAAACAGTTGTGCTTTTTATAAATTGTATTGTATTGTAAATTGTATTGTATTGCAGGTTCTTCAAGAACCCGAGTATCCAGAGTCAACAACTGAGCTGTGCCTTTTCATTGTGTACTATATATAGACCAATTCTTATGGTGAAAAATGTAGAGTGAAAAATTGGGTATCAATGAAATCTATGTAGTTCTGAAATGGGCACACAATATGGAGTTTAGGAGTAGTGGTTATTTGTAAATCTCTGAATTTGTGGGTACCCATACTAGCATGTGATTCAGAAGGCATTTTACAAAATATCTTCTTTCTTACACACTGGCTAACATTTGGAAGGCACAAATGCAGCGAAATGCAATTGGTAATAACAAATACTCTCTTATTCTATGTTCTTACATGTCTTCCGATAAAAATGGTACCTCACTTGTGTGGGTAGGCCTAGTGCCCATGACTGAAAACGGGCCAAAGCTAGGCCTGGGCGTAATTTCAATTACTCTGGAGTAATCCAAGTAATTTCGGTAATTCCGCATTACTCTTTGATGCGGAATTACAGAAAATTGTTCAATTACTCCTGCTTGCATAATTATGAGTAATTTGGGGGGAATCCTAATGCAAGAAGACATTTAGCAAGCTTGAGCGGGCGTTCTCGCTCACTATTCGTGTTTTACTGCATTTAGCGCTATTTCTTAGCTCAAAATACATACATGCGTCCATTTTGGATGCAACGGTGCATTTTGCACTGAGCAAATAGTGCTAAGTGTTGGGGGCAAGTTGGGGGGAATCCTACCCCAAAAGTACATTTAGCAAGCATATAGCAGCTGCTTGTGCACGCTATTTGAATTCTGTTGCATTTAGCAGTATTTGTTAGCACAAAATGCATTCTTGCACCCATTTTGGACGCAAAGAGGCATTTTTGCCCTAAAAATAACATTAAACGCAGAATTCCTCTTCTGTTGTAATTAAGCGTAATCTTGCAGAATTCTTGAGTAATTCAGCATGATTATGCTACAATAAATTATGTGAGTTACGATTACCCCTAGCCAAAACGTAACATGAATGTATCACATTTTTCCACTAAAAACTGACCCTTTTGTTCAATGTGAGTGGCTGTGGATTTTGGGCCCTAGCTAATGCGGCACGTAGAAAAACCTAGCAAACCTGCACATTTTTTAAAACTAGCCACCTAGGGGAATCTGGAGTGGGTTGACGTACCAGATTTTCTATCCAGAATCCCTTGCAAACCTCAAACTTTGACAAAAAAAACTAAATTTTCCTCACATTTCTATGATGGAAAGTTCTTGAATCTATGGGGAGCCGCAAACTTCCTTCCACTTAGCATTTCCCCAAGTCTCCCGATAAAAATGATACCTCACTTGTGTGGGTAGGCCTAGTGCCCACGAGAGGAAACGGGCCAAAACGCAACAGGGACTCATCACAATTTTCCACTGAAAAAGGACCCTTTTTAGGTCTCGCCTAGGCAGCGCGCACGCCAGCAGCACCGGGGTGAGAGCCACGCGCAGCGGGTCCACAGGACTCCAATTCCCAGGCTCCCCTGCACCGCCTTGTTCCGCCAGCAGTGCCCGGAGGCGCACTTAAGCACCGGCGGGCTCCCGCAGCGCGGGACGCTACCGCAGACGCCAGCAGCACCGGGGTGAGAGCCACGCGCAGCGGGTCCACAGGACTCCAACTCCCAGGCTCCCCTGCACCGCCTTGTTACGCCAGCAGCGCCCGGAGGCGCACTTAAGCACCGGCGGGCTCCCGCAGCGCGGGACGCGCGCGGGAGAAGCGCGGGCCAAGGGCGGGCCCGTCTGAGGCCGTATGAGGACGGGCCGGGCCCTTTCTCTTCGAATCTCAAGCTTTAAAAAAGGATTATGTCTCTTTTGATCCGGGCGCTCACAATTGTGTGAATTTCAGAGGTACTGTAACTTAAACTGACTTTTATGGGCCCGTAGAAGATCTATGGTATTTAAAATTGTTTTAAACTGTGTAAAACTTCTATTTTCCAATCTTAGGCATATTTTGGTGGGTTTCTATTAGATGTTCTAGGGGCCTCACCGAGGAGATCATATTACTGTCAATATGGGGAAAAGGAAACTATTAACCAGCCAGGTTCCACCCACAAAAAGGACTATTGGGGACACACAACAAACACTGCTCTCATACCTGACAGGGGCTATGGGAGCAATCGAAAGGCAGATATCCTCTGTATAGGAGTCGTTTGAGGTAAACACGCAACGTGTCTGCGAATCCAAAAATACCCTAGTAGAGGGGGAAACTGAGAAAACAAGCATAGGGGCGTCTAGCTCTAGACTCCGTGAAAACGGTTCTATACAGCACGCGATCGATATGATTGATCAATTAAGTGATCAGGACTCCCATAGCCAGCCGCCACAAAAGCGGACAAAGATGCCTCCGAAACTAACTAAGGGTACAGAGCTAAAAGATTCTGCGAACCCCACTAAAAATAATATCCCTAAGAGAGCTAAGCCAATGAAAAAAGTGATAGCAGGGAAAAGAACGACTTCGAATGTACTCTTAGAAAGACCGCAGGTAGAGAAAAATAGTAAGGCTAAAATAAAGGAAGCTGACATAAGGAATTTAACTACTCTGGTAACTAATCTAGACCTCTTTTTGAGGGAATCGATCGCAAAGATTGAGAGTAGAGTAAATTTGATAGAGCATACCTTAACGGCCCTTTCTGATAGAGTAGGCCATAAACATTTACCAAGTGATTACCACGAAGGACCAGATAGTGGAAAGGATACAGGGGGGGGAGGCATAGAGCAGAACGCGCAAGGACAGACCGCCCTATCTGAAGACCGGGTTAATTTAAGCAGGCTTCAAGTTAATGCTGAGGACGGCCAATGGAGTGTTATCCATAGAAAAGGTAATAGGAATGTGGAAATGGAAACCTCCGGTACCTGGCCGATCCCCTTTAACATACAAAAGGAAGCCAGATTAACAAAAAAAACACTCATGGATCATACACATTTAGATCTACCACCAGCCTGTACCCCGTATACAATAATATTAGCAAACACGCCTAAGCTGAGATCAGCAGAAAGGGAAACTTGGGAAAGTTTAAGGAACAAAGCGCTTCACTGGCTAAGCAGAAGAGTGGGCTTAACCCACCAACTCTTCATGGATTTCAAAATGGCTAGGAGGATAAACTGGGTAGGGAAAGGACACAAGACTCTACCCGGGGATTGCATAGTCTTAACTTTTAAATCTCCTGACTTAGTACAAAGAATCTTATGGAAAGGGGGAAATGGGTGCTTAAACATAGTTGACATTAACATTCTCCCCTTAGGCTATTTTTACAAGCCTGTAAATGTAACGGGGAGGGATGGTACAGACCAGGCACTTGGAAAGAACACCGGCTATCTCACGAGCATTATGTTGGAAAATCGTTATGCACCACTGACCTCCTTAGAGGAGATAGATTGACTGGACAACTGTCGAAACGATTTTTCTGATGTCCCTGTATACGCTTTCCCCCAGAGCCATTATGCACAGGACAGCACCAATGAAATAGAAAATAGTCTCTCCTCAGTAGAGGGCGCTATTATAAATAGCCTTTGTCCTAAGGTCATCTTAGTAAAAGATATGACCTCCGAGAACATTCATAATCTTCACTCACCTGTAGGAACAAGCTCCCAGCACCAAATAGATACACAGAGAGTAATTAATACTGACACAGTAGGCGAGCTAGTCATTCCACAAGATGTAGCGCATAGTTGGAGGCTACCGTCCAATTTACACAGTTTCACAGACATTGATAATCAAACCCAGGTAACAGTTAACACAAACAGTATTACAGTACTTTTTTGGAATGTTGCAGGACTTCGGTCCAAATTACATAGTCAGTTATGGCTAAATTTTGTGAGCAAATTTGACATACTTTGCCTGCAGGAAACATGGTCCTTGGAAGAAAATCACATTGAAGGCTACAAGACTTTTAACACTACTGCTCTACCATCGGCAAGTGGGAGGCCAAAGGGTGGCCTGTGTACGTATGTGTCAAACATATTTTGGACTGCATATGCTCTAATTTAAATACCCTTAAAGTGAAGTCCCCTGTTACGCAAACCTGGACCGACCATAAATTAATCCCCTTTGAATTTCTGATAAAGGATAAGGCCTCAGTCAAGGAAAAAACTAAAATCCAACAACAGGACAAAGTTAGCTGGAAAGCACTTATGGGGCTTCCAGACCTCGTCCCTAAAGCCATCATGGGTAGACCCAACTTGGTTGGTGACCCTATAACTGACACCCAGCTCTATGGGAACTGGTTGCTTGAACTAAAAGATCAGTTGACACCTACAATTACACCACATAGGCCACCAAAAAAGAAATCCTCTGCACCATGGTTTTCGCTATCCCTGAAAGAACTGCAAGCCCAAGTCAGAGTACTAGAACGTAGATGGCGCCGGAACTATGATAGGAATGACTTTAATACTTATAAAATCGCACACAGAAAATATCATGCCTTGATCAAAGCTTCAAAAAAACCCTTTTATACTGAGGCTGTTAAAAATTCCAAAAACAAACAGAAGGAGATCTTCAAAATAGTTAATCTGTTCACAAATCCGAATAGTCTACTTCAAGAGATCCCTCCCTCACAGAGCCTCTGCAATAACATAGCAGATTACTTTGAAGAAAAAGTCCTGACACTTATAAAATACTTCTCTTCCCTACTCCAGTCATCATAAATAAGAGAACTTTTGTAGACACAGATACCGCCTGTATGAAAACCTTTCAACCTATCACGATGGAGGAATCACGGCTGGCCATCTTATCCACCAAATCAGGTTCCCCTTTCGACCCCTGCCCCCACTCTGTTACATGCCCTCATTGATGTTGTAAACCCCATTATCAATAATATTATAAACTCTTCGATTCTCACAGCTAAGATTCCACCAGAATGGAAACTTGCGGCGGTAAAACCTCTCCAGAAAAAGCAACTGGCTGATCCCACGACCCTCTCCAACTTACGACCCATCTCGCTTCTACCCACTCTGTGTAAGTTAACTGAAAAATTTGTTAATAAACAACTTACCACGTTTTTAGAGGAAACAAATGTATGGCACGCCAATCAGTCAGGTTTTAGAGCCCAACATTCGACTGAATCTGCCCTTTTGTACACTGCAGAAACCTTACGAGCTGCCCTGGATCAGGGAAAGAAAGCAGTCCTGGTGCTGCTTGACTTGTCCGCGGCTTTCGATACGGTCTCACATACCATTCTGCTAGACCGTCTTGCATCATACGGCGTATCCGGGAATGTCCTAGAGTGGATTAAGAACTTTCTGCAAGATCGGCGCCAAGTTATCATGCTAGGACAATATAACTCAGAAGAAAAAGCACTTGTATCAGGTGTTCCCCAAGGATCGAGTCTGAGTCCAACCCTTTTCAATGTATATATGTCCCCCTTGATGAAACTAATATCGTCCTTCAAGATCAATACCATCTCATATGCAGACGATACTCAGCTTATCCTGGTCCTGGATAACGACACTACTAAGGCGGAAGAAAATCTCAGGAAATGTCTTTCAGCAACCTTTAAATGGATGAGTAACAACCATCTGAGGTGTAACTCGGAAAAAACAGAGATCCTGCCATTTGGCAAACAAAATCCCTTTGTGCCTAAACTTTGGTGGCCAGAAGATGCCACCCCCCCTCCTAATACAATAAATGCAGCTAGAAATTTAGGAATAAAATTTGACACCACACTATCCTTCAAACAGCAATCCTTGGCAGTTGCGGGCACATGTTTCCATCTTATAAAAAGTCTAAAGAAATTCTTTGACTTGCTCCCCTTCTCAGCCAGGCAAACCGTTGCTGTTGCACTCATTACTGCTAGACTGGACTACTGTAACAGTCTTTATGCAGGAACTAATAAATCAGTCTTGCACAAGCTTCAGATGGTCCAGCACGCGGCTGCCCGGCTGGTATTGAAGTGGCCTAGGAAATCATCTGCCTCTGCTGCATTAGACATCTTACATTGGTTGCCAGTCCACAAACGTATTCTGTTTAAGGTCCTTATTATTACCTTTAGGGCCTTTCATTCACGTGGCCCACAATATCTTCAAACTAGCTTTAAATGCTACGTTCCCTCCCGTAGCCTAAGATCATCCAATGCAAATCTACTGACCATTCCAACTTTTAGATTGGTGTCAAAGGGAGGAAAATCACTTGTAGTCATAGGCTCAAAGGCTTGGAATCAACTCCCATCTCAGCTCCGTCAGATTGTTTCCGAGTCTGCCTTTAGGAAGGCACTTAAAACTTGGATCTACAGTGCACCAGATACACTATGCAAAACTTTGATCTAAACACCTATCTCCCCTCTGGCATGAGTAGTAAACCAGTTTTTTTTCCATCTTTGGTTTTCCGTATCAGCGCCAAGATGCTCCTTGGAGTGATAGTAGCGCTTTACAAGTATGCATTTACATTACATTACATTACATTACATTAAAGATAACTAAAGTATGGCTGACTTTCTCAGAACCAAATTATCAAGTATTGGTCATGAAAATAGACAACCGAGACACAGTTATTCTGGTAAATTTTTATAATAACGCACAAAGGGAAAATTTAACTGAAATGTTAAAACAGCTCAGAAATGCAATGCAGAAAATGGATTATTAGTTTGGGGAGGCGATTTTAATACTGCTTTGTGTCCGCACAATGATGATGCACTATGTGGCATAGTAGATGAAAGAGAATGTAACCTCCCTCACTTTTCCCACAACTTACAGGGTGATGCCTTAAATGAGATTTTATTCTTTTTAGATATGAGCTTTGCAAACATGTTGACCTCGCCTCCTATCCAGTTTACGCAGACTTTTCATGGAAGGGGGGCGAATACAATCATAGACTTTATAATAACCACAAATAGGTCTGCCTCTAGGCTTCTAAGTTTTAAAACCCATAAAAATGTCTTAAGTGACCCAAAGCTTGAGTATATCAGCTGCACCAAAAACACGGATAGTACATTCTGAAAGGATCCAACAATTACAGGGTCTAGCAATAAATAAAATAAATGGATACTCATTAAAATGGGCCCATGTAGAACCATCTGTGGTTATGAAAGTAGTGGTGGAAAACAGTAGGGAAAATATCATGAAATGTCTCGATGTGACTACGTCACATGAAGACATATTAGGATCCTATATTTGTATAACAGATACTATCAGGAACACACTGAAAAGGGAAGTGAAAAATAGGAAGGAGAAGAAGGTTGGATGGTTTGATAATAATTGCACGAGAGCATATACTGCCTTGAAGAACGCCCTACATAAAAAGAAACGGGATAGAGAAGAAATAGCGCAATGCAGACGTGCATATAACCTAGCCTTAAAAACCAGAAAGAGGGAAATAAAAACAAATGCTTGGGCTGACTTGCACAAGGCAAGCATAGAGGGGGATACTATTGCATTTTGGCGTGTGGTCAACTCTCCCTTCCTGAGATCTGAGACAATCTCAAGAATAGAAATCGCAATTGATGAAGGGCAATGGGTAGATCACTTCACTAAAATGTATGCCAAGAAACAGGAGGCTAGTATCCAAATTGCTTGTCCCTTTGTCTATTGCCTCATAAATGAGCCCTTTCCAATTAATATAGACTTCACCCTAGATGAAGTTCAACTTGCCCTGAAAGCTAGTAAGGGCGGAAAGGCACCGGGACCAGATGGGGTACCCGTAGACATATTCAAACAAAACATGGAGCTATGGGGCCCCTTAATAAAACAAGTCCTTGCAGCAGCATGCAAGGTAGGACTCATAGGAACTTGGTCTGAGTCACTAATGGTCCCAATTTTTAAGAAAGGTGACAGACAAAACCCCACATGCTATCGCCCAATTTTCTTATTAGATTCGGTGGGAAAGGTTCTAGGCCGTATTATTTTAAACCGTCTTCAAGAATGGGCTGAAGGAAATAACGTATTAACGGACCTACAATTCGGATTTAGGGAAGGATTAGGAACATTAGAACAGGGCCTTAACTTAACAATCCTGATGGAAAAATATGTTACAGTAAAAAAAGGAAAATTGTACCTAGCCTTCGTAGATCTCTCCACCGCGTTCGATTCAGTATGCCACAATAAACTGTGGAAGATTCTCGAAGCGATGGGAGTTGAATCAGCCTTAATTCAAGTTGTAAGAGAATTATATTCTGATGCCAGAGCCAGAGTACGGTATGGATCAAATGGGGAATACACAGCTCCATTCGCAGTAGAGAAGGGGGTAAGACAGGGTTGTGTCCTGGCACCCTTCTTGTTTACCCTGTATACCAACGGCCTTGAACAGGTAATGCTCGAGGGGTGCCAGGATCTACCACAGGTGATAAATCGACCTATTCCCATCTTACTCTATGTCGATGATGCAGTGATAATGGCCCGAACACCACTTGAGTTACAGCGGGCCCTAAATAAATATAACGTCTACATGGAAAGCCTTGACCTAAAGATTAACGCTGCTAAAACCTTTATAATGAGCTGTGGGAAAACTAGCAAGAAAGAAAGATCCATTTTTATTGGAAACAATAAATTAGAAACCACAAAAACATATCCATATTTAGGTATTCTTGTGGATAATAAGGGTACATGGCTGCAGGCCATAAGGGCAAAAAAACTGATATTTATGAAAACAACAACAGCCCTTGTAAATTTCGCTCAGAAATTAGGTAAACGGCCACCTTCGGAATTGGTTAAAATCTATCAAGCCAAGTGCGTCAGCGCAGTACTGTACGGGGCGGGGATTTGGGGATACTGTAACGTAGCAGACATACAGAAAGTGGAAAATGCTTTTATTCGCTATATATTGGCTGTCCCTCGTTCGACTTCAACCTTTGTATGCCACAAGGAGCTGGGGCTAGAATACATTACGGATAAAATAAGGGTCCAGCCAGTTTTATTATGGCACCGAATCTGGACCTCAACAAAAACAATATTTAATCAAAGGGTCATAAATGATTCTCTTAAACTGGACCAAGCCTTAACTATTAGATGGTTGAAGTATATTAAAGATTTTATGGGGGACTTAGGACAGTCAGAATGTTTTTGAAAATCCATTAAAGATGACTGATATCTCCAGGAAAGATTTAAAAAAACGATGCATGTCACACTTGGAAGAACTTAGATATGAAAGTGAAGCCTACAAACCAACAGTTCTCCAAAACCAGATGATTCTTGCTTCCACTGAAATGCAACCTTACTTGACCTATTATGGAACCGGGTACAATAGATTCGTGCTTGTACGTTTTAGATTAGATTCTTTTTATCGTTTAGTATCGTTCCCTACAATAAACGATTGGTCAAAAAATTTAGGAGCCTGCCCTTGTGATGGTGTCGCGTCCCAATCGACAATTCATATTGCCTTATTCTGTAAATATTATAGGGAATACAGAAAAAGGTGGATCCTCCCTATTCTAAAAATTTGGGGTTTGAGGCAATGTCGCCCTGCCTATCTTGCATTGCAACTATTGGATAATGAATGCTACACTAGAAATATTGCACTATTTTTAAAAGCAGTAATTAAGTTTAGGAATCAATTGTAAATTTTAATGCACTGTTTTATCTGTACAAATTGTTGTAATGAACCTAGTCTGATATGGACAATCGCTTTTTATTTGATAAAATTGAACAAGGAAGTACTATTATAATGTGGTGGTCCGTACTCCTCTAACACTGAATTTAAATAGAATGTTCAAAATGTATAAATGTATAAATTTGTATATGTGTATTGTGCTTTTATGATTTTTTATCTTAAAATGAAAATCGAATAAAGCGAGTTTGAATTTGAATTTGAATTTGAAAGTTACAATTTTGAAAATGTCACATTTAGAAATTTGGCATTTTCCTGCCATAACTATTTGGTGCCTGCAGCCTGTTCCTGGGTCACATGACTTGGTGTAGTTGGCAGTTGGACTTTGTTTATTTCTCCCAGACAGCCACACAATAGAGGGATTAGTTGTGCCTGGATGGGCCATCACTGGTAGGATGGTGTGGCGGGCGGAATAGGCTGTGTCCTGCCTGCACGCCAAGGACTTGTCATCCCTACATTGTTCATGCAGACTGCAGGGGCCACGGCAGGGGAATCAGAAAACGTCAAGCACTTCAAAACCGAATTCACTAGAAACTTCTCTCGGAAGCACTCACAGAGGACTGCCTGCTGCTGTGGCCTACTGTGTACTCCACAAGGCTGCTTTGCTGCACCTGGAAGGACTGCACTGCTGCTTTGAGCCTACTTAGAACCCTCAGAGGCCTGCTCTGCTGCTTGAGCCTGTTCCACTGCTTGAACCCAGGACTACCAGAGATCCACTCTTTGTATCTGACCCGTACTCCATGCCGGTTGGCCATATTTTTCGACTTTGACGCGGTCTCACACAACTAGATGTCCGTGGAAGGCGCTTTGATCTTCTAGGCACTAAATTATGCTTAAAAGTTCATAAATTTGGTTCTACTGATTGGATTCGTTTTGGTGTCAAATAATTTATTAAAATGTACTCTATTTTTCTAGATTGGCGTTGGATTTTTCTTGTGTTGTGTTTTCACTTTATTACTGTTTGTGTGCTGCATGAATACTTCACACATTGCTTCGAAGTTAAGCCTGACTGCTTTTGTGCCAAGCTACCAGAGGGTTAAGCACGTGTTAATTTAGTGACTTTTGTGGTTCACCCTGACAGGAATTGCAGCTGTTGCTTGAACAGGAGTCACCCGCCTTTCAAGCAACAACCTAATTTCTCTCAGTGCTCAATTTAGTGAAATCAGTTGGATGAACGACTGAGTTGGCGAGCAAACTTGTGACTTGAAAATCACAGCTGATGTCAGCGGCAAACTTTTAACTTATTAAGGCCCAGATTACGATTTGCACGGTACAGGTGGGGTGCAAACTCTAAGTGTGATATTTATATTAACATTTGGTAACTTCACACCAGTACCATGCAATTGCAAGTTAAAACTGACGGAATGAGGAATTACTGTGTGGAACCAATTTTACCATTCATGAAGCCATATGCAATATTCAGTTCTGTGTGATTTAATACGGAATTACCACCCAGTAAAATTCAGTGCAGTGTTCTGGGAATGATCAATCGGAGCACAATTGCATATTATAATTTCACTCTTCCTGGTTGATAATCAGGGCCTAAGTCGTCTTGAGTACTAGCTAGCCCATCCTTGAAATCTGATAATCGCGGCTGCAATGCTTCTGAAGTGTTGGTATTTTGAAATGCCAATGTGTCAAAACCTTACGCCTGCCATGAGGGTGATGCAGGCCCTTTGAAAGAACACAGTGCTGGAGTTGCATCTGTTCTCAGACACACCCCAGCAATGTGCCACTTTTGCACCAACAGATATGTCAGTAATACTGGCGTATCTGTCATTCCTTGCGACATAATGCGTCATACAGTAAATATGATGCATCCATCATGTCGCAAGGAGGGCGCAATAAGAAGTGTTGCATCGCTGCTTTCACGCAGCGATGCGACACTTCTCATAAAGGAGGCCCTCAATTTCTAGCGCTGGTGTACTGCCAAATCTCTGCCATATTGTCAAGGTCCCCAGATACTGGTGTAGGAGAGGACAAGGCTGATGTGGGCTGCTATCTTTCTCATCAGATACAAAGAGCACCTTTATTACTCTAGGACTGAGGCACACCGAGAAACACAGACAACAAACAGTGGCCCATGACTCTTCTTAGCAGCTGGAATGGAGGGGCTTCCTGTGTGGATGGATGGGAGTGGGTGGAATTAGCACTAAAAGATATGCACCAGTCTGCTGAATACACGTTAGCGAACCAGTCCGGAGGCGGCAGCAGCATTCTTAATAGTCATCCATCTTGGAGTGCCACTAATCCCCAGAAATTAACAAGTGCACGTGGCTGCAGTTGTGATAACGACATCCATCATCATGAAATATATAATAGTTAAAAAATATTGTAAGGTTTCAAACTCAAGATCAGTTATTGTTTGACATTTCTAATGTCTAAAATGTGACAGTTTTCTCGTTTTGTGACTACCTCAAATACAAATTGTATTCACTCTCTAAGTACACCTCGAAATTATGGAAATGAGAATTAAAACACTTCTCCTCAATTCCTGAATGCAATCTCTAATTACAGTCGCCGCCCAACAACAACGAAAAAATCTCTTGCAATTTTTAAGAAAAAGCTGCATGTAATTGTAACTCTTAAAATCATTTATTGTTCAGTTAATTAAAACTTACAATACATCATATACGATCACCAAATAGAACATCATCAATGAATAACATCATCAAATCCTGCAATTTTTGCCCAATTTAATGGCTCTCATTTTATCAGCAGCAAAAGGATGACGGTTTGAGCAGCGCTGATACACTTCCAACTTTGACCTGCTTAGGAAGGCCCTAAATGTAAAGCCTAGGGTCCGGTCTGAGGTGCTTCTAGCACGTCGTGAGTCCAAGACCGTATTACTATCCAGGAAGAAGGAACTCTATGAAAGAGACTGGGAATTACAGACAAGCGTGGCACTTGAGAAGGATAGTAGATCATTCTGGGGATGTGTAAAACAAATCAGAACAAGGAATTCCCCAGTTAACCCGACCCTGCAAAACACCATACCAGGTTCAGAATGGGTTCTACACTTCACTTCTATCTATTATATCGAGGACGACCCGACTAGGGGGCTCATTACGATGGCGGACGGAAAAGCATTCCGACCGCCGTGCTAGCGGGACATTGCCGCCCGCAGGTGCCGCGGCAAAACCGCCGGCCAGATTAGGATGCACCGCCAGAAACTCCCTACCGCGATGGTCGGATCCCAGGATTCAGCGGCGGAAAAGCTGAAAATCCGTCCGCGACAGTCGGATTTGCTGCGGAAAGGCCAAAGACCGCCGTTTCCCCAGCGGCCAGGAACACATGGAGCTATCCGCAGTATTGCCACCGCCATCCTCGATTGGCCGGATTCTCCGCAGCGGTGTGGTGGGCTGTTTGTGGCATCGTAATACAACCGGCGGTCGTAACCGCATTCCGCACGGCGGTCCCTCCCTTTTGGCTCCGTCCGCCACCGCTGCGGAGGGGGATTTCTGGCGGTTCCCGAAACACCTCAGCGGACGGGAAATGGGCTATCTTTGCCCATCGTAATACGGCGGACGCAAGGACCACCGATGGAGTGCGGAAAAGGGCATTTTCCGCCAGCACCGCGGATGTGCTACCGCCCCCATCGTAATCAGCCCCTTAGTTAGCTTCCTTGCATAGCAGATTAGAGAATTCGCCATCTCTATAAATATCATTGCACGAAGTGTAATTGTCTATTCAACACAGTAAGGGTGGAAAAGCGCCTGGACCAAGCGGGGCACCAATTGATCTGATGAAGTGCTTGCCCGAGCTATGGGGCCCCCTGATCACTAACGTTTTTAACTGTTGTTTAACTAATAATATACCACATTCTTGGTCCACATCAACGATCAAGCCTATATTCTAAAAGGGCGATCGTATGTTTCCTAAATGCTATCACCCTATTTCGCTTATTGACAGTACAGTTAAAATCATCGGCAGAGTCATATATGACCGTTTAGTCAGCTGGGCGGGCGACAAGGGCATCCTCTCTCCTTTTCAAGTTGGATTCCGCCCAAACTTTGTTACAAATGAACAGTGTTTGAACCTAGCCCTGAGGGTTAGCAAGTACATTCACGCCAGACGTTGCCCCATCCATCTCGCCTTTATGGATTTGTCCACTGCCTTTGATTCAGTAAACAAAGCCAAATTGTGGCTAATGTTGCTGGATCAAAGAGTGGACCCTCCTCTGGTGAATATTTTGTATTCCCTACACGCTGATTTGTCTGCCAGAGTGCGCTTAACTACTCAATGTGAGCTTTCATCTGATTTCCCATTGAAAAGGGACATGCGGCAGGGGTGCATATTGGCACCTCTGCTTTTTATTTTTGACATAATTGGGCTAACAGCTCAGCTCACCAAAATTCTATCCAAGCAGACACTCCGAGAATGGCAGGCACTTCTGTGTCTGCCTTACTCTACGCAGATGATGCAGTCCTTTCAGCCCTTACCCCGAACGCACTGAGGTAGCTGGTGGGCGCTTTGCGCTTTTCATGCAAGATCTTGATTTAAAAATTAATTACATTAAATCGCACATCATGCCATGTGGGCCTGGCAAATCAAGATTAAATAAAATCATCATAAAGGGGCATACAGTTACGAGTGTAGACACCTTTTGCTATCTGGGCGTGACCTTTAGTTCGTCAGGGTTTTGGCATCTCCAGATCAGAAACTCTAGTCTTAAACTTTCTAGAGCTGCCAGGACAGTGTGCAATCTTATTAGACCTGGTACCAGAGAGACTATCTTGCCAGCCTTGTAGGTGTATAATTCACAATGTATTAGCACTGCTACTTATGGTGCAGGTGTGTGGGGCTTTAATAAAAGCTGCTCCCTACAAGTAGAGGAGAATCGTTTCCTTCGCCGCCTGTTGAATTTACTACCATCCACCTCTAATTTCATTGTCCACTCAGAGAGGAATCAGGGATTCATTCTAGATAAGATCCACTTGGTGCCTCTTTTGTTGTGGGTTAGCATTTGGACTAATCCGGCTGCAACACTAGGTAGGGATATCAACCTCGAGTGTCTCAATCTTGAAAAGGCTTTTTCCATTCCATAGTTGAACTACATTCAGGATAGCCTAGCATCCCTGGGATTGTCTTATTTGTTTACTGAGCCCAGCAGTTTCTCTAAGGCTGAAAAGTTAAAAGTGAAAGTAGCCTTTCTGGAATATCGCGAAGACCTAAGAATAAAAAATGAACTAGGGAAATCTTCAGTTCTGAAATAATAATGATTCTTAGCTATAGGTGAAACACCCTTTTATCTAACCTTTGATCTCACACAATGGGACGTTCACTTCTCCTTTGTTTTAGAGCGGGTTCCGTATACTGGTTGTTAGATTTGGGGGTCTCTAGTTGGCAGAGGTAAGTACCTTTGTCCAAATAGGGACCCTTGAGTCTAGTCAGGGAAAGTAGGTACACTCCTGAAATAACCCCTGCTCACCCTCTTGGTAGCGTGGCACGAGCAGACAGGCTTAGTTCAGAGGCAGTGTGTAAAGCATTTGTGAACACATACAGTAATCAAGTGACAACACTACAAATGGACACCACACAGGTTGCATATTTATAAAAATAAGAATATTTTATATAGATTTACCACAAGACCATAAACGACAAAAATAATCCACAATACTGTCAAGAATACTTAGTTCTTATAAAAAAGGCTTAATTCGAGGTTCTGTGTGAGTCGGTAGCCTCCTCCGGCTACGGCGATGTCAAGAACAAACAGAGTCTAAAAAATCCAGCTGACCGCGTCGAGACGGGCCAACACAGCGTAGACAGACTCGTCACAGTACCTTTTACTTGAAGCGGCCGGTACTGGCGTGCGAGCCGGATGGCTGTACGTCGCGGTCGCGATGCAAAATGGAAGCGTTGCAGGACGATTTGTCCCTCGATGCGGTGCCGGCAGCGGCTCGTTGACGTCGTCGAGATGGAGTCGGTGAGACCAGGGCCGTGCGTTGCAGGGCGAGACGGTGCTTCGATGCGGTGCTGGCAGGTTGCGGTGCGGCGACGGAGCCGGATTCGGGAGCTGGCGTCAATCAGTCCGGACAGCGGTGCGAGTCGGGCGGTGCGTCGTGAAGCGTGCGAGCGGTGCCCAACTCCGGTGCGGTCACAGGACTCGAACTCAGCAGCAGTGACCGTGTCGGTTCGACCAGTTGGATTTGGTGTAGCGAGGCGTTGCGAGGTGCGTTGCTCACAGGTTACGGTGCAGGCAACGGCTCGTTGACGGCGTCGAGACGGAGTCGGTGAGACCAAGGCGTGCGTTGCAAGATGCGGGCGGTGCTCAATGCGGTGCCTTCAGGACACCGAGCCGGTCGTGAGAGTCGGTCACAGCTCCCTACCTCTGTAGCCACTGAAACCGCGTTTCCAGCAGCAATTCACAAAGGAGGTGAAGTCCAATGGTCCTGGGACTTCGATCACGGGGCAAGCTCTCTCTCAAGCCCTTGGAGATCCTTCACAAGTTGATGAAAGTTACAGCAAAGCAAAAGTCCCTTTCTCCTTTCTTTGGCAGTCAGGCAAACCACTGCAGGCCAATCCCCCAAGCAGCACTTCAGGCTTAGGGATAGTCTCTCCTCAGTTTCTTCTTGGTTCAGCTCCTCAGCAAAGGTTTCTTCTTGTTCCCAAAAGTGATCTAATTTCCTTGGGGTCTGGGTGCCCCTCTTATACCCTGATTCTCTTTGTTCTCTGGAGGCAGAGAGGCCTTTGCCTAGTTAAAACCAATTCTGTGCAGTTTTGGAGCACTCTGTGTACATGACTCCTTCTTTCCTTTCAAAATGTGGGGCAGGGTACTCAGACGCCCGGCAGGAGGTGGAGCCAGCATTGTGGAAGGCAGGCACAGCCCTATTCAGACCCAGATGCAACTCCTCCCTCCACTCTGGATGCAGATCTTTCTATTCAGCCCTGTGCTGCCTCACCATGTCTCCTGTAGCCACCCCCAGCCCCAGTCACGCACAAACCAGACACACAATACACAAGCTGGCAGAGGCAGGCTGGATAGTTAGGCAAGAAAATACCCACTTTCTAAAAGTGGTATTTTCAAACACAGAATGTTAAAATCATCTTCCCTAAAAGATGCATTTTATCATTCTGAGTTCAGGCATACTAAACTCGAATTTCTACCTAGTTCCCTGAGTCAGTTAAGGATTATAAGATGTTATAATCAAACTGCCCATTCTGGCCTATGGGGAACAGGTAGCCTTGGAATAGTGAAAAACGAAAATGGCTGTAATTCACTATTAGGACATGCCATACACACCAGGCATGTCCCACCTTATCATTACAATGCACCCTGCCCGTAGGCCTACCATAGGGGTGGCTGATATGACGAAAAGGGAAGGTTTAGCGACTGGTAAGTGGGTGCACTTACCAAGTCGACATGGCAGTCACAGACTGCACACAGGCTCTGCAATGGCAGGCCTGAGACACACTTTACAAGCTGCTTTTGTGGGTGGCACAACCAGTGCTGCAAGCCCACCCGCAGCATTTGATTTACAAGCCCTGGGCACACTCAGTGCACTGTACTAGGGTCTGACAGTAATTCAAATAAGCCAAACATGGAGTCACTAATTCATCACACAATTTACAAAAGGGAGCACTTGCACTTTGGCACTGATTAGCAGTGGCAAAGTGCCCATGAGCATCTAGTCCAGCAAAAACGTATCGACAACAGTGGAGGCATTATGAAAAAAATGGAAGGGAGACCCACGCCAAGGATGCCAGGTCTAACACGTGTCCCCTCCAGATGAAATGTGGGGAGAACTATCCTACCTCTAGGGAGTTCTCATCACTAAGGCGGAAAAATCTGGACAGACCATCAGCATTGGCGTGTTCTGTACCAGGGCGGTGTTCCACCGTAAAGTCCATCCCCTGTAGGGAAATGGACCACCTCAACAGCTTTGGATTCTCACCCCTCATCTGCATCAACCATCTGAGGGGCCTGTGGTCTGTCTGAACCCGGAAGTGAGTCCCAAACAGGTATGGTCTCAGCTTCTTCAGTGCCCAGACCACAGCAAATGCCTCACGCTCAATAGCACTCCACCTCTGTTCCCTTGGAAGTAACCTCCGACTGATGAAGGCTACAGGTTGGTCTAGGCCCTCCTCATTGATCTGTGATAGAACAGCCCCTACACCATGCTCTGAAGCGTCTGTCTGAACAATGCGTCAGTCCAAATCACTCTCCTGGGCTGCTTCCTGGAAGTCAGCTCTGTCAAGGGGGCAACAATGCTGCCATACCCCTTGACGAATCTCCTGTAATACCCGGTGAGTCCTAGGAAGGCTCTCACCTCTGTCTGGGTCTTGGGGGGCTCCCAAGCCAGAATGATATAAATTTTCGGTTGGAGGGGCGCCACCTGGCCGCTCCCAACCTGGTGTCCCAAGTACACCACGGAACCGTGCCCGATCTGGCACTTACTTGCCTTGATCGTGAGGCCTGCCCTTCGCAGCGCCATCAACACTTCCCAGAGGTGGCGCAGATGTTCTTCCCAACTGGCACTGAACACTGCAATGTCATCCAGGTAGGCGGCACTGAAATCCTCCAGTCCAACCAACACCTGGTTGACCAACCTCTGAAAGGTGGCAGGGGCATTCTTCATCCCAAAGGGCATCACCCGGAACTGGTAGTGCCCATCTGGTGTGGAGAATGCTGATCTCTCTTTTGCCCCATCAGTCAAGGCGATCTGCCAGTACCCAGACGTTAAGTCAAACGTGCTGAGGTAGCGCGCAGCCCCTAACCGATCTATGAGCTCATCAGCTCTGGGGATGGGGTGTGCGTCAGTCCTGGTGACGGAATTGAGTCCCCTGTAGTCCACACAGAACCGGAGTTCTGGTGTGGCACCAGGCGCAGCAGCCTTTGGAACCAAGACCACTGGGCTGGCCCAAGGGCTGTTAGAGGACTCAATCACCCCTAGCGCAAACATCTTGGAGACCTCCTCCTTGATGCAGGCTCTGACCCTGTCAGTCACCCTGTAAGCCTTGTGCTTCACAGGAAGACTGTCCCCAGTGTCCACATCATGGACGCACCAATGAGTGACACTGGGAACCAGGGAGAACAGGTCAGGGAACTGTCCCAACAGCTGGCGACAGTCACCCTGCTGCTCAGGTGTGAGGGAGGTAGAGAGGTTTACTCCCTCCACTGATCCATCTTGCTCTCGGGCTGACAGGAGGTCAGGAAGAGGCTCGGTCTCCTTCTCCACCCCATCATCTGTAGCTAAGAGCATGCCCACTTGAGATCTCTCCAAGTGGGGCTTCAGGCGGTTCACATGCAGGACCCGCAAGGGGTTCCTGGGAGACTGCAAGTCCACCAAATAGGTAACTGGACTCTTGCGCTCCACCACCGTAAAAGGGCCAGTCCACCTATCCTGGAGCGCACAAGGCTCCACTGGGGCCATGACCCATACTTTCTGACCAGGCTGAAGCTCTACCAGAGTGGCATTCTGGTCGTACCACCGCTTCATCTCCTCCTGGCTGGCTTCCAGATTTGCCTCAGCAAGTTCTCTGAAACGCCTAGTCTGGTTCCTGAAGGCCAGCATGTAACTGTATACATCCTGGGGAGGTTTCCTGGGAGATTGCTCCCAGCCTTCCTTGACCAAACTCAGAGGTCCTCGCACCGGGTGTCCATAGAGGAGCTCAAAGAGGCTGAACCCTAGAGTCTTCTGTGGCACCTCCCGGTATGCAAACAACAGGCAAGGTAAGAGGACGTCCCATTTACGCCTCATGGGTTCTTCCAGACCCATAATCATGCCTTTTAGGGTCCGGTTGAATCTCTCAACCAGCCCATTTCCTTGAGGGTGGTAAGGAGTGGTGAACTTGTGTTACACCGCACTCCTGCCACAGGGACTTCATGTACTTGGACACGAAGTTGGTACCTCTGTCAGACACCACCTCTTGAGGGAACCCCACACGTGAGAAAATTCCCATCAGTGCTCGTCCCACCACGGGGGCAGTCACTGTCCTCAGAGGGATGGCTTCAGGGTACCGGGTGGCATGGTCCACCAAGACCAGGATAAACCTGTTGCCTATGGCTGTCTTGGGGTCCAGTGGCCCCACAATGTCAATACCCACCCGTTCAAAGGGGGTGCTGACCACAGGGAATGGCTGGAGAGGAGCCTTGTGCTTCCTCCCACTTTTTCCACTTGCCTGGCAAGTCTGGCAGGTCCTGCAGTGAGTGGTGACACTCCTGCGCATCTGGGGCCAAAAGAAATGGGTGACAAGCCTTTCAAAGGTCTTGTCCTGCCCCAGATGTCCTGCTAACGGTACATCATGAGCCAACCCCAGTAGGAAGGTTCTGAAGCGCTGGGGTACCACCAGCACACTGGCTGACCCAGGCTCAGCAACCTTAGGCTCTGAATACAGGAGACCATTCTCCAAGTAAATCCAATGTGATTCAGACTGATCACCTGCTGCCTGGTCTGTGCCTGTTGCCTCAGACCCACGAGAGAAGGGCATGTGTTCTGCTCCTCGCAGAACTCTTCCCTGGAGGGTCCTCCTTCTTGCTGCCAATGGGTCAGCTCAGGTAGGTCCCCCAGTTCAGCTACATGTTCCCCTGTAGGCTCCAGGGCATCCCCCTCAGGGTCTGCCTCCTCCTGGACCGTGGGAACTTCGGGGCCGGTTTCCCGCGCCCCTGCCTCCTCTCTCTCCGGCAGGCACCTGGGCCTCCCTCTCAGGCTCCAGGTCCTCTTGAACACCTTTAGCTGCCATTGACCGGGTGGTCACACATGCCCAATCAGGCAAGCCCAACATTTCTAAATGCGCACTCCGCTCCACCTTAGCCCAAGGTGAGCTCTCCAAATCGTTCCCTAACAAACAGTCAACAGGCATGGCTGGCCTCACAGCTACTTGAAGAGTACCCGAGACCCCCCCCCCACTCAAAGGGAACCTGAGCCACCTTGCAGTGACTCTCTGTGTTGTCAGCGGCAACAACTGGATAGAATGCATCAGGGACAACCTGCTCTTTAGACACCAGGTGACACTTAACAGCTGTCACACTGGCTCCTGTGTCTCTCAGAGCCTCCACCCTATGGCCATTGATGGTCACCTACTGCCTGTACTTTTTAGTGTTCTCAGGCAGCTGGGACATCTCAGAGTCTCCTAATGAGACAAGGGAAAACACTGTGGGATCCCCCCCACCTTGGGCACCCAACTCCTCCCCCAGGGCTACACTAGCCAACTGCCGGGGGACTGCACCAGAGGGTGCTGGTTTTCCAAAAAAAGGGCAATGAGGATCATTTGCCTTGTGGCCAGGGGCGCCACACTTGTAACACACCAGTGGTCCCTGGTGAACAGGGGGGCCTGTCAGGGCCACTGGCTTCTTCTCAGGGGGAGGCTGGGAACCTTTCCCTTGGTTCCCTTGGGGTCTACTTTGGGGCCCTTTATGGAACTCCCTCTGTTTACCCTTGTCCCCCCCACTCTTCTGCTGGGGACCCTGCCCACCCTTGGCGGAGTCTCCCACGTGACCCTTGTGGACCCGGGTACTCACCCACCTGTCCGCCTCCTCAGCAAGCTGCCTAGAGTTTGTCAGCTTACTATCAATCAGGTGCTGGCGTAGCTCAGGAAAACAATTACTGGGCAAGTGCTCCCATGCAATCAAATCAGAGAGTGCCTGAAAATCAGTCGCTTTGCTACCCTTTACCCAACCATCCAAGGCTCTGCAAAAAAAAGTCACATATTCAACCCAGGTACTGCCTTCAATCTTCTTACAGTTCCTTAACCTCTACCTATAAAGCTCAGGGGTCAAACCATACCTAGTCATTAAAGCATCCTTCATGTGGCTGTATGAATTATAGACTTCAGAGGGCAAATCCAACAAAGTATCCCGCCCTTCACTAAGGAACCGCCCCACAACCCCGCTCCACAATCCTTCTCAGGGACCCGGTGGGAACACATGGCTACCTCATAGGCTTTGAACCACTGCCCAATGTCATCATTTTTAAAAAACTCCTTCACCACATCTTTGGGAATATACACCCTAGCTTCAACAGGCACAGGCGGTACACTGCCACCAGAGGGAGTATTCTCTAAACTTTTGGCTCTGTACTCCAACTCCCTCAAACTTTTCTCATTATCCTGATCCATTCTTTTCTCCTCTAGGGCCAATTTCCTAGTTTGCAATTCAAACTCCAACTGCCTATCAAGCTTGAGCTTGGTCAGCTCCATCTCATGCATCCTACTCTTTTGTCTGTCCTCCAGCTCTTCTGGGGACAAACCCTTGGCAGAAACACTGCTACCTGCTGGGGAGACTACTTTCTTCCCCCCTGGACCCAATAGCCCTTCCAGCTGCCCATCTGCATTCTCATCCCCTTCCTCATTCTCAGGGGGATTCCTGGCTTCCATCCAGGCCCTCAGCGCCTTTTGGAAATTCTCCTTCTTGGAGAGACCAGCCATAGAAACTTTGAACTTCCTGCAGAATTGCTAGAGCTGGTTAACAGTGTAGCATTCCAATTTCTCCTCTTCCCACTCACAATCAACAGATGCTACAGATGGTGCGTTATCCATGGTGATAAAACTTGGCAGTTGCAAAAATAGGAAATCCCAGAAAAAATGCTGTCAAAAAGTATGTGGTTGCGTTTTGGTCTGCACTCACTAAGTAGTGTTCACCAATTACTGTACATGAGTCACAAATGCAAGTCCAGAATCCTCACCGCTGCCCACCAATGTTAGATTTGGGGGTCTCTAGTTGGCAGAGGTAGGTACCTTTGCCCAATAGGACCCTTGAGTCTAGTCAGGGAAAGTAGGTACACTCCTGAAATAACCCCTGCTCACCCTCTTGGTAGCTTGGCACGAGCAGACAGGCTTAGTTCAGAGGCAGTGTGTAAAGCATTTGTGAACACATACAGTAATCAAGTGACAACACTACAAATGGACACCACACAGGTTGTATATTTATAAAAATAAGAATATTTTATATAGATTTACCACAAGACCATAAACGACAAAAATAATCCACAATACTGTCAAGAATACTTAGTTCTTATAAAAAAGGCTTAATTCGAGGTTCTGTGCGAGTCGGTAGCCTCCTCCGGCTACGGCGATGTCAAGAACAAACAGAGTCTAACAAATCCAGCTGACCGCGTCGAGACGGGCCAACACAGCGTAGACAGACTCGGTCACAGTACCTTTTACTTGAAGCGGCCGGCACGGGCGTGCGAGCCGGATGGCTGTACGTCGCGGTCGCGATGCAAAATGGAAGCGTTGCAGGACGCGTTGTCCCTCGATGCGGTGCAGGCAGCGGCTCGTTGACGTCGTCGAGACGGAGTCGGTGAGACCAGGGCCGTGCGTTGCAGGGCGAGACGGTGCTTCGATGCAGTGCTGGCAGGTTGCGGTGCGGCGACGGAGCCGGATTCGGGAGCTGGCGTCGGTCAGTCCGGACAGTGGTGCGAGTCGGGCGGTGCGTCGCGAAGCGTGCGAGCGGTGCCCAACTCCGGTGCGGTCACAGGACTCGAACTCAGCAGCAGTGACCGTGTCGGTTCGACCAGTTGGATTTGGTGTAGCGAGGTGTTGCGAGGTGCGTTGCTCACAGGTTACGGTGCAGGCAACGGCTCGTTGACGGCGTCGAGACGGAGTAGGTGAGACCAAGGCTGTGCGTTGCAAGATGCGGGCGGTGCTCAATGCGGTGCCTTCAGGACACCGAGCCGGTCGTGAGAGTCGGTCACAGCTCCCTACCTCTGTAGCCACTGAAACAGAGTTTCCAGCAGCAATTCACAAAGGAGGTGAAGTCCAATGGTCCTGGGACTTCGATCAGGGGGCAAGCTCTCTCTCAAGCCCTTGGAGATCCTTCACAAGTTGATGAAAGTTACAGCAAAGCAAAAGTTCCTTTCTCCTTTCTTTGGCAGTCAGGCAAACCACTGCAGGCCAATCCCCCAAGCAGCACTTCAGGCTTAGGGATAGTCTCCCTCAGTTTCTTCTTGGTTCCGCTCCTCAGCAAAGGTTTCTTCTTGTTCCCAAAAGTGATCTAATTTCCTTGGGGTCTGGGTGCCCCTCTTATACCCTGATTCTCTTTGTTCTCTGGAGGCAGAGAGGCCTTTGCCTAGTTAAAACCAGTTCTGTGCAGTTTTGGAGCACTCTGTGTACATGACTCCTTCTTTCCTTTCAAAATGTGGGGCAGGGTACTCAGACGCCCGGCAGGAGGTGGAGCCAGCATTGTGGAAGGCAGGCACAGCCCTACTCAGACCCAGATGCAACTCCTCCCTCCACTCTGGATGCAGATCTTTCTATTCAGCCCTGTGCTGCCTCACCCTGTCTCCGGTAGCCACCCCCAGCCCCAGTCACGCACAAACCAGACACACAATACACAAGCTGGCAGAGGTAGGCTGGATAGTTAGGCAAGAAAATACCCACTTTCTAAAAGTGGTATTTTCAAACACAGAATGTTAAAATCATCTTCCCTAAAAGATGCATTTTATTATTCTGAGTTCAGGCATACTAAACTCGAATTTCTACCTAGTTCCCTGAGTCAGTTAAGGATTATAAGATGTTATAATCAAACTGCCCATTCTGGCCTATGGGGAACAGGTAGCCTTGCAATAGTGAAAAACGAAAATGGCTGTAAGTCACTATTAGGACATGCCACACACACCAGGCATGTCCTACCTTATCATTACAATGCACCCTGCCCGTAGGCCTACCATAGGGGTGGCTGATATGACGAAAAGGGAAGGTTTAGGGACTGGTAAGTGGGTGCACTTACCAAGTCGACATGGCAGTCACAGACTGCACACAGGCTCTGCAATGGCAGGCCTGAGACACACTTTAGAAGCTGCTTTTGTGGGTGGCACAACCAGTGCTGCAAGCCCACCCGCAGAATTTGATGTACAAGCCCTGGGCACACTCAGTGCACTGTACTAGGGTCTGACAGTAATTCAAATAAGCCAAACATGGAGTCACTAATTCATCACACAATTTACAATAGGGAGCACTTGCACTTTGGCACTGATTAGCAGTGGCAAAGTGCCCATGAGCATCTAGTCCAGCAAAAACGTATCGACAACAGTGGAGGCATTATGAAAAAAATGGAAGGGAGACCCACGCCAAGGATGCCAGGTCTAACACTGGTCTTTGTATTTTAACAGCATTCCAGATTTAGAGGGGAATATAGTTGCACCCTGCGCATGTGATAATCAATCTGCACAAACACTACTGCACTTTATGTTTTTCTGCAAATTGCACAGTTTGCCACGTAAGCACTTTTTGAAACCCCTGCTTTATAAATTAGGATTTCAACGATGCAAAGAAGCTTTGCTTCATTTGCAGTTTTTAAGTTTGCCCGAAATTTGTTTTTGTGTCTGTGCTTTTTCAGCTATTAGGGCAAGAAGAACTATGATAAGGTAGCTGTACATTGGTTGCACTCAGTTTTTTAACTTTTATAGTATTTTTAAGACGTTTTATATTTTAGCCTTCTAGAAGTTTCTAAAATGTGCTTATGAATTTACTGCAATGGAATTAAGGGGCTGATTAGGATGGCGGGCGGATTTATGTCAATCACCACCCTATCGGAATCGGTACCGCCCGACAGGCTTTCGACGGTCCCGACATAGGCATTACAATGTGACCGCCACCACAGCGGTCACAAATGTCTATCGTTTGCATTGCGGCGGGTGCTGCTGGCTGCAGCACCCGCTGCAATGCAAAATAGGGACACCTGACATATCCTGCACTACGTGGCAGGCACCATGTGGCAGGCACCATGCGGTGCTTGCCACATGGTGCAGGAATATGTAGGGGGGCACCATAGGTGCCCCCCAAAACCCCCAGCTTAGGGCCAGGGGGGAAGGCGGGCCCGCTAAGGGCCCCCAAAGTCCCTTTCCGCCTGCCTTTTTCATGGCGGGTTACCTGCCATGAAAAGGCGGGCGGAAACAGACATCATAATCCCTACAGCGGTGTCTGGTAGGGATATACTTCCCCTCCGACACACCGGTGGGCTCAGGGAGCCTGTTGGATGCGTGGCGGTCGGTCTTTCCGACTGCCACCTATCCGCCCGTATTGGTAAAATGGCGGGCGGATATCGTGGTTCCGATGGCGGTGGGACTGCCTCAGATGGGTTGTAGGTGGCGGTCCCACCGTCATCATAAACATCCCCTAAGTGTTTAGATCATTCACCTTACAGATTCATATTGATATTTGGCTGCTATTTTATCTACATGTATTTTTATAAATGTATTTGTATTATTTTACTGTGGTTTCTTTTATGACCTATACATAGGTCGAATAAAGATTTTGAAATGAATTGAATTGACCTGCTGGTACTCAGTTAAGTAATTATATTAGACGGGCATATCGAAAGGATAAACAACTCCATCTTGAACAATTCTGGTGTAAGCTTCTCTGGGAAAGCAAAAACCGGAACTCAAGAAAATTCTGGGCGCTAGTGAATAGGCAAATCAACGGAACTACCAGCCAGGGGAGTGCAAACATTGCAGAGGCAGAATGGGCAACATTTTTGACTGGCCATTTTAGGGCCAATGGAGGAGCAGATCCTACAGCAATTAATAATTCCATACTGATTAAAGATGCCCCTATGGAGTGCCAGGACTGTTCACAAGAGTCGAGGCAACATCAATGCGAGAAAATCTCTATCACCCAAATAAGGCTAGCTAAAATACTATCAAAAGCAAGACCAGATGGAGCGCCAGGTCCGAACGGCCTGCCACAGGTCCTGTTTAAATCAAATATCCCTCTCTGGTCAAAACAACTAGCAACACTCTTCAATTTTTCACTAAAGAGTTCAACTATACCTGACTCCTGGCGAGGTGCAATAATCCACCCAATCTATAAGTCTGGCTCCCATTCGTCCCCAAATAATTACAGGTTGTTAGCCTTACTGGACAACGAGGCAAAGTACTTTGCGAGTATTTTACTCGAAGAACTGAGCTCTTGGGCTGACCTGAAAGGACTGATCCCAAAAAAATCAAACCGGTTTTATTGCAAACTCTGGCACCATGTCTAATTTAATGGCACTATCAATACTCATCGATAAATCACTAGTCTCATCCAAGGTGGTTTACTGTTGTTTTGTTGACTTTAAAGCTGCCTTTGATCGGGTCCCAAGGGCAGCACTTTGGGCCAAGCTAACAAAGTGGGGAATTCCGGTCAAACTCTTGGAGGCAATAGTCCAACTACATACCAACACCTGGATACAAGTCAAGCTTGGCACTGGCTCACATCTGTCTCGAAAAATCAAGACGACAAGGGGAGTCAAACAGGCATGTGTGCTAGCTCCAATGCTTTTAATCTGTTCATCGCCGATCTCTCAGTGGAACTAGATGCGATAAACAGCCATCCCCCTAAGATTGGTGGTGTTCAGCTAAGCAACCTTCTGTATGCCGATGACCTCGCCCTCTTCAGTCTCACTCGAGTAGGGCTGCAACGACTGTTAAACAAATTACATAGTTACACCGCTACGAACAACCTAGAGGTAAACCTAAAGAAAACTCAAGTGGTCGTATTTGGCAGAAAGTACTATGGAGGCGGTGGCTGGTCGTAAAACAACTCTGGACTCGCGGTAGGAAAATCTTATAAATACCTGGGTATGAACTTCGACTCTAGGGGCACCTTTGCCAAACATCGCAGCGAAATCTCAATGAAAGCTATGGCTCTTCAAGTGAATCTCTCAAAACTCTCAAAAAAATTGACAGGCCCGAGTTTAACCCCAATGTTGGACGTCATGAGAGCCAAAATAGGCCCCACGTTGTCGTATGGCTTCGAAATTTCCTTGGGCAAACTTAGCACAATATTAAACCAACATGTGACTACGATTTATAAAAGGGTCTTCCAGATGCCAAAATCTGCATCCGCTGCACAGATCCGACTAGAACTGGGCCTTTTAAATTACGAAATGCTAAGCGCAGGTGCTTATTTAAAACTGTGCCACAAGCTAAGGCAGGCCGGAGCTGGTTCCCTCGAGTCACTGTTATGGTCAGATATCAGCTCTAGTAATCCTGGTGGGTCATACAGTCGGTTCTTTCATGAATGTGTACAGCAGTTATCAGCAAGCGACCTCTGGAACCTTAACCCTAGCAATACAGTTTTTAAAACAAGTATTAAGAAGCGCATCCGTATGTGGTCCCATTCTACCGGCAAAGTACTCCTCGCTAAACGCAAGCATGCATGGGCAGTAATCAACTCTTATCAGCTGGCTTCTCTTCCACCATACCTGCCCTGCACATACCCCCTGTACTTAAAACTGCGGTTTATGGCACTTAGACTGGGGGAATGGCACTTCCTGAAACATCTACCCCTTTGGCGTCGCCCATCAGATGAGCTTCTGTGCAGGGGCTGCGGGGAATTGGTGGAGTCTTTGGAGCACGTTGTATGCCTCTGCCCAGCATTGCTGGCTTTGCGCAGACTAAAACTGAGGCCAGAGTGGAATAGATTGGGAGTCCGGTCCTGTGGCAGGCAATCATTGTGGCATTGAACCCAGAGAACACCGCTTTAAACATAAGCTTCACAATCTTTATCCACCTTGCATATCGCAAGCTTAACCAGCAAACTCCAGGCCCTGTACCAAAACCAAGGAACGTGCACAGGTGACTAAAATAACGGTATATCTACGAAGCAGCATCCTAGCAAAATCTGTGTACTCTGCCCCTGCCACAATACGGAACGCGGACTTAATGACCTGTCATCGACTACTGATAATTGACTGTCACTCTGAACTGTACATAAACTTCGGGACACTTTTTTACAACTTGGTGCTTTATCTGTAGTTTTTAGAAGTAACCTCTATTTTCCTTTTTTATTATTATTAATTGTTTTTAACGATACTATGTTGCCATGTGGTTTTACGTAAGCGATGGTTACCCTGTATTAGAAGAAATTTTATACCAACTACTTTATTGCTTTATTTCAATTGAGAATGATGGGTGGACCCTAGTGAAAAAATTATTTTAATGTTTTTCTACATTTCGTCTTTTTACATGTGGATTGTAATGATTTAACACATCAAACAATAAATATATATATACATATATACATTCACCTTACAGATTCATATTGATATTTGGCTGCTGTTATTTTATCTACATGTATATTTATAAATGTATTTGTATTATTTTACTGTGGTTTCTTTTATGACCTATACATAAGTCGAATAAAGATTTTGAAATGAATTGAATTGACCTGCTGGTACTCAGTGAAGTAATTATATTAATTTGGGTATGTTAATGTCAGATATGTTTTGTTGCCTAGTTAGAACGTTGCCTGACACACATTAAATGCACTCCCTGCTGACTGCAAAGTATGAGTATTTTTGGGAAAGTATTTTGATATAATAAGGATGCTTTGGCTGGGAATATGATAATGACTTATGCGTTGCTGGGACCTGGTCCCTGTGCACTGAAAATACTTTTTAAAGCTGCCCTTTCCAAGCACTTCTTATCTTTAGGAAGAGGAAGACAGAGGCGGGTGAGGTGCGTGGCTAAGATTGTCAGTGCAAAGGACGCCTGCATGTTACCCGGCAGAAACAGCTAAGATATTTTAAAAATAAATAGTGAATTATTTATATACGGTGTTTTGTGATGCTAATTCCAATCCAAGGCTTTGTACAAAAAGGAGAAAATGTCAACACACAGGAAGTCAAAATAAATTATATGAGCTTGAGCAATATTAATATCTCTTTTTATATAGTGCTTTCCACAGAACATATCCTGCAACAGAAGGTGATACAGTTCCTTAATTCAGTGGGACTCATTTCATTGTACAGGTTTTGACAAGATCAGATGCTGAAGGGGCCATGTCAGCATTTGAGTCACAGGCTTGCTGGCTACTATCACAGCAGTGTCGCGGGTGCATTAGCCTATGTTATCAATTCGCTCTCTCTCTCGGTAGCATCTGTCAGGGCGCCAGAAAACCAGAAAAAAAGTTTATATATATATGGCGGCATCCAAATAAACACCTGAAGTAATCTGAAGTGGTCCGTGTCCGTGTCTTTCTTGGATCAATCCGGAGTATGGGCAAGTGTAATATAGTATATATATATATATATATATATATATATATATATATATATATATATATATATATATATATATATATGTATGTATATATATATATATATATATATATATATATATATATATATATATATATATATATATATATATATATAGCTTTATCATTTTACTAATCGGAAAATAAATATAGAGAGGAAATAAAGTGCATGACCCATAATAAATTGTCATGGGGTGGTCTTGGGGAAGAGTGACTCTGTTATTCTGCGTGGACAACACTGTTCATCACATTGTTTTCATTTAGCCATGTATGGTAAAGGCAGTTTCACCTATTTTCTTCGTTGCAAGGGTATGCCTTTATGTATCCTCCAGGGACTTCTCATATTTGCCGGGGCAGCCTCTACCATCATGCATATATATCCCCACAAATTGCGTTATCACAAAAGGACCACTCTCAGACTCATGTCATAGGGCAGTGTGCCATACCCTGGAGGCAGCCATCCCTCCATATCCACAGCATCACAGATTGGCCTCTGTTGTTTGCGCAATGCCCAGTGTAGAGTTCCGCAGTTCGCTTACACCTTCCCAACCCCCCTTTAATTTGGAACAGAGCTATATGGCATGAAAACGTCACCATGCTGTCCGCTGCCTCTAAAGCAATGGTCTTTATTCATCTTTCAACCTTGTTCTGGAATAGTATATTGCATGCAGCAATTTATTCTGTATCAGTCTGAATTTGTTTCTTCACACGGGCCTTCTCCATAGCTTCCGTTCTCCCTACATACATCCCCCATCGGAGTTTGAATTTGTGTAAGGTACCTGGCGTGTTATTCACCAGTGCTTCATATATTTGGGTTACAGCCTTGTACTGTGGGACCTCTGTAAGCCCGGTGTACTAAAGGGGCTTCGACTGGGATTGTGTGTCTTTCTGTAATCCTAGTACATGGTGAAACTACATGTATCGAAACATTTCAGTAAGTGCCAAGTTGTACAGTGCAAATGTTTTCCGTTCCCTGCCCCACTATATATCGCCCAGGGTGGGAATCCCCAGCGTGTCTCATTGTCTGAAACCTTGTAGGCACCTCATTTCCTTGAGTCCTCTATTAGACCATAGAGAGGTGAAGCCAGCAAGAGTGTGTCCCCATCCTGTTTTCTTTGTGACAGTCTGACATGCTCTAATTACCGTTACCATGTGGAAGGAGAGACGTGTAATAAGTGTAATACTGTGCTGTGCTGCTGAGTAGCCAGTGGGCCTGATTCAGGCTTTGGGGGACGAGATACTCCATCACAAACATGGCGGTATCTCGCCACAGGTCTGGTATATAATAGTTAAACTCTGGACAAGAACTGCTAGCTGAAATCCATTTATCTAACAACTGCTATTAAATAATGTCATTCGTCTGAGTCAAAGGCCAAGGCTGCATCTAGAGACAGCAGAGCAGCTGGGTCTGAGACCTTGATTGTATAGTCCATGAATCTGTATAGATGTCTGAGATTTTGCTTAGCACATCTTGACTTAAACCCAGTTTGATATGAGGGAATTAGTTATAATGCTGCGCCTGCGGTTTGCTAAACCTTTGGCCAATATTTTGATTTCAAGATTCAGTAAGGATAAAGTTCTATAAGACCCACAGTCTGTCCTAGGATTCCCTTCCTTGTGTATTAATACTTCAGCAGCCAGTCTAAAAGCATAGGGTAGACAACCCTCTCGCCCAGTGCCTTCAGACACTGAAATGAGGAGATATACTATCCTAGTAGACAGTTACTTAAAAAATGTGGGTGAAGCCATTAGGCCCAGGAACCTTTTCACTTTCAAACTGAGTGATGGTTTCTGAAATGTCCTTTCCTGTCAGCAGCTCCTCAAGTGTTGCTCTGTCTGTTACAGACAATTGTGGAACCGGCAAATCTCGGATGGATTCTTAGATGGCAGACTCGTCTATTTAACCTAGTGGAGTATAGTGTTTTTAAGATGGTCTCTAAGGGTCTGTGCTATCACAATACTACCGGTTTGCAAGAACACTCTCTGATATGCAACCTTCTTCCTTCTGCTAAGTCATGACAACAATCTTCCTGCCTTGTTTCCAACATCCTAGAGTCACTTCCGAGTCCAATGTATTGATTCCTTGCCTTGAATTTCTGTCTATTTAACTACAACTGTTCTTTTGAATTGGAGCATTCACCATTTGTCAGGAAACGTTCTTCTCAAATTGAAAGTTATTCCTCCAATGGCTTATTTGCTTTGCAAATCAGCTCCCTCTCTCTCAAGCCATCTCCCTTTCACAAGCCACCTCCCTCTTTCAAGCCATATCCCTCTCACAAGCCATCTCCCTCTTTCAAGCCATCTTCCTCTTTCAAGCCATCTTCCTCTCACAAGCCATCTCCCTTTCGCCACCCACCTCCCTCTTTCAAGTCATCTCCCTCTCGCAAGCCATCTCCTTCTCTCTCAAGCCATCTCCCTCTTGCAAGCCAGCTCCCTCTCGCAAGCAGTCTCCCTCTCGCAAGCCATCTCCCTCTCTCTCAAGCCATCTTCCTCTTGCAAGCCAGCTCCCTCTCGCAAGCCAGCTCGCTCCCGCAAGATATCTCCCTCTCTCTCAAGCCATCTCCCTCTCTCAAGCCATCTCCCTCTTGCAAGCTTTTTCTACGTTAGGCTGGCTAAGGCTTGGCCCTTTGTTGCCTCCCAAAGAGTTGCATCCGACTGTGCAGACCCTGTATTTTCTTTAAAGCAATTATCTGTGGTGTCTCTTTACTTGTGAAGACTTGTTTTGTTTCGTATTTCTCAAGCATGTACGCTCCATCCCAACGAGTAGTTCTTATTTCTGCCTTCCTGCCTTCAAGGTACAGTAACAGAGGAAAGTCATCTGACTCCCACTGTGGCAAGAGCTGCAGAGTAGTAACAATATTTCCTTTGCCCAGGGTGTCTTTTCCTCCATACATCTACCAATCCCAAAACATTGACGAATTTTGGCATTTTTAAATGATTGAAGGTGGTTCCCCCCAGAACGTTTTCCTTCTATGATTTATTCATGCGACGAAATATAAATAATGTTGGTGGAGATGAAAATATTTTTTGTGGTTGGCCCGGAGCAAACAAATCTTGCAAACAAAGAGTGCAAGGCACTGGAAATCTGAACAAAGGAAAAGGATCATGAAATAAGTAGGATTTTGTTATAGAATGTTGAGTTTCACAATCATGCAGGAAGCTGTGTAGAGTAATTCAAGAATTGTATATACTCTTCTCCTAATTCCTAAATGTAATCTGTCTGGACTTCTGGTGAAGTGCACGTTTTTTTGTTGTTGAAAAAGTCATAATGTGTTCTTAGTTACACTATTCACTCTGCAGAGTTTCTTTTTATGTTTGTGTTGTGTGATAAACTACTAACTGGTCCATTTATTCCACCCGCCACACTCATTTGTAAACACATTGTAAAAATATAAAACGTAAGACTGTACACCAGCAAGGCTGCCAGGCCTAACACAACAAGTTATATATGCCTCTCTGTTCCCGTGAGGTGGCATTAATCCTGAGACACTGGAACCCAATGGTCTGCAACTTCCTCGCTGCGGAAATGTTCCTCTTGAGCCCTGAACACTTCGAAGCCCCTAAAAACAATAGCGACTCCCTAAGCTTCATTGGACTATTCATCCGATAGTAACCTGGGCAGAGGCATGAATTCTGGTTTGACGTAATGGGTGTTCAGAGGCCTCTTCTGTATTAGTGTTTTTATGAGAATATGCTTCCACCTCAATGTTTTCTAGTTTGCTTGTACTGAAAACAGTTGCCCACGATCTCCAATTCTGCACCCTGTATTTTCCCTCCAGACAAGAGCCAGTCGTACCATTACCTCAGAAGAGGGGGAGAACAGACACATTTACGTCTGCCCCTTTCTCTCACTAATCTCAACTCTTTTTGGCTTATAAAAATAACTTGCTGCCAACTTAATGGGCCAGCTGTTCCTTCATTTCTAATGTGAGAAGGTCAAGATATCCAAGTCAGTTCAAGTAAAGCCTCTTTCTACACTTTTGCCAATGTTAGCTTTTTATTTATCACCTAACATCAGTGCTCTTAATTGTTGGTGTCATATTTCTCCTTGGAGAATTCACATTTTTGCCGATAATTAATCCTTGATTGTCAGATTTCCAGGTTATAGATACCTAAAGACCAATCTTTGAGGTTTGTAGTAGGTTAATGTTGGACCTGTCCTCTCTGCAGGGTAACCCCAAACTTTTTGCCTTCACCTCTTCTATTTTTGCTGAATTTGTTTTTGTTGGCCGTAAAATTCTGTGCACTTTACCACTGCTAATCAGTGCTAAAGTGCTTGTGCTCTCTCCCCTCAACATGATAGATGAGCTTATTGTCACGATTCGCTCCCTGCACTGTTGTGCCCACCACCAGAGGGGTGCATAGTGTGACTTTCCTGTGTTCTAATAAGCTTCCAGATACTTCCCTGCATGCATATCCTGACTTCCATCTATTTGGTCACTATTTGGGAATTGACTTCCATTCCCAATTCATGCCGGGTTTGGTTAAAGCCAGCCTGCTCATGCTCGAAGCCAGCCTGCTCATGCTCGAAGCCAGCTTGCTCATGCTTGAAGCCAGCCTGCTAATGTTTGACACTCTGGGCCATATTATCAAGAACAGCGCAAACATTATCGCCGCTTTAGCGGCAGGAAACTGCTGCTAAAGCGGTGATAAGGGGCTTGATAATATGCCCTATAGAATTCCAATAGAAGCCCAGGTTCTGGTGTCAAGGACATCAAACCTGGGCTTCTATTGGAATTCTATAGGGCATATTATCAAGCCCCTTATCGCCGCTTTAGCGGCAGTTTCCTGCCGCTAAAGCGGCGATAATGTTTGCGCCGTTCTTGATATTATGGCCCTCTGTTTCCTAGAATACTCTGCTCACTGCTTCGTCTCCACCCCTGCAGGCCAAGGATGGGTGGAGGAATTCAGCTCACCTGTGGCTGGCTGCTGCTAGCCTGCTCACACCTGACGCATGTGATTACAGTGAGCTCTTTTAAGCCCCAGCTCCCTTCCGGCCAAGGTTGGTAATTGTAGCTGTGTACCGGTGAGACCAACCCAGTGTTTCCTGAGCTTTTGATATCCTTGTTTACAGTGTTTCCTGAGCTTTTGATATCCTTGTTTACAGTGTTTCCTGAGCTTTTGATATCCTTGTTTACAGTGTTTCCTGAGCTTTAGTTATTCCTTGTTCCTGAGCTGCTGCTGTTTTCCCTGTTCCTGATTTGCACTGCTTGCAGTGCTCTCTTGACTCCTTGTTTCCTGAGCTGTAGCTATTTCCTGTTTCCTTGAACTAGCACTGCCTGCAGTGCTACCTTGACTCCTGAAGCTTTAGTAGTTCCCTGTTTCTGAACCAGCACTGCCTGCAGTGCTACCTTGACTCCTGAGTTTTAGTAATTCCCTGTTCCTGTACTAGCATTGCCTGCAGTGCTACATTGACTCCTGAGCTTTAGTAATTTCCTGTTCCTGAACTAGCACTGCCTGCAGTGCTACCTTGACTTTTGAGCTTTTGCACAATTCTTGTTCCTGCTCCAGCACAGCCTTCAGTGCTACTGTGTTTTCTTGACTCCTGATTCAACTCTTTTCTAGTATATCCTTGTAGCCTCCCCTTCTGTATATCCTTTTCCAGTCCCTGCTTTCTTCCCATTTCCTTTGTTCCAGTTCCTACTTTACAGTCTTTTTATTCCTGCTGTCTTGCTTCTATTACCTTGTATGTTTGTTACTTGCTTTCTGCCAAGTGTGCCCTGTGATTTCCTTCCTTTCCTGTTACGCACTCCTCCTTGCTAGCTCCTTGTCTATTGTGCTTGTATTTACTTCTACCCCCTTGCTGTTACTGCCTTGCATGTTCCTGTTTGATCGGCAGGATCCGTGGGCACAGCTGACAACCTTGGTGGTGTTTCTTGTTCACTGTGAGTATTGTCTTGGAGTTACATTTATAACATCACCATAGGTATCAGCTCCACAGACCCTGCCTTTGCATGCATATCTTATATGTGGGTATTTGCAGTCAGTATCTGTAACAGCAATTGTGGGTGAGGAACTTACTGAGCTTCAGTCTTACCGTGTAGAGCTCCCGAGTGCTTTACCCCAAATTCCCTTTATTGATAATGTTGTGTGTGTAAATATATATGTATATATGTCTGCACGTCCATCCTGGGTGTAGTTATTGTAAATGCTAAATTGCCTCTTGAGTGCCCATCCTTTGAGTCTTAGCCATCTTGTTCACTTGTACAGGCTTCCCCTTTGGATCCCTTTTCTCCTCTGACTTCCTGTGTGATCCTGGGCAGTGCTGTACTCTTCTTTCTGTGTATGTTTTCTACCCAGTTCCCAGTCCTTTCCCAAGTCCCTGACTGTGTTCACGACATAGTCCCGGACAGTCCCTGACACTTATAACCAATTGGCGCATTTAATTTAGTAGTAAGTCCCTAGTAAAGTGGTACCACATGTACCCAGGGCCTGTAAATTAAATGCTGCTAGTTGACCTGCCGCACTAATTGTGCCATCTACTTAAGTACCCATGTAAAAAATGTCTCTAGCCTGCCATTGCAGCATGTGTGTGCAGTTTTAAATTGCCATTTGAGCCTGCCAAAATAAACCTTTTGCCAGACTGAAACCTTCCTTTTTAATACATTTAAGTCGCCCCTACGGTAGGCTTTCAACAGCCCAGAGGGCAGGGTGCAGTGTATTTAAAAAGTGGGGCATGTACTTTTAAGTTTTAGAAGTCCTGATAATGAAAAACTCTTCATTCATTTTCTCACTACTGCAAGGCACACCTCTTCCATAGGACAACATTAGGTTTCCTTATTACATTTAATAAGTGATAACTTTCAGTCAGGAGTAGGTAGACAGGTGGAGTGAAACTGCCACTTTAAGAAAGTTGGAATTTTCCTGCCTTAACCATTCAGTGCCTGTAGCCTGTCAAAGGGTCACATAACTAGGTGTAGCTAGTAGTTGGTCTTTGTGTATTGCTCACAGGCAGTGAGACAAAAGGAAGATTGGTGTTTGCAGGATGGGCCACTCTGACTTAAAGAGGGTGCGGAGCTGTCACCTACTAAACTTTCACATCACAAAGGCCCTGCCTAAACACACTCACAAAGGGTTTGTCACAATTTTTTGTGTCCCCAGACAAGCTGGGTCCAGGGAAGGGACGAAGGTGATGCCTGACACCTCAGGGGAGTGGAATCCTCCAGAACCTTCTCCTACCTCAAAGTGGGCACCAGGTATCAATAATGAACCCTCAGACCCAACTCTTCAGTGCACATCTGGACCTGTGGAAGACTCAGAAGAGAGACTGCTGTGCGCCTTGCTGCAAGAAGGACTGCCACTCTGCTCCGCTGCTGTGCTGCCCTGCTGCGCCTGCCTGGGTGAGAAGGACTGGGCTGCATCTTGAACCCAGGACCACCAGAGTGGCACCAAGGGCTAGTTGGCTGGCTTCCTGATCAGAGCCTTAGGGACAGAACAGGCTCCAACAACCTTGACCCCAGCACCTGGAATTTGCCAGCTATATGCCCAATTCACAAAGGTAAACTTAGAAGTTTGGCCCTAGTGTTTTGCTATATCCACACATTACTGACCTGCAACACAAAGGTACTGTAGTCTCTGGGGGCCTGATTCACAAAGGTAAACTTAGATGTTTGGTCTAAACTTAGACCAAATGCCTACGTTTACGACTTTGGGAATTCACAAAGGGCATTTACGAGTACTATCTTTATGTCCGCACTCGGGCCGGATCTCCGCCAGGGTGCGGATATAAAGATAGTACTCGAAGATGCCCTTTGTGAATTCCCAAAGTGGTAAACATACACATTTGGTCTACGTTTAGACCAAATGTCTACGTTTACCTTTGTGAATCGGGCCCTATGAGTCCTGCCCTCCCAAGTGGTGCCAACCCAGTCCTGGACCCATGTAAGTGGGTCTGAAGGTGCTCTGCCAGCCCAGCTATGGTCCCAGCAGTACAGACGTAGTGCGTGACACATCCCCGACACAGGACTTTGCATCACAGCCTCGCAGTTCATTGGAACCACCGCTGCGCGACGCGATGCAACGCAGGCCCTCGCATCACAAGCCCCTCGTCGACGGCATCCTCAACAATGACACAGGACCTCACATCGCAGCCTCGCAGCTCCCAGGAACTGTTGCTGTGCAATGCATCTCCACACCAAGACCTCACATCGTTTTAGCTGTGCAACGCTCCCTCAACGCAGAATCTTGCAATGCTCCACAACCAGGATTTAAGGTACTCTTGTTCAACGGGCCAAACCTACTCCCTGTAGGCGGCCTGCACTCCATTGCAGTCTGCCTGAACTTGTGACTTTGTCTTGGTCCGGCGCGATCTGTTAATTACAACTCGCACTTTGTGCTTTTTGGTGCAATATTCACTTACAACTTTAAAATTGGATATCTCTGGTTCTACTTATTGGATCTTTGTTGTTTTGGTCTTAAAGTATTTATTAAAGTTTACTGTATTTTTCTAAATTGGTGTGGTATTTTTCTTGTGTTGAGCTTCACTTTATTACTGTTTGGCTTTCTGCATAAATATCTTACACATTGCCTCCAAGTTAATCCTGACTGCTCTGAGCCAAGTTACTAGACAGTTGACCACAGGTTAATTTGGGGGTTGCTTGGGATTTCACCCTGACAAGGATTGTGGTTGCTGCTTGAGCAGGGTTTCACTCCCCTCAACCAGTACCAATTTCTCACAGTTAATGACATGAATTCATGGTTTATAATGGAATTCCTTGGTTGTGGTTTTAATGCTAAAATGGTAAACGCTTCTCTCCTTCGAGGGACTCCACAGAGCCTCCCCTATTTTTCTGACTAGACCACTCACTGCCTGTTCTGCATTTGCTCCTTCCTGGATGTTTGCATCAATACCTTTTTTTCAAGTTACATCTGCATACTCTGGTAAACATACAATCAAAGAGGGCCTGATCATATACATAATCTTCCTTCTGTAAATCAGATTTAGTCCATGAAAACTTTGTGCTAAAGTTTGCTTTAGAAACACCAAGAAGCAATGTACGAAATCATCTCGTAGTAAGAATCTGCTTTTGAAGCGAAGTCAATCCCATTGCTTCCTTATTATTCAACAGAAGAAGAGGCAAGACACAACTCACTGTATTAATAGCATGTTAGATACCCTTGAACTTGATGAGCAGATTGTGTGAGGAATCTATGTTATGTTATGGGGGATTTATAAAGCGCACGTACACCAATAGGTCTCTTGGCGCTATCTATCTATACTCCGAATGCCTTATAAGTTTACATCCATTCACTGTCCGCAGTTTTTTTTACTTAAGATGGTGTCTACTCCATAATAATTTTTCTCATGTAAATATCTTTTATCTTTAACCTTTCCGTCTGTGTATAGTTCGAAGATGCATTTTTCGGATGCCCAAGCAATATAGCATCCTCAAACAGAACAAAACAACTGTGAGCCCCTATGAAGTTTTGATGTATTGATGGGGGAAATGTATGGAGAGACCCAGCAGCCCCATTTTACAAATCCACAACTGAATGATTGGTGATTCAGTATTACTGGCAAGTACTGATCAAAAATGACATTCCATCCATAGGTTTCTGCAGCACTGCCTCAATCATCAATTGAAGCCTGCTGCGATCTGGTGATGTGCTGAAGGTGCACAGGAGGACACCAGCCTGAGGACAAGCCTTTGTGTTTCTATAGTGGTTATAATGGTGGACGGTACACCATCAAGGGGGGCTGAGGGTGCGCGTTATCCCTACCTATATAGCTCATCATTTTCCAATTCTATGATATTGAATGAGAAGCAAAGGACAATAATATCTGTGACTCCAGTGAAAGATTGGAGGTTTCAAGATAATGTTTATGTACATATGATGATGGGTTACCAACAAGTACCTAATGTGCAAATTGTTGGATCTGTGTCCACGTCCCAGGACGCAATAATGGTGGTCTGCTTACATTACACACTACCCTATCCTTTACTGATTCAATGTTTTTATTTGACATTACAGTTAGGAAATCATGTGGACAGATAGCCATGGCAACAACTGATTTTGAATATAGGAGCCCATTTCCATAGTAATCTTTCATAGTTTATATAACAATACTGATGTTGCACATGAGAGCAATAGAAATACTACCCACAGAATGGTTCTGTTCCTGAACATGACTTATCCTGTACAGGGAGAGCATTAAAAACATTGGAGACAAAATGCTGGGGCATTGCCACTGCAAATAACACAGAGGAGAAATTACTTGAGGCATTTAAAACACTATGGGGCAGATTTACAAGCCCCTTGCGCCACTTTTGCGTCACTTTTCCCATGTTAAAAGTGACGCAAAAGTGGCGCAAGGGGCTTGTAAATCTGCCCCTATATGTTCATTGTGAAAATTGAAACATATTCCTTGTTGCCACAAAATTGGATTTAATGCACTTATTATGCGGCAGATGGGCTATCCGTCATGTAATCTGTCAACTGAACTTTAAATTAGGAACTTAGTCAACTGAAATGTGCACCCAATAGGTACAAATTGATACATAAACATGGAGAGGAGTGCTGCGACAAATGGCTGATGCAAATTACCAAATTATCTATGCACTAATGTCGTGTAGCTCCTATAGTACCCCTGCAGGACCTGCGCGTTTGGATAACATATACTGCGGGCTTGGTGGCAGACTGACTCCATGCACCCCCACCGTATATGTTAGCCTGGTTTGCATTAGCTAGCTCACAGTGCCACTAGTGTCTCCTCTTATCGGGGAGAGATTAGTTTCTGGCAACCTTAGATCATGACAACCCTGATTCCCTCAGAATCGTGGAAACAATATACTACCTTTCGCTCAGTCACTCGTGCTCACGTATTCGGTTTGTCTCAGAGAGTTACACAGAATAAACAGTCGGGAGTTTCAATAAGTATTTATTGAACAGTTGTTATTCTAGTGTAAAATATATGTGCTGCAGAGACCAGCAGGCAATAGCAGAGATATATTATCAGCAGTACGATAAAAGCAAAGGGATAGAACAGTTCTACCATATTGCGATAATCATGGATACATACACGAATATAAAAGCATTATGCAAAGTGTGCGTACTCCTATGATGCCTACCTAGATGTACCTGTATGTACCTAGCATATGTGTGTAGGTCTTAGAAGCTAAGAGCCAAGAATCCTCCTAGGATTTAGTCGAACCCCCATACCTGAATAGAGAGTGTGGGACCCCATCCTGGTCTCGAGTTGGACACCCCGTCCGGGTTGTGTCAGACCACTGTCAGCTTGAGCGACTGCATGCAGGAGCCTCAGCGTCTCTGGTCAGTGTGTCAGCATGGAAGTCTCGGTTCCCTCTGCCTTACCGGGGCAAGATGTGGTGTATTTATACCCTAAAGAGTCTCGGTCCACAGTATTGGTTGTATTGGACATGAGGAAGACGTCAGGGGTGAACTTTGTACATACATATTATGCCGGTAGTGTATTCTTAGAAAGCCATGCATAATTAATGAGTACAGTGTGGGCCTGTGTTTGGAAGAACCCTGCTGCATTCAAAACCACAGGATAGATAACGTTCAGCCCTCAGACTAGCTGGGACCAATGTAGGTGAAAGATCATGCCTATATAAGGAATCATACTATAATAGGACATGTACAGTTGTGACCATAATTGGGCATATGCGGCCATGACCATAATTGGGCAAGTACGAATATGACCATATTAGGGTAAATATGACTACGTCCATTTTAGGGCATGTACGAACGGATCTACATTAGGGCATCTATGCGGGATATAACACCCACTCCTCTTCTGAACTGGATAATAAATGACCATACTTAAAATCTGGACAAATTAAAAATATTTTTAAAAGCAAGTAAAAACATGGGGGCATATTATCAAGGGCCTTATCTCCGCTTTTTTGGCTTTAAAAGCCAAAAAAGCGGAGATAATGTTTACACCCTATTAACAAGGCAGTGCTAACATGCATTAGCGCATGTTAGCAGTCTTGTTACCGACGCCTCGCTTTGTATCTCTAATGAGATGCAAAGTGGGCGTGTTGTGTCAAAATAACACAGAAAATGTCCCTAACTGCACTTCTCCGTATTACCAAGCCGGCCCAGGACACCCATAGCGAAAATAAAAGCCGCGCTAAGCGCGGTTATCGCCGTAACCTAACGTCTGCAAAATGTCAGACTTAGCTATATTTGTAAAGGGAGGTGGATTCTGAGGCTGAGTCCACATCTCCCTATTACCAAGGATTCCCTTATCGCCGCATTTGTATCGCTGGATTTCCAGCGATGTCCCCTATTTTGCCGCTATCGCTGGATTTGTTATCGCTATGGAGATAAACGTTGATGATATCACATTATCTCAGCGATTCAATCCAGCGATAGCCGGCGATACAAAGAATAGTGCTAATCGCGCTCAGCGATATTTCTCGCTGTGTGTTGTTAATATGCCCCTTGGTTCTTAAAAAATCGTTAAAAATTTTGGTGCTTAAAAAAAAATGTTTAAATTCAGCTTTTTCTAGTTGCCACTGAAAAGTCAATATCGTCTCTCTATAGAAGTTGTATTACCATAAGCAGGAGAAGGCCATGCTTTTCTCAAGCGAGAGTGTCAATGTAAGAAAATGTTCCAAATTTAGATCGTTTATTTTGAAACGAGTGAAGAAGCCGAATTCTTTCCCAGGACACGATGAGCCAATTCAAGATTACGCGTCCTGGCTAGGAAGCTCAAAATTATCGGTGTCAGCTGCTGTAGATGACAAATCCAACGCATCACAGAGAACGTCAATCGCACATAGATGGAATGTAGTACTGCCAACAGTCGGTGCTGCGGCAGCTTGTGCAGCAGTTGTAACCTGGGTGCCTGTGGAGGAATCACCTAACCCAGCAGGTGTGAAAGGCACCTGTGGATTCTCCAGGAATGCATTCATCAGAATCGGAAGCCGCTGAGGACAACGCAGAGCATGGGCCTTTATGGGGTCCAGCATTGCATCTGTGTCCGGAGGCGCATCTGATGGAAATGTCAGACAAAGATCCAACGTTCATTCTTCTCCGCAGAACAGGCATCGAAGAACAGGTAAGATGCAGTCTACCCAGACTGGTCTAAATGATAGAAACCAGGAGGCATTGAGTTCTCGCAGGCAAGAAATGCCCAGAAGTTGTACCATGCGTTCACGGTATTTCCGCACTAGGAGCATGTTCACCATTCCCTCGGGAAGTGGGCCGTCCATTGCGTAGCAGCAATATTACAATCAGGATTCCTGCAATTAGGAATAGGATGAGCGGGAATCCTCCAAATACGCTTCCCAATACGGAGTGTATAAAATTTGGGATTACTCCGAGGACTGTCTGAAAGGTGCTTAACAGTCCGGACCCTATGGTCTTAAATAGGTGTACAATTCCGCTCATATCAGACATATTGAATATACGTCCCACCATTTCTGCGAAATGAATGGAGCAGTTTGTACGTATGAGTGCCTGTATCTCAGTCGAGGTCCTTGCAACTTGAAGTTCATAGGTTTCTCGAGTGGAGGTTAAGGGCACGGGTTGCTGTAAAAGCATGGCTTTCAATCTGCTCAGAGTATCAAACTGTATAAAAGAAACATTCAGCGAAGGCCATAGCGGTGCCTCCCTGACTGTGTTCAGTGGCGGAAACAATACTTGCATACAGCAAGTAACCCTGGAGTTAACAGTTACTAGATATGCGACGCCCGGAAGCATCCCACAACAACCTTGATCATTTAGCATTAAGTAACTCCCATTCGAGAGCAGCTGGAAAACCGGCGTGATCATGGCCGCTGGGGTCCCTGACATGTGACAAGATAAGTTCGCCACTGAACCATTGCAGGCTCCGTGTAGAGAAATATCCTGACACATGAGAGAACCGCGTTCTTGCAGTTTGTACCTCTCAGATACACTTCTCGATCCCCATCGGTATCTATATGGTAACTCCCAAGTTTCCTTGATGTATCCCTTACCCATTTTTACATATTTGCCTGCCTGCCTTTGCTTAAGGCAATATTGAAACTGAAACGTAGTGACTGGCAGAGTGATTTGGCCATGAATGAGCCATTCTGTTGATGGTGATTCGGCTACAGTGAATGGTAACCTTTCCAGTTTCTCAATACGCAGCATTGTATATTTGGCTCCCCTTTGTGCCATTTCTGTCTGTTTATCAGTTAGACTGTATTCTGAAAAGAGAGACGTGGTGTTTATAAAACGCCATGGCACATAGCCTGCACGCAAAGATTGTAGCGTCCAGCTTAACATCATAATAGAACGTAGCTGAGATTGCCCGTGTTGTAACAAGGCCAGATCTTGTTTTAATATGTCGATCGCCGAGGACACAATGTTGCCTAAGGAGTAAATCCTGGAGGTCAAAGTAGTTAACCCATTATCCACCACTGCCAATGCTTTTTCTAAGTTAATATGGTCTATTTCCCGTATTCTTTCTGCGGCCTCTTGTTGGGATATTTTCCAGTTTTCATTATAGTAGGCATAAAGGCCTGCATATATGAAACGTTTCTGACGTTGTTTATTGGGTCCTAGTAGAAACTCTCTAAGATCCATGTCAGGTGTGAGTAGGGTCAAGTGGTGCTTTACCTGTGCGAGTGTCGAGGTCTCTAGCCAATCAAGGCACAACTTCCCAACACTATACGATGTCACTACCCCTGGGTGTTGTCTTTGTACATAGCGTGGATCTGGCCTATGGATACTAAACCCTTTGGTTGTATTCATAAATCTCTGTTGACATTTGTTTGTGTCAATGGGCCAAACCAGCCATTCTGTCCAATCAGGATCTGATCTGTTGTACTGGAAAATGTCATCTAATCCTACCCCTTGTGTAGTTGAATTCTGCCCCCCACCCATCTGCGATGGTGTTGGAAACCCCGGTGTGTTCATTTCCTTGCCTTTGGCTAATCCAAGACAGGATGTCTGTTGCACAGTTTCATTCAGAAATAAAATCTGCTGGGGAATGATGCATGCTCTAAAAAGTGCTTCTATTCCCTGGACTTGCCAGTCCCTAGAACCCCAGATCGATTTGGAATCTATTGTGTCGAAACCCTGTTTAGACAACTGGGTCAAAAAGGATGCAGAGTAAATATGTTTGGTGTTTGTTAACATCATTTTCTGAGCTGAAATTTTCTACATTTTATAATAAAATGACTTCGGGTCGGATGTGTTAAACCCTGAGAAGTATGTGAATTTCTGTGCAAATGCTTGTGAACTACCTTTTGGAGGTGTTGGGCAGTGTTCCCACTGGTGGTACTCAAATACATTTCTAGGTGTGATAGACTTGTGTAAAAAAAAGATCACCAAAATGTTGGTAACAGTACAATGTATCATAGTCTGAAGTACCGTCTAACATTTCATTGTTCGGAAATGCAGCTGTTTTTTCTAGATCAGACATCATAGCATTTACAGTTTCAGTGTCCCAATCATCAGAATATGCACTTGAGGCAATGATATCACTTAAAGAAATTTTAAATACATGTTTTAGCTTTAAAAGTTCAGTCGGACCTAATATATCATAATCAATCTTGTCCCATACTATACCGTCCGGTATAGGAACTGCTGTAATGTTCACTGTAGACAAGTCTCTTGGTTCACGATGTGAAGACTGGTGTGGTTTCAAAATAAAATTGACTCTTTGGGCTGTAGAGCTTGGCTGGAGGTATCGTCCATTAATAAGTATACTAAAAGTTATTATTAAACCTAGCCAGAAAATGAAAAATAAAATCCCAGTGATATACCATAGTTCTATCCAAGGTGACACCCGGTAAGTCTTTCTAAAAAAATTCAAAAAGTAATTGAGTTTCTGTTGGAGTGATTTTTTGGCTGGCGTCGTTTCCGGCTCGCTTGGATCTAGTGAAAACGTATCAAAGTTCATGAAATAGCCAGAAGCAGTTCGATCAATTGTTGGAATTGCATCGGGATTTGTTGAAATCGCTGTGTTCTCTTGTCGAGGCACATTGACATAGATGTCTGTATTAGGTCTGATTACAACTTGGTTGTTAAGTTGATTTTCATTTTGAAGATGAATTTCTTGATGAAGCGGAACGAGTTCCATAGCGTTGTTGCTTAGTCCTTCATTCCGTACAGGTGGCTCTTCAAACGTGATGAGTCTTTCTGTTTGGACTTCTTGGATTGTAGCGAGAGGAGGGCGTCTGCTACTGTGGAGTCCACGTGGCCTACTGTTTAGTATCGGCCACATAGTGTGGTTTGATTAAGTCAATTGAGACTAATCTTTTCTCCTTTTTTCCGGCAAGAGGCGGCAGAAGTACAGTTCTTGTGCCATGGATTGCAAGGACCGGTACAGGCTTTCTGTAGTATGGCCCAAATTCTTTCTTGTCAGCAATCTTCTCTCTGACTAGATCCCCGAGTTTTGGGATCCAGATAGGTCTTGCCGTTACTGCCTTGACTTCCTCAGTGGCGGCCTGTTTCTGGAGCACGTTACTTTGTTGTCTCCTGGATTTATTTAGATCCTATAAAACAGCCAAACGATCATGGATATCAAATGGTTTTTCATCCGCCACTGTGCCTTCACAATCAAGATCAGGTACCCACATTCTTGTCCCAAATAGGACCTCGTAAGTAGTGACACCTCCTAGAGAGCTTCTTGGCTGATTATTGAGCGCGCGCTGTACCCCATAAAGGTGATCGACCCATCTACCGCCCTTGCCTAATACCCTAGCTGTTAAAGATTGCTTTAAGTCTCGGTTTTTCCTCTCCACAACAGAATTTCCCTCGGGATGATACGGAGAGGAGTACCGCAATGCTACGCCCATTCCTTCCATGGCCTCTTTGTAAGCCCAAGAGCTAAACGCCGGAACACGGTCAGAATGTAACATGCCAACTGCGTATGTGCCGATAAAGACTCGCAAATCTTTTATAACAGTTCGAGCATCAGCCGAGCGCTGAGGCCAAACCCATAAGAAACGTGAGCAGGAATCCACTGCAACCATGATATATTTCTTGGACCCATCAGATTGTAGGGGTCCGCAGTGGTCCAAATGCACACATGCGAGAGGTTTGTCTGATTTCAGCAATAGTGTCTGCGCCGAGTGTGTTACGGTGGAGCCTTTTATCTGCTGACAGATGTCGCATTTCAAGACATAGGGGCCGATTCCGATCTTGGCCGGTAGGGCTCCGAATCGGATTCGGCTTTACCGGATCCAATTCGGAGCCCTGTTTCCCGACCGATTCGTACGTGCGTCCGGGCGAGCGAGTACGATGCGAAAACTCCGACCGACTCGTTCGCGAGACCCAACCGCACCGACCGACTCGTACACGAAAGCCGACCGCTCCGACCGACTCGCTCGGACACGCCTCGCACCGCGCAATGGAGACGTTCCCCGGCCGGGCAAGTACGATGCGCGCCACGAGCAGTCCGTCCGACTCGCGCCGTCCGGCTCGAAGGAGCAGTCGGAGCCGTACTTTGGGGGTCTGTGTCGGACCCCCCTGTACGCGTAGCTGCGCGAGTCGCACACAGGGGGACCCATGGGTCCCCCCTACCTGTGCGTGTACGGCGCGAGTCGCTTCGCCACGTACACGCTGTAGGGGGTGCCCCTGTTCGCCTCGCACCCATTGAGTCAATGGGAGCCCGCGTACGCGTTGTACGACAGGCTCCCATTGACTTCAATGGGAGTCCGACCGAATCGAGTCCCATAGCATTCGTGCGCATCGTACTCGTTCGGTCGGGCTGCTAGGGTCCAATTCGGTCGGAAATCTCTCCGAGTCCGGCTCGGTCGGAGAGATTTCCGGCCCGAATCGGAATCGGCCCCATAGTCTTTAGTCTGCTTTGTTAACCCTGGCCACCAGTAGCGCTGTTTCAGCAAAGAAATAGTCGCTGTAACGCCTGTATGCGCAGAACCCAAACCCTCGTGTGCCGCTAAAATCAAGCCTAGCCTACGATCCATATTTGGTATTACTGTATCCCCCACTCCAGGAATCTGAGCATATGGAATGTTTTGTGCATCTAACTTGTAGGAGTACTTGAGTGGAAATTTTTTAGGTACTGCTGTGCTGCCTTTGCTTGAAGCATTGACAGCTACCATTATCTCGCCGTCTACCCTCGTCTTTGAACGAGTAACTGCAGCTATGGCGGCTGTGCGAACAGCCCCCTTTGCAGCTTCATCAGCCAATGAATTCCCTTCAACGTGAACGCCATCACGCTGATGACTCAGTGTATGTATCACGTGAGCCCTTGGTAGTTCGTTTCTCAACTCCACTACCTGTTCCCATAGCATTTTATGCTTAATTGTGCCACCTTTGCATCTTTGAACCCGTTTTGTTCCCAATGATGTAGATATTCATTGTACAAATGTACACAGTAAAAGGAATCACACACAATAAGTGTGGGGAAATCGTGATCCGTATTTATAAGTGCCAGCATTAGTGCTTTGAGTTCTGCCAACTGAGCCGTGCAGTCTCCTAGAGATTGCGTTTTTGTGCAACTCGGATGGAACTTGCCATTGTGCATGCGACCTTTAACAATCGCACACGCTGCGCTGTAAGCTTGCTTACTCCCTGTGGCGGGTTGAGCAGAACCGTCAGTGTAAATAATGTATTCATACTGATCTAGAGGCAAAATTTCATTTGGTAGAGGATATTCTTGTTCGTATTGCAGGAATGCCTGTGTTTTTAAACTTGGATCAAATCTGTATTCAACATCCGTTGCAGTAAGAGAATTAGCCCATTGTATCCATCTCGGATGTAAGGCTTTTGCATTTGGAATGCTAGCTTTTGTAACAGCTTCTAAAGCTGGTACTGGGGTCACGACAATTATGCGTTTTCCCTGAGCCCGAGCTCTTTCTCTTGCTACAGCGGTCTGCACTGCTGTCAGGATTTTTTCTGTTGAAGTGAAATGCATCTCTGCGTTTGTGTACAGGAGTGATTTGTATGCGATTGGTACTGTTTCACCTTCATTAAAAGTTAAATAAGTGTACCCGCATTGACCCGCTATTACTTGGATCACTAAGTTCTGTGCGTTTACGCGTGTCTGTAAATGTTTAGAAGCTATCATGTCTTCCTGTAGGGAACGCAGGATATTTGTGTGTTCCTGTGTCCATTATCTGACTGAAAAATCAGGTTTTATTAAGTCGTAGAAAGGTTTTACTCTTTCTGCGTAATCCAAAATGTATGTTCGACCAAAATCTAGGAATCCCAGAATTGATTGTAAATTCTTTAATAATTTTGGAAGTTGGAGCAGCGCACACTTTTCTAAAAAGTTAGCTGCTAGGCTTTTTCCTTCACTTGACAGCTCGTATCCTAAAAACAGGACATTGAGGTGGGCAATTTTTGATTTTTTGAAATTAAATTTATAGCCCTCAGAGGCGAATCCCACAATAATGGTACTCACCCTGGCCAAGTGCCTCTTTAAGTCATCGTCTGTCAGATAAATATCATCCACATAGGACAATGCTTCTTCATCCAAATTTTGGAGTAACTCTGTTACCCTTGCTGAAAACAACCCCGGGCTATTTTTGGACCCTTGGGGGAGTCGGCAAAATTGCCGTTGGGACCCTAACGCACTGAATGCGGTTAGATACCTGCTTTCAGGCGCTATATTTTGGCAGAAAAATCCATTTGAGATATCAAGTGTTGTTTTATATTTTTTCCGCACAATGTTATTCATTAATGCGGCACTGTGTGCATTTTGAACTGCAAATGTCTTTGTGCAAGTGTTTAAATGTCTGTAATCTAAAACTAGACGATATGTGTTGTCAGGTTTGGCCACAGGAAACAAAGGATTGTTCATAGGTGAAGTGCAATTTTCTATCACCCCCTGGTATTCAAGTTGGTCTAGAATCTCCCTGACTTGTTTTTTAGCTTCCTGCTTTATAGGGTATTGCCTTTGAGCATTTGGGGAAACTTTTAACGGGATCACGTGGTGGGTTGACTCCTCATCCCAACCAGCATGATTTTTATACAATGCTGGAGCTAGGGCCACCGCCCACTCCTGCGCATATGCATGTTTTAGGTGAATGGGAACGAGGTCGGAAAAGGCTGGAACAATGATCGTTTCTCCCCTAGGGCATTCCATGACGAACGCTGGCAGCCAGTCTTGTTCCGCTAATAGAATGTCATAACCAGATGACAGATTTTTCCAAAAGAGAGCTTTAACTTTTCTGGGCTTTTCCCCCTCCATCCGGAGTGTTATCTCATGTAACTTATGTGGGACACTTACCCGAGTATCAGGTGTTTCCACCGTGATATACTCACTCAACTCCGCTGTCACCAGAAATTCCTTCAGGTTCTGGCGAGCTATCGTTACTTCTGCCGCACTGTCTAGCATTGTCAGAGCCCACTCCTCGTTCAGAAGCTGTGTCCTCAGAATTCTGGGCATGTCTGATCTTGAGACCTGCTACCTTCTTCTTTTTGAACTGAGGTTTTAATTTTTGTTTATCCTCTTTTTTAGGTGCATAGTCCGCAGCGCGTTGCGTGTCTCTGGACTTTGTACGCTCCTTTGACCTTCCTTCCCTCTCGGATTTCGTGATGAACCCTGAAAGGAACGAGAGGAACGAGTATCAGTATCCTGATACCTGTCAGGTTTTTTAATGTTATCCCTATTCCTGAGGTTATACCTCTTTTCAGAGGGCTCCTGTTGAGGAGACCTACCTCTGGACTGAGATCTAGTGTCTTTAGACTTTTGTTGTTTTTTATTTTCCCACTTCTTTTTAGAAGAAGTAGGTGTCTGCTTTGTAGTGTCCTTTTCAGGACTGCCCAGTTGTGGTTTTAATGCTTTCCCACCCAAACTGTCTCTGCCTAGTTCTGCATATGCAGTTTCAATTATTTTGGGTAGTTCGTGTTGTTGGTCATCTGGACCGAACTCCCTCAGGTGTTGGCGGATCGCCACTGAAGCTGCCTCCCCCTTAATGTTAGCCAGTATTATGGCTGAGACCTGTTCAAAGTTGTTTAGCAACTTCATCCCTAAGTTAAGGGCAGGCTCTGCTCCATACTCATTTTGTATCTGTTTCAATACGTCAGGTACTACTGCTAAGGACGGGATACCATGTGTTCTGGTATATATGGCAGCAAAGACTGAACCCCAAGAGGTGCAGTCCTCTACTTGTGGTGTAAGACCCATGGGCAAGCAGATTGTTAGAATCCTGTGTTTATCACTGGTTGTAGTATTCGGGAATACTGCTTCAAGCTGAGTTATTTTCTGAGCTATCCAGAATGGGATTTGTTCGCGTTTTGCTGGCATTTTGCCCATTACCGCGTGTAATGTTTGTGGAGTAATTTTATTAACTGTACCTTGGACTGGAGTGTCTTGTGCTGCAGCTGGTGCAGGCTGAACTGTTAAAGTCCTCATCACGAATTGTGTGAGGTTTCTGTAGATTTTAATTAAATCTCTGTGTTGTACGAGTAAGTCTGGCTGTGTCATTGTGTTAATGTCAGGATGCGGTGTGTATGCCGCTAGTATGGGCCATGTGGCTCCTGCTCCTCCGAGCGGGCCTAATCTTGCTCTTCCATGTACTTGGGGTAGGGCGCCTTTAAACCAGTAATTATGCTCCTGGTAAGTGAGGGGGACCTCTACTTCCACAAAAGGAGTATAGTCCGTTGGTGTTTCACCTTCTAGGTAGTGAAATACATTTGTAATTGGATTCGCTGCTGGGATTGTAACCCAAGAATAGAACACCTCTGTTTTATTGGATTCGTGTGCCTCAATCACGAAAATTACTGCACCACCCCTGGCTCTTAAGCCATGTTCTAGAAGTTTTATGGTGACTGCCCTTCTGAAATTTGGTGCAGTTTTATTGCTTCTTAAGGGTCTTCTTCTAAACCTAAGAGGTTTGTTGTAACTCTCCCTGTTGCGCTTGTTTCTTCCACCATTTTTAATTGGAAGAAGGGAGATTAAAGAGTTCTTAAAATAAGGTGTAAGTGCACAATTGTAGGAACTAAATATCCTTCAAGCTTGAGTAACCAACAGCCAATAAATAGTATTCTCGTACTACTCAGCTGCGGCGGGTTTTGTGCCCACCCACTGCAGACGTCTCTGGGGTTTTGTGAGTAGGTTCTCTGAGAATAGCACGACTGAACTACTCAGATTCTACTGTTAAATAAGTACCCAACCAACGTTGGCGGCGCCATGTCGTGTAGCTCCTATAGTACCCCATGCAGGACCTGCGCATTTGGATAACATATACTGCGGGCTTGATGGCAGACTGACTCCGTGCACCCCCACCGTATATGTTAGCCTGGTTTGCATTAGCTAGCTCCCAGTGCCACTAGTGTCTCCTCTTATCGGGGAGAGATTAGTTTCTGGCAACCTTAAATCATGACAACCCTGATTCCCTCAGAATCGTGGAAACAATATACTACCTTTCGCTCAGTCGCTCGTGCTCACGTATTCAGTTTGTCTCAGAGAGTTACACAGAATAAACAGTCGGGCGTTTCAATAAGTATTTATTGAACAGTTGTTATTCTAGTGTAAAATATATGTGCTGCAGAGACCAGCAGGCAATAGCAGAGATATATTATCAGCAGTACGATAAAAGCAAAGGGATAGAACAGTTCTACCATATTGCGATAATCATGGATACATACACGAATATAAAAGCATTATGCAAAGTGTGCGTACTCCTACGATGCCTACCTAGATGTACCTGTATGTACCTAGCATATGTGTGTAGGTCTTAGAAGCTAAGAGCCAAGAATCCTCCTAGGATTTAGTCGAATCCCCATACCTGAATAGAGAGAGTGTGGGACCCCGTCCTGGTCTCGAGTTGGACACCCCGTCCGGGTTGTGTCAGACCACTGTCAGCTTGAGCGACTGCATGCAGGAGCCTCAGCGTCTCTGGTCAGTGTGTCAGCATGGAAGTCTCTGTTCCCTCTGCCTTACCGGGGCAAGATGTGGTGTATTTATACCCTAAAGAGTCTCGGTCCACAGTATGGGTTGTATTGGACATGAGGAAGACGTCAGGGGTGAACTTTGTACATACATATTATGCCGGTGGTGTATTCTTAGAAAGCCATGCATAATTAATGAGTACAGTGTGGGCCTGTGTTTGGAAGAACCCTGCTGCATTCAAAACCACAGGATAGATAACGTTCAGCCCTCAGACTAGCTGGGACCAATGTAGGTGAAAGATCATGCCTTTATAAGGAATCATACTATAATAGGACATGTACAGTTGTGACCATAATTGGGCATATGCGGCCATGACCATAATTGGGCAAGTACGAATATGACCATATTAGGGTAAATATGACTACGTCCATTTTAGGGCATGTACGAAAAGATCTACATTAGGGCATCTATGCAGGATATAACACTAATGATAATTGATGTACTGCATGATTACTGCACGATTACTGCACGATCAGTTCTTGCCATAATGATGTTTTATTTCTTAAAACGGCTGCATAACTGGGGCCTCATTGGCTGTATAATAATATATATATTTGTGTTAAGGATATTTCTGGAACTTTGCTGCCAGACACTTGAATAACCATTGATTAAATACTTTTACTGTTATCAGACGTCTCCTGAGATTTGAGAAGGATTTTACCTCACCACCTTCCTCTTGTACTAAAGGCGAGTAAAGCAGATGCATTTGCTATATTTGTAATATTAACTATTAGAAAGTTCAATGGGGAATCCATTATATCAAATCACACAGATCCAGATATGACTAGCTTGTTTTGTAAAATTGTGCTAGAAATATTGATCATACTTGTGGTGGAGACCCAATTGTCCTCTGCATTTGGAGCAGGTTAGACAGCCACTCTCTATATTTAAGAGACATAAGCATCATGTGCATTTGGAATTATCAATGGTTGGAAACTAGAAGCAGCCCTCTCACTTCACATTGCTTCTGCTGTCAGTTGAACATTGATTACATCCTGGTAACCTGTGAGAATGTAGGAGAGTCCTTCATGTGAAATTTTGTGTAAGATGTCCATCAGATCTTTCTTCAGTATTTTGTGCACTTAGTTTAATAACACGTGAGGTATCTTCCGTGGGACAGAGTGCTGTTTTTCTCTGACTTTAATAAGGATGATTCTGCTCAGTTGACCAGCAACTATTTAAAAGAGAAAAAGTGGTATTGATAAAGCAAGTCTTCTCCTTGCATTCAGGTTCATCAGGTAACATTAATTGCTCAAGTGCTCAGGTAATAACAAACCCTACTAGGAGCTAATGACTCTTCTTGGCCTTACGAGTGTCTCGGACTCGTTCAACAGACAGTGTCAGTACCTCAGGAAGAGAACATTCTACACACTGGCAACACTCCATGCACTTGTACACTCAACTAGGGAAAGGAAAGGCTTTCTCAGGCTAAACCAAGTGTTCAGATGATTACTAGATATGGAGCCAACATTGTCCATAATACAGCGCTATTCGTTTCTGGGTGAAGAACAGGAAAACATGCCCAATCTGTCCTACAAGATTTATTGGACCTTAATGAATAGAAAATATATGGCTGTCTTTGGGCTACAATCACAGGAGGACTAGTGGTCAAGTATCTGTGGAGCAGATTCAGTTGTGTCAGCAATGATGTTATTTAATGTACTACACCGAACACATCTCTGCCAGGCAAAGATTCATGAAATGTATTCAGTAAGATCAGATATGTGTTCAAAATATAGAACAGACTTAGGGGACCTGACACATATTTCTAGAGATGCCCTAAACTAACTACATTTTTGGAGGATCGATACCTGTACAATTGCGCACTCTGTGTTACATTATTTGGCAGATATCAGAATCAGTGGGGCAGAGATGTATTACAATGAAACAAACACCTTTACAATACTGGATAGATTATTCAGCTCCAAATCCACAGGAAGGCTGATGAAAACTAATATACAAAAGTAAATATGAATATGTACAACAGCCTCACGCTGAGGGAGATCAAAGATTAACACAAATGGAGCATGTTTCTGGACTGATTACTATAGATTTTCTTTTTTAAATAATGGCATCATTCTTCTCTGGCGTCTGTTCTCATTGACTGGTGGGCAGGCATGAGCAATAATTGTGTGGCATGCATGATACAAAAACTGAATTGCTCTTCAGTTACATTCTTTTTTAAATTTTTTATCATTTCTGTTCATTTTATTTTACTTTCTCAGATTAAATTTCCACTTATTATTCTGTTTTTAGATATTGTTTTCTCAGATTGATTAACTCTAGCTTTCCTCATAGGACAGTCAGAGCATTCCACAGTGAAAATAGCTATTGGAGGCTTGTTACTGAAGGGAAATGTCAACGTTACATTTCTACATGTTCCACTTTTGAATACTAGACGCTTTGGAGATTTCTTTTGTTTGCACTTACCCGTAATTGCCGGGATTACTCCTGTGAGGGTCCTGTGAGGGTCACGGACTGGCTCTCTGCCATCATCGACCTCCCGCCCTGCTGGCTTACGGGACCTTGCCTTTCTATCATCCTGGTGGGACTCGGTGTCCCAGGGTGCATCACCTCGCCTAATCCGTCACAGCTGCCGTGGGGGGAGGCGTGACCATCGTGCTATAAAGCGCTGCCTCGACCCCGTGGCGCGGGACACGCGCGAGCCAAGCCCGGGCCGAGGGCGGGCCCGTCTGAGCCCGTCCGAGACTGACCAAGCCTGGGCTGGGCTACGTTATTTTTATTTCGCAGGTGGGACTCATAAACCTTTACCGTGTGGATTAGCTTGTACTGATATATTGGTGCGGCCACAAGTCTGGACTGCTGGGCTGCTTTAAATCGCTGCCTATTTACGCTGTATTTCCCAGTTTTATGTAATTATTCCTTTTCTGATTTTATTATTATTTTGCATTATTTGTAAGTGGATATATCTGGATCGTTGTGTGCTTAATTTGTAGCTTTAGCGTAGCGCTAGCCCAATGTTATAATAGCGATCCTTATACCATTATAATTTGTTAAAGCCAGTCATACTAACATCCCATGCGACATCTCCTCGGCACCCTATTAATACGCACAGGGGCAAACTGCACAAAATTATACAATTTAACGTGAGGGTTCTTACCTAAATCTAAAAGGGGGACAGGCTTGTACCATGGGTAAAAGGAAAGCCGAAATAACTGCCAGGGGGGCTGTTGAAATCTCCTTGAACCAGGGCATGCGGACTAGTGGGGAATCCGGGGGCTCCACAACCCCTGATTTGAAAGAGACATGCCCATCCCAGAAGCTTACTGATGTCCCAATTATACAGCCAAATGGCTCGGTGCAGGACACGTCAGATGTTATATACACCCTAGACTGTGATCGGGAAAACCAACCCCCGGCCAAGCGCCCTAGAAACCCTGAGATGTTGGGTGTGGCTCTGCATTTGGATGTGCCCCATAGCAATAATAAAATAGCAGGACCTAAGAGAAGGAAGGGCACGACCAAAGCCAAGCCAAAAAATACAAAAAAAGTGGGCCTGGCTTTCTCGGGGCCTTTAAAACCTTCCCTTGATAAATTTGGTTCTAGGGAGAGCCATGAACAAGTTTGTCTTAGACTAGATGCTCTCCATAAAACAATTATGGAGCCCCTAGAGAAGCTATTAATCAGGGTTACAGCTATCGAGGACTTGCGTAAAAGCAGCCATGGTACACGCCCCTTTCCCTCCTCGATTAGAACCCCTAACTCTACAGCTGATACTGGTAAAGAACCTCACCTTACCCTGGCAGCCCCTACTCAAAACATTGACACTACTCATTGTGTAAATATTAGTAGAACTATGGTAAATAGCAGGGTTGCCCTGGGACATAAAGAGTCAAGCGAATCACTCCCACTTCCTATGAATAGCGCTCCGATAAAGGACATGGCAGACGTGAGACTTAACCTGCCACCTGAGGTAACCCCATATACAATCATACTAGCGAATGTACCCCACCTATTGCCACAGGTAAATGAAACGTGGGAGGCATTGAGAAACAAGGCCTTATGTTGGCTCTGCACTAAAACCGGTCTAACAGAAGCCTTGTTCTCAGAATTTAAAATGGTGAGAAGAGTGGGATGGGTGGGGAAAAAACATTATCTGGTGATTGCATTGTCCTCACCCTTAGAGCGCCAAGATTGGTGAGTGAGATACTACGCAGACTGAGTAACGACTCTGGGGTCGATTCCGATCTCGGCCGGTAGGGCTCCGAATCGGATTTGGCTTTACCGGATCCGATTCGGAGCCCTGTTTCCAGACCGATCCGTACGCGCGTCCGGACGAGCGAGTACGATGCGAAATCGCCGACCGACTCGTCCGGGCATCCCGACCGCTCCGACCGACTCGTTCCCGGCTCGAACCGCACCGACCGACTCGCTCGGACTCGACTCTCACCGCACAATGGAGACGTTTCCCGGCCGGGTGAGTACGATGCGCGCCGCGAGCAGTCCGACCGAGCCGCACACTCCGGCTCAGAAGAGCTGTCGGAGCCGTACTTCGGGGTCCGTGTCGGACCCCCTGAACGCGTAGGCGCGCGAGTCGCACACAGGGGGACCCATGGGTCCCCCTACCTGTGCGTGTACGGCGCGAGTCGCTCGCCGCGTACACGCTGTGGGGGCGCCCTTGTCCGCATCGCACCCATTGAGTCAATGGGAGCCCGTGTACGCGTCGTACAACAGGCTCCCATTGACTTCAATGGGAGTCCGACCGAATCGAGTCCGATAGCATACGGACGCATCGTACTCGTTCGGTCGGGCTGCACGGGTCCGATTCGGTCAGAAATCTCGCCGGGTCCGGCTCGGTCGGAGTGATTTCCGGCCCGAATCGGAATCGGCCCCTCTGTGTCTACCAATGGCATAAATGTACTACCCCTTGGATATTTTTATCCTCCTATGGAACAAACTTATCACGCCCCACAGATGAGATTTCCAAATTCTAACATTCAACATCAATTCCATATACCTATACAAAATAGATTCGATATACTGCCATCTCTGGAAGATATTGATTGACTCACTCATAGTGACAAGCATATACTGCAAAAACAGGTAGATTCTACATTTCAAACAAGCTTGGACACAATAGTTATTGACCATAGTGATCTCCTAGGCGGCAGTTCAAGATCTATTGAGAATCTATATGTGGGCAGTCGTATCTGTAGTTCAGGAACACAGAACGATAAGATAGCCTTGGACGACTCTGTAGGTATGATTTTTTTGTCCTGTAACATTGTGAAGAGAGTAGACTCGTGTAATCTAAGTGCCCCTTATTTAAATCCACCCACTATGTGTTATGATAACTCTACGGAATCCTGTGTCGAACCTGCCCTTATTAAGGGCAATGCACAGGTCACAAATAGGACCAGTTTTGCGAGAATATTATTCTGGAATGTAGTGGGTTTACTTTCTAAACTTTCTAACCCCGCCTGGCTTGATTTCGTAATTGGTTATGATATTATTTGCGTCCAAGAATCTTGGATGGATAGCCCACAGCATATTAACAGGTTTAAAACCTTCTTTACTGCGGCCATACCCTCTAGCCATGGGAGACAAAAAGGCGGCCTCTGCACATATATCTCTTATAGGCTAAATGCAAAAAAGATTGACTTTTGGGTATCTAATACCTTTTATCAGGTCATAAAAATGACCATTGAAGCCTCAAATTGCACAATTTTAATACATTTTTATAACAATATCCCTGTTCTGCAAATGGAGGCAGTTTTGAGAGGTCTACAGAAGCATCTGGATAAAGCTCAAACACAATCTTCTGTGGATTACTGTATAGTTTGGGGAGGTGACTTCAACGTTGGTCCTTGTACACAATTAGATAATGGTAATTGCGGTTTAACAACTGATGATGAAATCGATAACTCCCATTTTTTGCATACTACCCCTGGGGAACTAATTAACTTGCTTAAGTATTCCCTGGACCTGGGCTTTGCAAATGATCTGTGTTCCCCATCGATCCCATTTAGCTGTACATTTAATGGTCGTGGTCTGTCGTCAATTATAGACCATGTCTTAATCTCCAATAGATTTTCTAATAAATTACATGATTTTGTTACACACGCTGTCGCTTTTAGCGACCATTTCCCTATTAGTGTCACCTTGGAACTACCGGCCAAGGTATTATCGAGAGGAACTAAGCTTGTAAAACCTGTTGATAACCTAGTCCTTAATAGATTTAATGGTTATAGGATAAAGTGGAAGGGTGCAGACCCATTAATGTTAACTAAGTCACTACTGAGTAGTTGCAGAACGGATTTTAATGCTTGTCTCGATGAGACCACCAAAGACCCTGATGTCCTTAATTCATTTAGATCAATTACTCAGGTTATTCAACTTAATCTGTCCTCAGATTCCAATAGATTTCGTACTGGTAAAACTGGCTGGTTTGACACTAACTGCACCAAAGCTCATGTAGCATAAAAACTGCCCTTCATAAGATTCCGAGAGATGCGGAAGTAATAAAAAGAGCTAGGGCTGCATACAAAACAACTTTGAATGTACGAAAAGAGGCTTTAAGTGTAGAATTATGGGAGGGCCTTAAAAAAGCCTCTGAGCTTAAAGATACAAAAGGCTTCTGGAAGGCAGTGAATGCTCCTTTTCTGGCTCCTCCTAATCTCTCCAGTATTGAAATTTCAATAAGTGAAGATCAGTGGGTAACCCATTTTTCTAGGCTATACAGTCATAGTATAGACCCGCTCCCCCATGATAATCTTAGCCCTAGTCACAGGAGTCATCTTCCAATTGAAATTGACTTTAATGTGGATGAGGTGGTCATGGCGATCAATGCAAGTATGGGGGGTAAAGCTCCTGGCTCAGACAGTATACCTATGGACCTATATAAATCTTGCCCCTTATTGTGGGGCCCTTTACTAACTATGGTTTTAAAGGCATGCTGCACGCAGGGTTTTACACCAACCTGGACAGAGTCCATTCTAGTTCCAGTCTTTAAAAAGGGTGATCGAAATGACCCTGCATGCTATAGACCCATCTCGCTTCTTGACTCTCTTGTGAAAGTGGCAGGGCACGTCATCCTAAACAGACTACAGAACTGGGTGGAGGACATTGGTGCACTTTCAGAATTACAGTACGGGTTTCGCCAGGGGCTTGGTACCATAGAGCAGGGCCTAAATCTAAGTCTCCTATGTGGAAAATATATCCAGGCCAAAAGGGACAATCTTTTTATGTGTTTTGTTGATTTGAGCTCTGCTTTTGACTGCGTTGATCATCAGAAATTATGGAATATTTTAGAAACCATGGGGGTGGAAATCCCATTGCTTAATTTTTTAAAACAATCATATCAGGACGCCCAGGCTAGAGTTCGTTACGGGTTGGCTGGGGAATGCAGCCGTAATTTCCCAGTTGGGAAGGGGGTAAGGCAGGATTGCATCCTAGCCCCCCTCCTCTTCAGCCTTTATATAAACAACTTGGGCGCTACTCTTACGAGGGAATGCCAGGATCTCCCTTGCATTGCCTCACAGCCCATTGGAGCATTGTTATATGCCGACGATGCTGTCCTCCTTTCACGTACCCCGTTAGGTTTGCAAAAAATTGTTACAAGCTTTGTAAATTTCATGACAATGTTAGATTTGAATGTTAATATTGCAAAGACCTTTGTTATGAGATGTAGTAAACGTAATGTCAAGTGTCGAGACATCTACATAAATGATAACAAACTTGAATTCACTAGTAACTTTTCATATCTGGGTATTGTATTTGAAAGGAAGGGATCCTGGGCTAAAGCCATCAACACCAGAAAACTTTTATTTGCAAAAGCAACAGGGGCTTTGATAAACTTTGCAAGGAAATAGGTAAGCGCCCAATTAATGATCTGCTTACGATATATAAAGCTAAATATTTACCCGAAGCAACTTATGGTGCTGTCATCTGGGGTCATACCAACGTTGAGTCTCTACAGCTAGTTGAGAACAGGTTTCTGAAATTTCTTTTAGCTGTTCCAAATAGCACAGCAACCTATATTTGTCATACTGAACTGGGACTACCTTATCTTTCGGATTTAATTAAAATCCAGCCACTTCTACTTTGGCATAAGGTATGGGTAAGTCCAGAGTCTGGTCTTAATCGGGACCTGATTAATGATTGCTTGAAACTGCAATGGGTGATTCGCATCCACTGGCTTAAATTTGTCAGGGATTTTACAATCGACATAGGTTTCCCTGAGTATTTTAATAACCCCGATAGTCTGTGTCGCGTTTCCAGGAAAGAATGAAAGTTAGTATGTCTAAATCACCTGGAAACGTTAACACTGTCCATTAATATAATGAAACCATCCGTCAGAGATAACCAACTGATTCTGTCTCAATCGGGGATACAACCGTATTTAACATCTATCTCAGGGAATGTTGACCCGTTTGCGCCTAGGCAATTTTCACACCATGGGTTCTTTCCCAAAGATGAATGATTGGTCACGTATCTTGTGCCATTGTCCCTGTGACGAAATATCCGTACAGTCTTCTATCCATGTTATCTTTTTCTGTAAATTTTATTCTTTACTTAGGAAAAACTGGATATTGCCTATTTTAAAATATCAGTGCCTGAGACAATGTCGACCCGCTCTCATCAAATTACAATTGTTAGATGAGCCTATGTTTTATACTCATATAGTCAAATTCTTGAAGGGAGTGATTCGCTCTAGGAAAACCATGCAAGCCAATTGACATTTTTTAAATTGTAAACAATTTTATGATAGAAATAATATCTCTATTTTATATTGATTTGATGTCATTATTATCTCTGAAATATAATGTGCTTTTATCGTTGGTTAATCTCATATATATATCCTTTGCAATTTTGTACAATTTTTCTGTAACCTTTTAATGATCTGTGCTTTTATGATATAACCTTTTTAAATCGAATAAAGCGTTATTTGACTTGACTTGACTTGAATACTAGACACTCTACCGCGTGGGCTGCAAGGCATATGTAGGTGTGGCTTATTAATATTTAAAAGGAAGGTATTTCCCCTGTCAAAAGACACATCAAATATGTTACTTTTCTTTCTTATACTCTATTTTTCTAGTCTACTTTGGCAAGCAGAAAGAACATGTTTATTTTTTGCACTCCTTAGATAATTATAGAATAGTTAGAATCTTTCTGCATGTTCTACACATTCCAAGCTACTGCAGCTTTTATTTTAGAACTGACTTGCATTCAACTGTTTATGATATCTTTTTGCAACAAATATCTAACAGGTTTTTGATGTGTTTAATATTGCACTAGAGGTTCTATTGTCATTCTTCATGTTTGTAAACATGCTTTCTTTTTCATATGAAAAAAATATGCACTAAGGATTTAAGTGGTTTGTGGGAAAGGTGATGGTGCAACCACGTATTGTATGGGGTAAAGTACCCCTTGCTGCACATGATAAGGATATTGCAAGTCTCTTCAGAGTTCCATAATGATATATTATTATTGATTATTGCTCTATATGGTTATGTAACACCTTGGTGACTTGCAATATGCTTATAATGTACGGCAGGGGGTACTTTATCCCCTTTATATCAGGTAAGAATGAATATATACTAGAAAAACTAAACATGGTTCAATGTTTTAGAACTAGGCAATATCCTCATGATGTTTAAAAGTAAGCTGCAAAGGAAGTGCCTATGATAGAGAGAGAATATTTGATAAAGAAATAAATGAAACAACAGAAAGAAAGATGTCATTACAATGGACAACAAAGTAAGCAACTCACTTGGAGTTTGGCAAATACTGGGTGAAATACATGAGAGATAGCCGGTCTACTAAACCTGTGGTTCCCAGGCTCAATTTAGATTCGGACCCATGTTCCAGTATAAGGAGCCTTCCTTTTCTCCGCTGGTGGAATCCTAAGACTGATGGACCATCGTATATTGGGATATTGGTAAAAAAAATCTTAGTGGTGGGAATCCGAGGAAGATGGTGGCATCCGTTTAAAGCTCTGGAGGCGGGCACTGGGCACTTGCTATTTTGCCGCAGTTCTTCCCAGTGGCGATTCTCCACATCATGGGAGAGAGTCCCTGAATCCCCAAGGCTTCCACTGAGCTGTATTGCTTCATTTCAGAGGTGCAGGGCCACCTTACTTCAGCCGTGGTCCACTCCTTAGGACTGTTGCCATTTTGTGACGCCGCCTGCGCCTTTCACATTGCCTGAACAGCTGACACCTCAGCTTGGCTGCTACTTGCTGGAAGCAGATATTGTGCAAGGCACAACTATGATCCAATGCCTCATCAGAACATAAGGTTTGATAAATTTCGAAGCTCCACTGGCATAGTTTTAATGGCTGCCCCCTCTTTATTATGAACTCTCTATTGTCAACATGATATTGTCACATTTCCCATGAATGATTTTACGATGTTGGTACCTGCATTTGGTAATCACCATCTACTCTTATTTTTCAAAGTGTCATGCTGATCTACATGTGATGGGAAACACAAATGTTATCTGGGTCATGGTTCTTCGTCATAAAGTATGACTCTCAATGTCTTTGGTTATATTCATAAGGCTGTGAGCATTACATGCAGCATCTCAGGATTGCTCCTTTTTCACTCACAGATTGAAATCTATAATCCGTGCATTGTGCATTATTGAACATTAATAATAGGCAAAACATCTTCTTGGAACTCCATTAGCACCTCTCACAAGCATTCTTCAAGTTTCTACAGAGAACCTTAGAAATAGATGGCCAAGTCTTTCTGTGCCTTCTGTGCCTCGAGGGTCAACTTCCACACTTTCTACTGTTGCTCTTCCATCTTATCCTTACCAGTAAATCTACCACTAAAAGACTCAAAAAAGATCCACCCTGTCCCTCGAACACTCCTCCGCCTGCCTCAATGGAACTTCTCTTTGAAGAGATGAGGTCTTTGCGCCCTTTCATGGAAGAGACTAATATAGAAACAAAGCCTTGATGAGAAATGGTCACGAATGGAAGAAAGAATGTTGACAGATAAACAACAGGCCTTCACTTTCAATGATACTACTCTGAGAGTACACCATCTTCAGTCACAAATGTCTGTACTTCAAAGACAGGTTGAAGACTCTGAAAATAGAAATAGAAGAAATATACTATGCATTTATGGGTTGCCGGAAGCCACAGAAAGTGCTCACCCAATCCCGTTCTTTAAGGCTTTCCTTCCCAAGCTGCTAAATATGCCAGAGACTCTCTTGCTGAATATACATAAGCTCACAGACTGGTTCGTCCACATAATATAGCATCCTCCTTGAAGAAACCTATAAGAGTTATTCTTTATTTCTTGGAATATACAGACCTACTTAAAGTACTTTCTGCAGCCAAAGCAATGAAAAGAATCTCATGGTCCGGTAATGCCATTTATTTTACTCAAGATTATGGTAAAACTAATGCAAACAGACATAAGGAGTTCCTAAATCTAAGACTGTCTCTTCGGTCTATTGATGCTCCCTTTGGTCTCTTTAATCCATGCCTTTTTAAGGTTACTCATAAAAACAACACTATGACATACAAAGATCCAGAACGCCTAAAAACCTTCCTTAAAGAATGTTGAGTCAAAGGTATGGAAGTTTCAAGAGCCACTAAGCGTTAATACTTTGATAATTGTTTGCTCCTCAATTTGCTTTCCTGAGTGGACTTTTAATATATTGTTCAAATCAGTTCTGGCTCATGTGCTGGTATTTCCATGCTCCATTGTCAAGTTCTCAAATGCACCCATTAACATATGTTCCTCATTTTAATCAGCCCACCTGTTTTTGTTTTCCATTACAGGTGCTCTTTTCCTGTTCTGTGCTGTGCTTGTTCCCTCCCTCACGTTGTATGGTATAATTCTTGCCCTCACCTCCTGGAGCCTGGATGCGTCATCTTTTCCATGTGGCTTGAACCCTCCTTACCTACCTGATATATTTCTAGGTATGTTCTTCCTCCTCCTTTTGTTTTCCCATGGTTTTCTTTTTTATGTCTTCAAGGTGTTTTTTCTTTATCTTTTTTACTCTTTCCTCTTCCCTTTTTCCTTTTACCTCCATTTCCAACTCCTTGATCATTCTGTTCTTTTTATTTATCTTTTCTTCTTATCTCACAATTTCTCACTCTCTACATGGTTAGTCGTACTCCTCTTCACCATGCCTGATTAATTTTTAATTACTCTCTTTTTATGTTTCTGATAATCATATCCTGGAAGGTCAAGGGTTTAGTTTGACCAATTAAGAGGTAATGGGTGAGATGTACAAACATTTCATTTTGCGAATCTCTAATTGCATTTTTTTGCGACTCGAAATTATAGACTCGCAACATGATATGTACTAATGTGTCTCAGACACATTAGCGATTCCCAGTTGGGTTGCAATTGACCTGCCTCATCAATATTTATGAGACAGGTTGGAATTTGTGACCAGTTGGGAATGGGCAATAACACAGGGATGGTGACCTGCTGGGGACAGCAGACCACCATGTCTGTGTTTGCTTTTAAATAAAGCTATTTTTTTTTCAAAATGCAGCCTGTTTTCCTAAAGAAAAATGGGATGTGTTTCAAAAAGAAAAATGAAAAGTTTCTGTTTCAGCATCTCAGGATAGGCAGTGGTCCATGGAACCACTGCCTGCTCTTTCACTGCCATTAACAAAGATGAACTATGGTGCAAGGGTACCTGCGTTGGCGCTAGGCAGCTAATTTTAGCAATAGCTTTAGGGAAAACACAGGGGTGGGCCCTTTTGTTGTAAATATGGCACATCCCTACATTTTGGAAATGTCAGAGCGGCACGCTGCCAAATTTAGCGCAGCTCCGCGCTCCGACATTTCATTGTACATATGCCCCATAGTCTCTACTATCCATTCAAGTTGTTGTGGCAGTATGAGGGTGGCATCTCTAGTAATTGACAGCCAGGGGATCATGGACTTCAAGGGAAGAGGGAAGTCCACTGAAGTTTCAGAGATCAAGGGTCTGATCTAGCATTTGATGCACAGTACTCCACTTGTCAGGATGATGGAGGACATCACATTGACCATCCTGAAGGACTACTGTCCATCAAATTTAGAGATGACCATTGGCCCTGCGGTCATCTCTGTACATTGAAAGGAACCACCATCATGGTGCTTCCTTAAGTGTACAAAAGGTTTAGGGGACAGCATTCCTTTCAATTTACAAAACGTTTGGTGAAAAGCTGCTGTCTCTTTTTCTTGGCAATTCACCAAACTCATCAAAGGTTTTTGTTCTTCTGAAACAAGCTCCGAAAGCAGGAATTTGTTTCATAGAAACTAAAAAACAATAACCCACACACCCTGGGATTTTCTCCCAGGGTGCATGGGTCATTATTATTTTTTTGACTCCCCTAGCAAGGCTTTTCCTGGAAATAACAGGAAATAAGACAATAAACCATCTACCCTAAATAGGACAGGCAGTGTAATGTCCTACCTTCGACGACTCCCACACTGTCGGGCTGTCAGAGGAAGTTTTCTGGTGACGGAGACAATGAGGACTCTGATGGAAAACGTAAGGATCACCCACCTCTAAATGAGGCAGCCAGACTGAGGGGGTTTGGTGGACAGAGTATTGCATCATGTTTGTGATATAGAACCCTGTCCAACAAACTTTAAATTAGGCCCTAAATCTTTTCTCTGTGATAGTAAAAGCCCAAACTAACATGCATACCTATCAGCACAGTGCTGTTTTAGTGATTCCTGTTTAGTGCTGAACTTTCTAGTACTCCATGGTGTGTCTTTGTCTTTCCAGCTGTTCACTTATCCAGTGCTCAGCCTCAATACATTAATTTGTACCTCTGATTGATATTTCCTCTGAGGCCCAGACCACAGCTGTTTGCTCCATGAATTTGCTTTCTTGCAGCTTCTCCAATGCGTGCTCTCTTCCCATTTCAGATGAGCTTCAGCGCCACTGCACCCTGGAGGAATCAGACCTCCCTGACAGAGTTCACCCTGGTTGGATTTTCAGAGTTCACACCGCAGATTCAGACCTTGCTTTTCCTGATCTTCATACTGGCCTATGTATGCACCTTGGTGGGGAACACCCTAATCATCACTATCACCATGTCAGACCCCCGCCTGAAAATCCCAATGTACTTCTTCCTCAGGAACTTATCCTTACTGGAAGTCATCTTCACCACCGTTACTGTCCCAAAACTACTGGCCACTTTCCAACCCTTAAGACAGAGAATCTCTCTTGTTGCGTGTGCCACACAGATGTTCTTCTTCTCTTCACTGGGGGTGACCGAGTGCTTCCTCCTGGGCGTGATGGCCTGTGATCGGTATATTGCTATCTGTATCCCTCTGCGCTATGCATCAATCATGACCCAGCACACTAGCATAGTGCTAGTCACCATAACTTGGTTCAGTGGCTTTGTGTTGGCTCTTGAGCAAGTCCTCCTTACTTTCAGTGTAACCTACTGTGCAGATGACAAAATTAATCATTTCTTTTGCGACTTCTCACCCGTACTTAAGTTGGCCTGTGGGGACATAAGCATCAGCATAATTTCACTCTTTGTCATCAGTGTATTTGTGGTTCTGCTTCCATTTCTGGTGATCCTTTTCTCTTACATCAACATCCTCTCCACCGTCCTGCGGATGAAGTCTTCTGTGGGGCGGCGCAAGGCCTTCTCTACCTGCGGCTCCCACTTGGCCTCAGTAGTGCTTTTCTATGGGTCCTGCATGGTGGTGTATTTACGGACCCAAGCTGGGGGGTCTGAAGCTAGCGGGAAGCTGCTTTCTCTTCTCTACTGCATTGGGACGCCACTGCTCAATCCCCTCATCTACAGCCTGAGGAACCAGGAGGTGAAGAGCGGACTCTGGTCCCTGATCAGAAGAAAGCTAATTCAACAGTAAATGTGGAAGTGCAACTAATGGAAGTCATTACCAAAATACTAATGTGTCCTAAGTTTGAGAAATATTGTCATTGGAATCCAGTGTAATGTTTTTGTGGATAAAACCACCCTGTGGCTCAATTTTAAAGTAAAGAGTGAAGAACAGCGGTTCTTTCTGGGTCATTTCTAAACCACATTTAGAATAAGGGGACATATGAATTGTAACCCAACTAAATAAATCATTAGAGAGACGTTTATCACACACCAACATCAATAGTTCAACAACTTAAATTGAAAATATACTGCATATCAGAGCAATGAAGAAACAAGGACAGGTGCTACAAAAGGGAAAAAGTTGTGACTCCGAAAGAAGCACTGTTCTTGACACTGCTAATTGAGGTGGCAGGGAACAGCAAGTTACAGCAATATGCGGCACTTTATGTGGCATTATTATGTCGGTATTTTAAGTCATACTGCTAACCAAGGCATCCCATTCTCTATGTAGAATACAAAGGTTTCTGGAGAAAAAAACTATTAACTTTCACAAGACCCTTTTCAAAATGTTACACACTAACCAATAAAGCTTTTGTCTTATGAGAAAGTACACTAATTCCAGGGTAAAATAGTTTGTATATTAAAAATTGTGCATCTTTTATTTTGCCCATCCCAAATATGATTTAAAGTGATCTTCACTTTGGTGAATATGCTGTTTTAGGACTTTGTGCCTCTTGGGCAACCTGCTTCCAGTAGAAAAATCCCTGCAGAACAATCTTATATAGTATGTATGTATGTAAGCAGTGCTTTAAATGGAAAAAAATAAGTGCAGGTACTCATTAAAATGAGCTAGAGGTGTGGCAAGTGGGCGGGGCTAGGGGCGGGGCTACGGGGAGATATGAACATACATGACTTCTGTACCAGTTGCAGCACATATCAAAACACATGAGAAATGTGTTTATGTCAACAAAACAGATTAACTCATTACACAAAATAAAAGCCAAACAGTGATATGTTAACATTTCCTTGTTTTGTAATATTTACTGCTTCTTAATGCCATCCTGTTATTTGTTGTTGTTTGGCACAATACTATAAATTCTCAAGCGTGCACACACAGAAAGCAACAAGCACACATGTACACAAAAGCATTCCACACAGTCACCTTCAAAAATCTCCTGAGTGTCCTGATTCTCTCCCTCTTTCTCTCACAGAAGAACAGGCACACACAAGCAGGCAAGCACACAGCCATATGGAAACACTCACACAAAGTCTCAGTTGGGATTAAATCCATTTTAAAATCCTTACCTCCCATGGCTTTTTTAATAGCCGCTGTCAGCCTGCTGCCTCCATACCTGTGTTTGCACAAATCCACACAATAGTGTGAATGTGATTAACAGCACAGGGCCTAAATGGGGCCTCCACTGTCAAACACAGGCTGATGGTGAACAAGGGACATCATGCAAAAAAGCCCACGCTGAATAGTTCATCCGCAGCTCAGCTCAGGAATACAGTAGGCCTTGGCTGTCAGACAGGTTCCAACGCTGACAGCCTAGTGCTCACCAGCACTTGCAGCCAATCCGCCTACCTTTCATAAGTACCGGTACTCTCCTCACAGTAGAGAAGTGCAGTACTTATAGTTATAAAAATAAGAAGTGCCGGTAGTCAGTACCTGCGAGTGCTGGCCCATTTAAAGCACTGCCACTTCCCTTTTCCCTACGACCAGGCTCTTCCTGTCGCTTGCTGGTTCCGTGTTTTTACATCCACATGTCTGCTCCACTTGCCTCTCATCTTTACCCAGCCTGTAACCTTCTCTCGCTATTTCTGTCTCTCTTACTCCCACTTCTGCCTTACTCTCTCCACAAGTCTCTTACATTTTCTCACTGGTTTTTTTTCCCTACTTGCCTCCAGTTCTCCCCTCCATGCTGTACTTATCCCCCAAGTTTGCCTCCTGGCCACTATTTTGGGGGGTGTGTGTGTGTGTGTTAACAAGAAATGTACCAGAGATTTGACTTTACACAAATTTGTGTTAAAATACCATTTCTAAGCCCATTTATGATTTCAGAACTCAACAAATATCTGCCATTTTTATCTGAAAATGTGGCAATGCTATCTTCACCGGTCACCTCACTTCTTTACATTCCTCCCTCCCCCTTCCTTCTATGTTCACCTTCTCTTTCCCCAAACCAAATACATCACCAGTTGTCATGGGAGCTCATTCCAATCCTGGAGCGCTGCAGGTTCCCTGCTATTCATTGCCCTAAGGGCAGGGCTAACTTCACACCATGAACCCATTACCCAGAGCAGTCGCTGTTATCATGTAAAAGCAGCGATTAGTGTTGGAGGGGCACACAAAGGGAAGCAGCTACAGTGCTGAACAAAAACATGAAAAGAAAAACCCCCGACTTTGCTGAAGGTGGGGAGGACTGTCATGCGCTGCCACTCACTTTACTACAGCCAGTGCCATACCCTAAATGGGACTGGATTAGTGACTGGAGGCCCCAACTCATTTCACGCACCTGACGGAGGGGTGGGGGTAGGAGGGCTAAAGCACTTTCATCCCTGCACAACTGATTGACAGTGCAGGGTCTGTCTAGAGACCCTGCCCTGTTAATCACAGTGTGACAAGAGCCCACTCAAACCCCTGCAGTTTGGGAACACTGAAATGAGCGCTGCTTATCTTCAACAGCAACTCTGCAAAAGGTTGCTACTTCACGGCTCATTTACTTGCAAGCTGCTCGGAAGCCCTGCCCTGAGCTGGAGGAGATGCCTAACCTGAGCCTGCCGTCGATCAGGGTACCGGTACTCTCCCGGTCTACAGAGAAGTGCCGGTACTGACGGCCCAAAAATTCGGAAGTGCCGGTACTCAGTACCGGTGAGTACCGGCCCATTTAAAGCACTGTATGTAAGTATGTATGTATGTATGTATGTATCTCACTAGGAAGGACTGTACGATTCAATACATCAGACCTTAGAAAGAGAAATAGATTGTTTGGGATTTATTCTAAGTTCCGTGCCCTCCTGAAATAACTGCTGATTTAACAACAGTGTCTGTAGTGTAACATGAAATTGCATGCATTATGGACCAAAACATTTTTATGACGAAGAATGACTTGTTTGAGTAACTCCAGTAGGAGTCATATTTCTGTTTGCCCAGGTTGGAGTCTGCAAGAGAAATACTGATGACGCAAAGTACTGTGGCAAGTATATAAAAGCTGCGCTGTCTTTGGTGACTGAGCTGGTGTCATCTCAGTGTACCATTGCTGACTTTTCAACTGTATTTTATAGGATTGATTGAGACCTGTTATAGAAGAAATTATTGGACAAGGGGCTAAGCCTACTGATTTTCATTATCAAGGCATATAGTGAAATGCGGGAAAGAGCTAAAACTAGGATATGCTTAGTAAGCCCTGTAAAAACACTATGGGGCTGATTCCGATCTCGGCCGGTAGGGCTCCGAATCGGATTCGGATTTACCGGATCCGATTCGGAGCCCTGTTTCCCGACCGAATCGTACGCGGGTCCGGCCGAGCGAGTACGATGCAGGCACCCGCGTAATCTCCGACCGACTCGAACGCGGCTTCAACACGCTCCGACCGACTCGCATGGACACGACTCGCACCGCGCTATGGAGACGTTTCCCGGCCGGGTAAGTACGATGCGCGCCGCGAGCAGTCCGATCGACTCGCGCCGTCCGGCTCAAAAAGCTGTCGGAGCCGGACTTTGGGGGTCCGCGTCGGACCCCCTGTTCGCGTAGGCGCGCGAGTCGCACACAGGGGGGACCCATGGGTCCCCCTACCTGTGCATGTACGCCGTGATGCGCATCGACGCGTACCTGCTGTAGGGGCGCCCTTGTCCGCCTCGCACCCATTGAGTCAATGGGAGCCCGCGTACGCGTTGTACGACCGGCTCCCATTGACTTCAATGGGAGTCCGACCGACTCGAGTCCGATGGCATGCGTGCGCATCGTACTCGTTCGGTCGGACTGCCAGAGTCCGATTCGGTCGGAAATCTCTCCGGGTCCGGCTCGGTCGGAGAGATTTCCGGCCCGAATCGGAATCGGCCCCTATGTCGTAACAGGAAGTCAAAGTTGTGTAGCGACCCCTATTTTATTCATATTGTACCTTGGTTACTCAAATGATGCTATCAGTGGTGCATATTCCACTCTGCACATCAGCATGTCTGGTTTATGCCATAATTTGTTCATGTGGAGAAGTATACAAGTTGTGAACGATTGCCAGCCTACAGGAGTTAAATCCACGCCTTGAGGCGTCTTTGAGGTATGAAGCAGTGTTTTTTGAAGCCAGTTACTACTGTGGTAATAGCACTTTTGCAGTCTAGTAATACATGTGTAACTGTGTTTAGCAGTGCCCTTGTTCCAAATAACACGTTATTGGGCCACATTAATGTTCACTGGTGTGGTGTTATGGTTAGGTCAGAGATTCTAACGAAAAGCTGGAAATAAAGGATGAAGCATGGAGTCAACAAATGAGTAATTGCCATTTTAACTCCTATAGAAATATTTGCTGTTGGCTACAGAAATAAACCATGAATAGTTGCATCAAACTTGGGATGGAGCTACTCAGAGAGCCTTTGTTTGGTTTGGGGTAAACCATTTTACTCACTTTTGAGAAATAAGCTTTACAAAAATGTATCAGGTGGACTTTAAAGGGTTAAAAGTCAGTTATATAGTGACAGATTAAAAGTATTTTTTTGATTTGCCCATAACTTGAGCGCTGTTTGACAAACTTGCACAACATTTGACAGACGCATAGCATGTCTAGCTTACTCTTAGCATTTTTCAATTGGTGCAGATCCGTCAACTGGGGGCACAGTTAAATGGGAGGAGAGGTAAAAAGGCGTTCATCTGCTAATAAGTGTGGCATCCTTTAACAAATCCACAAGAAATTTTGAAGCCGTTTAGGATGTTTAGTCTTCTAAGGGTATAGAAGTTTCATGCATGTCCAACATGTGGGAGGAGGCAAAGTTAAAAGGAATAACTTTGGTGCTGTTCAAATAATCTACATGAAATTTGGGAGGGTGTTAGTACGTGAAGTTCAGTACAGGAATCTCAAGTTTCACAAAATTCAACAAGGGGAGAGGGGCAAAGTTACGTGGGCAGGGGTCAAAAACATTGATTTGCTAATAACGTTTAAAAGTAATTTTATTGGCATTTTTCCATGTGTATATCCATCAATATTTAGCAAAACCATATCCTTTAACCAAGTATATGAATTTAGGTATTTCTATAATCATGTTTTAGGCCAGTTTATCATATTACATATAATTTACATTATGCAAATATTTAAGCCTTGCATTTTTTCTAACCTTAGCTGTTTCAAGTTTAAGTCAATAAGTAAAAACTTTAACATTAATCTTTAAGTCTTGTTCTCTTTTTTAAGTTGAATCTGGAAGATCTGCTTCAGCTTATCGATGTGTGTTTATGTATTGTCTGTGTGTTCTGATTTAGCATATCTCTAGATAATGCGGTGGGTGAGATGGGAAATGGGAGAGAACGAGTCAGCGCAGTACCCTTCAGGCTGCAGGTCATTTGCTTATCCGGAACTCAGGCTTTCCTCTAGTTTTTACTTCGTCAAATTTGGAACATTCAGCATCATCCTATTATGCACCTGTTGCACCATGTCTTAATTGCTCTCTTGATTTAGTGTAAAGGAGAAATTAACTTAATCCCATACTGCCACAATTGGCTTCCTACAGGTGCCTTTTTATTCCTCTATGTGCAGTGTCATACTCTCTGCTTCTGCCCACTTCTGTACCCATAATGCCCATTTTTGTATGGGGGCGGTTTGAACTTCGCCTCTCTGCAGGATTGCCCCCAAACAACTTTTTGTCTTCACTTCTACTATTTTTACTGAATTTGTTTTTGTTGGCATTAGAACTTTACCACTGCTAACCAGTGCTACAGTACTTGTGTTCTCCCCCACAATCATGGTGAAATGGTTTGCACCTGATTGGCCTACTTAATTTACTTATAAGTCCATTGTAGAGGCCATACCCAGGCCTAGTAAATTAAAGGCTACTAGTGGGCCTGCGACACTTATTGTGACACCCACTTAAGTAGCCCCATAAAACATGTCTCAGGCCTGCCATTGCAGCCTGAATGCAGTTTTAAACTGCCAACTTGACTTGGCAATATAACCCCCATGCCAAGCCTTAAACTCCCATTTTATTGCATATTTCACCCCTAATGTAGGCACTAGGTAGCCCATTGAGCAGGGTGCACTGTAATTAAAAGGTTGGACATGTACTTTTAAGTTTTACATGTTCTGGTAGTGAAAAACTCCTAAATTCGTTTTTCACTACTGTGAGGTTTACTTGTCTCATAGGATAACATTGTATTGCTTTATTACATTTAATAAGTGCTAACATTTAATTGAGGACAGATAAACATTTCAAGTTCGGTATAGTTGAAATTGTAATTAAAATTCTTCCTAAATGGTAAAGTTGGATTTTTTTTTTATAATTCTTTTTATTAAACATACATTGGTTCAAATAAACATTACAGAGGGTTAGCCAGTTCGTACATTGCAGTAGATACAGGAGGAAATGTGTCAAATTACTACATAGTAGAGGAATGTCACGGGGTGTGGGGACCATTTTGTTCATGACAACTAGGTGGCACACAAATCTCTCCACGGTAGGCATTCCAGGGGCTCCATACCCGGGACCACTTTTTGGGGCACCCTCTTGCCAGGTAAACTGTTTTCTCCCGAAACATGCACCAGTAAAGGTTTCTTTCCCATGCTTCTAGTGTGGGTGGGTGTGTGGCCCCCCATAATTGAGCAATGTTGCGTTTTGCCAGCATAAACCCCAGCGTAGCCCACTGTGTCTGATTAGTGTTTAGGTCTGTAGGTTCCCAGATATTGAGGAGGCATCGTCTTGCCTCTGGGCGGAGGTGAATCTGCAATACCGCATTGATAGTGTCGTGGATCTTGAGCCAGAAGGAACTGATATGTTCGCACTCCCAAATTATGTGCATGAATGTCCCCATGTGACCACAACGCCGTTTACAGTTCCCATTGTCAGACCACCCCATGTGTACCAATCGGGGCCCTGTTATATATATTCTGTGGAGGATTTTAAGTTGTACCAGCCTCAGACGCGCCGGGATAGCGGCCACTCTGGGGGAAGACACCGCCAACTGCCAGTCCTCATCATCCACCTCTACTCCATCCTGCGTCCATTTCTCACGCAGTGATTGAAGGGGATCCTCCATGTTGTTAATTAACTTTTTGTAAATCAGGGAGATAGTTTTCTCGGGAAGGTGGCCGTCTAAAATTCTATCCTCCAGTGGAGAAGCCTCTGGAGGGAGAGTCCCCTTAGGCAGAGAAGACTGCAGTGAGTGCAGGACTTGTAAGTAGCGGAAATACTCGGTGTCTGCCAGTTCGTAGTCCGCCTGGAGCATGTTAAAGGATTTGACCCCTCCGACCCCCCAAAGGTCTTTAATTTGTGAGATACCGATAAGGTCCCATCTGCCAAAACCCTTCGATTTCCACATATCACCCAGTCTTTCAGAGTCCCAAAGTGGGGTGGCTAATGTCAGTGTATTTTTCCATCCCAATGAAGTAGTGACGTCATGCCAAATTTGAACAGAATGTTTGGTGGGGCCAGTCAAGGTGTATCGTCTGGGCCGTGAGTATAACGCTCTGTTATAATTGCCGCCTGGGAGAAGCCATTTATCCATGGCATATCCGGGATCGTCTACACGGCCATATATGCCGTGGTTGATGGATGCTAGGTGGGCTGCCCAGTAGTATTTCTTGATATCTGGGAGGCTAATACCTCCGTCATACCAATTTAGTGTTAGTTTATTCAGGGCGATTCGAGGTTTGCCATCCCACAACAGGTCCCTCTGTAGACCCTCAATTTCCTTAAAATATTTGGCGGGAACAGGGTCCAGGGTGTTTTGCAGGGTGTATAGGAATCTAGGCAGGGACATCATTTTAAATAGGGCGGCCCTGCCCAGGAGGGAGAGGGGCAGCGACCTCCAGCTGGCAATATCATTTTTAAGCTTACGGAGGGGGGAAGAAGGTTTTGGGTATACCGGACTGAGGGATCTAGTGAAACGAAACTCCCTAGATATTTGAAGCCTGTCGTGTTGATTTGTATTGGGCAGTTTTTGGGAGGGACGGGTGGATATCCCCGCTATGAGGGATTTCCTAGGGGAGGCCAGACAGAGCAATAAGTCGTCTGCGTAGAGTGAGACACGGTCCTCCCAGCCGGGGGACCATTTTAATCCCTGCATCCTGGGATCCCATCGGATCCAGGCTGCTAAAGGCTCCAGAGGCAGGGCGAAGAGGAGGGGCGAAAGTGGGCAACCCTGACGGGTCCCCCGACTCAGGTGGAAGGCAGCCGACAACTTATTGTTGACCACCACTTGGGCTAGGGGTTCATTATACAGAAGACGTACCCAGTTTATGTAATTTGGGCCGAAACCCATCTTTGCCAAAACTGCCCAAAGGTAAGGCCATTCAATGGTGTCGAATGCCATGGTTGCGTCCAGGGACACGATCATTGCTGGTTCTCGGAGGGTATGTGCTCTAGCTATTACTCCATGGACTCGACGCAGATTCAAGGCCGTATTCCTATGCGGCATAAAGCCGGATTGATCCGGGTGTACTAAAGCACTAATGACTTTGACCAAGCGATTGGCCAAGAGTTTGGCGAGAATTTTAGGTTCGGCGTTTAGGAGGGAGATCGGCCGGTACGAACTGCAGTCCGTTCTGGGTTTCCCTTCTTTATGGATGGTGACTATGGTGGCCATCCTCTGTTCCCTGGGCAATGTTACTGCCTCCAGCGATTCCTCAAACATAGATGTTAAGTGGGGGCAGAGTTTATCGGGTCGCAGCTTATAGAGCTCGATGGGGAGTCCAATAGGGCCGAGAGCCTTCCCCGATTTTAATGAGCGGATCGATTGCGCTATCTCGTCTGGAGTCAAGTCACTGTCCAGGAAGTCACGGTTTTCTAAGGAGAGGCGGGGGAGTTTAATGTCATGCAACAATTCCTGAGAGTCCTCCTCCGTATAGGAGGCCACTGTCGTATAAACCGTTTGGTAATGGCTGGCGAAGCTATTGACTATCTCCTGTGGATCCGTGACAGATACGTCTCCTTCCACCCTAAGCTCTGGCACCAGTCTGCTCGCCCACTCCCGTTTGTCCAGCCATGCTATAAGCTTCCCTGCTTTATCGCCCAAGTCATAGAGTCTACCCAGTCGCTCCCTCCCCAGGTTTTTGGCTTTGTCAGTGACTAAGGCCTTGTAGCTGTGTTGTTTCAGGCTCAGGAGATGTAGCTTCTCTGGTGTCACCCCAGACTCCAGGTCACTCTCCAAACTATAGATTTCAGCTTCGATGTCCAGAACTTCTTTCAGTTTTTCTTTTTTCTCACCCGAGATCAGTGATAGCGCCTGTCCCCGAATTACAGTCTTAAATGCTTCCCATAGGGACTGGGATGAGGACACCGTCCCCACATTATCTGAGAAGTAATTATCCATGGCTTCAATAAGGTTTGTACGGATTTTGGGATGGTAAAGTTGGATTTTAAATTACAATTTTGAAAAAGCCATTTTTAGAAAGTTGGTATTTCTTGCCCTCTGCCACATTTGGCACCTGCAGCCTGTACTAGGCCACATGGCTGGGTGTAGTTGGCAGTTAGACTTTGTGAATTCCTCCCAGACAGTCACACAATAGAGGGAATCAGGTGTGCCTGAATGGGCCATCTGCTGGCAGGATGGGGGAGGGGTCGGAGCTGAGCGCAGCCTCACTTGCAAATGAATAGGCTGTGTTCTGCCTTCACATAAATGGCATGTCACCACTGCATTGTCCCTGCAGTCAGCCTGGAGCCAGGGATGGGGTGTCAGGAAATTCCAAGTACTTCAAAGAGAAACCTATAGAAATGTATCCTACTACAAAGAAGGTCCAGGAATAAAAATAGGGCCCTCAGACCCACTCTTCAGTTCACTTTTTGGGCCTGCAGAAAAACCCTCAGAGGACTGCTTGCTGCTTTGGCCTGCTGTGACCTCTACAGGAGTGCTTTGCAGCACCTGGAAGGACTGCTTTGCTACCTGGACCCAGCCTTAAACCATCAGAGGCCTGCCCTGCTGCTTGAGCCCTACTTCTTCATCCTGAAACCAGAACTACAAGATTGACTCCAAGGGCTAGTTTCAGTTTGCTGGCCTCCTGTTCAGAGCCACAGGGACATAACAGGCTCCCACTATCTTGAACCCACACCTGGACCCAGCCTGAGTCCTACTCCCCTTCCCCAAGAGGTGCCTTTCCAGTGCTGGACCCTTGGTGGTGGAGGTAAAGGTGTTCAGATAGTGAAAATCCAAAATGTGGAACATTGTGGGCTAAAAACTGCTCTGAGAACTGAGAGAACACTGGGACCCACCTGCTCATCTAGCCGCCCAAGTTGCATTTCTGGCCACCCTAACTTGTCGGCAGATCCTGCTACATTCTTCTCCCCAGCAACAAATCCTGCTCTGCGTCCCTTCACCAAAGGGGTATCCGGCCTCCTGGAACTCTTGTTGGCTACAGCCTCCTGCCTCATCCCGCTGGAGATTTTCGACATCCAAAAAGTGACCAAGGGCCTAATTACGAGTTCGGGGGTCCGTGAACTGCTGTACCTGCTGCGGCGGTCTGACCGCCACAACCTTGGCGTTCCGACCACCATATTATGAGATGGGCAGATTGCAGTTTGAAAAACTGCCACGAACTGCCGACACCACCAGCCAACTCCGACCGCAGCGGCCGCGGAGTGGGCCAATGAGGCTGTGCGAGGCTCGGACCGCCAGTGAAACTGCTGGTCCAATTATATGTTGCTTTACAGCCGGCGTGACAGTGGCGGTCCAACCCCCACATCTGAGACTGCAGAAAGGGAGGTATATAAGGCCGAAACTCACCTCTATTCACATCTACACGTCTTCTGCCGTCATGGAGCTCATCGGACACGTCCTGCCGCACCTGCTTGATCACGTCCAAAAACCACTCCATCGCAGACAAAATCGAGGGTAAGTCATACAACTACCAGTTTTGATAGACTCCTCAGCAAAACGATGCCCTGCCATGGACCAGGCAAGGGAGTTGGCGTCGCTAAGTAATTTACACGTTTACAGGGACTCTGTCTGGGATTGTTTCATAAGAATACTCAAAAATTCATCTGTGTGATGCCCTCCTAGGCCAAAACACTGGTACTGCACAGGCACACTGTACACAAAAGAACATGTGTTTGTAAATTATAGTCAGTGATAGTGATGTCTGCATTATTTTATGTTCCAAAACAGCACCTCCTCATCAATATCTCACCTATTAATGTCTGTCACACATCTTTTGCCCTTTCTCACTTGCCTCCCATGTTACTACTGATTTTCACTAGTCATGCAGCTTGCCATTACTCAAGTGTTGGGTAAGTGACATTAAACTGACTACAACTAACATGATGCCTTGTGACTGCAACTCTAACCAAGATGCTAGACTCCTTTTGCCCCTTCTCACTTGTCTGCCATGTTACAACTGATCTTCACTCATCATGCAGGTTACCATTTGTCAAGTCTTGGTAAAGTGAGATTGAAGTGACTATAACAACCATGTCACTGCATCTCTAACCATGATGCTATAGTGAAATGACACACTCACATTGCACACATACCAGGTCCTGTTTTGATGTCAAATAAACATCTGTGAGGATGTGTCATTAAAGTGAAACACACCTTCTCTGCTGCAACTCTGTATTTGACTCTCACACATCACCTACATGAAAAGACAATGTAATTCAATGGGATTACATAGAATCAGTGTGAGAAGTATTCTAAGGGCACAATGGAAACACTCTGTACAGGATAGCTATGCCTCTCAGGGGGAAACCTTAAAGGCTGGGGCCCTGTGGTACAGTACATTTTGCACATGCCTGACAAACTCAATGTGCACTGGACCTGGGAATTGAAGTATATTAGGGACAACCAATCGTGTACCCAAGTGCCATGCATGTGCAGGTAATGTGTAAGTGCACATCATAAAAGCAAACACAGCACTAACAGCATGTGGCACACATCTTGATAAAGTAACTGTAAGGTACACACAGGAAAATTGACACATGCCAATGCAGAACTCCACAAAGGTGTGACAAGTTAACATTCTCCATGTGTGGATAAACAAATATCTAACTTCAATATACCTAACACATATCCTACATACATCATAGGGAGAAGTGCAACCTAATTGACGTTGACCGTGGCCAGGCCAAGCTGAAATACTTACCATATAACATGTCCCCCAATGCAACATCTGCCCCATTTGGATTTCATCCCACATAGACACCCATTCAACATTTCCCCTTGTCCTGTGTAACTCCAGCACAGCCTCCAAGGTCACATCATACAAACCACTACAACTGGATCAGCAAGTAGGGATGAAAAAAGCACAACTGTAGTCACACATCACTAACTATACAATGACATCAAATAGTTAGAAAAGTAATGGTAGAACCAATGTCTTCAAAACTATGAAAAGATTTTAATGACAGTATGTCATAACAGGATTCAAACAAAGGCAAATGTGATGCTACTGAGCCAGGTTACTCTGATGTGCATTCTTCCTGTTTGAAGACTACTAATGAAACTTATGTGGAGAATTGGTGGCTCAGTGACACCCAAGCGACAACGACCTTGCACACTCTAATAGGGTGGTAGAGGTGGGCGCTGAAACTGTGCAGAAGAGGTCCTTGAGAAACATGACCAATTAAACTGTCCAGGAGAGGTCCTCTGGAATTTTGATCAATGAAATGGGGACTCCTTCACAGGTCTTTGGGTGGGACCTTCTTCTCAAGTTGTTTCTGCTTGTGGGGTGTTGGGTCTAAAAGACTAAGCTGTGCTCAATGTGAACAATTATGTTCTCTCCTAGGAACTCTTCATTTTGCTTGTTATATGTATTCTTGATTTGCTTTATGTTTTCATTGTAAGGGGAAGGTCTGTTATGTTCTGGGTTTGTGTATGCGTATTTAATGGTGGATGGAACTACAGAATGCTTATCCTGGCGTCGCTTGGTGAGGGTGCCAGACTCCAGTCAGTGTTCTGTTGGAGCCTAGAGCAAACATCAGAGAGACATAGGGTGCCGCTCATTCGATTTCTGTTAATAAATTCTTCTTTTCATCAACATATTTCACTTAGTGTCTTCGTGCAACCCAACACTGTAGCTGTAAAATCTTCTGTTTATGTTAATACTTTATAGGTATATGTATTGATCGGAAATGGGCCACGTCACTGTAAAGCTTGATGCTGAAACGGGCAATCTGCATAAATAATCACCGCTGAATTTTGTAATCCTGGTGTGCTTCCTGATCAAGGAATGCGTTGTTGGAAATTTGTGTACAGGAACTGCATCTGTTACTGGCACTGGTGCTGAAAGAGTGGAGGTGACTGGTGTTTTTGCAGAAACAGAGATCGTCTGTGAATGTATAACTCAAGATGCATGCTGCATCGCGTCACCACACCACATTGCATTATGCAACGTGGCCACCATCTTGAAAGTGTAAGAAATTCACTTTCAAGATATCCAGTCACTGCATTTGGCTCTGTCAATGCCGGCACATTTGAAAAGTAACGAATATTGCAAAGCCAATAGTGGCAACCCTAAACATTTGCAAGCAAGACTGATTGGCTTTGCCAATGCTCATTTTAACTTTACACTAATCCAGTCAAGTCAATAACATTTTTGTAATGCCTAAGCCAAAAGTATCCAGATGCTAAAATGTAAAGCCCAAGGCCAATTAGTTAAAAAGTCATGTATGTCTTCAGCCTTTTCTTAAAACAGGTGAATTCCTGAATCCTCTTAAGCTCTTTTGGAAGATTGTTTCAAATTATTTCCAACTTCTGCCTGGAACATTTAGCCCACAGTATTTTGCTGATGAAGGAGGGCAATGACAAGGGGCCTTTATACACTGAGTTTAATGATCTGCCCAGTGCATATGCAAAAGACCTGTGACTGCAGTGTTCTGACCGATACTTCACGCTATCAGCCATTGGCAGTCAATGTAGCCTCCACAGGGTAGGCAACGTTTGCTCACGATAGCTGCAATCTCACATCACCCAAGTTGCCTGTTAATTCTCTGCTCATGGAATTCAGCCACCTAAATATTAATATGTAGAGTTTGGACTGTGCCTAGTTGAGTCACCTGTTGTGTTTTTCAGGTAAAGCTTCTAGTTATAACTTAGTGATGGGTGATACTTTTCTTTCAGTACTATAAACAAGAGTTTTAGAGATGGGTCTGTCAAGTGTTATGCTGCCTTTGTGACTACAAATCTTACTCCTGCTGCTTTGTTGTCCAGAGTTTGCATGTGACTGATTCGTAAGTTCCACTCCTAGATTTGTGTAGGACACTGTACTAGAAATCAAGTGAAGGCCTAGTTTTCATGATCGAGTGGTGTTGCTTTTTTTAGAGAAGGTCACTATTTTAGCCATTTCTTGATCTATTTCCATATTGTTCGACTTGTAATCATTTTAGATATGCTTAAGACCAATAAGGGGGCAATTTAGGACGATAGTGCCATTGGCAAAAAGCAGAATTCACAGTGGATGGCCGTTTAACTTAGGTGGGCATGCTCTTTCATTTGCAACCATCAATTCTATGTTGGTGCCAAACAAGTTGAACAAAATTGGGCCCAGGACAAATCCTTGCTTCAGTTCTGTGTTGACAAATACCATTTTGGACAGCATCCCATCAACACCCAATTTGACTTGAATCCAATTATTGGTGTAGAGTGTTATTTTTGCATTTAGGGTTTTATTAGGGAGGCCCCATTTGCTCAATTCGGCACAGAGGCATCCTCTATTAATGCTGTCAAAGGCCTTTTTGAAATCAATAAAACATGTGAGGGGAACAATTTCTTATTGTTTTATAAGTGAGTAGGGTAAGTGCCACAATGGCGTATGTGGTTCCACTTTTTTCCTTGAACCCTGGATGAAACCAGGGCATTAGATTGAATTTTGATACCCATTTACAGAAGTCTTACAGAATCAGTGAGGCAAAGTATTTGGCCACAACATCCAAAAAGCCTATATTCTCTAGTTAGGTAGATAGTTTCTTTTTCACTTTTTGTAGATCGGTTGGATGTAAGGCCCTTACCAAGATGTAGGTTTTATGGCTGATAGGTAGCAATTTTCCAATACCTTGCTCAATGGATCAAAAGGTTGAATATGTTCTACAAGCAATTGATGGGATCCATTTTTGGCCTGGGCAGCGTTTTTTCTGCTTTTGGGCATTATCTTTAATAGGTGATCACAGTTTACCCAACTTGACGCGTGTTGGCCTACATTTTTATCTTGTGTAGTCAAAAGATATTAGTCTTCTGTACTCTATTGGTTTACCATTGTTTTGAATGAGTGTTTTAGATGATAGCTAGTCTTTGTTGATTGTGATTCCTTGTTTGGGCTGTAGTTTGTCTCATATAAAGATTTTACATATTCTTTCTGCTCTTTGGAATTTAAATGATTTTAGGCGGGGGTTGTTCTGAGAAGACACTCTGCTGGCACATCTCCAGCATTCACTGGGATTCCTTGAAGAGAATGATTTGTGGAGAAACACTCAAAGATTCTCGATGTTAGTTCTTTTTGACTCCTCTATAAGTTTTAAATATTTTTTCAGTTGGGAAGTTATAACCTTTTTTAGCACTTTGTCATGATTTACTTTGCTCGCCAATCTGATTAATCTGTGTAGTTACCTTTTTTCTTGCCTTAGTCCAACTGCATCCCATGTTTATGAGCTGCAGGTTGGGTTATTCTTATGAATTTGATTTTCTACATACAGTATGTTTCTTAGTCTCACAGTGACTTCCGACCATGTAGTGAGGCTATAAAGTTTGTTGGTTTGCAAACTAGTGGCTAAAAAGCCAGAGAAGATCAGGGGAATGGCAGTCATCCATTCCTGGAGTTGTTCTTCAACCACTGAGAACCATGTTATTTGTTTGGCTTTCAGAGCTGTAGTCCCACTTTCTATGGATGTTGCCCAAGGTAGGATGTATTTGCTGATAGTTAAAACCATTTTCTGTGGCAGATGGTTGCTTTCCAGGTGATGCTCAATTTTGATTTCCTTGAATTGACTGACAAGCTGAACAGCAGCTAAGGCATAATCTGGTAATGTTCTATGCTTTGATGCAACATGCGTGAAGGAAGCAGGTTTGTCGGACATCTAACAGCCATTTAATGCTCACACGCCCATAGTGTGTAGTTCTTCTATTAAGCTTGTGCAAATGGAATCGACTCTTAGCAAAAGATTAAGGGATGTTGGAATTCTCGATATGGCGTCTTCCTCTTTAGCTGGTTTGTTTTCCTGGTTGAAGTGTAGCAGATAAGGTTGAAGTCAGCTATGATTATGTATTCTAAATTTGGATTGGTTGCAAGTTGGCTGTGATTATGTATTCTAAATTTGTATTGGTTGCAAGCTTGTCCAGATTTCACCGGAGGAGCTTCAGACCTTAGTTAAGGTGTACATTTAATATTAGCAGTTTCTGGGTCCTTTCATTTGGTATGTGCAATTTAAATTCTAAGATCCAGTGTTTTTCAGTGTGGAGGTCTATTTGGATGTTAAGGGTGGTTCTGACAAAGATTGCCAAGCCTCCCGCAGGCCTGACTATTTGGGGTTTGGGACAATTTTATGGCTGGGTTACAGAAAACCTCATAGCCTGAGAGATAAGTTGCTTCGATTTTCTAGGTTTCTTGCAAACATGCACTATCAAATGCTGTTAGGTAGTCTATTGAGTTGTCTTGAGTATGAAGCTGGCTCCAGCCCCCCATACTCCATGAGCAGATTTGTAGTTTATCTATTTGATGTTAGCTATGTGGACAGTACTCTTTTGTGAGATCTTTTTAGGAATAGTGATTTAGTGCCATATTATTGATTAGGGTGGGGTTGTTCTTTGTGAGTACTTCCGGTAGTCATGACCAGTCCTGACTTATTGGTTCTGCATTTTTAGACTGCACAATCTGTTGCAATGATTGTTAATGTTGATCAGAATTGCTTTGCCATCGGAATCTAGTGAAGATTGACCGAGTGCTGCTTTAATAGTTGCTTCTTTGATGGCCCCTCCATAGTGGATATCAAGTCTTTGTGTGCCTGCAGAGGATGTCTTTGACCATCCTTTCAGGTTGATTCTTGGGTTTGGTTTGTGCTTCGAAAGGTTTTTGTAGAGACGTTATTACTATGCAGAGTTTATGCTGAAGAATGAAGGGTAGCTTTGAGGTTCTGGTATGGAAATTGATATTCCCAATCAGAGAAAATATATTTCTGGCACAATATATATTCAAATTCATTCTTGAACCGTACAATCAATTTCATAGTTGCATTGTTCTAGCTCTGCTAAAGGGGGGTACAAATGCAATATTTATAATTGATTGATCGAACAGCAGTTGTTGCTTTGGAAGAGACTTTAATAATTTATGTATGTTGCTTTGGTTTTGATAGTCTTGTGGCCGTTTCGAAGTGTATAGAGTTTTTAGTAGGATGCAGTAGTGTGAGTTAATGGGCTTGTGTTATACTTGTTGCCGAGGCTCCTCTTGGGTAGTTGGCATTGATGTTTCTGGTCCCATGATTTCTTGTTCATCATTTTCCCTGTGTTTTTAATCTTTTACAGGTCATGTGGTTGAATCACAAAGCAGCTCCAAGTTAACTGCTCTTTTCATAGGTGCACTTGGGAGGTCAGTCATGTGGGAGTTGATCTTGTTGGCCTTTCTAATGAAAGTCTCCTTACTATACGTATCCTGGGCTGGTGAATGTGATAACCATAAAGGGATTTTAGGTCTTGCTCCCTTTCAACTGAGAGTTGGGGTTTGGTATTACAGTTACATCCTTGTGTTTTGTCATGCACAGATCTTCTGCGTGGGTGATTGGATTAGGATTTCAATCGCTGTGCCCCAAGGTAAAGGTATTTGGAAAGTTGCTGATATGTGTCCTTAAGTTCGGTGGGCTGGTGAGGCTATGAGAACTTTGTTGTCAAGTTGTATTAATCTTTGGATGCTGTTGTGTTGGATGTTTGTGGTTGCTGAGTAAACTGAAGTTTGTTGGACTTTGACAGTTCAGTTGCAGTTTTTATTAGAGATTTAGGGTCTCATGTACAACGCCATTGCGCTGCCAGTGCGTCACTTTTTTTGACGCACCGGTGGCGCAGTGCACCTGCCTACATTTACAAGGCTACGTAAAGTCACCCTGTGTGACTTTTCATGGCCTTGTAAATATGGGCCCCTTTCATGCATTACTCTGCATGAAAGGGGCGTTCCATGGGTGTTGCTGTGGGTGTTCCCACGCAACATGCATAGAACCTGACACATTCCCAGATTTACAAAGTTTTGTAAAGCTGGGAATGCATCAGAATCCTACGCCTCCACAGGGGAGGCATAGGAGTGGCACAATGAGGAGAAATGCTTTTATTTCTTCTCGTTGTTTCCTCTTTCTATGCTTGCTGCATTCTGCAGCATGCATAGAAAGAGGAAAATGCCATCAATGATTGTTTTTGTGCAGGAAGGTGTCCCTTTCATCACAAAAACAATCATCCCCACAACGCAGGCACCCTCGCAACATGACGCAAGGGTGTCTGCACTGGCGTTTTGCAGCCAATTGTGTGCCAGAGCAGAGGAAAGCACACGGATGCGTTGTATTGTTGTGTTAATACGATGCATCCCTGTGCTTTTAAAATGATGTAGCTCGGCGAAGCAAAATGGCTTATAGATCTTACAATGAGACATACAATACACAAAGTAACATCCATTAATACAATTTTATAAATGAGCTGAAAAATTTACATCTTTTACAGCACATTAATTAATTAATTGGGCAGTTTCTCATCTCTATAGTAGCTCTAACCATTAAAATACCATATTTTAAAAATAAAGTGGTTTTAAAAATCTCTGTTGATAAATTTTTAAAGCAGGACAATCAAATATAACATGTTCAGTGGTCTGTACATCATTGCAACATAAAGGGCCCGATTCTGATGCGGGTTGGAAAAGCTTCCCGACCGAGGGCCTGATTCTGATGCGGTTAGGAAGGCCTCCTAACGGCATTTGCTCCTTCCAAATCGGATCGGGAACGTGTCTTCCCGACCGAGGGCCCAATTCTGATGCGGTTAGGAACAAATGTTCCCATTGAAGTCAATGGGAGTTCAACCAAATCGTATCTGGAAGCATCCGGATGCATCCTACTCCGCCGGTCGGACTTTCCCGATTCGAGTGGGTCAGACACCATTTCCCAACCGATTCGGTCGGGAAGCTTTTCCAACCCGCATCAGAATCGGCCCCTTAGTGTACATTCTCTACTCCCAAATTACATTCTGCCATGCATCCTTCACAGTTTTTAATGGTAAACATTTCATCTACATAGCATTATGCATCTTTGTACTCTGTGTTCCAGATTCCAGTTTAAATAGACTTGAGGAACTGCTGCCTGACATGATTGGATAATACTATGGAAACAATATTTTGCTCTACATATCTCTATATCATTTTCCATGGAGCAACTTTTTATAGTATATTTTAGATTATTTAAAAATGATCCAGTCTCCATAGTGGTAGTGAGACATTCCAAAACCATAAGACTCCTTAAGGACTTTTCTTTAGCATATAAGAGACAATGATACCATCATAAAATAGAAGCCACTCCTCTTACAAAAGTGCTTCCCTAATCCTAATTCCAACCTTAGAGCTCCCATTGAGACCATAGATTTTAAAGTGCAAAAACTGCAAAGAATATTCTCCTCCAATTTATGCATAAAGTGCCATTGATAAATATTTATTGTCTCTACTGCATAGAAGAGTGTCAGAGGAATCTACATTTTATATACAGTTAAAAGAGATGATTAAGGTGCCTGTGACCTGTTGCTCCATAAGGTGCCTTTAGTGCATTTCCATGAGTAAGCGCCTTAATTGTTATGTGTGAAATATGATTGCTGTCAGTCAAATTTGCTAACATAATTCTTCCAAGATAAGGGTAGGATTTTACAACTTCCATGGGAGATATATTATAGAACCACTTATATTTTGTATTTATTTGACACCCCTTTGGGCGAAACCTCATGACCTTAGTTTTATAGATATTTACCTTCAAGAACTTAGCGTCTGAGTAAAATGACAGGGTATCAAGACATCTCTGAAGACCTTTAGGAGTCAGGTCTAACAGGACAATATCAGCAACATATGTGTGCCTAAGTGATAAAAGCCTAATCTTGGGGCATCATCAGCTACCTGAGTTAACACATCGGGCAAGTCTGCCATATATAGTGAAAAAAAGTAGGGAGGGCAACAGGAATCCCTGTTTCAATCCATTTCTGGTAGGGATTTTTGGAGTCATACCCCGCCAGCCTCCTAACATCACATGACACCAAGTAGCTGTGGTAAGAGTAATAATGAGTTTCAGGAGACCCCCTGGTATTCCCATGACACACAACTTCCTCCAAAGGGTCTGCCTGTACACGTGATAAAAAGCAGTTGAATAGTCAATATAGGCAACATAGAGAGGCATCCGCCTTCTTTTCACATATTTCTCCAAAATAAGCTGTATTACAGTAATATTATCCAAAGTCGAGTGACCTAATCTAAACTATGCCTGCTCCAAGAATATAATATTTTTTTCCTCCACCCATTCTAGTAGGTTAGATAGCACAAATTTAGAAAACATCTTTTCGGTGGCATCTAACAGGGTAATCTGCCTATAATTGCTAGTAATATTTAAAGGGCCTTTTTTAATGTAGCGTTAAAATAATACTACTCCTCCAAGAGCTAATGACCATTCCTATGGAATAACAGTAACGGAAGAGTGCCACTAAGTATGATGCCCATATGTCCAGATCTAACTTTATGATAGTAATGGGTGATTGATCTGGGCCCCATGCACCAGTATTCCTGGTAACCTTAAGATAATGCAACACCTCCTATCTAGAAGGAGGGGAACGGGGAGAACATCTCCCAACTGATATTTCACCTACGGACTCCATAACATTGTTACTATCCATCTGAATATTCAAAGCATAGAGATAAGTTATATATTTTTGCCATTCCATGCTAGTGATATTAATTATCTTTGGTTTAGAGAAAGAACCCCTATTCGCCCCTATAATTTTCCAAAAGGCTTTTTAATTTTTACATTTCACGCTTCAGTTACTTTTACCCAGATGTAATCAGAAATAGATTTTTTTTTATTCTTACCCACCGAGTTCATCTTCTTTTCAAACGTGAGATCCACTTATTACAATCTTTAGAGTAAAAGGTATATTGCCTTTTAGGTGATTAATAAGCTTATAAAAGACAAACAATTTATTGAAATTATTTGATTGCCTTATGGATTTGATAGATGGAGTGCCGATCGATTCGGGTTACCCTCACAAATGTTTCCATTTGCTCCTCAAATAAATCAACCGGTTACCAACCTAATGGAAAAGGGTTTTAGTAATTTTCTTTAATTCTACTGATACCGACTGCTTATCTTTCTTAGTCCATAAAATCTATCCATTCACAGCACTAAATAACACATCATCACCATCAGGGATCTGCCTTGAGTGTATGTCATCAGGTTTCCCATTGATAGTAAGGAGTAGGATATTATGATCACTCCAAACATTATCACTTTTAAATCCAATAAATAGGGAAAGTGTGATATATGAACTGATAACGTAATCAATTATTGTAGTTGATGTAGCTGTGATATGGGTGGGATGACTCTGTAATTTCCCATTAAGGATAATTAAATTGTATTCCTTGCATGCATCAAGGAGCAAAGTTCCTCTTTTATTTGCCCTAGAGCAGGGAGGGAACACAGTAGCTGGGATATTAACAGCCTCTTCCTGTTCTTTGTCCGCAAACAAGGTGAGTAAGTAATTTGAGGCAGTGGCATTGAGATCTTCCATTATTAGGACCTTTGAAATAGCTACTTTCAACATGATCTTATTTATACAATGAAAAAACTAGCTTAGCACATGATTATTTTCATAACCAGATAAAATATAAAGATTGACCAAAATAGAAGGAAAAACAGAGCAATGACTTGATTTCTGCTTTGGGAGTACAATACAATGTAAAAGATTTGACTGATGGAAACACACCTGATATGACCAAGTACAATTTGTGGACAATAATGTTGCTAAACCACCACTAGCATGCCCTCTCTTTGACTTAGTGGCCGGACAGGTAATCATGTAATAATTTTCAACCTCAAAAGCATCAGGTGCCCATGTTTCTTGTTCCTCAAGTCATTCCAGCAACCAGCTATGTTCCATGACACGATTTTAAGGAAGTGGGTCGTGCTATTAAACACCACGATTCAACACATTTGGAGCAGCCACTTTTTCACTATTTAACAGACCTGCTAATCAGGCCCACTGGAATGCATCATCACTTTTTGGCTTCAGGCCGAATTCATAATCCTTACATTAAACCACCGTGTAGCCAGTCTTGCATGAAACTAGGGTTCATTTTGCATTAATTGCCATCTCTTCCTGGGAAACAGCACATTCCTCAATGGAGCATAGTTTTGGCAAATAATCTTTCCCACACTCAGATAAGACCTTATTTTTAAAAAGGGAAAGTACAATATCAATTCCTTGTGACATAAAAAACTCCCATTTGTTCTATATCAGGTTCACAATAACTGGTGACCTAAATATAACCCTTGTTTTCATCTCTACTTGTGTGTGTAATAATTCCACCAATTTCAGATCGCTACTCCTTACCAACTTAGGTTCGTCTATCTGAGCCAAGAGATTCAACAAAAAAGATCGATTTAAAAAGATAAAATCATCCTCCAATAAGACAATAAAGTCCAAAGATATAATGTCCCCCTTTCTATTTTGCATTTTTGTCTGGTAAGTTTGAAGATGTTGAGGGCCATTCTGGTTGGGAGGCTGGGTTGGACTTTTTCATTGGGCTCCTCTGAGCCAGTTTGCTCCTTGAAACACAGGAACCAAACTTGTAATCTGAAATACTCTCCTATTCGGTTTTAGTCAAGTCCACCAACTAGTACAGAACCCAGTACTTTATGATGTATATCAGTTTAATATATTAATTATTAGTGTTTGGAATTGTAATCATATGCAATCACCCACTACAGGCTAGAGGAGAAGCTATACCTACAGCACAAATATAAATGCTCAGTAGTTGGCCCAGAGGTGGTAAAGCGATAATGGGCATTATGTCTTCATAAACTACCAGATTAGGAAGGAAGCTAAAGTAGGTGGGGTGTAAGTAGTTAGGTACCCAATGTGGAACATTCCAAACTATAAACATGCACACAAAGAGAATCTGAGCGTAAATTTGTGCGGGAGTGAAGGAGGACAAAAAGAAGACCCGTTGATAGGGAAGGAGGATCTTGCTTGAGCTGCTTATATACTGCCTTTGCTGTACTCGAACTGGAGGTAATGTGGCAGTACACGGTGTAGACCTCCACTAGCTTGGAAAGGCAAGGACTCATTCTCCAAACCTAAAGAAGCAGCATGAATGAATAGGAAGAATGCCAATCGCAACCCTAAGTGTTCTGTTGTACAGTTTCCAGCATAAGGCTACATTCCAGAGTCTCCAGGTATTTGTGGGGTGCCTAAATCTTAGATACTTCTTGTGAGAAGTAATGTCATGAATTCTAGCTTAACAGTTGATCGACCTCCAAGAGGGTTAATACAGTTAGAATGCCTTTCAATACTGTCAACACTTCTACTCCAGAAGGCTGCACATTTTAGAAAGGAATCACTTCATGAAAGATGTTAAGCATGCACAAAGGATGCAGGTACTCATGAGCAAACAGCCAGTCTGTATCTTGTACTTGACTTTGGAGAACTCCAGAGCCAAAGATTTCCTCTACTTCATACTCTGTCTCTTGTCTCCGTACTACAGAAGTTGTAAGGGGTACAGAACGTAAGTTTGAGTTGGCAAGAGGTATTAGCAAGGAGACATGAAATATAGGACGGATGCCCCAACTATCAGGTTAGAAAATGTACAGCCACGATAGAACACAGTCAAAATAAGAAATTGTCAACAAAAGTGAGACTTGAACTTCCCATGGAAATGAGAAAATGTAAGAAGTGTGTAGGCAACCAGACAGAATCCCCCACCGGATAGCGGGGAGTTGGGCCATGGTTAGAATCTGTATGCAGCAGTTTCGTGATGTAAAACTATGATTTTATATATCTGTTTTGATGATTATATTATGCCGTTTGTTTAGGGAACAGAAACATTAGCCAACTGTAGAGAAAACATTCAAGCATGGAATCCATAAGTACGGTAGAATAATGATAGCTTGAGAGAGCTGTGTAAAGAGTTATTCTACATGAATTCTGCTTGTAATATCCATCCAGTGAACCTAGTCATCTTGATATTGTGCAATACAATATCTAAGATATTACTCTGTGGTTTAATTCACTTTTTTGGTGTGGTCATCAGTTTGAGGATGATAGCTATTGGAGACATGAATGTGGACACCCAGTAATGGCATGAGAGAATCCAGAAACGTCATTTAAATCGGGGCCTCAAACAGAGATGATAGTCATAAGTATACTATGTAAATCAGTGATACTCAAAGTACGACCCCGGGCCGCATGCGGCCCTCCTGACCTTTAGATGCGGCCCCCTGGGCAGCAGCAGCACTGGGCTGCCGTTTACTCGACTCAGCACTAACATGGAAAGATTTTTTAAATATACAGCAATCACTTATTTAAAGGTTAATTGCAGTTAGGGAAAGGAAGTAGCTAGGCCTGTACTTTAGGAACACCTTCATTTTTAAAGACAGCCACTAGATATATATGCTTTGCTTCCCCTACACACACTTTACACCCCCGCTGGCATCAGTACAGCCCTCGGACACACCATAGACCAAACTTTGCGGCCCCCGGGAAAATGTTTGTGAGTACCCATGATGTAAATGATCTATTTCCTTTATAAAATATTTAGCTAGGTGTTGTAAGATAAGGAGTGTTTGTAAGAGTTTGAAATGTCCTTGTTTCATAAACAGATATACCACTACCCATAGGACTGTGAATGATGCATAAGTAAGTCTACTAGCCTACTATGAACTCTATGACCATCACTTTTCAAGGCTGCTTGGGAGTTAGTATAGGTTGGAGAAATCCCTTGGGCTTCGTATGTCTATTCTTGGCTTGGAGGCATATAGAACTGGTTGGTTCATAATGTGATATGGTATCACGTAGATGGGGTTTCTAAAATTACATGTTAGGAAATCCTTGGTACAGTGTTTTCCAGGATGCAGTGATATCAGTTGATCATGTAACTGTGATGTAGGCACATATATTTTATCCTGTACCATGTAAACCTTGGAGGAGAGGAAACAAAGGGGGCCCTAGAGGGCCCCCCTGTGCCTCAACCGCATGTGCATGCACACAGGGGGACATACCATGTGCCCCCCTGGCATGGACTTTCGAGTCCATGCCATGCAGGAACCTTGTAGTGCGGTTCCATTGCGGTGCCTTTTTTTAATGGCACCGCCGCCTTTAAAAGAGGCACCGCCATGGGACCGCCATGCTGTCCGCCTGCCATACTACTTGTAAGTCGTAATCTGGCAGGCGGGGCGACCTTTGGCGGAGCGGTGGTGCCGAAAAGTCGTAATAGGCCCCTTAGTCTGCATTCTGGGTTGTAAGGTTAAATGTAGCGTAGTCAGTGTTTTAAAAAAAAATATTTCCCATATTTATTTTTTAGTTTAATTTTTTTAAGTACGCTGTACTGTACTATATTTGCTCTTTTAACCCAGAATGCAGACTAAGTGTAAAATAAAAAAACAAATTAAATATGTAAACATTTAAATAAAGAAGAGTGTACTTCACTCTGTGCCACCATAAATATAATGTAGTCATTTTATTTTACATCTTTAATTTTGTTTAATTTTTTTAAGTTCCACAGTACTTCCTAGGTAGTTCAGTGGTACTCTATTACCTTTTTAAAAAATATATAGAACAACAATAAAACATACTACTTACCTATATCTAAGACGCTAACCCAGATCGCAGCCAAAATGTGGTCTAAAAAGACAGCTGTCTTTATAACTTTTGTAGAGACAGTCATTAGCCAATCATATACTGCCTTGTCATCAGTAAGTACTGCGGTATACTGAAAAATTACCGCAGTATACCGAGGCATGAGATATCACTAAGTTTCTGTGCCTTATGACAACAAACTACAAAACTACTGAATTAATTTTCATAAAATAGCAAAAAGGATCTTTTACACACCATGTAGGAAAGTAGGATCTGCTTCTTATGGTTACCCCCACTTTTTGCTGAATGTGATACTGTTTTTGACTAGTCTGACTGGGATCCTGCTAATCAGGACCCCAGTCTATCTGCTTTCTCCTTAAACTGTTATGCTATGTACTTAGGCACAATACAGATTGGATACTGGGGTACCCTTGTCAGTCTCTAGTATATGGCACCCATGTTCCCAGGGCATAGGCACCCCAGAGGCCTCCCATGGGCTGAAGCATGTATTATGCCACCCATGAGAGGCCATGCAAAATGGAACTACAGGCCTGCCATTGCAGCCTGTGCAAGTTGGTGCATTAACCACTTTCTTAAGATATAGGTTTACTATATCTAAGGGTCACTGCATTTAAAACCTATAAGTCACCCCTCTAGCAGGCCTTTACAATCCTGAGGGCAGGGTGCTTGGTTCTAAGTGAGAGGGTGCCACTGCGTGAGCAGAACACCCCTGCAGCCTACGGAGTCCATTCTCCCGGGTTGTCAGTGAGGCAGCCATTTATGACATATAGAGTGGCATTATGCGACCGCAGGTTGACCAACTTTAAAACGGCTGAAACAAGCCCTATCGTGTTTGGTGTCAATCATGTTGGAATTATACCCCCACACCGGTAACCGGTGTGGGAGGATTGATTCCACCCCTCAGAAATGAGCTTTGTGGGGTTCCTGGTGATCCCGGTACCAGCCTTCTAGTCCTGGACAGCACAAAATGGTTGCTACCGACCAGAGACACATTTCTGCCCTCCTGCTGCTGGGCCAAGCTCGAGCAGGGGAAGGCAGAACAATAGGCATCCTGTCACAGGGAGGTGTGACCACCTCTCAGACAGGGTTTAGTGTATTAGGGCTGGGTGGATGCGCTTGCAAGCGACTGAAAGTCTGCATGAGGGGTACATTTGGTATCCCTGTGCATAGTCCAGTTCAAACCAGTCCTGGGAGCCGTTGGCTCCCGCTCTGGCAAGAAACTGGACAAAGGACATGGGAGTAACCTCCCCACTGTCCAGACCCTCCCCTAGGAGGGTCCCCTGAATCTTGCCAACCCTCTTCCGTGGGTACTTAAGGGCTTACCTGGCTGTAGGACCTTAGATTCGACGTGGACAAGATTCTGAACGAGAAACCACTGAACTTTGACAGTCTGGACACTCTGGACTTCGCTGGACTTCGTTTGGGCCCGACTTCGTCTCCCTCTCAGTCTGAAGCATCGTCTGTGCCCGTGCACCATACAGGATCCGTGCAGGACCTGTGGAGCATCAAGGACAACCAAAGATCTCTCCCTTGGAGTGAAGGAGTCACTCCCCTGTAGTCGCAGGCGCTGCAACACTGCTGTCTGGTCTGCTGACCCTGAGCTCCTACGGACTCCGAAGGCTTCAGCAACACAGGAAGTGGGTTTTGATGTCCCTTTAGGCCCGAGCTGCCCTCTCACGAAGTTTGAGGTCACAATCCCTCGTGGGGGCTGCAATGCCTGAACCCCTGTGCACTGCGTACATTTGCAAGTGCATATGCTTGTTGGCGTTTCCCGAACAAGTGCAATGGGCTCCGAGTAACCCTAAACTCTGGTACCATTTCCTAAAAAGAACTTTGACCTCCTCGCACCGTGGGGCTGTTGTTTGGTGAAATCGCTTGAGGTCCTCTTGCAACTCCTGTGCCTCCGGCCTGTGGGTCCATTAGGGTCAACTTTGCTTTTCTTGGGCTCCCCTGGTTGCTCCAGGCTGGCCCTGACTCCCCTGTGTTTGCTTGAGTCTCCTGGACCTTGCTGGTCCGAACCATACACATCCTTGACCTTCTGCATGGGTTGCCGTTGCCAAGGCTTGTTGGTACTCCCGCTGGACACCGACCCCTCAGCACTCGACATCCTTTGTGGGACAGCTTGTATCCAGCTCCTGGTTGTCCTCGTTGCCTTCTGGTCCCCGTAGCTGCAGAGTCAAGGACTCCATCAATGCACCTGAAGCACCTGACATCAGTGGGCATTCGTCTACTGAGCCCCTGGTCACTTCTGAGTGACCCAGATTCTGTCCCCTCTGCCTTCAGGTACTCTTCAACAAGAATCCACCTTTGGATTCCTACGGACACTTTTCTTCCTTCCAGCAGCATCTCTTCTTCGAAGTTCTCCATTGGGTTCGACAGCGGTTTCCGGCGCTACTTCAGACCTATGCACCCGGCTTGCCTGGGATAGGTAACTTGGGTACCTCGGTATCCACGGGTGGGGTGGCTCTTCAACCTCCTATCTTCCACGGGGTTTCATCGAAGTCCACTGGGAAGGGTGCTTAAACTCTAAAACTTTAACCGCGACTTTCCCATAGAACTGTACGGAGCACGCGGTTGTGTTCCCACACTGCACCCGTCCTCCGTGTGGACCCTATCTACTCACCTTGGGTGGTTCCTTGGGGTCCCAGTGATTCTGCGTCCTCTCGACACCGTCTTGACTCAAGTCGTGGTTCTTATACCACTTTCTTAGTATATGGTTTGGTCCCCCCCCCCTGGGGCCCACTGTGTATTAGTGCTATTTACTGTCATTTCTGTGCTTAAGTATTGTGTGCTTTGTGATTATCTCTGTGTAGGAGATACTGTGTCGTACTTGATAGTGTTATATTAATAAATACATATTTAACTTTAAGGTTGCATTCTGGTAAATCAAGCTGCTTAACATTCCTTCAAGACTAAGCCTGAAGGCTGCTCTCCACAGCTACCATTTGGATAGCTTTCTAAGGTTATCTTTTACCTCTTAAATCACCATAAGGGTTGGTTGGACTTGTGCAAGGTGCCCACTTTAATTAGTGGACAGCATATACCAGGCCAACTTCTCATAGACCATAATCTATATTCCTGCCAAATTTTATAAAAATCCATTCAGCCCTTTTGCCGCTATGTCTGTGTAAAATGTTTATGGAAAATGCATTGGTGGATAGACTCATTTTGGGACCCCTTAACTATCACCACAAAACTTTGCATCATCCGCCTATGTAGAATAGGGAATAGATCTGCAAAGTTTTGTGGAGATCGGTCAAATGGGTGCAAAGTTATTACAGGTCAAAAATATATATATACTAAATATTATATGTATTGCACCCCAGCTATGATGAACTGCATAATACCTCACATATAACATCACTCATGACCTGTTCTATAACATCATTGATAACATCACTGATGACATCATCTAATGAGTGTGAGATGTTGCTATGCACTTACCATACCAAAAGGTAGAGAACACTCTTTTCAGGCACCCAGGCCCCATTAGATGGCCAAGCCCCAACTATGGAACAGCTTTCACTATATGTGCAAGTCTTCATCTAGTACACACAGCCTTCAGAAACTCCACACTCTTCAAACACCAAAACCTCTTTAGGAGGCCAAGCATTTTGCACAAAAAACACTTATTGGCAGCTCAAAAGCAAAAGAAACTAAATAATAAATACCTTGCAGTGTGATAAGTGTATAGCAAACTCTGACACTCATTGGCTAATATCATTTCAACGCCTAAGTATGACGTTATATATAAATACTGTGATGCAAAACTGTACGATACAATTGCTACTGTAGGTGTTTGCAGCGTGAGGCTGGATTCCATATCCGTCAGCTGTTTGAGTAGTGTCTGTCATACCGAAACCATAGATGTTCCATGTGTCAAGCGCTATCATGAATTTTAACACAGCAGCAACCTACAACAGGGTCAGTACAATGAGGAAGGAGGCTTGAAGGGGCAGCCGACCACCGGGAGGTCTGCCCCCCAGGCAGATTGGGAGGGTGGTGCAATCCGAAAGACTGCCATTTTGTGTTGGGCTACTTATGTAGCCCAATATATCCCAGAAGTATTTAAGGGTCCCAGTTGGGGTCCCTGCCACCATTTTAGATTCTGGTGACCTGGTATCTGGGGGCAGGGAGGTTGTGGTGATTTTTCCCCCACTCTCTCGTCCCCTTTAGCTTTAGTTTTGGAGTATGCAATTCTTGGATTAACTTTTTTGAGCCTAGTTGTTGAGACACATGCACAGGGGTTTCTGGATATGTATGCTGTTGCTTGGAACGTGTGCTTTGTGGTGGCCTGGAAAGTTTTGCAGGAGTTGTCAGAAGTTTGGTTAGTATTGCTAGTTGTTGTACCATGTGCCAAGGGAGGACAGGCAGGTAGTTCAAGGCTCATTTTAGGACATTTGGTTCCTTACAGGTTAATACATGCAGTCATAGGCTGTAGGGGAAATATATAGTTGTAGTGCATTTCAACATTTCCAATTAAATGAGATAGCTGTGGGGTGGGCACGGGGTGTAGCGGTGGGGTGGGGTCATTGATTAGTTTAACTGGATGTATAGTTAGGTTTTAGTTTTGTAAGGCGGTCTGCCAGGTAATGTTGTGATGTGCACCTGTTTCAATAAAGCAGCTTTTTTCACACAACAAGGTGGTCGTTTTTTCGTGCTGCACCACTCTTTCCCAATCCCTCCTGCTGTGACATAGAAGACTTGTCTGAATAATGAGTTGGAGCTCTGCAGGATGATATAAGAAAGGCTCAAGATGGCTGGGAATTGGAGCTCCACAAAGAAGCTGCCGGGATTGGGATCAACTTTCTGTAAATATCCCTGTTCTGCCCTGCCATCCACCCATCAGCTATATATCACTTCAACAAAAACCTCAAGCGTTGACTTATGAAAGGTTCTAGCTCTATTCACGTTCAAGATTTGAGGATTTTTCTCCTTGAAGTGCATCCACTCCTGGCAGACTGAAGATCTCAGTCTTCACTACAGCAAAGATGGATGCCCAGTTGCCGCTCTACCTCCTCTCCTATCACGCGGGTTTACGAGCAGCTGCACAACTGTTGACGGCATTGGAAATGAGTCCCCAGAAGTTTTGCAGAAGTGAGTGTGGCTTTTGTGCCAGGTGAGTGCTCCTCTATCTTGCCCTTCCCTGATTGACCTGCCCGATGTCCCTCATTCTGCCTGTGGTGGGTAAATCCTGTTCCCTCCCGATGACTCTCGCCTTGCTCCTGGCGGGACGGCTCTTCGGCATCAGAGGGTGAGTCGGGCAGTGCTGCGTCTGCGACCTGAACCCTTCTGACCTGGTAGGTGGGCTGGCGTAAGCCCGAGACTTTCTCCAGCAAGGGGCTGCGGCCCTCCTTTAGGAGCTGACTTGCGGTGAGGGCTGGTTTCAGCCTGGGGCACCTTCAGCCGAGGGGAACTGGGCACTTATGCTGCTACCGTCCTGGACCCTGTGGAGACCGCTGCCCCTCCTCTAGAGCCGCTTGCTGTGAGGGCTGGCATGTGCTCGTAGTACCTCTGTCTAGTGCTGCTCAGCCATTTCGGACTTCCCGCGGGCTTGGCCGTCGCATCTGTGGGTCCAATGGCAGTCTGATTTTAAGAAGGAGGCGAAAACTTTGACTTTGCCTTTGTGGCTGCGGCGAGCCCATTGCCTGCTAACTGCCACCTCGTCCAGCCTCACTTGGCCATCACCAGCCCTAGGTCGCACAGTGCCCTCTAATCCTGCTGCACTCCCGACCTCTGCCGGGTTGACCCCTGGTGCTCGTGCTTTGAGCGGGGCCCCCCTCTCTCTCTAGCTGAGTCTTTTTTTGGTCCTGCTGCTTCATCTGGTGCAAAAATCCTTTGTAGTTTTATGGAATTAATGTGTGTAGAATCTTAAAATGAACTAAATCTGCTCCCTAAAAACTGCCTTTTGGACACATATTAATGCTGATAGGTGACAAAGTGAAATGGCAACAGAACACTTCTTCTCTGGCTCTATACTCATTAGAGCTTTTCACAGGTTCCAATGAGCCTCCACACATCCTAAATTGGTCTACTGAGCCCCTGGTCACTCCTGAGTGACCCAGATTCTGTCCCCTCTGCCTTCAGGTACTCTTCAACAAAATGTAAGTAGTACAAGTCTTACTTTGAAAATAACAAGGACCCCCTGTAAGGTAAATGTAACAATTCCTAGGACAGGGTAATAGCAATTATGAATAGTAAACTCCTAGGCAATTAAATGAAGATAATGGCACAATAAAGGCCTTTAAAAATAAGCCAATAATAAATCCTCACAGTTAATGCAACACAATGTACCAACTCAAAACTGTTTAGAATTTTTTTTTTATCTTTATTTTTTTTTTTAAATATATAAATCTTCTTTTCAATTAATCATAAAATCTTTGACATACATATATATATTACAAACACCAAATATTAAAAACTACTATCACTGGTCAAATCTTTAATTCACACACCAATGTAATCTTTAGCTGTAGTGTAATGCGACCAAATATACAATTATATTTCAACAATCCACATTTCATAAAATAAAATTACAATTGTGGCACAAAATTATCTTCGACACGCGTTTCGGCGCACTTGCACCTTCTTCAGGAAAGCCACACGATTTCCTGGAAACAATTGAGAGGTACACTGAGTTCATACTTATTGAATTAGCTCTTCTAAAATTAACAAATTATATAATTTAAAAACTACAATGTAGTGAAATATGATAGAGTCAAGAGAGACTAGAATAGATAGAAATGCTGAAGATCACGTGATTAATTTAAAAAGACATATAATAGTGAGTTGATAGAAGAAAAACTCTCATTGAATAATTGATTTACTAATAGAGAACCAAGATACCCAAGTGATTTCTTAATATTAATAAGGAAGGAAAAAAGATAATATAAATCTGCTTACTTAAAACTGATAGATCGCTGCTTTAAGATATTACATCGACTTGTAATGAGGTAGTCACTGATTTCTAAAATGGAAATCTAAAATAAATTACCTGAACCACTCTAAGTTTACAAGTCTCATATATTGAGGTAAATAAGGCATATATTAAGGAAAAAATACCTTCAATATCGTTTTTAAACGCCGATCATCACTGGCATATATGATTTATCGAAATAAACACTGTAGAGATAATAAAATCCAAAGTCATCTAAGAAGATATATAAAGTCAATAATTAGATCAAATATATGATTCTTAATACTGAAAAACTACCCTGAGCAAATCTGAAAATAGCAGAAAAAGGAAGGAATCTGATATTACATACCTGACTGAAATGTCAATTATAGTGACAGGGATGATAAATTCAATACTTCTATCTCTGGATGAAGAGAATAGAATAACGATTCATACATGTTTCGAATCTTTCGTAAAATCTGAAAATCACCATAAAATTAATGTTAGGTAACAGTAAAGTCTGCTATCTAATTGTTGACTAAAATTCATCCATGAAGCTATTTAAAAAAAAATTTAATAGAGAAATAAACAAATATTGGTATATGTGCTATTTATAATGGCCCTATTGGTTTCCGTCTAATATCCGCTATTTTGCTTTGTATCTAAATCCTATATTATATATGTTTAGTTATCGTTAACCTGTCAGTCTATTTTATCCATGTAAATAGCGGGAAGAGAAAATAACGACTCCACGGAAATGCGGGGTCGTACTGAGCTACCACTATCATGTCTTTCAACAGACCACGTATCTAGATTAGAGAGCTTCTAACTCTACCAAACTAATATTCTATCACATAAGTAATATACCCTCCAAATCTGTGGCGAGCGATGCATTTACTAACCTGATAAAAAACGGAGAAAGACCGCAATGGCGCCTTCGCGTCCTCGTCTTGCTCACACACACTTCCTTGATCAAATCCCTATGCGTAATGGTCGGAGTTTTAAATGTTTGTATTCACACGTAAATTTGTCACGTGTCTTCACGTAATAAGAAACTGAATAGAGCCACTCGTAGTGGGACGTACGTAGCGCATTCAACGTCCAAATACGTCTCCAGCGTAAAGAATAGCCAACGTCAGAGAAAGGACGTGGACTCTTTTTGTATCTGGAAAAAACGTTATTGTTCCTCTAGATTGTGCTGTAATATTATAACATGTTGTAATATTATAACACGCATTTCCCTGATCGAATCCCTATGTGTAATGGTTGGAGTTTTAAATGTTTATATTCACACGTAAATCTATCACGTGTTTTCACATAATAAGAAACTGAAAGGAACCACTCGTAGGGATACGTACGTAGCGCATTATACGCCAAAATACGTCTCCAGCATAAATAATGGCCGACGTTCAAGAAAGGATGTGGACTCTTTTTATTGCAGGAAAAAACTTTATTGTTCCTCTAGAATTGTGCTGTAATATTATAACATAACCCTATCAGACAACTATAGGGGGATATAGACTATAATTGATCCTATCCCATCCATAGAAGATATTTGATTCAAAATCTTAAATTATAACATTCCAATAAATTATCTTATTACTGTAGTTATCCATGACAGATACTAGAGAACCAGTATTCATTCAAGGACAACAAGGGTATGAACTATTCAGACAATTCCAAAAAGATTTTTCAAATGGCATTTTCCCAGGGTAACTCATTATTGAGCCCACACTGAAATGTATCTAAAACAAAAATCCAATAGACCTCTCTTTTTTTGCGGATTTTGTATCCGCCGTTGTTATCTGCAATATAAATTTTTTCTAAAACTCGCCATTGGAAATCCTCTGGCTTGTGGTCTGTCTCCAAAAAATGTTTAACCAAGGGAGCTGTCATTTTCGATGTCCGGATGGCAGAACGATGTTCAGCAATCCGAATATGAACTGCTCTAGATGTCTCTCCGACATAACCTAATTTACACGGGCATAAAATTAAATAAATGACATTCTGTGTCTTACAATTCCATAAATGTTGTGCTTTAATAGTGTGTCCATTATGGACGAGGGTTTCACCTTCTAGGACTTGATCACATGACTTGCAGGCTGAACATTTAAAAGTCCCTTTGATAGGTACAGTGCCATCAATAGATTTTTGAACAAAGGGAACATCTGATTTAAATCTGGAATGAACTATCATATCTTTCAGATTTTTATTCCTACGATGAGCGAACAAAGGTTTGGCTATCTTTTTTTCTGCTTCTAGATTGCTGTTTAGGATATGCCAATTTGCATTAACTATTTGTTTCACTTTAGCATTCAAAGTAGAGTGTCTAGTGATGCAAACAAGTTGGTCCATCTTTTTATGTGTATTATTTGTAAGGAGATGGTCTCTATCATAATAACGCGCTCTTTTATATGACTCCCTAACTAATCTGTGTGGATAACCACGTGTTAGAAATTTTTCTTTCATTTTTTCAGCTTGAAGGTCAAAATCTGATAGTTTAGTGCAATTACGACGTAACCTTAAAAATTGGGAAAAAGGAATACTATCTTTTTGGGATCGCGGGTGATAACTTTTAAAATGAAGAATGGTATTTCTTGCCGTAGGTTTAGTAAACAAATCCACTTCTAGAATTCCAAGATTGTGTTTAATGAGGATATCCAGGAATTCTACCTGTTGCATACTTGTATGGGCTGTGAATTGTAAGTTGATATCAGCAAGATTTAACCACATTAAAAATTCCCTTAAATTATCTTCCCCATCGGTCCAGATAAAAAAGATGTCATCAATATATCTGGACCAATGGGAAACAGACTCAGAAAAAGGGGCAACTTCATTATGGATGAATTTCTTCTCAAACCAAGCCATATAAATATTAGCTATTGTAGGAGCTACTGACGCTCCCATACTAACTCTCTTTATTTGACGATACAATTGTTGGTCAAATTCGAAAGTATTTTCTGTGAGAACTACATGTAAACATTTCATAAGAAAAGATTTAGAACATGGAATTTTAAATTCATCAATGACCCATTCAACTCACTCTAATGCTTCCTTTTGAGGTATATTACTATAAAGGGATACTATATCAAGAGTAACCAAGATATGAATAGCTGGATTAAACTTGAGATTTTCTACCCTATTAATAATATCTCGAGTATCTTGAATAAAGGAAGGAATTTTAGGTATAGATGGTCTAATTTTTGTATCTAGAAATTTTGACAATGGTTCAGTTATGGAACCTATTGTAGAAACTATAGGTCTATAAGGAGGGTCATCAACATTTTTATGCATTTTAGGAATTCCATAAATACAGGATGTCTTCCTTTCAGAGCAATTCAAATAGTCATATTCTTTCCTACTAATATGTCCTGCATCCAATGCTCTATTAGTCAAAACCGCTATCTTTTGAGCTACTCTGGTCATGGGATTAGATGTTATTTTTGAGTAAAAAGTTTGATCATTAAGCATAGATTCCATCTTCATTTTATAGTTTTCTGTATCAGTGACAACAATTCCTCCTCCTTTGTCACAGCTTTTTACTGTAATACTTTTGTTTTTACCTATCGCTTGCAGAGAAAGGAATTCCTCCCTATTCAAGTTATATAGGGGTTTAGGGATAAATTGTGTAGCTTGATCCAAACGCTTTAACACAACATTTTCAAATACTGCAACTTCAGGGCCAACTTGGTCTAGTGAGGGAAGAAAACTAGATGGCAATGATAATTGTTGTGGAGTATTAGGTTCAAATGCTATTTCTCTTTCTTCACTGAAAAACTTTTTAAGTCTGATCTTGCGAAAAAACAGAAATATATCCCGATATAGTTCATACTTATTAAAAGATGAATGAGGAACAAAAGATAAACCTTTAGATAAAAGTGTCATAGTCGCTGTATCTAAAATCTGTGAGGAAAGATTAAAAATAGGAATAGTATCTTTTATCTCCAATATTGCTTGTTGCGAGTCTCCAGAAAATGTGGAGAGTCTGGCTGGTGTTGATAATTTTGGTAATTCTCTCTGGGTTGCGGTTGAAACCTGACTCTTTGACGACCCCTGTTCATCCCACGCTGTCCTAAAAAAGGTTTGCGTGTATTTTGATTAGAGGGATTATATCTTCCGTCAGATTCATAATAATTAGAGCTACCCTCGCCCTCCGAATCTGAAGTGTCGGAAAAGGTCATAACTTTTTGACTTTTAGATGTATTTTCATTCATGTATTGATTTTGTTTATAAAAATTTTCACTGAGATATGGGTAAGTTCTTTCTATGGAATAAAATCGTTTATCTTTTGTTAATTTATCTATTTTCCGTTTATTTAAGTATTCCGCAAAAGATGCTAACTCTTTTTCTGATTCTTCTAATTTTCGTTTCGCATCTTCTACACTATTAGATTTTTTAATTTTCTCTTCTAATTCTAAAAGCTCAAGCTTCAAAGATGCCACCAACTCTTTTGCTGTTTCTATAATATGAATCATAAGATCTCTTGAGCATCTATTTGCAATGAAGCTCCATTTTTCTAGAAATGGCCTATGTTGAATGAAAAGTCCCGGAATATTGCGAACCCGCAAACCCTGAGGGATAATGCCTGCTCTAAGGTACTCTATCATAAATTCTCCGTGGGCTTCCATTCTTTTTATCTTTTTCTTAAGATTAGATTTTAATAATGTATCATCATTATTTTGTATATTTGTTTTTATACCATTACTAGAAGAATTAGTAATACCTACAAGAGCAGCAAAGTCATCATCTGAAAAGCCAAATGTTCTAAGTTTCTCCATACTAGTCTGGATATATACTTCCAATGATAAACCCCAAAATAGATGTTAGTATAGAAGAAAAAGTGAAAAATATAAAATAGACAGAACACAATATAAGGAATAGCTTATCAAACACTAAGAAGAGCTAATATATCACAGTACATGGTATAATTAGATTGATAGCACATAGACCAGTCCCACACAGACAAGCTGTGGGTAAATACTTTGAAAATAACAAGGACCCCCTGTAAGGTAAATGTAACAATTCCTAGGACAGGGTAATAGCAATTATGAATAGTAAACTCCTAGGCAATTAAATGAAGATAATGGCACAATAAAGGCCTTTAAAAATAAGCCAATAATAAATCCTCACAGTTAATGCAACACAATGTACCAACTCAAAACTGTTTAGAATTTTTTTGTAATCTTTATTTTTTTTAAAAAATATATAAATCTTCTTTTCAATTAATCATAAAATCTTTGACATACATATATATATTACAAACACCAAATATTAAAAACTACTATCACTGGTCAAATCTTTAATTCACACACCAATGTCATCTTTAGCTGTAGTGTAATGCGACCAAATATACAATTATATAACAACAATCCACATTTCATAAAATAAAATTACAATTGTGGCACAAAATTATCTTCGACGCGCGTTTCGGCGCACTTGCGCCTTCTTCAGGAAAGCCACACGATTTCCTGGAAACAATTGAGAGGTACACTGAGTTCATACTTATTGAATTAGCTCTTCTAAAATTAACAAATTATATAATTTAAAAACTACAATGTAGTGAAATATGATAGAGTCAAGAGAGACTAGAATAGATAGAAATGCTGAAGATCACGTGATTAATTTAAAAAGACATATAATAGTGAGTTGATAGAAGAAAAAAAAAGTAGTACAAGTCTTAAACTGCAACTTTTCATGGAAACGAAAGAAGGACTTTACTACACACCTTCAGGAAAGTAATTCTGATGATGGGGCCATCTTGCAATGCCATTTGGGCCTTCCCTAATTCCATTCTGAAGTGACCGGATAGCCATAATTAGATGAGCTGATAATGGTCTGAGGCTCATTTTACTTCGCCTAACAGCTACTGGAAAAGAATCGCTACTTTAGGACAGAATGTTTTTTACACTCTGATTTTTATGATTTGCTCCGTGTTACCACAGTGGTGCCTCTCCCAGCAGCCCTACCTCCTCCCTTTACTTTTACCTGTCTTATCTTATCTCCCAGCGGCCCTACCTATCTTTTCTCCCAGCGGCCATACCTCCTCCCTCCGCAGCAGACTTTTATCAGTTAAGCATGTGGATAATGGTGATACAGTGGCACTTATACTCCTTGATCTAAGTGCCGCGTTTGACACGGTTTCTCATGCGCTGCTCTTGCAGGCTTTACAGTCCTTGGGAGTGACTGGCGTAGCACTCAACTGGCTAAAAGACTTTCTGGTAGATCACACCTTTCAAGTTTTTTCTCCTACATCCAGTTCAAAAACGTACTCTTCACCCTATGGTGTCCCTCAAGGCTCTATCCTGAGCCTGTTGTTATTTAATATCTATGTTAGGCCTTTGGCGCTGATTGCTGAAGAATCGGGGCTCTCCCTTTTCTCCTACGCTGATGACACCCAGATTGTCTTTTCTCTATCAGCTGATAGAGCATCCAATCTATCCTCTCTCCAATTAGGATTGAGAAACATTGCAGGATGGATGCAGGCCAATCTGCTTAAATTAAATGGAGAGAAGACTGAGGTGTTATTATTAGGCAGGAAAAAGGATTTATGGGGCCCCCGACATTGGCCATCCGAAATGGGTGTTTTACCCCAACCCAGTCAGCAGGTTTGGAACTTAGGGGTCATAATCGATGAACAGCTTTCAATGAGGCAGCAAGCTGTGAAAGTGTCGTCCACTTGTTTTACCATCCTTAAATGGCTCAGGAAAATCCTCTGGATGATGCCATCTTCCACTCAACATACTGTGGCCCATGCCCTTATTACATCTAGGCTGGACTATGGCAACATTCTATATCTTGGAGCCAATAAGGATGTAGTACGAAAGCTGCAACTGGTTCAAAATGCGGCGGCCAGGCTGCTTTGTAAGATCCCCAAAACAGCTTCCGTGTCAGACGCCCTTCGCGACCTGCATTGGCTCAGGGTTGAGAACCGCTTAAAGTTCAAAGCCTTGAGCTATATGTTCAGAATCAAAAGTGGCAAAGCGCCTCAATATTTGAAAGCTTTAGTTCATCTTTACCTTCCATCACGTCCTTTACGTTCGGCCACACAGGTTAATTTCACGGTGCCGAGGATCAGGCTGTCCCGCATGGGCAGCCGGTCGTTTTCTTATCTTGGTCCATTGATGTGGAACTCCCTTCCGATGGCTCTTCGGACTGAAACCAGTTACGAGAACTATCGTAAGGGTTTAAAAACCTGGTTGTTTAATCTGTAAAGCTTATCTTTCTTGGTCTTCCTCTGCCCTGACAGGCGGCGCCGGGAAACCCTTGGGTAGCTGTGCGCCTAATAAGATTAAATTAACAATAACAATAACAGTGCATACACAGGGTAAATCTCAGTTTGTCAATATACGTACGTATTGTGCTATATTCTTCCTGTCTTTTCTGGTCTCCCCTGAGATATGCATTGTTGCCTCCTTTTATCTCTCCACACTGCCACTCTCCTCCTTGCTCTCTCCCTATCCTCATCCCCACCACACCCCACTACCTCACAACAATGTTAACCAAGCGTATAAAAGCTGGAGTTAACTACCACAAGAACATCTACCCTCCCAACCTTTACAAAAGCCTCAGAAAAAAGGTTTAAAAACAACACCCTTGAACTATTCCCTGACTCCCTCTTCATCGACCAATACTACGGTGGCTGTTTTGGGAAGCTCAAAACTGACCTCATCTTCTTCACCCACAACATCTCATCTTGGGCTACTATCTTCAATAACTCATTCAAAATGACATCCTCCTGCAAAATCCCACACGGCAACCAGCTGAAAATTTCCCCTTCAGCTCGCTTCAATGGATCACTCACTATCTCCCTATATAACAACAGCAAGGTCCTCATTCAAGCTAAAGACACATCTCTCTCTTTTCGACCACTTATTTCCATCCCTGCTTACCCCCTGACACTCCAATCCCATTTGACTCTCCCATGGATTTCACCACCACTACACTCTCCCCACTCCCAGTCCACCTGGGTTCTGGTAAGCCAATCCCCCAAGAGGTAGAGGACTCCCTTCAGACCCACCCACTCCCGCCCATCCCTCCATCCTTCTCTCCTCAGTCGCTCCAACCGAGTCTTCATCCTTAACACCAAGTCTCAGTTGTTGTCCAGTACTGTTACTTGCCCCCACAATTCTTCCTGGGATTTCAAAGTACCACCCCCCCCCTAAATAGGTTACTCAACCCCTTAACCAGACCTTTTTTCCAACAACCAGCTTATGATCTTCCTCTTTTTCCTCCTCCTTGCCCAACCCCCTTATGCACCCTACCCTACTTCTCCTGCTCCCCCTCCTCCTACCCTGAATTTTCCCCATTCTCCTGACATCACCCGACCCCGTACTCTTATTTCTTTACAGCCACTTGACCCCTTACTCCCCTATGATAAATGCTACCCTTCCCTCTTCTCGAACCAAGAAGTACTTTCCTCACTCTCCCTCTACCACCATAGTGAATTTCTCATATCGCCCATGCATCCGGCCACATTCCCTCATGCAACCCAGCTCACATGCTTCCACCCTACTCCCCTCTCTTCTCTCCCTTCTACTCAGACCCCCTGCCCCTCATTTTTCCCATCCCTCCCCTCTAGCTCACATTCCCTCCCATCACAGCTCTCTCCCATTGTCTCCTCAACCAATGCAAAATATTTCTGTTTCTTCCAATGATTACCCTGTGAATCTCTTTTACAGTTCAACAGCACCCACACTTATTTCCAACCAACACCTCCTAACTCTGCACCCTTCACACCATATTCCAACACTTCCCCACATCACCTTACATCCCCCCTTCCTTACTCTACCTCTCAAGATAAACTTTCCACTAAACCAGTCGCACCTACTGAGCAGCATAACATTCTGTTTACAGCTCGGCACTCTATTGAAATTAAACTAGGCCAACTCAACTTTACAATCTCCCAACTTGAAGCCACTATCTCCCACTAAAGTTCCAAAATGTCCAATGTATTTGACTCTGTACTCTGCCTTGGCTAAAACACAGCACAACACAAACTTAACCCAGAGGAGTACTCTTCTCCCGCGCCCTAAAAGGGCTGTACATAATCTCTCCAAAACTGAAATTACCAACCTACTTTATAGCTATAATACCTCAAAATCCCTCACCATTTCTTCTCCAGACAACTCAAAACCATCTCCCTAATCTGAACCAAACGCCATCCATTTAAAACCCAGGCACCGACCTACAGGAATATCAAATCCATCATCACTAAAAGCCCCGACACCCCCTGCATCAAAACAGTCATTTCAGAGCTGCGTTGTATGCTTCACAACTGCAGATCTGCAACAAAACACAAGCTGGAAGTTTCAGATACCCTCACTCACAAGCTTGATCTACTCATCCTCACTTTGACCTGGTTTAATGACACTTCTCGCACTAGCTTTGATCTTCTGCTCCCCCCTAACTATTCCATTTTCAGGAAGTATAGGCTTGGTAAAGTCAGGAGGAGGTCATCTTCAGAAACTCTCTTCAATGCAGAGAACTACCCAATATCTCTTTCTCTACACTCGAAATCTTACTCTGGAACTTCTTGGGCAGCACAGCTCCCCTATCAGGATTTACGCCTTTTACCAACTGCCAGGTAACAGCTCTGCCTTCACTGAGGAATTCATCGACTTTGCAAATGACCAATACTCACAAAGTGATAAACTAATCTTTCTAGGAGACTTTAATCTTCACTGGGGCAGCTCGGATGATTCGGCCGCTAACCAGCTTGCCTCATTTCTCTCCAGAAATGATCTTTCACAACACAGCTCTAAACCAACACACTCCAAGGGATCTACACTCGACCTTATCAGTTCTAAAAATGACCTGCTAACAATAGACAACCCTATACCTGTAGATTGGTCTGACCACTTCCTCATTCATTTCTCACTCCACCTCTCTCATGTTGTAACCCGGGGTCAATCTAAAAGGGCTACTACCTGGTTTCGGAACACTAAAAACATAGACCTCTACACTCTCAGTAATAGAGCCAAGAAGGCACTACCAGACATCAGCTCCAACTCGGTCATCAACGACTTGACTTACCAATGTTTTACCAATCTTTCTGTCATAATAGACAATGTAGCTCCACTTCAAAGCAAAAAGAAAAGGCCCACACCATCGGCCCCATGATTCAATAAGTCCCTCTATGATGAAAGGAAATATCTAATCTATCTGGAGAAGAAATGGAGACAGTCACTGTCTCCCTTTAATCTCTCTAATATCTGATACATTAGATCATGCTATCACAAACACATCTTTTGTGAAAAATCAAATCACTTCAGAACTCTCCTTGACAAGAATAGACCAAAGAAACTCTTTGACCTAATCAAAATTTCTACAAACACCCCCTCATCTTCAAGAGTCAAATTTGATGACCTAACCAAGAAAGCATTAGAATTTCTTCAATTCTTCAATGCAAAAGTTAATTTGCTCCTTGATCATACATCACATCCAACCCCACATGAAGAATGCAAATCCAAAGGCTCCAGGCACAGCGTTGATGTCATCACCGATGATACCCTCCTCAAGAACATTTTGAAAACAAAACCTTCAAGCCACTTTCTAGACCCTATCCCAAGTGACCTTGCAATAGACCTTTACACTTACACACTCCCCTACTGGTCCAATCTGATTAACCTCTTTCTGACAAGTCATGTGACCCTACTACTAAAGAAACCCTCCGCAGATGTGGATTACCTTAACAACTTCCGCCCTATCTCCAACCTCCCTTTCCTTGCTAAAATTACTGAAAGATGTGTATCAGAGCAACTCACCCAATACATCAAGGACAACAACCTTCTAGATAAATTTAAATCTCGCTTCAATCAAGGCTGCAGCACAGAAAGAGTGCTGTTACAGGTTATAGACGATGCCCTACGAGTCCGGTAGCTCCTGCCTCCTGATCCTGTTGGACCTCTCTTCAGCCTTTCATACTGTAAATCATCAAACACTCCTTAACACACTAAAATAAAGAATGGGTTTTGAAGGCGTAGTTCATTAATGGTTTGAATCTTACCTTCCGGGCAGATCTCAAATGATCAAAGTCAAAAACATTCTCTCAACATCAATGGCTGTGGATCATTGCATCCCTCAAGGATCTATCCTTGCTTCCACCCTATTCAATCTTTATGTGGAACCGTTGGGAGAACTACTACAAAAGACTAGGATCCTCTATCACCTCTATGTTAACGACATCCAACTATACCTCAAGGTGTCCTCCGCACACGGCATTTCACTCCTCGCCACCAGCCTCGACTCCATCCAAGAATGGATGACTTCTCACCACCTAAAACTTAATCCCTATTAAACCGAATTCCTTTTTATCTCAAACTCAAACACTCCACCTCCTGTACAATCAAGGATGGATAACCTGAACATTCTTAACTGCAAACCTACCATTGTTGACAGTGCTAAATCCCTAGGCGTCATGCTGGACAAAAGACTTAACCTCGAAATCACCATGGCCAAAAATGCATGCTTCAAACTTTATCTTCTCAGGGGTATCAGACATTTCATTCTTGAACAAGACCTGAAAAACCTTGTTTAATTTTTGGTACTCTCCAGATTGGACTACTGTAATTCTCTCCTTGCAGGCCTCCCCAAGATTCACCTTTGTCTTTTAAAACCCATCCTTCATTCGGCGGTGCGCTTCCTCCACGGGGCCAAAAAGAGACAACCTTATCACACCCATGCTGCTAACTCTTTGCTGGTGTCTCATTTAAGCTAGGTCGATATTTAAGACTGCCTATGTAACCCATAAACCCATCCATACGTCTACCCCTTGCTACCTAGCCAACAAACTCAAAATTTCAGGTGGCTCCAGACCCTCAAGTAATGCTGAAAACCTACTGCTCGAAACCTCTGACTTTCAAAAGGGAAACACTAATGGCACAATCTTTCTCAGGTTATGCAACCAGAATTTGGAACTTACTTCCTCCAAACGTTCGCACCATGACCTCTTTCCGCATCTTTAAAACGAACCTTAAAACTCTTCTCTTCCAAAGACACTTTTATCATTAATTCTCCTCGCCCAGCTCCCCACCAGGCACACGCCCTCACATCCCATGGCGAGACACTAACTCAGTGGCAACTGGCACGGCTTGTGGGTGGCGGTGTGGGCAGGGGTGGCGATGGGTGTCGGCGGGTGCTGGGGGGCACGGGTAGCGGGGTGCGCGAGTCACAACAATTACAAAAAGAAAAACACTTACCTTCCTGCCGGGTCCTGCGCGTCTCTGCTCCTGTTCTCATCTTCCAGAAACAGGAATCAGGCAGCCAGGCTCACTCCCCTGACCAGTCACAATGCTGCAATGCAGCGTTGTGATTGGTCTGAGCTACATGACATGGCAATCAGCCAGGGGCTGTAAGGGTGGGCATTTTCTCCATGCAGGCTGTAATGCAGCCTGCATGGAGAACAGGCAAAGTGCGCATGACTGTTTTGGGCAGCCCAAGAGGGCCGACCAAACAGTCATTGCGCACTTAAAAGGGTTGTACCCTCCTCCCCTGCTCTTCAGCCCCCGCCCCCTCACGCAAGCTGCCGCAGCAGGAGGATGAAATAAAATTATAATAACATTACGTTATTATCATTTAATTTTGTCCTTTCTTTTCCTGCTTGAAGGCAGAGGGACGATGCTCCTCCGCGTTAGCGGAGGAGCTGCCACCGTACTGACCGTTTCATTATGCTCACAGGAGAGCTAGTTCGACCACCAGCCCCAACTTTGTAAATATGAAAATGTATTTATGCAACCTCAATCGCTCCAACTTTAGTATGCAATGTGTATTTTTTTCTTTGTTAACATGTAACTTGTAAATATGTTACCCTCGCCATGAGTGAGTAACTGTAGTAGTCATACTTTTTATAATCTCTACCATGTTACTTGGATTTTCTTATGTAATGTACTCCGCTATTTTGTAAAGCACTCTGACAACTCTGTAAACTACGCGGCAGTATATAAATAAAAACGCATAAATAAATAAACATGATTCATCTAGGAAATCCAATGTACATGAAAACTATAACTGTAAGAGCTCGGTGTAATACACAAAAATAGCCGTTAGATGTCACTCACAACACAGAGTTGGATAGGAATGGACCCGAATATTGAGTATTACAATGAACTTGGTTGAGTTTTCCCTGCAGAGGTATCATAATATCAGACGACGGGGGACTTGGGCAGTCCTGCCAAGTATCACGCATCACGCGTTAGACTAACGCATTTCAGTGTGGTGGTCCACATCACCGCACTGAAATGCCAAGTCACGCATTTATAGCGCCTCCGACGCTGTCAAGTCGGAGCGCTATAATTAGCACAGTCTAAGGAAAGCAGGGCCCGGTCGCGCTGCTCTGGCAGCCACAGAGTCATGAGGACTGACAGAGACTCAGACTGCTGCTGGCTTAGCTGAGCTCAACTCCAATAGGCATTCACGTGACATGATGGTGTCACGGAGCATATGCCCCACACTCACCAAATGCCGAGGCAGGGCTCATTAATATAGGGTGGGCCGTCGCTGACCGAGGGGCGAGGTGAGCAGGCGGCAGTTATAGTTTCAAAGTCAAGGGGTGTAGCCCACCGCCGCTCGCACTGCTGTATCAAATATCTTTATGGCCCATTATCAGGCTTCTGATAGCTGTCGGGAGCAACTCGGGCTCTGTCTATGGGCTGTACAACATGGTAACATAGTGAAATATGAACAACACTGGCCTGCCAAAAACAACACATGGATAAATGCATTCCAGGCAGCGCCGACCTTGCCTTGTTGTTTTCCGGCTCCGCAGGTCATGAGGAGATCAATTAACATTGGCGATTTCAGGTGGTTCTGCAACTTTCTTTTTCCTTAGGAACGCCCACCACCAATGAAGGAACTGTAGCCTGCCTGGCGCCTTTCCATCCTGCGCAGACCCCTCCTCCGCCCTCACAATCCATGCGCACTGTGAGGAGTGGCCCCCCCCCCGGTCGTAGGCTGCAGCGTGTTATTGATCTCGGGCATTATATTGCCAGGTCAGAGTCTGCCTGCAGTGACTCGAGTCCTGCAGGCTGCCCTATCACCCTCTGCCCCAGGTGCCTGTGGCCACCAGACATTGGTACCGGGGCCCGGCCTGCCCTCCCTGTTATATTAATTAATGTTAGTTGCATTTAATATAATAGCAGGTGATTCAACCCGAAGGATAATCCCAGCGCTGCAAGTATTTAATAATCCCAGTCCAGTTGAGCAACGCCCTGTGAAAGCAGTCCCCTCTACCAAGGCGGAAGGACGGCCCAGAGATCGACACGTGCACACAGGAAAGCTCCTGCCCACAGCAGGACACTATAGCTCCTGACTGAGGACCCGAGCGGACCAAGGCCATCAAAGTGACAATCATAGAGAGTAGTTTAGCGCAGTGAGTGTCAGTGCATCAACCAGACAAGCCAACTCTCTCAGCAGCACAGACAGCAACCTACAGCCAGTCTACAACACTACTGCGTGCAGCTTGAGTGACCCTCTTTCCAACAACCTGGTTAAAGACGCTCTCTGGATCACCCTGGTACTGCAGGAGGACACGTCATGGTGTCACAGGTGAGAGCCAACAGTGCACTTAAGTAGTGCAATGGGATGTCTGCGAGTGTCGGAGCGGGGGCGAAATATTATGTATTGTTCAGGAGCACATATCGGGGATTTATGAGTCTTTGAAGCAGGGTGGGATTGGGAATTCGGGCATTGGGCGATGGGCCAGCAGATGAGGCCCAGCTGTTAGCCGGTGTGTTTTTACCCTCAGTGCCTTACCTGCAAACCCACCTGCCAAGAACACCTTATACAAACCAAAGCTGCAGTAGCCTTAGAAAGCTGACTGCCTGCTCGGCCCACTCTCACGCACAGAACAACAATGGACCGTCCTGGTTGAGTACCCAACGTGAGGCCTTTGCCTCCTCCCAACTGATCATGTGCTTGGGCCTGTGCATCCTCTAGAGATGCCAGGAAGGGCACTCACTATGTATGAGGAGGTGTGGGGGGTAGGGGACGAGGTGGAGTAAAGCAGTTCTGTTGCTCCGGTGATCTGGTCAGCTAACGTTAATTGGGCATATAGCAGTCCCCGCGTGCATCAATGCCTTCTTGCATTACACTGGCCTCTCGGGTTTCAAGCAGCCCACAGGGGTGTAAAGGCTACGGCCAGAGGATGATGTGGGATGGGTCCAGTTAAAACAGTAACAGCCCCTAACAACTCCTATATTCATCTCCTTAACAATGGAAGTAAAACACTTTTTCAACAGTATGTACAAGAACTCAAAAAATAATGTCAGCCATGCAGTCCCATTTACATTTTCTCGTTTGACCTCATGTTGTATAGTATAGTATAGGCAGGCCTGTTTCCTAAGAGTATTTAATTTTCCTAGATGTATTTTTATTAATTTATTTTGTCATGCAGCTTGAGTCTTGTGCAGTGCATCACGCAAGCTGAGTTGCTTCTAAGGGTTATGGGGAGGTCAGATTGTGGAAGGGGTTCTTGACGGGGCAACATTGAACGCTCCAAAGTTAAGTGTGAATGCAGTGTGAGTTTCACTTTGTCATAAAGGTGTTCTGACAACACACTCATCCAATCTTTGGCCTCTCTGCAGAGCACAGAACCAAGGTCACATTTGTGCCACTTGGAATTACAATTATAGCTGCGAGTGACTGAAATGCTTAGTCTAAACTGTATGTTACTGAACCAACTCCAGCAGCTCCTGCTTATTCCCGTGCAGGCAATCACACTCAGCTGGGCCAAGGCACTCCACAAAAGTGTGGGGCACCTCCGCTACTGAAATAATCAGAGTAACATACAGTTTAGACTAAGCATTTCAGTCACTCGCAGCTATAATTGTAATTCCAAGTCAAGAACCCCTTCCACAATCTTAAGTGCACTGTTGGCTCTCACCTGTGCCACCATGATGTATCCTCCTGCAGTACCAGGGTGGTCCAGAGAGCGTCTTTAACCAGGTTGTTGGAAAGAGGGTCACTCAAGCTGCACGCAGTAGTGTTGTAGACTGGCTGTAGGTGGCTGTCTGTGCTGCTGAGAGAGTTGGCTTGTCTGGTTGATGCACTGACACTCACTGCGCTAAACTGCTCTCTATGATTGTCACTTTGATGGCCTTGGTCCGCTCGGGTCCTCAGTCAGGAGCTATAGTGTCCTGCTGTGGGCAGGAGCTTTCCTGTGTGCACGTGTCGATCTCTGGGCCGTCCGTCCGCCTTGGTAGAGTGGGCTGCTTTCACAGGGCGTTGCTCAACTGGACTGGGATTATTAAATACTTGCAGCGCTGGGATTACCCTTCGGGTTCAATCACCTGCTATTATATTAAATGCAACATTAATTAACATAACGGCGAGGGCAGGCCGGGCCCCGGTACCAATGTCTGGTGGCCACAGGCACCTGGGGCAGAGGGTGATAGGCAGTGCTTAATTTGTAAAATATGAAGTCCAGGTGCTCAAATGTTTGTCGGAGGCCACACCCACTTTGCCCGGCTCCACCCACTTTTTCACTGGCTCCACCCACTTACTCTATTGACCCCACCTACATCTTCAACTGGCACTGCTGAAAGTCAGATGTATACCCAATCTGAATTTCAGCAAGGGAGCCTTTCGACTCTGAAGCAAATAAGTGAATAACATCTGCGCCTAGACAATTCACCTCATATAGTGTTATTATATGACTGGTTTAAATATTAGAACCATAAAACATGATAACTTGTCTTTATAGTGCTTGCTAACTGTGGGCTTTGTCACTGCATTGTCTGAAATCTGGAGGAAGTAACATAACAAGAGAGATGTCCTCCGACACACACACAGATACCTCTCACAAAATAGATGAGGGGTTAAACAACAGACTGTATTGAGACCTCTTTTCCTTGACAAATTCAGATGAAATATATAAAAGACAGCCAGCTGTGTAGTGACAACCCCACTATGGCAGCTAACAAGTGGAGAACCTATCAGTTGCATTACAATACTGCAAAGGTCACCAGTGCAAGTATGACAAATGGGCCTGTCACTAGCCCCTTCACCCCGGGTCCAGGTGCCACTGCAGCCTGGAGCGTATTTCTGCCACTGACACTCTCTGAGTCAGTAATGATCAGATGCATATCAAAACCCTATATGATTGTTAAACTCAATGCAGATACACCACAGATGTGTACCTTTTAAATGTGTGCTTGTTGCAGGTATTGGGGCATTCCAAACCTCTCAAGTGAATGTGACATGCACACCTTGTGAAGAGAAGACGCAACCTAGAGCAAACTTTAAAGGGTTGCTTTAAATGTTTGCTGCAAACGTTTCTGCTGCCTATTTTGTATTTTACATGCTGTAGAAAATGAGCATTTGTCAGAGCAATCTAAACATGAGACACAGGTAAGATAAGGATTCTAGAAATTGTGTACATATATTCATAATTTTAACAGCAAAACACATAACCCTTCAATTTAATTGATTTTAAGAAAAAGCACCACGTGGAATATTCTGAAGGCAGCCAACATGTGTTTGCAAGCTAACTATGCTAATCTGTTAAATATGCTCAACAGTCCCTAAGGAATTTCACAGTATTTGGAGCTCATCGGTTTAGGGGTGTTGCTAACCAAATGTGCCATCAATAATTTAAAAAAAAGGTATACTTGGTTTGTTACAGTGTAAGGTTATGCTTATCCTTGTTATCTGGTTGAAAGCTCATAGTAATCAAATCATATCTCAAGAGATCAGTGCCACACATGGAGTCACAACACGGCCAGACTCAAAATTAAGAAATGCAAAACAAAAGAAACAAGAGGAAAACCACCTCATTTTATAAGCCCAGAAACTGAAACATCATGATCCCACATATCAAACAATCCACATCAGTCCTGCAGTTGATAATGAAAGAAGCACACAATCACCGATAAAGACCCGCCTTAATACTCGAGCCTTTATACCCAATGACTAAATAGCTCTTCCTCCCACCTTGATATCTTCCCCTATCCATGACCTCTCCAGCACAACAGGGCTTTAAGTGGGATGGGTCTTGCCGGTGCTTAGCACAGGCAGTTCTAAAACTCAGGTGTCTAGACGGGTCCATATCGGGCTCTCCATTTTTACCCTAATCCTCGGGGTGAAACTATTTATTTTTTAACTCAGCAGCAGTGCCACCCTTAACTGCCTTTGATGTGAAATCAAAGAGACTCGTTATAGTTATTTCACAGTCTCATAATTGCACAACTGAAGCATTTTCAATATTATATACAAGGAAGCCATAGTAGTTGCTTATTTAGCATATGCAACTAACAGTCATTGACAAAGTCAGTAGTCCTGGTTTATTGTAGGTGTAATATTACTTGTTCTATTATATATCTGGGTGCACTGGCAGAAGCAGCAAAATACCAGTCGGGCGGCACACTATGCCAAGGATAGATTTTTAGCTTGCGTGTTTTTAAGCATTGGTCTTAATTACATCGGCCATGCCCCTAAGAGAGACCCCTGGGTTATTTCATCCCACTTAAAGCCCTGCTGCACAACACTCAGAATGAGTCCCTTCCCTACTATTGCGCACTGCGTTCTATTGCCTACTTCTAACTTGATTTGCTCTCTACAGGTTAACAGTATATCTGAAAGTCTAAAGTAGAGTTGCAAAGGGTGCCACCTTTAAATCTAAAATATACATAGATTCTAGCGATGGTACTTTTAAACCTGGTCAATTTTACTGGACACATAACAGAAACCGGATTTTGTTTTCTTGATTCACATTATTATTATGTATATTTTGTTGCGTATAGCAGCAACATTCATACTTGTGAATGCTTCAAAGAGCTTGTTAGAGGCACTGTAAAAACACAGGCATGCTAAAAAAGAGTTCAGAGAACAGAAACGAAACCGTCACAATCCTTGAACACACAAATATTTATGCTGCATATATATTCAAACTCATAAGGCCCGGGTGGAAAGAATAGTAGAATAAGGTCCTTGAATGAATATTTCAACGTAAACCTCGCTCGAAATGGCAAGCTAACTTGGTTGCCATATTTAAAATACAATAAAATTATGCGCGCGCTGCCTGCCGCACGCCACAAACCACTACAACATTCTGCTTTTCATGGCATTTAGCCACTCTTAAGCAGTAAACTGTTTAGGGGAGGATACTTCAGGGCAGGGGCCGGGCAGGGCCTTTAACTTAACCCTGGCCCTAAATTATAATGTGTACGCCGGCGGCCGCTGGCTGCTACTAGGCCAGGGCGGGCACTGCAGTGCATCCATGGAATCTTGTGGTGCCGGAGCTACTACCACGGTGACCGGTGTCACGCCACCATGCTCAAAAAATGAAAAAGCAGCGTTGGTATGGCAATGGCAAACTTACGGTTTACTCATGGTGGTGGATGTAGTATAGCTGGCCTGTGCCTCTGCTCTTCAACGCCGTCAGGCTAACTTTGACTCATCGGTGGGGTACGGCTGCGCGGGCATGCTGGGTTGTCACGTGGCAATCTGAAAAATCTGCGCATGCTGCCTGGCGCACACAGCCCCACAGAACCAAATCTATCAAGATTCCAGCTCAATCAGTGTCCCTACTCCCGCCTACCGGCAACACTAAACCAAGGGCCGCGGCCGGCATTATATAATATGAATCTTGGCTTAGGCAGCTCTCACAGCCGCAACACTCTTCACCAGGACTCTGTCAGGAGATAAGTCACGAGAACACCACTCTGCGCAATAAAGCAGCCATGCCGAGACTTATCATTAATGCCATATGAGATGTGCAGACGCCGCCGCGTGTAGACCCGGCCCTGATAAGTAAGTGCCGGTGCTAAGCACCGGAAAGCACCGGCACAAATTAAGCACTGGTGATAGGGCAGCCTGCAGGACTCGAGTCACTGCAGGCAGACTCTGACCTGGCTATATAATGCCAGAGAACAATAACACGCTGCAGTCTATGACCGGGGTGGGGGGGGGCCCTCCTCACAGTGCGCATGGATTGTGAGGGCGGAGGAGGGGTCTGCGCAGGATGGAAAGGCGCCAGGCAGGCTACAGTTCCTTCATTGGTGGTGGGCGTTCCTAAGGAAAAAGAAAGTTGCAGAACCACCTGAAATCGCCAATGTTAATTGATCTCCTCATGACCTGCGGAGCCGGAAAACAACAAGGCAAAGTCGGCGCTGCCTGGAATGGATTTATCCATGTGTTGTTTTCGGCAGGCCAGTGTTGTTTATATTTCACTATGTTACCATGTTGTACAGGCCATAGACAGAGCCCGAGTTGCTCCCGACAGCTATCAGAAGCCTGATAATGGGCCATAAAGATATTTGATACAGCGGTGCGAGCGGCGGTGGGCTACACCCCTGAACTTTGAAACTATAACTGCCGCCTGCTCACCTCGCCCCTCGGTCAGGGACGGCCCACCCTATATTAATGAGCCCTGCCTCGGCATTTGGTGAGTGTGGGACATATGCTCTGTGATACCATCATGTCACGTGAATGCCTAATGGAGTTGAGCTCAGCTAAGCCAGCAGCAGTCTGAGTCTCTGTCAGTCCTCATGACTCTGTGGCTGCCAGAGCAGCGCGACCGGGCCCTGCTTTCCTTAGACTGTGCTAATTATAGCGCTCCGACTTGACAGCGTCGGAGGCGCTATAAATGCGTGACTTGGCATTTTAGTGCGGTGATGTGGACCACCACACTGAAATGCGTTAGTCTAACGCGTGATGCGTGATACTTGGCAGGACTGCTCGATAGCAGGTATAGTTGATGTAACAGCAGCTTGCACAAAGCATTGAAACGCAATCCCAGGCATCACTCTCAAGTGAAAAACATGTAGAAAGGAACATCCTCCAATTATAAGGGAAAGGAGGAACATCATAAATAAATAGGAAGGTCTGGGAGGAATTGGAAGGTGTGTCTTCGCAGAAGAATATGGTTCGATTTCAAATAATAAAAGAACCCTCTCTGGACTTTCATATTTCGCGGGATAAATGGGTTAACCACTTCACAACAATTTACAAAATAAAGGATAAGTTTTATTATAGTTAATTGTCACTCATTACAACTTTTTCACTAGGGGCCAGATGTATGAAATTATTTTGCATTCACAAACGGTACAGATCGCAAAATTCGTCCGTTTGCGAATGGAAAATAACATTTCCTAATGTATGAAAGGCTTTGGAATTTGCAATTTAGGTAATTGCGATTTTTAGCGATTACCTAAATTGCAAAGGCAAATAGGGAATCACAATTTGCGAATCCCTAATGCACATGTAAGAAGCCTTTCCTAAATGCTAACTGTGCATTTAGGAAACGCTAATTACCATCAACTTGAAGTTGATGGTAACCATGTGCAAACTTTGAAAAATGCACAAAACTGCACTTTTCACAGTGCCATGTAGCTCACACATGCTCCTAGGGCATGAGTGTGCCTTACATGTGCACCTTTTTTTTTTATTCGAAGGAGCGCTTCAGGGAGGCCTTAGATCCCCAGGCACCCTTGCCTTTGCATTATCTAATTTGTGATTACCAATTAGGTAATCGCAAATTAGGTAATGCAAGACCATTCTCAGCTATGGGCCTTGAGGCCATAGGAACGAATGGAGTCGCAATTACAAATAGCGATTCCCTAATTGCGTTTGCGATTTTTAAGAAACCGCAATTAGTTAATCGCTATTTCATGTCTGTTTTGTTACATTACATTTTGCGATTACCAAATAGTGATTTCTTAAAAATTACTATTTGGTAATTTCAAAATGATATTTTCATACATGTGGCCCCAGATGAGGTCCAGAACGCCATCCAATCCAGTCCTTCCCCTTAAAATGGAGAAAGAGCTATGGGTCCCGATGATAACATGTTTGTTAAATGCGATAAGGCATTGTGCTATTTATAGCCAGTGGTCCTACTTCTTTAATCCAATAGATTCCGTTCCCCTACTTTTTTATTTTAAACATGCGTCCCCGGACGGCAGAAATAGCCAAGGCCTACATATAAGTCTCGGCGTTCGTGGCCGTTCGGGGACGGACTGGTGGGCAGAGAAGGAAAAGGACACTGTCTTTTCCTTCTTGCCCAGAGAAAACAAGGACAATGTCCACTTCTGCTCTGCCCTGGGAGCTGCTCCCCCCCTCTTTCTTTCTTCCACTTATTCCCTCTCTTTCTCTCTAGCTCCTCCTCACTTACTGAAAACCGTGACTTCAAGAAATGGTTCTCACCCTCTCTTTCCTCCTTTCGTTTATTTGTTCCCCTGTGAAATGGATCCAAAAACAGAAAAACACTTTTGCTGGAAATGTCGTCGTTTTTTGAAATGTTTCTATTCCAAAGTGCAGCTTCGGGAAACAAAGGTTCAAAATATGAAAAATAAATAAATAACTAAATAAAGCAAGACACAGTGGTCACAAAAGGGCCAGATTGATTTTATGCATATCCAAACACATCAGCATCACTTGACAGAGTTTGCCATGAAGCGCTACTTTTTTTTTCTTGTCTTTCTTTGAACAGCATTGTTTTATCCAGGTGGGGAAGTGCACCAATCCTGGAGGTACTGCAATGCCTGATTGATGAGTGGTTTGGAAAACAAAATGTGTACCGCAGCCCTGTGTACATGGATGTGGTCTTTTTAAAAGCAATGGACATTAAAACGGGTCCCATCCTGCCCTTAACTTTTTCAGGCAAAAACACTCACTGATTTCTGATTAATGAGTGTAAAAGCGTTAAGGCATGAGTACACACAAACATTTTCACTGGGGCCGCAAAGTTTGGTCTTTGTTGTGACAGAGGGCCGCACTGATGCCAGCGGGGGAGGGAAAGCAAACTAAATTGCGCAATGTGACACCAGAAAACCTGGGATGAATCCCGGCTTCTCCACTTGACCAAATTGTGTGACCTTGGCAATTGTTTTATTTCAATTTCCCTCCTTTTTCTTCATTAACACATATAAGAGGACCTCAAAATACATGACTTCAGGATGCGTGCTGTACAAATCCATCTCCTGTGCTTGGATGTAAATCACTAATGGCATTGATGTCAGGGCGGGAAGCATGAACATTTCTAAATTCATGTTTGAAAATTATCACTTTACAAAAATACTTCTGAATGCACTGTTATAATTTGATTTACTAAGGTTAAATGGTTCTACAGGTCAATGAAATAGACTTTTTAAATTTTGAAAAGGCTATTGTATTTTTACATGTTTGCTGACTTTAAAAATGAAGGTGTTCCGTTTCTAAAGTTAAGGGCCTGGTTACTTCCTTTTGTTTAACTGCAATTAATCTTTACATAAGTGCTTGCTGTATATATTTAACATTTTCTTTCAGTTAGTGCTGAGTCGAGTAAACAGCAGCCCAGTGCTGCTGCTGCTCAAGGGGCCGCATGTAAATGTCAGGAGGGCCACATGCGGCCCCCGGGCAGTACTTTGAGTATCACTGCGTTAAGGTAACCATGTTGTTCCTGCTTACAATTTCACATGCTTTACTTAATCTTGCATTCCCTATGAGTGTTTGCTTTTTCCAGGATGTTGTTACTTTTTTTTAGGCAGCATATTACTCTTGTCTAGCGCGCAATTTGAATCCAGTCGCATCCAGGTGTTTACAGCGGGGCACAATTGGGTTGTAGTTGAAGGCAGTGCGAGTTTCTTTCAGTGGGGCAGTATGGTGTTCATTGGGGGAGAGGATGTGGCACTATAGTCAGAGCTGCTGAATTTGAAACTAGGGAACCAGGTTCAGCCTTCATTACCAGTCCCCCAGACCACTCTCCTGAGGGAGCACATTCCCATGCTAGACCTTAGAAGGCCCCACAAGGCCTTAGAAGCCCTGGTTTCTTAGCACCAGTAGATGGACCCTAGCGGTGGCAAGTGTGGGTTAACCTTGAAGGCTTGGCCCCCACAACCCATACTGAAGTTCACCTCCAGTCTAGCGGACAGGCCTATGAAGCAGCACACCCTAGAGCAACAGTGACTCTGTCACTGAGGTCACAGGACCCTTGAGAAGTGCCGGCTCTAGGGCAGTGCGACCGGTGTGACCGTACCGGGCGCTGACTTTGGGTGGGGGCGTCAGCAACAATAAAAATGTCATGATAACTCCAGTGATTAATGTTCTTCCTAGAGAGAGGTCAGAGTTTTGTCTAGTGGATGTTTTGGCTCATAGAAACGTAGCGCAAACGGTTAATGTGCCTGCTGCAACGAACATGTACCATGCAGATCACAAAGTGCACATAATGTAAATAGGTTAATGGGCTACTGCTTTTGTCAAAGAGATCCTTTTGTTACTTGCTGTTAATAAGTTAAAATCCTAACATAGAACAGTGAGCTATTAACTGTCATCTAAGAGCTGCATGCAAACTGCTAGGTATAAATTAGAGCGTTATGTTTTTCCCCCCAGTATTTGATTATCCTAATGTTGCAAAAAGTGTTCATTTGGATAGAAATCAATTCTGATTATTAAAGAGAACCCCCAACCATGTTATTATGTTTTAAATTCTGAGTTTGTGTTTCTCCAGATCAATCACTGTTAAACTATACTGCCTACTAGTATGGTTGTCATGTGACTCCTACACCTTGTAGTACTTAGTCTTATGTATTATTTCCTATACAGTGATTTACACATGTATAATTGATTGTCTCTGTGTAATGTGTATGATGTAAAGTGCTCTGACACCCTACACTGATATGAGTGGCGCTGTAAATCAAATTGAATGCATCTGAGAGAGAGTGTGGTTATGGAGACTTGAGGGGCACTGTTAAAGGGTGGTAGTGAGGGAATCCATGGTGGAGGTGGTCATTGGGGGGCACCAACAAACGTTGCACAGGGAGCCACCAGCGCTAAAGCCGGCCCTGCCCTTGAGGCCAGTCCGCCTCATCCATTGGTATCTGCATTGGCCTTGTTTCAACAGTAGCAGCTGCAACTCACCAGGGATCGGCAATGCAGGATTTACACGCACACCAAACTAAGTTCACAAACTTCACCATCTCTCTGCTTCATGCACAAGCACTTTTAACATGATCTGCCTGCTTTGGGTCCACTGGAATTATACAGCAAAAGAGGACAAAATGACGCTGCAGTGTTGACTGGATTATGCAGCAAAAAAAGGCTGCAGCGTAATGCAGTATATTTTCTGATACTTTATTTGGACATTTTTACACATGCTAACAGTCTCTGGAAAGATTTTGCCTTATTAGTACCAGTGTAACATACAAATGCAGCAGTGAGAAAGGTGATCACTCAGCCTTTGTAAAGGGCCGTCCACTTCGCAGCAACACAAGTCACATTTTTTAGTAACTTTTGATCCGTTTGAGCTACAATTTATTAGTTAAAATTGTCAAATTATGCAGCAGATGTTGTATTATGTGGCAAGTATGGCAGAGCCATAATTTTATAGAAAACATTTGCAAACTGGGATATTTTGCCATTCATGTTTGAACAGCTCTTGGCTCTTGTGGAAAAAGGGAGGAGAAGTGCTGATGACAAACTCCTTGGCTCGTAGACAAATGGCTTGTGCTTCTGCTTTTAAGAGTATTTGGGACATTCTGTGATTGGAAACATATCCCACTTTGTGAATGTATTTTAATGTCAATAACTCATATTAAACCTTGAATAATCATGTGTATCCATTGGTTGAATTAAATAACACAATAAGCTGTAACTGGTCAGTGAAATGCCAAACAAATACTAATAATGTGAATGTTTTGCGCATTCTGGACACACCTCTGACTCCACCCACTGATCCCAACTTTGGGTTATTCCCGCCCTCTGATTCTCTGTCCACAGTTTCCCTACATTTTTCCCCCCCACTTCGACCACTGTTTATAGCCCATGGACTAGATCCATAAATGTATGATGTCTAAAAAAAAGGTAACAAGGAGAACTGTAAAACCTATTGCCTGATTTCTCTAATGGATGCCACAATTAAGATCGATATCACCAGAAGAATCCTAATGGAAAGGATTCAAACGTGGAGTGTTGGCAGAAATGGAAAATAGCTTCCCAGGAGAGCAAGAAACGGTAGAACAATGTTTGAATGTACATCTCTTGATCCAAAAGAACTCTGCAGCTTCGAAGGGGTCACCGTATCTTGCATCTATGAACCCAAGCATGGCCTTTGAACAAGTCAAGAGAGATAAACTTCGGTCAAGTTGGAAAGAATGGGCCTGGATAGCTCAGTGCTAGATTCTTTGAAGCTATTTCACTCGAACTTGGGAACCACAGTAGAAAGTCTTCTAGGGGATGAGTGCACAGATTATGTGACCTTGGAGAGGGGTGTTTAACCTGGTTGTGCTTGACCTCTCTGCTCTTTACAATCTGGACTGGAGGAACATCTAAGAACTGGGAGCCAACACACCCCAAGGATTGAGAGGCAATTCATACCTCCCTTTGCATATGCTAATGACGCAGTCCTTTTGGGGCGAACTCCCAACATTTTGGAGAAACTGATACATTTCTATGCCACTTAGATGGAACATCTGGATTAAAAAACATATTAAACCAAGACTTTTATTTATGATATATGAAAAAACCTTTATGTGACATCTCATACTATATAAAAAAAAGTGTATAGCGCGAGCAAAGGTGTTGCCTTATTTGGGATATTTGTTCAAAGATAACAGCAGCTGTCTCAGCAACATAAACCAGGGGAGGATCAAATTTATCAAAGCCATGGGAACGGTATTTGACTTCTCCTTGCCTTAGGTTGCAGACCCCGAAAACACATGCTTCACATCTGTCAAAGAGAGGGTGTTCCATTTTAGATGTCTGTCTAATATATCCTGCCTACAGAGTGAAGAAAACAGATTTTGCAGACATTTACTGGGGCTCCCTCAGAGACACCATGTTGTAGGCCAGCTCTTCTTTTCCTTCGCCAGCTATACATGTTATTAGTACGTCATGCCGTTATCTCTTATTCTAGCAGTTTTGCAAATATCAAGAATGTAAAACATTGATATTTTCTTTTCTTTAATCACTGATTTGTATATGGTCTTCTGTGCTGCATTTCTAATGATTATTTAGAAATGAACTATTTGATGATTGTTAGACCTGTTAGCCTTAGGGTGGGCTTCCCCTCAACTTTTGGCCTTCCTCCATCTTTTTTCTCATCTCAATTTTGCTGGCCTAAGGACTCTGCACACTCTACCACTGTATTGGATTGCCACCCTCCCCCATCCTTGGTTTTATTTTCATGGTTCATCTCTCTTTGCCCTGAGGAAGGTGTCACCTTATAATGGTGTTTCACTGAAACGCGCGTCAGCGCAATTCCTGCTAAACAAATGAAAACATGATCTTTGTTATATCAGAACCAAAATTAGAAATGTACATATGTTAACATCTGTTAGACTGTGTGTTATAACGTAAGATCTTCCTGCTTTATTGTCCACAAAAATCTTCCAAAATCTATACTGTACTGTTAATCAACTACGATATCACTCAGGCATCCTTTCGTATTTTAATGGAGTGTCATGTATGAGAGCGAGAGTGGTAGGTGTGTCTGATGTATTCATGTGATGTCAGTGTCATTGATGTTTTTGTATACAAATTTATGTAATATAAGAAAATTCTGAAAGGGGAAAAAAATATGGAAATGTTGATTATCAGTTATGATTGTCTTTGTTTATGTTTCAACAATGATGAAAGTTAAAAATAATAAACAATTACTGCCAAAGGACTTTTGTCTCTGGAAATTTGGTTCTACTATATATGTAGTTGTGTGTATGCATTTCTGGAGTTATTCCCTTTTATATATGCAAGGGAGTGTTTAGAGGTCGTTAATTTCTTATGTGGCACTTTACAACTGCTCACCAGTGGTAAAGTGCACGTGCTCTCTCCCTTAAACATAGTAAAATTTTCTTACACTCAATTGGCATACACAATTTACTTATAAGTCCCTAGCAAAGTGGCACTACATGTGCCCAAGGCCTGTAAATAGAATGCTACTAGTGGGCCAGCAGCACTGATTGTGCCACCCACATAAGTAGCCCTTTCAGGCCTGCCATTGCTTCCGGTGTGTGTGCAGTTTTAAACTGATATTATGGCCCGGCAAAATAAACTTTTTACAGGCCCAAACCTTCATTCTGAATACATATAAATCCCCACTAGTGGAAGCCCTGGAGAGTCCAGAGATCAGAGTACAATGTATTTAGAAAGTAGGACACATCCTTTTAAGTTTTACATGTCCAACTAGTGAAAAAAATCTTAAATTTGTTTTTCACTACTGCACGGCCTGTCTCTCCCATAGGATCACATTGGAGTTGCCTTATTTTACTAAGTGTAATTTGTAAATGGGAAGAGATAACCAGTTCATGTTTGGTGTCTCTGGAATCACAATTTAAAATCCTAACTTATGTAAAGTCGGATTTTAAGTTGCATTTCCGAAAATGCCCCTTTTAGAAAGTTAGCATTTTTCTGCCTTATCCATTTAGTGCCTGCAGCCTGTCTCTGTTTACCATAAAGTGAGCACAGGTTAATTTATGGTGTGTATCTGACTTACCCTGACTAAGATTGTGGCTCCTGCTTGGACATGGTGCATACCTCTGCCAATCAGAAACCCAATTTCAAGCACTCCCTAACACATTCCACCAAGTCATAGTCGCAGACAATCGTAAGAGTTATCTCCCAGAAACTCTAGTTACCTTTGAGTGGGGGGTCTCAGGTTCTCTAAAAGTAGCTGTGAGCCCTACCAAGCTCGTAGATTGTCTGTTTGGCAACGACCTGGGGCACACTTTCTGGAGCGAGTAGATCTTAGGTCCCACTTGGAAATGTTAGGATTGCCTAAATGGGTCTGTATGACCACACAGTCCATGGCTGCCAGGGAAGGGATCAAAAGCACCTGGAGCCTGGAACAAAGGCCTAGGCAGCTGCCAAAAAGTGTGGAAGCAAGGATGTGGGAAACCAGCCTCTGAAGTAGCCCCAGTCCAGGTTGATGGGGCACCTGAGGAGGACTCCCCTGAGCCTTGGGTGAACTGCCTGAGCTTGCTGGTTGGCAAGTTGAGGGTAGGTCCACCAGCGAGAAGTTCTGCAAGGCACAGAAAGAGTGCTTGAGGTGGAAAGCCAAGGCGGAGGCCCAGGCAGCAGGTGATACCCCTGATCTATTGGCAGAATGGCCTCCTATATAGCGAGCCTAAGGTTCCTAGACCTGGGGCAGCTTGTGTGCTGGTGGTTCCGAGTGTTACAAGGCCTTTCTACTGGGTTTGGCTCTTGACATATCCCCGGCAGGACATCTGGGGCAAGTCAACAAGACCTTTGCAAGGCTTGTTGCCCACTTCTATTGGCCCTGGATGAAGACGGCCTCAGATGCATTCGGTAGGTCCTGTCCAACCTGCCAGGCCAGTGGGAAGTGAGAGAAAAAGCTCAAGGCTCCCCTGACCCCATTACCTGCCATTAGCACTCTAAAAAGGGTAGGCATCAACATTGTTGAACCTTTAGACCACAAGACAGCTTTAGGCAACAGGTTCATCCTGGTCTTGGTGGACCACACCATTCACTACCCAGAAGCCCTTCCTCTGTGGCCAATGACTGCACCTGCAGTGGCCAGGGCCCTGATGGGGATTTTTACCCATGTGGGGTTCCCCAAAGAGGTAGTGTCTGACAGAGGCACTAATTTCATGTCAGCGTACATGAAATCCATGTGGGATGACTGTGGGGTAACTTATAAGTTCTCCACACCCTATCACCCCAAACCACAGACTTGTGGAGATATTCAACAAGACACTGAAGGGTATGATAATGGGCCCACCTGATCCCATGAGACGTAAGTGGGATGTCCACCTACCACCTTCTCTTTGCCTACAGAAGGGAGTTGGGTTAAACTTCTCTATGGCCACCCTGTTAGGGGCCTCCTATCCTTATCCGAGAGGGGTGGGAGCAAGCTCCCAGGAAGGCCCCTCAGGATGTGGTCAGATAAATGTTAGCCCTCCGTAACCAAATGCACCACTTCTGGAAAAAGGCAAAAAGCAATCTTGAGGCCAGTCAAGAAGTTAAGAAAACTCTCATTTGACCAGGAGGCTACTCTGGTAGCATTTTAACATGGCCAGAAGGTGTGGGTTATGGAGCCTGTGAAGCCGAGAGCTCTCCAGGACTGATGGACAGGCCCATATTAGGTGAAAGAGCTGAAGGGGGAGTCCACCTACTCTGTGAATCTCAAGCCTGCTAGGAACACCTTTAGGGTGCTCCAAGTGAACCACCTTAAACCGCAGTTTGAGAGGTCCAAAATGAGCATGCTCATGGTGACAGATGAGGGAGTGGAAGAGGAGAGAGAGTCTCTCATTGACCTTCTGTTTGCCCAGGTACATGATGGATCAGTGGAGGGTGTCAAACTCTCCCCTACCCTGACCCCAGAGCAGCAGAGTGGCTATCGCCAGTTACTGGGGCAATTTGCCTATCTGTTTTCCCTCAACCCTAGAGACTTACACACCTGCGCATCCATGACATTGACACTGGAGACAGTCCACCTGTTAAAAATAAGATTTACTGGTTGTCAGACAAGGTGAGGGTCAGCATCAAGGATCAAGTCTCCAAGATGCTGGTGTTAGGGGTAATTGAGCCCTCCAACAGTCCCTGATTCAGCCCTGTGGTGCTGGTACCTAAGGTTGCCCCACCAGGTGCCACTCCAGAATATAGGTTATGCGTGGACTATAGGGGTCTCATTTTCATCAGAAGGACTGACTCACACCTCATCCTCCGAGCTGATGAGCTCATAGTCAGTCTGGGCACTACCAAATTTCTCAGTACTTTTGATTTGACTTCAGAGTACTGACAAATTGCTCTGACTGAGGAAGCAAAAGAAAGGTCTACTTTCTCAACCCTAGAGGGCCACTACCATTGTAAGGTGATGCCCTTTGGAATAAAGATTTCCCCTGCAACCTTTCAGAGGGTGGTCAACAGGGTCCTAGCTGGGAAGGAGGCATTCTGTGCCGCCTGCCTGAACGACATAGCTGTTTACAACTCCAGCTGGGGGGAACACCTGCACCACCTCCAGGATGGGCTTCAGGCTTGACTATCAAGGGCAGATAGGGCAGGGTTCTGCGGTGTATCTGGGCCACAATGGGCGGGGCAAGGTGAAGTCCTTCCAGGCCGAGATTGAAACTATCCTGACCTGGCATCCGCCTAAAACACAGACTGAGGTGAGGGCCTTCCTGGGCCTCACAATATACCATAGGAGGTTTGATAAGGGATATGGCACCATTGTTTTCCTTTTAACGGAGCTGACTTCAACGAAGCAACCCAGATAGGTGATCTAGACAGAGGCCTGCCAGAAAGCATTTGATACCCTCAAGGAGGCCATGTGTACAGCACCCGTACTAAACGCTCCTGACTTCTTTATGGAGTTTATAGTGCAGACAGATGCTTCAGAGCATGGCATAGCGGTCTTGGCACAGTTAAATGAGGAGGGCCTAGACCAACTGGTAGCCTTCATTTGCAGGAGGTTACTTCCACAGGAACGGAGATGTAGTGAGATTGAAAGAGAGGCCTTTATTGTGGTCTGGGAACTGAAGAAGCTGAAACCCTACCTCTTTAGGGCTCACTTCCGGGTTCAGGCAGCCCATGGGTCCCTCAGACTGCTCATGCGAATGAGGGGTGAAAATCCCAAACTGTTGAGGTGGTTTATCTCCTTACAGGGAATGGACTTTATGGTGGAACACCATCCTGGGCCAGACCACAACAGTGCTGATGGTCTATCCAGGTCCTTCTGTCTTAGCGATGTGAACTCCCAAGGGGTTGGGTAGTTCTCCCCATTTTCAGCTGGGGAGGACACATGTTAGACCTGTCAGCCTTAGGGTGAGCTTTCTCCCAACCTTTTGCCTTCCTCCCCCATTGTTCTAATCTCGTTTTTCCTGCCCTTGGATTCTGTGTACTATACCACTGCTAACCAGTGCTAAAGAGCATGCACTCACTCCTTAAAACATGGCAACATTGGCTTATCCCAAATTGGCAAATTTAATTTATTTGCAATTCCCTAATAGAATGGCACTATATGTGCCCAGGGTCTGTAAATTAAATGCTACCAGTGATCCTGCAGCACTGATAATGCCACCCACATTTGTAGCCCTTTACATGTCTTAGACCGGTCAAAATAAACCTTTAGCCTGGACCAAACCTTCCTTCAGAATACATATTCGTCACCCTTATGGTAGGCCCTGGACAGCCCAGATGGCAGGGTGCAATGAATTTAGAAAGTAGTACATGTACTTTTAAGTTTTACATGTCCTAGTAGTGAAAAACTCTTACATTTGTTTTTCACTACTGCAAGGCCTATCTCTCTAATAGGATAACACTGGAACTGCCTTATTACATTTTATAAGTGTAATTTTCAAATCGGAAGAGATAACCAGTTCATGTTTGGTGTCTTTAAAATCACAAATTAAAATCCTAATTTATAAAGACGCCAGATTTTAAATTGCAATTCTGAAAATGGCACTTTTAGAAAACTGGCATTTTTGTGACTTATCCATTTAGTGCCTGTAGCTGGTCACATGACTGGGTTTAGCTGACAGTTGGGCTTTGTGTACTCCTCTTATATGGCAACACCCAATAGGGAACTTAAGTGTGCCTGGATGGGCCTTCACTGGCAGGATAGAGGGAGGAGCGCAGGACAGCTCACTTACACCTGAATAGGCTGCGTCCTGCCTCCACACAAAGGGCTGAGTAGCCCCTGCAGTTGGTCTGGAGCCAGGACAGGGAAGGCAGGATGCCTGGGGACCTAAAAGGGATACATCTAGAAGCCTCTCCTCCACTTCAAAGGCACAATTGGGTATAAATACTGGACTTCAGACACCACCACTTCAGTACACTTCTCTACCTGTGGATACTCCGCCAGGTAGAAGGACAGCTATGCTGCTGAAGGACTGTCACTCTGCTGAACTGCAGTCTGCTGGACTACTGTCTTGCTGTGATGCTGCTTTGTTGTGCTGCCCTCTTGCCTGGGTGAGAAGGACTGGACCTGCATCTCTTGAACCTAGAACCCACAGTGACTCCAAGTGCCAGTTGGCTGGCCTCCTGATCCAAAGTCTCGGAGACACAACAAGCTTCCAACAACTTTGTACCTACCCCTGGTCTCTGCCATCTGTGAGTCTACCCTGCCAAGTGGTGCCACTCCAGTCCTGGACCCTTGAAAGTGGGCTTGAGGCGCTTACCAGCCCATGTGGATCCAGAGGAACTGACATATATCCTCTACTGTGTGGCACAAACCTGAGCAGGAGTGACACATCGCCACTGCTGGGTGGATTGGACCCATCACAAAGACCTGTATAACATTGCAGCCCTTTGGACCCGCAACATCACCCTGACTGCGTGATGCATCCTAAACAATGATGCCAGACTTCACATCGCAGCCTCACATCTCTTTGGAACCAATACATTTCCTCAACTGCGTGCTGCAACCTCAATGCCGGACTTCGCATCGCAAGTCCCATCAGTGGGATCCTCGACTTTGACACATGCCCTCGCAGCCTAGTCACATCTTTGAACTGACACATTGCTTCAGCTGCGCGACGCATCTTCAATGCGGATCCTCACAATGCTCCACAAACCAGGATTTAATGTACTTTATACAGCAAGCCTGACTGGGTCCCTGTATCCAGCCTGTGCTCCATTGCACTCAGCCTGAACTTGTGACTGTGTCCCGGTCCTGCACGACACCCACAAATTTACTCTTCTGTGCGGGAGCACATTTACTTTTTGGAATGCCAAAGCAATGTAAGAAGGACACCTGGAAAGTGCCAGTTGCAGGCTTATAGACATATTCCTGGGAATGTCATATTACTGTTCCCAAGGGCTCCTACTACCCGTACGGTGTTCTCTATAGTGGTGTATATTTCTAGGTCAGAAGGACTTGGTTTACATGTTGAGAATGCTGACAAAGTACGTTCTTGGGTGTTCCCAAACCTCAAAGGCAATTCACACCTTTGAATACCCACTTCCCACCCCTTTAGTGGGATTTGTCTAGTGCAGATTTCTCTGCACTCATGATGAATAAATTCACACTTGTAAATGCATTTAGGGTCAACGGAAATCCCTTTCTGGATTCCTGGCAGGAATAACAACCATTGGTAAATGCATTAGGTGATTAACAATAAGCAATGTTTTGTTCTAAGTTGTAGCTTGGTGAGCAGTTGTGCTATATAAGTTACAGAAACGCCATAAAAGTGTTATGACGTCTTTATTGAGAATGCCAATATATTGTGCAGTAACTGGTGGAAATATAACGTGGCGAGATTAAGTAAAGGGCGGAGGACAAAGAAAAAAAACCCACATGCAGTGGACAAGGACGCTGGAGCTTTTGGCCACTGTCCCACTGCAACTGCTGCACCATCCAAATCATGGCCCTGGTACCTGCAAGATAACTGCACTTGTGACTGCTTGTTTAGTATTAAAATATAGCAATAATCAGTGTTCAGTGGGTTTTCTAGACCTTTTGGCCCCTGTGCCACACCACCTGCTGCACCATTCAAATCATGGCCCTGGTGTCTGCAAGGTGCAAAATTATTGTGACATTACTTAGATGAACGAAACATGTTGTGCTAACACTTTATACTGAAGTCTTAGATTCCTAAAACGATAATTTTAAATTATTGTTTACAAATATTTTGCATGTCAATAGCCATACTTAACATTGAACATTTCTATGAAACGATTTATAACATTTGACTATTTGACACAACTGCTTTAATTGAATTACACTATGAATGGATCTAATTAATGTATTATTTTATTAATTAAGATGCACCGTCTTTAAATGCATTAGGTTGTCTTTATTCCTTAGGATTGCACTTTCTCAGGGACTGGTAGGAAGCAATCTTGTTTCACTTCTCACTCATGTAACTTTCTTGTACTTTTCCATGACAATCCTGAAGGGAAATTTTACTTTCTGATTCATCTATATGGACACTACCGTGTGAACCCAAATGTTTGACATCAACACACAGGAAGCAACAATTATGAATTGCTCTTAGTAGACTAACCTTTGTGCCTGGAACAGACAATCGATTCTCATGACTTGCTATGGGAAAATATGCCAAAGTATCTACTTTTGCACCTTGTAAGCGGATGATGGACAGATATGGCTCGATCGATGATGGTGTGACAGTTGATGTCATCTTTGAACTTGATACTGATATCATCAAAGGCACCCTGGAGGGGTGAGCCAGCATCGTTGTCATCATGGGTGCTCTTATTACCTAGTGCGGACTGATCTCCCTCTTGGAGCAGAGATTTCTTACATTCTGCTGGGGCTGGGCTCATGTCGGTGGGCTCACTGGCATTCCTGATTTGCCCGCCTTTACTTCTTCTTTGCCCTAACTTTGACTCAATCCTATGTCTATGCTGGGAGAACTCTTTCAAACCATTCCCTGCCCTTATTGGTGGCGGGAATTCCGTTCCTAGGGAACTTTCCCTGGACTCACTGGCTTGAATCATAGATTTTCTCCTGCCCGCTATGGTTATTCATTTAGCTTGCTTTCTTTAATCTTCTCCCATGGACTTGAAAGCTATTAATATCTGTACTTTGATTTATATGTAGTTTTATACTACATCTGTAACTTCATACTGAGACTCATGACTGTATTTCCTAAATGCTGATTATTGCCTTGAATTCTAAATTTGTCCAATACAATAACTAATTCAATATCAATTGTCTAAGTCTTTTTCAATTGTATTTTTGACATTCTTTCCACAGAGACTGTGCTTGCAATTATTGGAATTTTGCATAGATTATTTTCAGAACATCAGATTCTGTCATTATTGTTCTGTATAGCAACAGCAAAACTATTTGTCTGTATGCTCTTGGCTCAATTAAACTTCTTCACATGTATTAAAATTTTGGAAAAGAACCCGCAATTCATCTAGCAATGGCTAACCAGTGCATTGTTACCTTAGCACCCTACTTCCAAAATTGCCAAGTGGCCTTGTATCTTTTGAATCCCCCTACTCGCTTTGCATAGGCCTCTTCAAACTTCATGGCACGAGTCATTTTGTCCTTCCAGTGCAAATATGTAGGAGGCTTACTGGTTCGCCAGTTCTGAAGGATTAAGGAAGGTGCAATCAACAATGCTACGAAAATAAAATATTGTTGACCCTTTGTTAATTGTTGACTCCTTTTGGAGACACCAAATAAAGCCAAATTAGGATCTGATAGAACTGTACAAACTATGGCCTGACATATCCTGAAACACTTGCCGCCAGAAATTGGTAAGGTGTGGACATGAAAAGAACGTATGGAGCCATCCCCCTTCACCAAATTGCTGACACCGAAAGCAAGGGGGCATCATTGAAGAAAATACTATAGATACTCAATACCTTGACAACTGACTGGATTCGGGCACCACTATGCCACTCATTCTGATATCCGTTAAACGGATGAATACATACTCATCTACGTATCAGCCCAGAAGAAGTCGAGGTGTTACAGACCTATCGACGAAACACATGTTGGCTGAAAAGTTCTATGCTTACTATACCACCTGCTTTTTTGTTTGGAGGTTGAAAAGTTCTATATTGGACTATTTCTGTTTTGGAACATAGACTGGCAGTGAGAATCCTTACTAGCCCTGTGTGAAGATTTTGGATTACACCTCCTGGGTCCGAACTGAAAAATTGGATTAAAGTGAACTATAATTTCATGACTTCTGTATTTGCGACTGGTTTCTTACAAACGTTTGAGTGCTCAGATTTGCTTGTTCACATAACTTGCGCCTTTGGAGGGTATATTAGGGTTGTTTTTGGTAACCGACCCTCTTTTTCTTAGAGCACCACTTATATATCACATTTTCTGACTTTACTTTCCCCAAACATATTGCTGTGTGCCTGTATTTGTCTCTTTTTAGACCTGGTTACCATATTTTCCACAAATCAGTTGTTGGAGACTGCTGGATACATTTTGTGAAGAATTTCCGGAGCATAATATGCCAGCCATCTTGACAGAAATGCCATTCTTTTGTAGTTGGCTGCCCGCAGACTTTATAGCCTAAATCTACAATTAGTTTCCACTCGCTCACTGATAGCTTTCCAAAATTTTAATACATGTGAACACTGGATTATTTAGATCTACCTCTGATCTGGCAATTTCTTGAACAGGAGTTACAGTGCACCTAAAGATATATTATTCTCTAGAAGCACTAATGCACTTTATTCTGAAGCAGTGTATCTATATTCAAGTATATTATTCTTAGCACCACGCCACGTGTTTTCCTTTAATGAATTGATAAATGGACAGAATGATAAAGTGGCAAAATGTTTATGTCAATATAAAAGCACTCCTGCACTTGCTCTTTATAAATGCTAGATCAGGATGGATTACGTGGTTTAGAGCAGAGGCGGTGGAGAAGTGAATAAGCAGGTTTTAGAAATAGTTTCATTTTATCAGTCTGCATTTCTCTAGTTATTCTAAGTAATGAAACAATATACGGCAGAAATGAACACTTACAATTTACATAATGAATGGAATTATCTATAGATGTTTTTCTGTGTATTTTAGGTGATTTTTTTAGATCGATGCGTGTTGCTATTTTCTTCATGGTATATTTTAATTGTACTATTTATCATTCAAGAATTGTGATTTATCTGCTATGTCTGCTCAATAAAAAAAAATTAAACTTCTTCAGACTTCCTGTTGCTATTTTGTATATCTACAGCATGGTCTTAAGGACAGTATATTTGAATCTAATTTTTAATTTGTAAGTTGGTCTCCAATTATTGGTCCTCATTGGGTAGCCAATATTTGACACTGTAGTTCCTCGCCCCTCAATGCGATGAGCAAGGTCCAAAGCCTCTATGGGAGCGGTTAGATACTGAGATCCAGAGTAAGTCATAAATATAGTGATTGGGCTCAGGTAAACCGCTGCAACAAGGGTCACAAAAAGGAGCACATATAAAGGGTGATAACAGATTTTATATAAATCATTTGTTGGTGGTACCATACTAATTTTAGGAACTGTAGTGTGTTTTAGAAATTGTGGTCAGGGAAATTACTGACCCTCTGCAGTGGTTTAATTAACCATGTTTGAGAGAAAACTGTTTTCGCTCAAGATTTTCTCAGAGAGGTTATGGAAGGTGCTTCAGAAGTTAAAATGAGAGCACATTTTCAGTAAATTAACACTATCTTTCTCATCCATGTAAGAATAAAGTATGATTTTCTGAGTAAAACATGTACTTCCAACAGAAGCAGCCTGTTAGCTGATTCCTCAATGTTCTACTGCCGCCTCTCAGAGGGTGCGAATGAACAACTAGACCGCTAACAGTCTTAGTATGAGAAAAGTGTGGCAGTTCTGAAACAATCTAGATGGAATCAAACTGATAAAACTTGAAGCATTTCCTGTAGAAAGGAACTAAGGGGCTCATTATGATGGCGGGCGGACATCAGTCCGCCCACCATCATAACGGTGATGGGACCGCCCACCAAACGTGCGGCGGTCCCACCAGCCCAATTAGGATGCGCCCGCCAGTATGGCGGGCGCATCCTGGCCTTTTAACATTGCGGGCGGTGCTGCTGGCTGCAGCACCGTTCACAATGCCAAAATGCCATGATGTGCATTCCCATGCACAACGTGGCAGGCACCATGCGGTGCCTGCCACCTTGTGCATGGGAATGTAGGGGGGGTACCATGGGTACCCCCCCAGTGCACCCCCCAAACACACAGAGGGGGCCCGCAACGGGCCCCCAAAGCCAGTCTCCGCCTGTCTTTTTGCGGCGGGATATCCGCCGCAAATAGACAGGCGGAAGGGCACATCGTGATCACTATGGCGCAATGTTGCCCTGGTTCCGGGTTCCGCAAGGCGGGCGGAAAAGGACCGCCTTGCAGGACCATGGCGGAGTACCATCATGATTCCCACCGCCATCCTAAAATTGGCAGTGGGAATTTTCATTGTGATGGCGAAAGGACCGCCACCGCCGGCCCGGCGGTGGCGGACCTTCCGCCATCATAATGAGCCCCTTAATGAGGAGGCTCATTTTGTCATAGCAATTGTGGTTAGTGCTGTAGAAAGCAAAATTAGGACACATTTTAAATGTGTTCTCAAATATCTTCCTCAACTATTTCATTAAAACATTCTGACATGCAGACTGAAACATGTACTTTCAACACCAGTAGCAGACTGCCAGTTAACTCCCTGGTGATAAAATGCAGCTTTACCACAGAGCTCTAATGCTAACATTCTGAATTTATGACAAAAGTGGGACAAATCTGAACAAGGGGTGGGTGGAACTTGAGGAGTTTCGGTCCGCGGAATTCCGCAAAGTTACAGGAAACCTCTGCGAGACTCCACATAATTCTGTCAATGGGCAGCAAATATGCAGTGCGCACTACTCACGCTACAATTTAGCATTGGTAGCATGAGCAGCACTATAAATCAGCATGAACTGCCCCATGCCATGTGTAAGGGCACGCGACCATTCATGTTGATTTTGCTGCCACTTGAGTAGAAAATCTAGTTGAGTGGCAGCAAATGTCCTCGAATGGCTGCCATCTCTGACCACGACCACTCGAGTCCGCTGGCCTTATAAAATGGTGCTAGAAGGCTCCTTAGCAACCGGAAATCATGCCAAGGGCCGGCAAATCTTGCTCATGCTTGAAAGCTTGCATTGTGGAGCCTCGCATTGTTTTTGTGAACATCGCGAGACGCAAGTGGCACAATAATTCCACGATGTGCCGATTGGTGGAACTTAGCAGGAACTTTGCGTTACAAATTTAACGCGGAGTTACCAAATTCTGCCTTTTCAGCAAGCGGAACTATAATTCCGCCTGGGCCTAATCTGAATGGCATCTTGATGGGATCGAAGGTAAAAACTAAAAGCATTTTCTTTTGAGGATACTGCAATAAATGATGAAATGAGGGAGCTTCATGACAAAAAAGTCTCCCAGGGTGACCCGCCAGAGAAAAAAGAGCCAAATATAGACAAATAAAAACCCCCAAATGAAGCCTAAGTATAGCCCAAGGACAGAAGTGTGCAAAGCGCTTACGTTTTTTTTTTGGGGCAGTTTCTTATAGCACGGACATGACCCAAAGGTATTGGAGTGCTTTACAAAAGCATCAATTACATTACACAATGACACATTCATTTTGGTTTCAGGCACAGGAAGATTACGTTATTTCCCCAGACCCCAGGATGTTGAGTTGACGCTGAAACTCGAACCTGGTGGCCCATTACGATGTCCGCCCTGCCACCGTAACGGTAAACGGGACCGACCGCCAGAGGTGCGGCGGTCCCGCTGTGCCCATTAGGATGCGACTGCCACCGTGGCGGTCGCATCCCGCATTGTTTACATTGCGGCGGGCGGTGCTGTCAGCAGCATCCGCCGCAATGTAAAAAATGCATGCAGTGCATTGGCATGCACAACGTGACAGACACTGCGTGGTGCCTGCCACCTTGTGCATGCCAATGTAAGGGGGTACTATAGGTACCCCCCAAGTGCAGCCACCCACCCCCCCACCCCCCGGGGGCCCGCAACAGGCCCCCAAAGCAATTCCTGCATGCCTTTCCATGGCGGCGATGCCGCCATGGAAAGGCCTTCACCCCAGGCATCCTAATATGGATGGCGGTGTCTTCCAGACACCACCACCATATTAGGCCAGTGTTCCGCCCGGCAGGCAATCGGAACGATTGCCTGCCTGCTGAAATGCGGTGGACGGTCTTTCCGTCCGCCGCTGTCCCCCCCGCCATTGTAATATGGCGGGGGTAAATGGAGGGCGGGCGGGGAAAGATGTTGGGCGGATCGCTACCGCCGGTCGGGCGGTGGCGATCCGCCAGACATCATGATGACCCCCCTGGTTCCCCAGTACCAAAGTCAACGGCTCTAGCTGTAACACCACATCCTCTCCCTTAAGTGAAACAAATAATCACGTGATCAACTGGATAAAAAACAACATAAATGCTGCAGATAATTTAAACCGCTTTGTCGCTATTTGAGAACTCAGGAAATGTGTCCTTATTTTAATTTATTAGAGCACTAACCATAAATTAAGTGGGAAAAAGAACCCCTCACTTTTATCATTTCTAATGGAAATGCTCTAGACTTTACAGCTTTTATTCCATCAAGGTGACATTAGGCGTGCCACACTGTTTTGTAATAAATACACAATGTTAGCAATCTAGTTATTCATTAGAACATTGAGGGGAGGCTTGTGGCAGCACAATGGGCCATGGACGGTAGGGGAAAGGAGGCAGGGGCAGCAAACCAGCCATACATGACAGAAAAGAGAGGTTGTGGCAACCCAACAGACCATTGAGGGCAGAAACGAGAGGCACTGGCAGTACAACCATGCATGCCAAGAGACCCGATTCAGATGGGAGACTCAAGATTTTTTCATTCCCAAAAGGGCTTTATTTTAGCTATTTCCCACCTAACATCTCCTCTTTTTCAATGTAAATCAAGGAGAAAAATCAATCACCCTGATTTATTTTTTCAAAATCTCCTTCCTTCCAAGTTAAAAATGTTGGCAAGTATGGTACAATGGACCATGGAGGGCAGGAGAAATGATGAAGGGACCTGTACTCGGACAATAGAGGACAGGCGTGAGGGGGCGGGGGCAGCAGCACCAAAGTGACCTTTCAAAGCAGGCGCCAGGGGTACTGGCAGCACAATACACCACACAGGGTAAGCAGGAGGGCAGTGCAGCACAAAGGACCATGGAAAACAAAAGGGAGGGGTCAAGGGCATGCACATAGACAACAGAGGGCAGGGGGAAACAGGCAGGGGCAGAAACTTACCATACAGGGCAAGCAGTAGGGGCAGTTGAATCACAACAGACCATGGAGGGCAGGAGGGAGGGGGAAGGGGAATGCCATTGGCCCACAGAAGGCAGGAGGGAGGCAATAGGGGCACTGACTCAGACAACGGAGGGCAGGAGGCAGCAGGGGCAACCAGCTAATCATGCAGGGCATGCCGAAGGGGCAGTAGCAGTACAACAGACCACGCAAGTCAGGCGGATGGGGAGTGGCAGCACAGTGGACCATGGAGGGCAGGAGGGAGGGGCGGCGCTGAGTGTAGTGACTTTCGCAGTTTGAAGGCTCACTAATGTATGAAAGTAGGTAGTATTCTTGTCATCGTAAAAACTGTTGCATAGTTGAAGCAGGCAAATGATAGTAAAAATGATACAAAAAGAAGTTTCACAAGTGGTCTGGTAGCTTCAGAGCATTGCGTTACCAAGGTGGCATGCAGTGGTTGGCTAGCAGATGCTGTAGCTGCGCTGCGATAGGATGACCTTTGACAGAGATGCCCTGGGATTGGTGGATGAACAGTGAGAGTGTTGGTGCAGTAAGGGCAAAAGACTGAACCCAGGGGCAAGCAAGATATTGTTGGAATTGGCAATCTCTTGTCAAAGAAGGAAAAGGACGTAAATAGAGAGAGGTTTCCCCTTGTAGGCACTCCAGCCAGGTATATGACAGTAAAGTACCTGTGGCTTAATCAATTGACACAAATATACATCCAAGGATGGGGAACTTCAATTCCTGTTGAGTGGTACCTTCTTCATTCCTTGAATAGAGAATTTGAGGTGAAGAATGTATGACTTGAAACCACAACCTAGGCCCACACAATTTGAAACCTTAAACCTGTGGGAGCACATGGTGAGCGGAAAGAAAAGAAAAACATTTGAGCTCACTTCCGCAGTAGGGCTCATTCTTGGAGAAGCGCGCAGGATGAGGTAAGGCAGAGGAAGTGGAGGGAGGAAGTTATAGAGACTGTTGGGGCCTATACCCTGCTAGAAAGCAAAGAAAAGGAAAGGGGAAAATTGAAGAAGAAAATGGAAACAGTGAGTCAGGAGGAAGACACTTCCATAGATGAGCTCCTAAGCATAAGACCACCCCCATTTAATGTGGTTACTGGCACACAAATGCTACTGCTCCAGTGTTGACAGAATCAGAAACCCACAACAGAGACCCACAGCAGAGACCCGTGCACTTCCATGTTATTCAGAGACCACCATTTTGCCTGTTGGTCAGACCCCTGTGTCTGTCGCAATAAGCACCTTGCCTTCGATGAGCATCTTGACGATTCCCCCAGCGGAGGCATCCATTAGTACCGTCTCAAATCAACCAATCCCAAGTATAATTCAGGACTCAGCACCGCGGCCTGGAGGGATGGCGTTGGTTCCTTTGCAATGGGAGAACACAGTCAGGGACTGGATGAGGGGCATAACCACTTGCACAGACTTGATATGTAATGAACCAGGTGTAGGGCAGTCCTCACAGCGAATAAATCTTGCACAGCTGAAAACAGAGTTTGAAGAAATGGTGAAGGGAAATGGAATGGACTTTCAAGGAAATGACAGGGAGAATAAGCTACTTTATTTAAGTAAGGAAGCTGCAAGGTTGGCGAGGGAGGTGCATGCATGGATGGAAAAGGTGGTAGACGAATGTGGATTTGACATAACTCGAAAAGAAAGAAGTTGCAGAGGAATGCTAGCATGGTGATGACTGAAAAGGTGCACAGACATAATATCGAGTTTTTTTTTCCGACCTACAGAAATATCGAGTTGTAAATATCGGAGGGACAGAATATCGACATCAAGAATATCGGTGACCAGAATATCGACCTGAAGGTAAGAAATATCGATTTTGTTAATATCGAAGTTAGTAATATCGTTAGCAAAAATATCGTTGTTAATAATATCGATGTTTATATTAGTGTTATGTATTTTAGTATGTATTTTATATGTATGTGCTCCACATTTTTTGTTATGTTTTGTATTTTTTTTTAAATATATGCATTACATTTTTTGAAGTTAGTAATTTTTTTTAAAGTAAATTTTGCGTTTTAGTACCGTAGCGTGTTGTGGGTTTATAGGGGAATAGGGTGGGAAGTAATTTAATTATAATAAACTAATTATTAATTTTTATTTTTTGGTATTGATAATTAATTTATTGTTAATTAATTGTTAATTGGTAATTAATTTTTATTAATTGATTAATTGATAATTATATTAATTGTGTTAATTTAGTTTAGGAGCGGGTTGTGGGTTTATAGGGGAATAGGGTGGGAAGTAATTTATTATAATTAAATTATAATTAAGTAATTATTAATTTTTATTTATTGGTATTGATAATTAATTTATTGTTAATTAATTATTAATTGGTGATTCATTTTTATTAATGGATTAATTGATAATTATATTAATTGTGTTAATTTTTTTTCAGAGCGGGTTGTGGGTTTATAGGGGAATAGGGTGGGAAGTAAATTAATTCTAATAAATTAATTATTAATTTTTATTTGTTGGTATTGATAATTAACTTATTGTTTATTAATTATTAATTGGTAATTAATTTTTAGTAATTGATTAATTGATAAATATATTAATTGTGTTAATTAAGTTTACGAGCGGGTTGTGTGTTTATAGGGGAATAGGATGTGAAGTAATTGATTATAATTAAGTAATTATTAATTTTTATTTATTGGTATGGATAATTAATTTATTGTTAATTAATTAATAATTGGTAATTAATTTTTATTAATTGATTAATTGTTTATTATATTAATTGTGTTAATTTATTTTAGGAGCGGGTTGTGGGTTTATAGGGGAATAGGGTGGGAAGTAATTTAATGTTATTAAAGTAATTATTAATTTTAATTTATTGGTATTCATAATTAATTTATTGTTAATTAATTATTAATTCGTTATTTAATTAAAAAAATTATTTAATTGATAAGCATGTTAATTTTAACCCTCTGCTATCCAACACTTTCCCTACAGTTATACTCTCTGGAGTGGGAATAGTAATTTTTACCCCTACGGTATCCAACACTTTCCCTACTGTTGCACTCTCTGGAGTTGGAATAGTAATTTTTACCCCTACGCTATTCAACACTTTCCCTACTGTTTCACTCTCTGGAGTGGGAATAGTGATTTTTACCCCTACGCGATCCAACACTTTCCCTACTTTTGCACTCTCTGGAGTGGGAATAGTAATTTTTACCACTTCGCTATCCAACATTTTCCCTACTGTTGCACTCTCTGGAGTTGGAATAGTAATTTTAACCCTACGCTATCCAACACTTTCCATACTGTTGCACTCTCTGGAGTGGGAATAGTAATTTTAACCCCTACGCTATCCAACACTTTCCCTACTGTTGCACTGATTGGAGTGGGAATAGTAATTTTTACCTCTTCGCTATCCAACACTTTCCCTACTGTTGCACTCACTGGAGTGGAAATAGTAATTTTAACCCCTACGCTATCCAACTCTTTCCCTACTGTTGCACTCTCTGGAGTTGGAATAGTAATTTTAACCCCTACACTATCCAACACTTTCCCTACTGTTGCATTCACTGGAGTGGGAATAGTAATTTTTACCCCTTTGCTATCCAACACTTTCCCTACTGTTGCACTCTCTGGAGTTGGAATAGTAATTTTAACCCCTACGCTATCCAACACTTTCCCTACTGTTGCACTCTCTGGAGTGGGAATAGTAATTTTAACCCTTACGCTATCCAACACTTTTCCTACTGTTGCACTCACTGGAGTGGGAATAGTAATTTTTACCCCTTCTCTAAACAACACTTTCCCTACTGTTACCTTCTCTGGAGTGGGAATAGTAATTTTTACCCCTACGCTATCCAACATTTTCCCTACTGTTGCACTCTCTGGAGTCGAAATACTAATTTTTACCCCCTACGCTATCCAGCACTTTCCCTACTGTTGCACTCTCTGGAGTTGGAATAGTAATTTTAATCCCTCCGCTATCCAATATTTTCTCTACTGTTTTAGTTAATGTAGTGTATAATTTATTTTAAAAAAGATTAAAAATATTGTACATTTTTAATTTGTTATATATATTTTTTATATTTTTATTTATATTATTGTTGTATGTGTATATATGTATTTATAATTTATAAAATGTTTTTTAACAATTTATAAGTTATTAAAGTAATTATTTATGAATATTATTAAGTAAGTATATATATTATATTTTATATGTATATGTTTAATATATTTTTACATTATATGTATTAGTTATCATTTTTAAACATTTTAAAATATTTTTAACAATGTTTTTTGAATTATATGTATTATTTACTTTATTTTACATTCTTTTTTTAACATTAAAAAAAAACGATATTTTTAACGACGATATTTTTGACAACGATATTTTTTCTCTCGATATTTTTGTACTTACCATGATGTAGATAGGATGCCGATATTCATGACTTCGATATTTTTGTCGCAGTATTTTTGTACCTCGATATTGTGGTAGTCGATATTTTGTCAGTGATTCGGCTGAGAAGGAGGTACGATTGGTAAAGTTGACGGGGTTTAGGGAACTTATCGAAAACATCAGGGAATGGGGTCATATCGAGAAGTTTGAGGAGATGTGGTCGAAGAAGGAGAAGGCTAAGGTAAAGCAAAAGGGAGAAAGGTCGAAAGAGGATGAGGAAGGAAAGAGGGAGTAAAAAATAAAAGAATTTCCTTTGTGCGCGATATAGGGAGGAGCCTATGTACATGTCCCACGGTCTCGGTCAGACCTTTCGCATTTCACAAATAACCTTCCAAACATTAGAGAGAATCCCGATAAATGTTACACTCAGCTGGAACAGATCATGACTATTTCCAATGTCTTGTGGGAAGACTTGGACTTGTTGTTTGAGGTGGCATTCCCAAGGACCTTTGGGCAGAGTGTAGGAGGGCAGTCGATTGGCCAACACAAGAACCACTTCGGGTAGCAGGGATAAATACCCATTCGCCCATTGTTAACACCAAGTACGAGGAGGTTATAAGGCACCTGAAAAAAGGGTCCCCAAAAGGAGATGAATTGGCCTAAGATTATTTGAACCTCCCAAGAGCTGAAGGAGTATGTGCATGTTTACTTTGAGAGACTGGTGCAGGTGGGATCAATGGCCAGCTTGAAGAAAGCATGGAAGGGTTTCTAGCATCCTTTGTGTGTGGTCTAATGCCAGAGATTAGTAACCAAATCACCCAGGATGTCCTTTGTTGGCAGAGCAAGCCAGTCAATGAGATCTTACAGTACGCTAAATATTGCAGTGACATGCTGGAAGCAAAGCGCAGTGGGCTTAAGGGAAGGTTATGATAGCACAAACCCAGTTAGCACCAAACGGAGAAGCAAAGGGATTTTAGGCTCTGCTCCAAGGACCTGAGTTAGACTGCAGTTTAGGAACAGTAATCCAATGTATTTCTTTGAATTATAAAGGGAAAGGAATGTCTCAGGAATGGGGAGAGGTAGAGGGAATTCGTCAGAAACAAGCATAAATGCCCTGAAGTAGGTTACGCAGTTTTACATCTGCAACAAGGTGGGGCATTAAAAGTGGGAGTGCTGCTACAATCCAGACCAAATTGTGGCAGATTCCCAGTGAATAAATCCAGCAGGAATGGGAGAGCTTCCTGCAATACCTCGACCTCCCATGCAAAAAAAAATGCTACGGGTGAAAAAACAGGTAGGACCTGCAAGCGAGTCAAGAAAAATATATAAAATGATAACTATTTTTTGTGGTGTCAATTAATGGCTGAGAGTTTAATAATCTACTGTCAGCAAGCATGCCGGGAAGCATGGCTTACCTCTTTCTTGCTCATGTAAAGATATTTCTGATTAATAATATGGGCTTAGTATTCTGAATGTTTTGCACTAAAAATGATTGTGCTGACCTTTACAAAATTATGTTTTTTCTTTATTGGTTAGACTAGGCATAACTAGGCCCCGACTACATTTTGAAATCTAAACGTGACTGCGTGTTTTAATTTCTTCTCTCTCCACACGCATTAAAAATAGGGGCGGACATAACTCATGTAATTCCATAGAGCGTAATCACACAGAATTGCCCCAAAATTTGGCAAGATTCCGGCCAGGCTTAATTAAAATGTGCACAAGAGAAATGCATTGCAGGGATATTTTGTTCTTGGTGAACTCAGTTTCACTCTACACATAACTGTTCAAAGTTCTTTTGTTCTTCCTGCCTGAGACCTAGAAAGCCTATTTATTTCATAAGCCTGTCAATGTTTTATGCATAACTAGATTTGTACTGTCACTTTCGATGACATTAGGTTAGAAGGTGACTAATTATCATTCATTAGGGGATGGTGTTAGGTATTGTTACATTTTGTTCTGTATTGTGACCACTGAGCCTATGTAACATTTTGCACACCCTGTGCTGACAATGTGGTTTTTGCTCTAGATTTTCCTATTAAAGAGGGCTCATTCTGGAGGTGAGTCAGACTTATGGAGTTTGTCTTGATAGGCAAGACTTGCCATACTCTGATACTTTGACAAGCTTCCTTACTGCATTATCAGCTTTATGCTAAGCAGAGCTTTCTTCCTGATTTGGGGAACAGATCTTTTCTCTCAAATGTATCTTCATGTTCTGCATCATATTTGAATGATTATGTTAATTCCCTGAATGACTAATGTAATATTCCCAACCCACTCATGCTGAGTCCATTTCGGAGAAGTAAAACCTGACAGTGTTCACAGAGCATCTGCGCTGTCTGATATCAGGCATCACATGTGTGGAGAATGCACTACGCAACAGCACTACAACGACAAACTGGATTTCCCAGAACTTTGTTTGGAGGCAGCGGCAGCCATCTTGGGTTATGTGGTATAACTTTCCTCATGTTTCATGGCATCCTTGCTAGGCATTCATGCCACGATGTTGCTGCAGAGAGTACCTTTCTATGTGGTTTCAGGATTTCCTTTTTGCAAAAGACAGTTGCTTCCTTGAGAATAGCAAGTTTAATATCATAACACAGAAATGGTAACAAAGAGCACAACTGAGGGATATCCTTTCATTTTTAGGGTTAGATGCAGGATTTCATGGTAGGTCACTAAGATATCTTTATTAACTTTAGATATCCACTTCGACCTGCAGATCCCAGTGCTTCCAGAAGTAAAAAGTTGGAGTGATAGTGTTCAGTGTCTCTGTTTCTCCTTTATTTCATTCCCCTTTTCTACTACTAGTCCTCATAAATTGCTGCATGTGGTCATTGATGGAGGGGGTGAGACATGGAAGAGTGCATCACCCGTGTTGGATTCAGTGTACAAGGTTAGACTTTTTGACGTTGACTTTTTTGTGTCGAAGATCAATCCATCGGGCATCGTCAGGACTAGGAGACAATGAGCATCTGGAACTAATGTTTGGAAAAATAAGGGCAAAATGTTCCTCAATTAGTTATACTAAGGGAAAGAATCTCTATATAAAGAATCTCACTGACAGTTTTAAAATAGTTTACACACATGTGTAGTGTCTTGTGAGTAAGCGATGTCAGGATCCTTTTGGTTCCTGATGGACTCCATAGAACTGTGACCTAAGTGTTCGGGTGTGGTGAATAGTTTATGTTTAGAATGTTGAGTTTGCTCTTCCACACAGAGGAATAAAGATGTGTAATACCAAGCTCCGTGTGTGGCGTATTTATTTACAAGTACCCAGGCTGGGGAGAACGATACAACTGGTTCAAGATAGAGGATTACATAAACACTGTGACCCGAAGAACCGAGAATGCTCTCCAAGAGAGTTTATTGTGGTCCAGCAAACTGCTTTTGCGTGCCACACATGCCTCCGTCGAAGTGAAGATTGATGTTTCACATATGTGGAGTCAAAGTGCCACTCCAGTGAGCTTTTGAAGATAACGAAAGCCTCACTGAGAAGTTTACTAATCTTCACAGAAAGCTGCTAGTAAAGCTGTGAAAGAGGTACTGTGCCACTATGCAGCACAGAGCTATAAATCATACGGAACGACACTGCTAAAGGCAGTACCATCCAGGTATGAAAAATGAAACAAGCAGCAACAGCCAGGTGCAAGAGAACACTGTGAGTAGAAGCAGTTAAGTCCAGAGAAACATTAGAGGTGGCGATAACCAAATGTATAGAGAATACAATCACACTTACCAGAAGGGCACAAAGTTATGTCTTCAAAGAAAAAGAAACTGCTTTAGATGTGGATTTTCATTCTCACATGAAGGTAAATGTCCTGCCACTGGGCAAGTATGCAAAGACTGTGGGTAGCAGAACCATTTTGTAAGGTGAAAGAAAAGGTAAGCGCATCACGATGAGAAAAGAAAATGGATGCCCGAATGTTCCAGAAGCGACGTTCTACACATGCCTACAAGACCAAGTGGCAACATCAGCTGAGGCAAATCGGCATTAAACGAAGTCGAATGTCATCTAAATCTTTGTCCAAGAGCTCTACAGTTTCATTGTAAAGCGACAGTGAGGAATACAGATGTGCAATGTTAATGTTTATCTCAGAAAATTGTGCGCATCTCGGACTGGCCGCATTCAAGGAATACGAGTCAAAGAAAAGTTGACGAGTAAAATCACAAAAGTAATTCAAACAATGTCTGAAGATTACACTAAAAGTAAACGGTTGCTCCATGCCTTTTATTATTAACAGTGGTGCTTCGATAAACATTATACCTGAGGAGAAATAGTAAGTCAGGTCCCGTCATCATTTCACAGATTGGGAAAACTTAAGATCATGAAAGTGCAACTGCATATCAATGAGGGCGTTTGCCCTGTTGCACAAAAACATAGACAAATTGCATTTTATCTACAAGAAGCCCTTGAGAAAGAACTTGAGACATTACTAAAGCATGATATCATTGTATGATCAACCGGTCCAACTCCGTGGGTTTCGCCCATAGTGGTAGCGCCCAAAAAGGACAGTGAAGGAGCTGTATGCATCTGTGTTGATATGCATCAACCTAACAAGCAAATTGAAAGAGAACGACATCCCGGTCCGCACATTGCCGACATGATCACACAGCTAAATGGTGCCAAAGGCTTCTCTCTCCTTGATCTGAACAAAGGATATCATCAATTGGAACTCAAAGAAAATTGCAGGTACATTGCCACCTTTTCTACCCATGTTGGTTTGTTCAGATAGAAACAATTAAGTTTTGGTATATCATCAGCTGCAGAACTTTTCCAAGATGTTATTCGATGTATCATACAACCTGTCATAAATGCTTTCACTTACAGTGATGACATTAGTTTTTGGAGCTACACAAAAGGAACATGATAAAGCTCTTACACACGTGTTTCGTTTACTTGCTGATGCAGGTTTAAGTTTGAATACTGAGAAATGTGAGTTCCACAAAACAAAACTCAAATTATTTGGCCATGTCTTTTCTGATAGGGGTATGTTAGAAATTGAGTTTCTGGTTGGCTAAGGTATCTACACAGGATAGGCAAATCCACCACTCTAGTCAGGGTAAGCTAGATACACAACTAAGATAAGTGATTTAGAAATAATGAGGCTGAGGCCAAAAGGGAACGCACCTATCACATTAAGTGAATCTAGTCAGACTTTTGTGGTGCTCTGATCTGGAAGAACAGCCTCCTAGTCTTCCTAACAGGAGTAAAACTCCGTACTGCTATTTAACAAAGATGATCAGTACACACATTTATAAACATATGGTACACATCTTGTTTTAACATCTTATTAAGAAATGGGATGCACAAACTTCTTTTGTATGTTCTTTATTTATTTTGTATAAAAAATATTACTTTATTTTTATCTTCTTAAAATCAGATTTCTCGTGTAGCCAATGCGTTTCGTCTCTTCACAAGAGACTTCTTCAGGGCTTAATTTGTTACATAGTGTATTGGGATCTCACAAGTCCTGTTCTTTTGTTTAAAACAAATCATATCAAAGTGAGGAATCTCATCGTCTCCAAGGAACAAAACATGGGTTTTGCTGGTCCCTAAGATTCTCTTATAGCTGTATCAGCATGTCCCTTGTATCTTTACAGACAGGTCCCTCCCGATATGTATCCAGTGGCCATGTTGGCATTAAAATCATATTATTATGAAGGGTAGCTTGCGTGTGCGCATGGGTTAAAGGACCTTCTAAAGATACAAGCTTGTTGACAGCTCGTCCCGTATAGACTATATATTGACACTAGCGACTGAAGTTCACAACTTCAGAGAGGCCTGATGTCTGGCGCGAGGAATCTCTGATCGATCCCCGGTCTGGGCTAGACTCGTCCTAGACACACACTGCGGACGGGCAAATGTAACACTAAAACCATGGCACCTCAAAATCCCAAATATTGGAAAAGAAATAGTGCACCACACAGACAACTACTTCAAAGAAAATGTTGGCCCCGTCGAAACGGCGCAAACAATATGGAAAGCCTTTAAAATATTGATAAATGAATAAGCACTCTCACTCACGGCAGGGCACAAAAAAGAACAAAAGTGAGAATAGAAGAACTAGAAAGGGAAATAACAGACGGGGAGGCAGCGGTCACCAACGCTCCAGACGAGTCGAACAGACATACCCTAGACTTTAAGAGACTCAAATATAAATCACTTGTGACAGATGCAGCCAAGACTAAACACAAAGCAACGCAACACAAAATATATGAAATGGGGGACAGGGTGGGTAAACTCCTGGCCTGGCTCGAAAAATGAGAACAGGCCCAATGCTGGGTGCCGTTGTTGAGGGTAGACGAAGACACAATCATAAAAGACCCACAAGAGATAGCAGAGGCCTTTGCAGGCCCCTTTGAATGATTGTACACACCAGCTACCAAAGCCACAGCCAATGATTCCCGAGAGCTATTGGTTGACATCCCCTTATTGACCCTGTCCTCCGAAGATCGGGACTCACTTGAGGGAGACCCCACGTTGGAGGAAATACGCTCAGCAATAAGCAGGGTACAATACGGAAAGGCAATGGGACCAAACGGCCTCCCAATCGAATTTTTCAAACTAACTGCGTCACGGATCACACCCTATCTCCGTGACATGTTCCTAGAAAGCAACCAAAAGGGAACCTTGCCATGCGACCAAAGACTTGCCTCCATTGTCGTCATACACAAGCAGGGCAAACCGGGCGAGAGCTGCGGCTCCTATCGGCCATCTCATTAATAAATGCAGAGGCTAAGATCCTGGCAAAATTACTAGCAGCACGTCTGATCCCCATCATCACAAAAATAGTACACGCAGACCAATCGGGATTTATGCCTGGGCGAAGCACGGCCCTAAACATACGGCGTCTCCATAATGAACTGGGTAGGATGGAAACGCTTAGAGAGGGCGCAGTAATACTCTCCCTCGATGCTCGGATGGCGTTCGATACAATAGAGTGGCCATACCTCTTTGCCTTTGTGGAACGAATGGACTTCGGCCCCAAGTACCTGAAATGGGTCAAACTGCTATAAACAGACCCAAGGGGACAATTGATAGTGAATAATCATACCTCACACACGTTCCCACTGGGGAGAGGAATGCGGCAGGGTTGGCCCCTGTTGCCGCTAATCTTCGCCCTAATGCTGGAACCCCTGGCAACCTGGGCGAGGGGAAACCGCTTATTCGAGGGTTAAAATGGGTGGAAGGCCACGAAGGCAGAATATCCCTATACGCAGATGATATTTTACTCTATCTAGCGTCGCCACCTAGGTCAATCAACAGAATCCTCCAAATATTCACTAACTTCGGTAAATACTCGGAATTTACCATCAACTGGTCCAAATCCATAGTGTACACTCTCCACGGTCCATTACCAAAATTACCACCTGAGTGTGCAGCAACAGTGGCAACTGACGGCTTTCCCTACCTAGGGATCTATATTACACCGGATCCAGCACTCTTCTTTACGAACAATCTCATGAGTCCCCTAACCCATCTGCAAAAAGATGTGCGACATTGGAGATCTCTACCATTGTCCTTACTGGGCTGTGCTGCATTGTTAAAAATGCTGGCACTACCACGATTCTTATATGTTTTACAAAATAACCCGTTTAAAGTCCCTGAAACATATTTCATTAACATCGAAAGTGAAGTGAGATCATTGCTATGGGATGACAAACCCCCACGCATAGCGACACACAAGCTGACAAGAAGCTGGTACGACGGTGGGATAGCATTGCCCAACATTAGACTATATTACTGGGCGTCTCAATTAGTGGTTGTTAACCACTGCGTCTATCATTCTCAAGACGAACCAGCGTATCAGATGGATAGGTTAATTATGTGCCCCGAGTGATACAAAGGAGCCCTATACATGAACCCCAAACATCAAAAACACACGGGCCCCATGGCCCAAACAATAGTAATATGGCATCAAACAACCAAAAAACTAGGCTGGCACGGGGAAGTGACGCAAGCAATGCCTCTATGGGCAGCAGAACAAGTGAGTTTACTAGGCACCCAACCAGGGTTCGATAAGTGGGATATCATAAGCATCTCAACAGTAGGAGACCTCTGGAAAAACGGAAAGGTAATCCGGTTTTCAGAGTTACAATCAGTGTATAAAATGGCTAATCAGGAAGCATTCAGATACTTACAAATAAGGCACGCCCTCGCAACCGCCATTCCGCGAGATGAAGATGTGCCAGAAGTGTCCCCACTGGAAGATAGACTGTTATTAGCGCCCATGACTCGAAAGTCAATTTCGTTGACATATCAAAAACTATGCAATAACCTACCAGACTCACTCCTACAATGCCGGGAGTGTTGGCAGAGGGTCGTAGGAATTCTAGAAGATGATGAATGGAGGATGCACTGATGTCCTCCCCAGAGGCAGCCATTCCGCTGAAATACCGCCTGATCCAGCTCAAAATACTACACAGGACCTATCTTTCAGGTGGCACATTGACCAAAATAGAGAGGAGGGAAGATGCTAGGTGTCTTAGAGTCCGCACTTGGGAGGGCACATTTTACCATACCCTCTGGGAATGCCAAGCTGTGGGACCATTCTGGGAAGGTGCTACGCTACAGATGCAAAATGCAAGTGAGAAGGAGATCCACCTAACGCCTAAACTAGGCTTACTCAACATATGGGATGCCACAGACCTTACCGCCATAGAGCAACAGTGGGTCACACTAGGACTGACTCTTGTCAAGTGAAACATAGCCTTAAGATGGGGGACCGGTGAGATACCAGCGCTGCAGGGATGGGAACGAGACATAGATGCATGATTGCAGAAAAGGATGTATACAAGAGCAGAGGCTGCCCCAGAAAATGGGACAAAAGATGGGGAAAGTGGAACACACATAGAGGTGATATCTGTATCTCACCCATGAAAGAACTCACAGGAGGTAGGAGGGAGAGATTCACCGGGAAACGCGATGAGGTGGAGGATTGAGATTCAGTATAAGATGTGCTTTTCATTGTATGTATTATATTGTATAACGTACAACTTCTGTAAAGCAAATTTCTACTGCCTAATTATCGTATAAAAATAATAAATTTAAAAAACTGCTCACCATCCTGGAAAGTCCATTATGCGAGATTCTTTGCACTTCAAGCATCTGCCTCATCATTTGCCAGTTTCTGATGTCAGAGATGAGACTGGTTGGATTGAGACTGTAGAGAGCCCTCTGACTGCATCTGTCCATACATCACCAGTGCAAGACATGGACGCTTCTCTTCTCTCTTAACAGCCTCAGAGGACACAATCCAGGCATTTAGTCAGAGCTCCACGACAACTTATAGAGGAGTTGTAATGTATATATATATCAAGACCGGGGTAACCCGGTCGAAACGCGTCATGCAGTGGAAATCTCTTTTACAATAAAGCACTTCATCCACTAAAAGCTGTTGTGGTCCGTACCTGATTTTCCGTCCGCAAGGAAAAGGAATTTGGCTCAGGATTTGCAAGCTATATATATATATATATATATATATATATTACCTACTGGGGGTCGCCAGTAGGTATTTAATAGGACCTTGTTTCTATTCAAAATGCGCTTTCACTTTTGCCAATATCTTTGGCGCCGTTTGACAAATCTTCACGAAATTTTCAAAACGAATGGTTCACTCAGGTCAGCTCCTGTCTTGAAAGTTTCGGGGTGATTCATCAAGCGGGGGCTGAGAAAAAAGGGGGTCCCAAAATGCATTTTCCCCATGTTAATGTCCATAGGAACTTTAGACAAAGCTACAGCCCGAACTACTGAACTGAATTACACCAAATTTGGCAAAAAGGTAGGTCTTTGTTCAGAAAGCGTGTTTTTTTTAAATGGTGTAAATCCGTTCAGTAGTTGCTGAGAAATTCAAAAAATAAAAATATCGATATCTGAGCACCGAGGAGGATTCGGGAACCCTCCCGAGCACGAGCTTAATTCTGAGTGGCTGCCAACACTCCAAACCAGAATGTGTTGGCGGCCATCTTGTGACTCGGTAACCGAGTCACAAGAAAACAGTAGAAAAAACATAAAAAAACAAGAAAAGGGGGCACAAGGACCCCCAGGGACAAAAAAAGCATTTTTGTAAAAAAAAAAAAATTGGACGAATTCGCGCTGGGTTTAGTCTTCCTTGTTTCCATAGAAGCTAAACTATAAACTCAATGAGACACAAAAAAAGAAAAGAATGAACCACTGAGGAGCACTTCTGGAACTTAGTCGGAGGTATGAGCAGCGCCATTGGAATTATGTGACTGTTCGGCTGCACCAATTTTCACATAATTAAACATTTTCCACATTTGTCAAATATTCCATCATCTGCTGCCTAATCTGCAGATTTGAACAAAAAAAGCCTTGTTTCTAGCTCAAAAGGCTTAAATGTTCCCAAAAATGCAGCGTCACATGTTACAGCTTGGTGGAAGGCCCTTTGCAAAGCTAGAATGGTCACGTGTTACTTATTGCTAAATGTGGGTGTTAAATTGGTACTAATGGTGCACAAACCTCTCTTCTTTCTATGCCTCTCTTGCCTCTTTCTGCATTTCTCTTGCTTCTTTCTGCACCTTTCTTCCTCTTTCTGCACCTCACTGTCTTTCTGCGCTTCACTTGCCTCTTTCTGCACTTCTCTTGCCCCTTTCTGTACCTCACTTGCCTCTTTCAGCACCTCTGTTGCTTTTTTCTGCAGATCTCTTGCCTCTTCCTGCACCTCTCTTGCCTCTTTCTGCACCTGTCTTGCCTCTTTCTGTACCTCACTTGCCTCTTTCTGCACTTCTCTTGCTTCTTTCTACACCCTTCTTGCCTCTTTCTGCTCCTCTCTTGCCTCTTTGTGCATTTCTCTTGCCTGTTTCTGCACTTCCCTTGCCTCTTTCTGTATCTCTCTTGCCTCTTTCCGCACCTCACTTGCCTCTTTCTGCACCTCACTCTCTTCCTTCTGCACCTCTCTTGCCTCTTTCTGCACTTCTCTTGCCTCTTTCTGCACTTCTCTTGCCTCTTTCTGCACTTCTTAAGCCTCTTTCTGTACCTCTCTTGCCTCTTTCTGCACCTCAAGTGCCTCTTTCTGCACTTCTCTTGCCTCTTTCTACACTTATCTTGCCTCTTTCTATACATCTCTTACCTCTTTCTGCACCTCACTTGCCACTTTCTGAACCTCACTCTCTTCTTTCTGCACCTCTCTTGCCTCTTTCTGAACCTCGCTTGCTTCTTTCTGCATCTCTCTTGCCTCTTTCTGCAACTCTGTTGCTTCTTTCTGCACTTCTCTTGTCTCTTTCTGCACCCTTCTTGTCTCTTTCAGCACCTCTGTTGCTTCTTTCTGCACTTCTCTTCCTTCTTTCTGCACCCCTCGTGCTTCTTTCTGTATCCCTCTTGCCTTATTCTGCAGTTCTCTTGCCTCTTTCTGCAACTCTTTTGCTTCTTTCTGCACTTTTCTTGCCTCTTTCTGTACCCCTCTTGCCTCTTTATGCACCACTGTTGGTTCATTCTGCACTGCTCTTGCTTCTTTTTGCACCTCTGTTGCAAATTTCTGCATCCCTCTTGCCTCTTTCTGTACCCCTCTTCCCTCTTTCTGATGATGATGAGAATTTTATAAAGCATGACAAATACCCTGAGGTGTCTAGACGCTGCCTTTGGGATATATAAGTCAGAGCGGATGCTGAGGTACATATAAGTCAGAACGGACCCTGAGGTAAAAAATGATGCTGAAAACAACCATGTTTTAAGGCCTTTTCTGAATTTGAGGAGACTGGGCTCTTTTTTCAGCATAGTGGGTAGGGAGTTCCATTAGCTAGCCGGTGTAGCAGTGAAGCTCTTGCCACCCCATCTGGCCCTGCTGACTCTAGGAACAAGTAGATTTCCCGTGTTGGTGGATCTAAGGACTCCGGCCGGGATATATGGCTTTAGAAATTTTGCCAGATGTGTTGGCCCCAAGTTGTTGAGGGATTTGAATGCGATGCACAAAGATTTTAATTGAATCCCCTTGACTACAGGTAGCCGGTGGAGTCGGGCCAGAGACGCAGAGACTGAATTGAATTTGGAGATGCCCAGCAGCACTCTTGCTGCAGCATTCTGTACCGTCTGCAGTTTGTTAATGCTGCGCTTTGGAGCACTGGAAAAGAGGGCATTACAGTAGTCCAATCTTGAGGATATCAAGAATGTTACCACCGTCTTCCTTAGGTCCATGGGTATTACCAGGAGGATTTTCCTCAGCATTTTCAGGATGAAGAAACATGCTGAGGTAACCGAATTGATTTGAGCCTCAAAGGACAGCTTGGTGTCAAAGAACACTCCAATATTTTTGGCTTTGAGCACTGGTTTGGGCAGGGTGCCAAGTTGGGCCGGCCAACAGTTATCTGTCCAAAAAGATGGATTGTTCCAGCAACAAAACTTCAGTCTTAGCTGAGTTCAACTTCAGGCAGTTATCTGACATCCAGTTTGCTATGTGGCACATACAATCATGAAACCTAGTAGCTGTCTGGCTGGCTGAACTGCTTACCGAGACGATGATCTGCGTGTCGTCCGCGTACAACACCAGGGTAAAACCATAGCTTCTTACTAGGCTGGCAAGAGGGGTGACATAAAGGTTAAAGAGTGTTGGGCTCAGGGAAGAGCCCTGGGGAACTCCACAAGGCAGCGTGAAGGGAGCTGACACCATGTTGCCCAAGGCCACTTCCTGGGAACGCTCTGACAAAAAGGAGCCCAGCAGGGACAGCGCCCTTCCTCTGATGCCGATGGAAGCCAGTCGCTCCTGCAGCAGCCCATGAATAACCATATCAAAGGCTGCTGACAGGTCCAAAAGGATCAGAGCTGCGTTCCCCCCACCATCAAGTATCAGCTTGAGCTCCTCTGTGGCAGTGATTAGAGCCAGCTCTGTGCTGTGCTGAGCATGAAAGCCAAACTGGGAGGAATCCAGAATAGTGTTTTCATTGATAAAAACCGAAAGTTCGGTGTTCATCGCCTTTTCCACTACTTTTGCGGGAAACGTGCGTCTAGATATTGGCCTGTTATTAAGAGTCTCCTTGGCCTCCAGGTTGGGTTTCTTTAATAAGGGAAGAATAGAGGCTTTCTTCAATTCGGTAGGAAAATGACCAGTTAAGAACATTGAATTAAAGATCGCCGTTAATGGAATGGCTATAATTTCAGGTGAGATATGCAGGATTTTAGGAGGGCATGGGTCTGACGGGGAGCCCGATTTAGTCGCCACAATGAGTTTAACGGTTTGTTCCACAGTTAACATGGTGAAAGAGGAGAGAGTCGAAATGACTGATTTAGAAGAATCTTGTGTTAATTCATGAGAAACTGCTTGCATCTTATTAAGTTGGGCCATTGTCTGAGCCGGGCGATTATCCTGCTGTGCAAACCGGTCAAAGACAGACTTGACCTTCTGCACCTCTCTTGCCTCTGTCTGCATACCTGATCCCTCTTTCTGCACCCCTTTTGCCTGTTTATGCAACTCTCTTGCCTCTTTCTGCAGTTCTCTTGCCTCCTTCTGCACCTCACTTACCTCTTTCTGCACTTCTCTTCTTGCTTCTTTCTGCAACCTTCTTCCTTTTTCTGCACAACTCTTGCCTCTTTCTGCACCTCTCTTGCCTCATTCTGCACATCTCTTGGTTCTTTCTGCACTGCTCTTGCCTCTTTCTGCACCTCTTTTGCTTCTTTCTGGACTTCTCTCTCCTCTTTTTGCACTTCTATTGCCTCTTTCTGCACCTCTCTTGCTTCTTTCTGCACCCCTGTTGTCTCTTTCTGCACCCCTGCTGTCTCTTTCTGCACTCGTCTTCCTGTTTCTGCACCTCTCTTGCTTCTTTCTGCTGTTCTCTTGCCATGTTCTGCACCTCTCTTGCCTCTTTCTGCACCTCACTTGCCTCTTTCTGCACTTCTCTTGCTTCTTTCCACACCTCTGTTGCTTCTTTCAGCAATTCTCTTGCCTCTTTCTGCACTTCTCTTGCTTGTTTCTGCACCTCTCTTGCGTCTTTCTGTACCTCAGTTGCCTCTTTCTGCACCTCACTTGCTTCTTTCTGCACCCCTCTTGCCTCTTTCTGCACACCTCTTTTCTCTTTCTGCACCTCTCTTGCCTCTTTCTGCACCCCTGTTCCCTCTTTCTGCCCCTTTCCTGCCTGTTTCTGCACCTCTCTTGCCTCTTTCTGTACCTCTGTTGCTTCTTTCTGCACTTCTCTTGCTCTTTCTGCACCCTTCGTGCCTCTTTCAGCACCTCTGTTGTTTTTTTCTGCACTTCTCTTCCTCCTTTCTGCACCCCTCCTGCCTCTTTCTGTACCTCTCTTGCCTCTTTGTGCACCTCTCTTACCTTTTTCTGCACCCCTCTTGCCTCTTTTTGCACCTCTGTTGGTTCTTTCAGCACTGCTCCTGCTTCTTTCTGCACCTCACTTGCCTCTTTCTGCACTTCTCTTGCTTCTTTCTACACTCCTCCTGCCTCTTTCTGTACCTCTCTTTCCTCTTTGTGTACCTCTCCTACCTCTTTCTGCACCCCTCTTGCCTCTTTTTGAACCTCTGTTGGTTCTTTCTGCACTGCTCTTGCTTCTTTCTGCACCTCACTTGCCTCTTTCTGCACTTCTCTTGTTTCTTTCTACACCTCTGTTGCTTCTTTCAGCAATTCTCTTGCCTCTTTCTGCACTTCCCTTGTTTGTTTCTGCACCTCTCTTGCGTCTTTCTGCACCTCTGTTGCCTCTTTCTGCACCTCACATGCTTCTTTCTACACCCCCCTTGCCTCTTTCTGCACCCCTCTCCCCTCTTTCTGCACCTCTCTTGCCTCTTTCTGCACGCCTGTTCCCTCTTTCTGCACCTTTCCTGCCTGTTTCTGCACCTCTCTTGCCTGTTTCTGTACCTCTGTTGCTTCTTTCTGCACTTCTCTTGCCTCTTTCTGCACCCTTCGTGCATCTTTCAGCACCTCTGTTGCTTCATTCTGCACTTCTCTCCCTTCTTTCTGCACCCCTCCTGCCTCTTTCTGTATCTCTCTTGCCTCTTTGTGCACCTCTACTACCTCTTTCTGCACCCCTCTTGCCTCTTTTTGCACTTCTCTTGCTTCTTTTTGCACTACTCTTGCTTCTTTCTGCACCGCTCTTGCAAATTTCTGTATCCCTCTGTGAGAAGTTGGCCTGGTATATGCTGTTCACTAATTAAAGTGGACACCTTGCACCAGTACAATTCGACTCTTATGGTAGGTAGGTTTAAGACAACCTTTATAGAAAGCTATCCTAGTGGTAGCTGTGGAGAGCAGCCTTCAGGCTAAGTCTTGGAGGAATGTAAAGCAGCTTGTTTTACCACACAATCTCTTGAATCACCAAATGAAAAGACACCACACAGGTATATATATCAAATATATATGTATTTATTACTAAACAACTCTCTACTAATCTCTTTATGAGATTAGAAGTCAGGAACATATGCACAAATCAACGTTTCACAATAAATTAAGCACAATATGGCTGGGGCCCTAGGGGCGTACCAGACCATATACTAAAAAAGAGACTTAGGAACAACGACTTGCAGGGAGACAAGGCCCAGGGCCTTCAGAAGTGCTGGGGCCTCACGAAACCACCCAAGGCAGGTAAGTAAAGGACCCATGGGGGACGCGTGCAGTGAGTGAACACAGGCGCGGATCGCCGTAGACTTCAAAGGGGCAAGTCGCGGTTAGAAATTAAGAGGTTAAGGGCACTTCGGGAGTAGCTACAAGCAAGTCACTTACAGGGTAAGTAGCTCTAGGGCCAACACCCACAGGAGCACCGTAGTGCTGGAGTTACCTCACCCAGGGAAGCCGGGTGCATAGGTTCCTTTGGTGTCGGGTCGCGGCGTCGTTTTCAATGGGAGCCAATGAAGACTTGCTGCTTGTGAAGTCCGAAGAAGTGTCCGGTGGAATCCAAGCCTAGATTCGGAAGAAGGAAGACCTGAAAGCAGAGGGGACAGTGTTCAAAGTCACTGGGCAGTGACTCGGGGCAAGGAAGATGAATGCCCACCGTCGTCAGAAGATTCAGGTCGTTCATGGGTGTATTGACTCTTCGGCCACGAGGTCCAGGAGGCGTCGACGACAACCAGGAGCTGGATTTGGCGTGTCCCACGAAGTCTGCAGCTGACTGCGGTGTCGGCAACCCGATTGAAGCCAACAAGCCTTGGTAGCAGCAAGTCTCGTGGAAAGTGTGAAAAGTCAATGGTGCAGACCAGCAAGGTCTGGGGAACTCACCCAGCGAGGGTAAGTCAGGGCTGGCCTGGAGCAACCAGGGGAGCCCTTTGGTTCTTTAGAAAAATCTTCAGGGGACCCACAAGCCGGCTGGCAAGGGATTGCAAACACGCCTCGGGAGGATTCCTTCAACAGGGGCCCACGGTCACTCGGGATGGGGTAGGCCTCTGATCTTCAGAGGGATTCTGGCTAGAGGCTGGGACCACATGTGGTCCAAAGCACAAGTTTGTAGAACGTCGTGAAGGGGTTGCACTCGACAATAGTGCACGGTACCCAGGGACTGCGGTTCCTCGTCATTCGTGGGGTCCACTGGCCTCAGCTTCGCTGGGGACTCACGATGGCCATTGAGAAGTCAGGAACTCCTCGTCTTGGGATGCAGGGACTTCGGGCTCCGGCGGGAGCGGCGTAGTTTGCGACCGTAGTTGTAGTTTTTGGTGCCTTCCAAGCAGGGGAGTCACTCCTTGACTCCAAGGGAGATTCTTCCGTCTTCCAGAGGTAGTGGAACGTCGAAGGTCCAGGATTCTTCTTTAGAGCGTTGTCCAGGGGTATCTAGTTTGCAATGCACAGGTTCCCCCTCTTATACTAAAAGAAAGGGAGGGACTAGCTCTATGACCCCACCTATGGGAGGGTCAGGGGAGTGGGTGGCTACACCCACTTCCCTTTGTCCAGTTTCGCGCCAGAGCAGGGGCAGGTAGCCCCTGAGCTGGTTTGAACTGGCATATGCACAGAGGAGCCTTCTGCTCCCCCAGTGCAGGACTTCAAAGCACTCTAGGAGTGCACCCACCCAGCCCCAATACACTAAACCCTGTCTGGAAGGTGGTCACACCCTCCTGTGACAGGATACCTATTGTTGGGCTTCCTCCACTGCGAGTTTCGGTCATCAGCAGGAGGGCAGCCCAGTGTCTGTGACTGGTGGCATCCATTTTGTGATGCCAGGGCTCTTCAGGATTCTACCGCATTTCCACAGTAGGTACATGTCTATCCCTCTAGAAGGGTGGAATGCTACCCCCGCCGCCAGAACTGGCGTGGGGGTAGTATTCCAAGATGTTTGACACCAAACACGACATGTTTCCGTGCAGCCATCCCAAAGTTAGCATTTAACGCGAGGTTATAATGCGCTTAAGAGTATATGGTCAGGCTGCACTACAAACAGCATCAGAGAAGGGTCTCCGAATGCTGCAGAGGGGCTCTGCTCATGCAGGGGCACCCTCTCACATAGGAACCAAGCACTCTGCCTTCAGGATTGATAAGGCCTGCCATAGGAGTGACTTATAGGTTTATATGTGTGTATCTATGTAGTGATATAGGTAGCCTATATCACAGTAAGGGGTGCATGCACCACCTTACCCAGGCTGCAGTAGCAGACCTGTGGTGTCAGATTTAGTCTGCTTCCCAGGGGTGGCATAATACATGCTTCAGCCCCTGGTAGGCCTGTGAAGTACCTATGCCCTTGGCACCTAAGGTACCATATACTAGGGACTCATAAGGTACCACAGTATCCAATCACTAGTGCACCTAGAGTGCACTCCAAGTCATTTAGAGAGAACAGAGAGGCTGGGGCCCTGATTGGCAGGGTCCCAGCCTGACTATAGCCAGAAACCAGTGTAAACATCAGAAAAAAAGTGGGGGCAACATAAGAGGCAGATCCTACTCTCCTACACAACCCCCCCAAACGCAGGGACACTAAACTAACCTTGACCAGTTGAGTCTTCGTGCTCTAAGTGGAAATACCTTGAGAGTCCATCTGCATTGGCATGTTGGGTCCCAGGCCTATGTTCCACTGTATAGTCCATCCCCTGTAGGGAAATGGACCACCTCAAAAGTTTTGGGTTTTCACCTTTCATCTGTTTAAGCCATAGGAGGGGCTTGTGGTCAGTCTGAACTATGAAGTGAGTGCCAAACAAGTATGGCCTCAGCTTCTTCAGGGCCCACACCACAGCAAAGGCCTCCCTCTCTATAGCTGACCAACGTTTCTCTCTAGGGGTCAGCCTCCTGCTAATAAAAGCTACTGGCTGGTCTTGACCATCATCATTCAGTTGAGACAGTACAGCTCCCACACCCAGCTCAGAAGCATCTGTTTGGACATTGAACTTTTTGGTGTAGTCTGGACTCTGTAAGATGGGGGCAGTGCACATGGCCTGCTTTAGGTCTTCAAATGCCTTCTGACAGCTAGCTGTCCACTGAACCTTTTTTGGCATTTTCTTTGAGGTCAGATCATTCAAGGGGGTCACTATAGATCCATATCCCTTCACAAACCTCCTATAGTACCCAGTCAGGCCTAAGAAGGCTCTCACCTGTGTCTGGGTGGTTGGAGCAACCCATTCCATTATGGTTTGGATTTTGCTCTGTAAAGGCTGAACCTGGCCTCCACCCACAAGGTGGCCCAGGTATACAACCTGACTTTGCCCTATCTGGCACTTAGTGACCTTGATAGTGAGGCCTGCTTTCTGCAGAGCCTCCAAAACATTTCTGAGGTGGACCAGGTGATCCTGCCAGGAGGAACTAAAGACAGCAATATCATCTAGATAAGCTGAGCAATAAGTTTCCATCCCTGCCAGAACTTTGTTCACCAACCTCTGAAAAGTGGCAGGTGCATTTTTCAATCCAAAGGGCATCACCACAAAGTGGTAGTGCCCACCAGGGGTCGAAAATGCTGTTTTGGCTTTTGCATCATCAGCTAACCTGATCTGCCAGTAGCCAGCTGTTAGGTCAAATGTACTCAAATATTTGGCTGAGGCCAAAGTATCAATCAGTTCATCTGCCCTTGGTATGGGATAGGCATCAGTCCTGGTGACTGCATTGAGGCCTCTGTAGTCTACACAAAACCTCATTTCTTTCTTACCACCCTGGGTATGAGGCTTGGGTACTAGGACTACTGGGCTAGCCCAAGGGCTATCTGAAGGCTCAATCACACCTAACTCCAACATTTTCTGGACTTCAGTCCTGATACAGTCCCTGACACGGTCAGGTTGCCTGTAGATTTTACTCTTGACAGGCAGACTGTCCCCAGTGTCCACCTCATGGGTGCACCAGGTAGTCTGACTAGGGGTCAGGCTAAACATATGTCTGTACTGCTGCAGAACTTGTCTGCACTCAGTTTGCTGATGGTCAGTGAGGCTGCTTGCCAAAGCAACACCATCTACTTACCCATCATCAGGGTTCTGTGAGAGCAGGTCAGGGAGAGGGTCACTATCCTCCTCCTGTTCCTCATCAGTTGCCATGAGCAAGCCCATGTCAGCCCTGTCAACATATGGCTTTAATCTGTTGACATGGAGCACCCTCAGGGGCTCCTGGGAGTTCCAAGATTCACCAGATAGGTGACTTCTCCCTTTTGCTCAACTATTGTATGGGGGCCACTCCATTTGTCTTGGAGGGCTGCTGGGGCCACAGGCTCCAACACCCACACTTTCTGTCCTGGCTGGTACACAGTCAGCACAGCCTTTTGGTCATGCCAAGCTTTTTGTAATTCTTGGCTGGCCTCCAGGTTTTTGGTTGCCTTTTTCATGTATTCGGCCATCCTGGAGCGGAGACCAAGTACATAGTTCATCACATCTTGTTTGGGGGGCTTGAGAGGTAACTCCCAGCCCTCTTTTACCAAACATAATGGACCAACAGGATGCCCAAACAGAAGCTCAAATGGGCTGTAACCAACCCCCTTCTGTGGAACCTCTCTGTATGCAAACAACAGGCAGGGAAGAAGAAGGTCCCATTTCCGCCTAAGCTTCTCTGGGAGTCCTTTAATCATACCCTTCAGGGTTTTGTTGAAACGTTCAACCAACCCATTGCATTGTGGGTGATAGGGGGTGGTGAATTTATAAGTTACACCACACTCCTTCCACATTGCTTTCAGATATCCTGACATGAAGTTTGTACCTCTGTCAGAGATGACCTCCTTTGGGAAACCCACTCTGGAGAAAACTCCAATGAGGGCTCTTGCCACCACAGGGGCTGTGGTGGTCCTCAGGGGAATTGCCTCTGGGTACCTGGTGGCATGATCCACTACCACCAGGATAAATCTGTGCCCAGATGCAGTTTGAGGGTCAAGGGGACCAACAATGTCAATCCCTACCCTTTCAAAGGGTACCCCCACCACAGGTAGTGGTATCAGGGGGCCTTTGTGGTGCCACCTGCCTTGCCACTGGCTTGGCATGTGACACAGGAGCGACAAAACTCCTTTGTGTCCTCTGACATATGTGGCCAATGAAAATGTGGAACAAGCCTGTCCCAGGTCTTGTTTTGGCCCAAGTGACCTGCTAAAGGGATATCATGTGCTAGGGTCAAGAGGAACCCCCTAAACTTCTGAGGTATTACCAACCTCCTGGTGGCTCCAGGGGCTGGATCTCTACCCTCAGAATATAGGAGTCCATCATCCCAATAAACTTTATGGGACCCACTAGCACTCCCAGCAGCCTCAGCAGCAGCCTGCTGTCTGAGGGGTTCAAGAGAGGGGCAGCACTGTTGCTCCTTACTCAGATCTTCCCTAGAAGGGCCCCCTGCCCCCAAGAACTCAACCTGATCAGGCTCAAGTTCCTCTGGGGCAGTTCCTTCTTCAGGATCTGCTCCTCCTCCCTCAAGAGGGGAATCAGTGATCTGAGACAGAGGGGAAGGCACTGCCTTAACCCTACTGCTCCTCTTTCTTGGGAAGCATCTGGTCCATGGTTTCAGGATCCAGAGCTGGTTCAGTGTCATGCATTTTGGCCTGTGACCTGGTCACAGCAAATACCTTTGCAGGGTTGCCCAACATCTCAGCATGAGTCCATAACTCTACTTCAGACCAGGCTGAAGTTTCTAGATCATTGCCCAATAGACATTCTACAGGGAGGTCTGCACTGACTACAACCTTCTTGAGGCCAGTTACCCCTCCCCAGGAGAAATTCACAACTGCCAGACTATGGTTGGTCCTGACATTGCTTGCATTGGTCACCTGGTACATTTCGCCCAGGATGATCTGTCCAGGGTCCACCAGATCCTCTGCCACCATGGTGACACTAGCACCTGTGTCCCTAAATGCCAAAGCCTGTTTGCCATTTATTACAGGCTGCTGTTTGTATTTGCCCAGATTACTGGGGCTCACTAGGAAGGACATGTCAATGTCTCCATCACAAATCAGCATTGCCTGAGTGGGTACTCTGACTAGGCCAGAGTCCACTTCAGAACCCAGGGTCAACCCTACTACACCCTTATTCTGAGTACCACCTCCACCAGTAGCTGAACTAGGGGGAACAGTTGCCTTAGGGGCAGGAGTGGTGGTGGTTTGGTCTTTGGACTTGTTACAATCAGAAGTCCAGTGTCCTTTCTGTTTACAGAATTTGCACCAGGGCTTCTTTGCCCTTTTCCCTTGTTGGATTGTGACTCCCCACCAGATGCAGATTTTTGGGGCCCTTGTGAAGACTTCTGGTCTTTTGACTTATCCCCACCTTTCTCAGAGCCCTTAGGATCCTGCTTCTTGGTGTCACCCCTTGGTTCTGGGTTTTCTGCCTCACCCTGGTTCTGACCCACTTGTCTGCCTTCTTTCCCAATTCTTGGGGAGAGGTCAGATCTGAGTCCACCAGGTATTGATGCAACAGCTGGTTCTGGCAATTATTAAGGATCTGTTCTCTCATCATTAGATTATACAATCCCTTGAAATCAGTAACTCTACTGCCAACCAGCCAACCCTCCAGAGCCTTGGTTGCACAATCTACAAAGTCAGTCCAGTCCTGAGTCTGTGCCTTCTGGGTGTCTCTGAACTTTAACCTGTACTGCTCAGTGGTTAAGCCAAACCCATCTATCAGTGCATTCTTCAGGACTTCATAGTCATCAGCATCCTCTTCTCTAACAGTGAGGAGCTTGTCTCTACCTTTATCTGAAAAGGAGAGCCACAAGATTGCTGCCCACTGCTTTTGGGGGATCTGTTGTACTCTACAGGCCCTTTCCATAGCAGTTACCCATTTATGGATATCATCCCCACTCTGGTAGGGAGGAACAACCTTGCTCAGGTTCCTATGGTCTGGAATATATTCTCTGCCTCTAGGGACACTGTTGCTGCCACCAGGGGGTTCTAACCCCTCTTTTCTAGAAGCTCTCTGGAGCTCCTGGGCTTCCTTGTCTAATGCCAACTGCTTGGTCTTGAGGGCAAACCTTGCTTCCTCATACTGCAGCAGTTTGTACATTCTGTCAGAGGAGGTCTCTCTTCTTGGGTAGTAGGATTTCCTCTGGTAGACAGATTCTCTGCCAGAGTGATAGGAGTGTTCAGATTCCCTAGAAAGGGACCTGTGCCTCTCCTCCACTATGTCAGTTCTCTTAGGGAGAATTCCTCTGTCCTTTTCAGGCCCCTGGGGACCTGGCCCTTCAATCACAGAGTCTTGGTCATTCTGATTTTCATCATCTGACCCAGACACTGTAATTGTCCCACCCACTGATTCAGACCCATTAGCTCCTAGAGCTAATCTAAGATCATCTGCTGTCAGCAGATCTATCAGGTGTAGTGTGGAGGGACTCTGTCCTAGCTTCAGGTGCCTTGCAGCACACATGGTTCTCAACTCAGAGAAAGCCATGTCCTTATACTGAGGCTGAGTGGATCCACTGGGTCCACCCTTTAAGGACATTCTAGTGTTGTGCAGTGTTGTACTACCTACACTAGTTTGTGGCCTACTGATACTAGCTTGAGCTGTAGAAAGGGTGTGCTATCCCTTGGCACACAGCTCTAAGTTCAGTAGAACTTATTGATACTAAGCTTGACTTTATATGTGCCTTAAGTACCTATAGTGGTTTTCAGTTAGTAATTCAAATAGAGATTTTCTGGTAAAACAATAGCAAGCTGGAATCCCACCGCTGCCACCAATGTGAGAAGTTGGCCTGGTATATGCTGTTCACTAATTAAAGTGGACACCTTGCACCAGTACAATTCGACTCTTATGGTAGGTAGGTTTAAGACAACCTTTATAGAAAGCTATCCTAGTGGTAGCTGTGGAGAGCAGCCTTCAGGCTAAGTCTTGGAGGAATGTAAAGCAGCTTGTTTTACCACACAATCTCTTGAATCACCAAATGAAAAGACACCACACAGGTATATATATCAAATATATATGTATTTATTACTAAACAACTCTCTACTAATCTCTTTATGAGATTAGAAGTCAGGAACATATGCACAAATCAACGTTTCACAATAAATTAAGCACAATATGGCTGGGGCCCTAGGGGCGTACCAGACCATATACTAAAAAAGAGACTTAGGAACAACGACTTGCAGGGAGACAAGGCCCAGGGCCTTCAGAAGTGCTGGGGCCTCACGAAACCACCCAAGGCAGGTAAGTAAAGGACCCACGGGGGACGCGTGCAGTGAGTGAACACAGGCGCGGATCGCCGTAGACTTCAATGGGGCAAGTCGCGGTTAGAAATTAAGAGGTTAAGGGCACTTCGGGAGTAGCTACAAGCAAGTCACTTACAGGGTAAGTAGTTCTAGGGCCAACACCCACAGGAGCACCATAGTGCTGGAGTTACCTCACCCAGGGAAGCCGGGTGCATAGGTGTCCTTTGGTGTCGGGTCGCGGCGTCGTTTTCAATGGGAGCCAATGAAGACTTGCTGCTTGTGAAGTCCGAAGAAGTGTCCGGTGGAATCCAAGCCTGGATTCGGAAGAAGGAAGACCTGAAAGCAGAGGGGACAGTGTTCAAAGTCACTGGGCAGTGACTTGGGGCAAGGAAGATGAATGCCCACCGTCGTCGGAAGATTCAGGTTGTTCATGGGTGTATTGACTCTTCGGCCACGAGGTCCAGGAGGCGTCGACGACAACCAGGAGCTGGATTCAGCGTGTCCCATGAAGTCTGCAGCTGACTGCGGTGTCGGCAACCCGATTGGAGCCAACAAGCCTTGGTAGCAGCAAGTCTTGTGGAAAGTGTGAAAAGTCAATGGTGCAGACCAGCAAGGTCTGGGGAACTCACCCAGCAAGGGTAAGTCAGGGAAGGCCTGGAGCAACCAGGGGAGCCCTTTGGTTCTTTAGAAAAGTCTTCAGGGGACCCACAAGCCGGCTGGCAAGGGATCGCAAAGATGCCTCGGGAAGATTCCTTCAACAGGGGCCCATGGTCACTCGGGACAGGGTAGGCCTCTTATCTTCGGAGGGATTCCGGGTAGAGGCTGGGACCACATGTGGTCCAAAGCACAAGTTCATAGAACATCGTGAAGGGGTTGTACTCGACAATAGTGCACGGTACCCAGGGACTGCGGTTCCTCGTCACGCGTGGGGTCCACTGGCCTCAGCTTCGCTGGGGACTCACGATGGCCTTTGAGAAGTCAGGAAATCCTCGTCTTGGGCTGCAGGGACCTCGGACTCCAGCACGAGCGGCGTAGTTTGCGACCGTAGTTGTAGTTTTTGGTGCTTGCCAAGCAGGGGAGTCACTCCTTGACTCCAAGGGAGATTCTTCAGTCTTCCAGAGGTAGTGGAACATCGAAGGTCCAGGATTCTTCTTTAGAGCATCATCCAGGGGTATCTAGTTTGCAATGCACAGGTTCCCCCTCTTATACTAAAAGAAAGGGAGGGACTAGCTCTATGACCCCACCTATGGGAGGGTCAGGGGAGTGGGTGGCTACACCCACTTCCCTTTGTCCAGTTTCGCACCAGAGCAGGGGCAGGTAGCCCCTGAGCTGGTTTGAACTGGCATATGCACAGAGGAGCCTTCTGCTCCCCCAGTGCAGGACTTCAAAGCACTCTAGGAGTCCACCCACCCAGCCCCAATACACTAAACCCTGTCTGGAAGGAGGTCACACCCTCCTGTGACAGGATACCTATTGTTGGGCTTCCTCCACTGCGAGTTTCGGTCATCAGCAGGAGGGCAGCCCAGTGTCTGTGACTGGTGGCATCCATTTTGTGATGCCAGGGCTCTTCAGGATTCTACCGCGTTTCCACAGTAGGTACATGTCTATCCCTCTAGAAGGGTGGAATGCTACACCCGCTGCCAGAACTGGCGGGGGGGTAGTATTCCAAGATGTTTGACACCAAACACGACATGTTTCCGTGCAGCCATCCCAAAGTTAGCATTTAACGCGAGGTTATAATGCGCTTGAGAGTATATGGTCAGGCTGCACTACAAACAGCATCAGAGAAGGGTCTCCGAATGCTGCAGAGGGGCTCTGCTCATGCAGGGGCACCCTCTCACATAGGAACCAAGCACTCTGCCTTCAGGATTGATAAGGCCTGCCATAGGAGTGACTTATAGGCTTATATGTGTGTATCTATGTAGTGATATAGGTAGTCTATATCACAGTAAGGGGTGCATGCACCACCTTACCCAGGCTGCAGTAGCAGACCTGTGGTGTCAGATTTAGTCTGCTTCCCAGGGGTGGCATAATACATGCTTCAGCCCCTGGTAGGCCTGTGAAGTACCTATGCCCTTGGCACCTAAGGTACCATATACTAGGGACTCATAAGGTACCACAGTATCCAATAACTAGTGCACCTAGAGTGCACTCCAAGTCGTTTAGAGAGAAGAGAGAGGCTGGGGCCCTGATTGGCAGGGTCCCAGCCTGACTATAGCCAGAAACCAGTGTAAACATCAGAAAAAAAGTGGGGGCAACATAAGAGGCAGATCCTACTCTCCTACACCCTCTTACCTCTATCTGCACCCCTGTTCCCTCTTTCTGTACCTGTCTTGCCTGTTTCTGCACTTCTCTTGCCTCTTTCTGCACCCCTCTTGCCTCTTTCTGTACCCCTTTTGCCTCTTTGTGCACCTCTCCTGCCTCTTTCTACACCTCTCTTGCCTTTTTCTGCAGTTCTCTTGCCTCTTTCTGCAACTCTTTTGCTTCTTTCTGCACTTTTATTACCTTGTTCTGTACCCCTCTTGCCTCTTTCTGCACCTCTGTTGGTTCTTTCTGCACTGCTCTTGCTTCTTTCTGCACCTATGTTGCACATTTCTGCATCCCTCTTGCCTCTTTCTGTAACCCTCTTCCCTCTTTCTGCACCTCTCATGCCTCTGTCTGCACACCTGTTCCCTCTTTCTGCACCCCTTTTGCCTGTTTCTGCAACTCTCTTGCCTCTTTCTGCAGTTTTCTTGCCTCCTTATGCACCTCACTTGCCTCTTTCTGCACTTCTCTTGCTTGTTTCTGCACTTCCCTTGCATCTTTCAGCACCTCTGTTGCCTCTTTCTGCACCTCACTTGCTTCTTTCTGCACCCCTCTTGCCTCTTTCTGCACCCCTCTTCCCTCTTTCTGCACCTCTCTTGCCTCTTTTTGCACACCTGTTCTCTCTTACTGCCCCTTTCCTGCCTGTTTCTGCACCTCTCATGTCTCTTTCTGTACCTCTGTTGCTTCTTTCTGCACTTTTCTTGCCTCTTTCTGCACCCTTCACGCCTCTTTCAGCACCTCTGTTGCTTCTTTCTGCACCCTTCACGCCTCTTTCAGCACCTCTGTTGCTTCTTTCTGCACTTCTCTTGCCAATTTGTGCATCTCTCCTCCCTCTTTCTGCACCCCTCTCGCCTCTTTTTGCACCTCTGTTAGTTTTCTGCACTGCTCTTGCTTCTTTTTGCACCTCTTTTGCAAATTTCCGCATCCCTCATGCCTCTTTCTGCACCCCTCTTCCCTATTTCTCCACCTCTCTTGCTTCTTTCTGCACTTCTCTTGCTTCTTTCTGCATTGCTCCTGCTTCTTTCTGCACCTCTCTTGCAAATTTATGTATCCCTCTTACCTCTATATATGCACCCCTGTTCCCTCTTTAAGCACATCTGTTGCTTCTTTCTGCAGTTCTCTTACCTCTTTCTGCACCTCTTTTGCTTCTTTCTGCACCTTTCTTGCCTCTTTCTGTACCCCTCTGGCCTCTTTCTGCACCTCTGTTGGTTCTTTCTGCACTGCTATTGCTTCTTTCTGCACCTCTGACGTAGAGGTAGTTTTAATCCCCCTGCCCTATTATGTACTAGGGCCTTACAGGGGAGGTCATGCCAATCACAGGGGTACCCCAACCCATAGTGTACCCTAGTGTAAGTGTTTTCACTGTATTCTAAGTGTCTTTCAGCATAGCACTGGCTCTGGGCCTGGTTAGTCAGAGTCAGTTACCACCAGTACCAGTCAGCAAAAAGTTGGGGGCACAGGATGACTTTGCAACAAGGCCTCTTTCTGCACCTCTGTTGGTTCTTTCTGCATATCTCTTGCTTCTTTCTGCACCTTTCTTCGTCTTTCTGGATTTCTGTTGCCTCTTTCAGCATTTCTCTTGCTTTTTTCTTCGCCTTTCTTCCTCTTTCTGCACATGTCCTACCTCTGTAGGCATAGTTAGAAATTAGCATTTAAAAAACCTTAGAAATTCACTGAAAAAACCATAGGTTTCAGGGACGTTATAGTTAGAAATTAGCATTTAAAAAACCTTTGAAATTCACTGAAAAAAACATAGGTTTCAGGGACGTTATAGTTAGAAATAAAGCATTTAAAAAACCTTTGAAATTCACTGAAAAAACCATAGGTTTAAGGGACGTTATAGTTAGAAATTAGCATTTAAAAACCTTTGAAATTCACTGAAAAAACCATAGGTTTCAGGGACGTTATAGTTAGAAATTAGCACTTAAAAAACCTTTGAAATTCACTGAAAAAACCACAGGTTTCAGGGAAGTTATAGTTAGGGATTAGCATTTAAAAAACCTTAGAAATTCACTGAAAAAACCACAGGTTTCAGGGACTTTATAGTTAGTTGGACTTTTCGCTCATACAAAACCAGTGAAATTCGGCCGTTATAATTAGTTGAGCTAACTATAACTCGCACCCCCAGCAATGCACTGCTGATGACATCACATATTACATCACTCATGACATGGTCAGTGACATCACTGATGACATCACTGATGACATCTCAAATGACATAACTGATGACATCATCCACGTGATAATCTGATGCACCTCCTCACACCCTAATATAACCTTTGATACACCCACTCTAAATTACAGACTGCCATTCTCAAAACCATAGACACACCAACACCAGTAACTACATACCCACTCACTGATTCTTAGGTCTACACACACATCCACTCACTCACCCATACAGCCACTCATCAATACAGCCACTATCATATGCACTCATACACCTATACAGACAGTCACACACCGCCACTCACCTATAGAGTTACAAACACAGTTACTCAGTCATGCAAAGAATCAATCACACTCCCATTTATTCACCTATACAGTTATACACACACCACCTCACTTATTCATACAGGTACTAATACATACTTACTCTCTTATACAATCACTGACACAAGCACACACTCATCCATACAGCCACTCTCACAATCACTCACTCTCACATATAGTAATTTATATAGTCCAACACTCACATATACTGCCTTTCACATATGTAGTTACTCACATATGTACCACTGAGACATCCATTCACTCACCAACACACCCATATACCTACTCACCCACCCATACAGCCCTTCACAGATGCACTGTTGAACCTGTACACCCAGTGAATCACCCACTCACACATCTACGCACAGTCACACACCCCCCAACCACCCACACAGACACTCAGGCACACATACAGATACTCAGACAACCGATTAATAACCCATATAGACACTCATGTAGCTACTCACTAACCCATGCAGCCACTTACACACCAACTAACAGACTGATACAGACATTCACACAGTTTATTCACTAACCCATGCATTCAGTAAGACACGTTTAATCGCTCACTTATACAGTCAGTCACGCACCTACTAAATCATCCATTCAGACACTCATACACCCACTCATTCTTCAATACACCTTGGCCTATATATATATAAAACATATTTAAACTTTACAGAAACACACAGTCACTGGATGATGTCATCAGTGATGTCATTTGAGATGTCATGAGTGATGTCACTGACCATGTCATGAGTGATGTAATATGTGATGTCATCAGCAGTGCATTGCGGGGGCGCGAGTTATAGTTAGCTCAACTAACTATAACGGCTGAATTTCACTGGTTTTGTATGAGTGAAATGTCCAACTAACTATAAAGTCCCTGAAACCTGTGTTTTTTTCAGTGAATTTCTATGGTTTTTTAAATGCTAATCCCTAACTATAACGTCCCTGAAACCTGTGTTTTTTTCAGTGAATTTCAAAGGTTTTTTAAATGCTAATTTCTAACTATAACGTCCCTGAACCCTATGGTTTTTTCAGTGAATATATATATATATATATATATATAACAAACTTTCAGCCCTAAATGGAATTGGATTCTCTGAGGCAAGACGAGGCTTTGTGGGCTAGCAATGGACTAAAGGCACGAGACTTTGTCGTATGTTAAAATCCAGAGAACTGGATGGATCAATTGCTCTTACCGAAGCAATGCATTATGGATAGTGTGGTCCGTGGTAATTGATGTACAATATGGAGTGATAATTTAATTGTCAAGGTCAAAAGAAACCTGCACGGACCACTTTTCCAGTGATTTATTTGTCAAAACAGCATGAACTGATATGATGCCATTGTGACTGAAGTCTCTCTATAGTGTTTATGCTCCTCAAGTTTAAAAGGGTGAACATCTGACTGCTTCACATTTGCATATGATTAAGACCGATGGCAGGTCGAAACGCATAATGCATCTATGCTTCTCTGCAATTAAAAGTTGTTTTTTTACTGACTGGTGGCCTTGCTTTCGCACTGAGGAAGGTGTGGTGTGTTTTCTTATGGATTGTATCAGCGGTGGCTCCCGCTAACGAGCCCCGACCCGAGAGGCTGGGCATCCATATTCAGCGTCAAATTTTTCATTTGGATTATATATATATATATATATCTGTAACATTTTTATTTTTTTATTTAACAAGGGGGCTGCATAGTGTCTTTTTAGTTATCAATGACAGGACCCTTTTGATTCTTGATGGACTCTGTAGAACTGTGAAGTAAGTGTTCGGGTGTGGTGGATAAAGTTCATGACTAGAATGTTGAGTTTGCACTTACACGCAGAGGAATAAAGATGTGTTATACCAAGCTCTATGTGTGGCATATTCATTTACAAGTACCCTGGCTGGGAAGGACGCTACAACATGTGTGATTGAATCTGTCAAGTGTCCCAAAGGGATCACTTGGGGCACTGTGGCAGCGACCTCCATTAGCATTGACGAGGAATCCTCAACATGGAGGCCATTTGGAGCGTTGAAGGATGCTATAAAGGAATACATATGTTCATTATGGAAATTCCCAAGAATTCTCATCTTCAGGTTGGAGGTTCTGAAATATATGATGAATGATACTGCTGTACAGTAGGTTGTTTCAACAAAGATGACCATGCTAGGGCTGATACCAGTGTGAAAGCAGTGTACTCAAATGTGAAAATTCATGCAGCCATCCCTGTTGCTTGCATGAATGTGCATTGCAATTGTTTGGAAAATAGTAAATAAACCAGTGGGATAGAGTGGAAACAGGACGCTTACCAATGTATGTTGACTGAGAAGTGCATTTGGAAGACATATGTAGTAGCTGATGATATCTCTCAAAAATATATTGTCTGGTCTGAAGATTCTGTGGAAGTAAGGATGTTTGGGTGGCGAAGGCTGTAACTGCTGCACTTAGGTTTCTTTACCTGAACAACTATGAGCACCCAGGGGCTTGGGAATATTGTTACCAGAATGATGATCCGGGCAAAGATGAAGGAAGAATCTGGCTAATGTGTTGCTTTTAAGAATACCTTCATTCTAGACCCTGCCATAAATGGCCAAGACGCAATGGTGCCGCTGGTGAATGAGCCATAATAAGGTGAAGGGTGATGAAGAGTGGGAAGTGATTCTCAAAGATATATGCTCTCCAGGGGCCGTATTACACATACGGTGCATTTTCTTTGATTGCGTCGGACGCACCTTTTAAAAAGTGCGCCCGGTGCAGTCAAGGAAAATGCCCCGTATTAGGGTGAATGCGCTGCCCCTAGGGCAGCCATGAACTCGCGCTGCCCCCAGGGCAGCGCATTCATGTGAAAATAGAAAGGCTGCTTTGAAGCCGCTCCATGTCTTCACAGTGCACCTTTAAAGGGTATTAGAGATCCCCTTTCCGGTGGGTGCAGTCAGTGACTTCCCCCACGTGCAAGGGGATGTCTTGGGGGGTCCATGGGAACACCTTCCCCCCACCAGAGGGCTGCAAACAGGGGGCTCACTTACAATGCGCCACCTTTTAGGTGGCTCACTGTCAGTGTGCCTCCTGAGAGCTTCTTTGCCTCTATGCTCGCATCTGTAATATGGGGCGGGTGCAGAGGCAAAGGGATTCCCTCATTTGCATGGGGCCACACCTCCGTGCAATTCAGGAACCGCCCTCTTGAGTAAGCGCTGGCGCTATATGTGGGCCAGCGCTTTTGGTATTACAGAAGGGGACGCACAAGCGTCTGCGGCCCCTTCTGTAATACCAAAGTGCCCAGGGGCATGAAAAGCAGGTGCAAACGTCCGTTGCGCCTCTGGGGTACTTATATAATACGGCCTCAGGTATTACCTGTCAGGAATCAGGCAACGTGTTCCATAACATGGAACAGAATATAGGCTCCCTAGTTTATGTCATGTATAAAGAGAAACTCTCTTTTGAGAGACTCCCTTACTATACTCCTTGAGATTGGGTGCTGCATTTATCCTCACTCCCTTAATGGTTCAAACCCGGCGTAATCAGAACAAACCCTCGCTTGGCTTCCTGTTCCTGACCGGTTCCACACCCCTTTTTTTCTGGATACTTGCTTTGCCCGTTTGTTTCCTGCCAGACGCGAGACTATTGCAACATTGTTTCTCTTCATATAAGAGATTCTAGCAACCGAGAGGTCCTGTCGCCTGACGCGTAAACGATTGCCACTTTGTTACTAAGATGTCAGACGCAAGAAAGCTGGATACTTTGTTTTCCCTCTGGCTAACGCGGACTGTGACTACGTTGTTTTCCAACCGCAAACTGTTGCTACATTGTTTCAAGACGGCTGACACTGAATCCCTGTAACGCGAGCTCTTTCCCCAGCCGCGTGTGTTTATTTTGGGCAGATTCCATTCAGTCCTTCGGTTGTCTGCCGCCCTTTTCTGACTGTAGTCAGTCCTCACCACCCGGGAGCCCCAACCAAGTCTCTCCTTTATGTAGACGCTCCTAGTCCTTTTTTTTGTGTTTATTGGAGTGTTGGCTCTTCCCTAAGCCTCCTGTTTCTTTAGGATGCATAAGACTGCACATTCCTACTGACGAGTAATTTATTTTGTGTACATCTATAAAGAGTCTACTCCAAGACTACACCTCATCGACCTTGAACAATGCCACGTGTTGGTAAAGAATTATTTACCAGCCCTTTGATTTAGAGTGCTGTCAACTCTACGACTTTTTCTTCAACGCCCAGGGAGATACGTAACTGGTAAGTGGATTCACTGTTTATACAGGACATGCACTATAACTATTCTAATTGTCCCTGATAGTCTGAGCTATAAGGCCCTTAATTAGGTCTGGTTCCCTTTCAGTTTGCCTCAGTTCCTGCCACGTCTTCTGGAGTGACCTGCTTTACCTACGAGGGGAAGAGTGGAGTGGTCGGTGGTTATTACTCGTCCCCTTATCTCCCCTTGGACAGTGCTCTTAATTGAGATTTGTTAGTGTCTCATTGAGGAGCTGTTTTCTGGGAGTGTGGGGAAATTTTCTTTGTTCCTGTGGAAGCCAAACTTATTCAGGTTAGTGGGATCTTGTGCGTTACATTACCTATGGAGACAGTCATTAGGCAGCAGGAGCATCCTCAATAGTCTTGTGTCATGAAGTGCAGCCATTAATCACTTGAAAGTAGAAAACTGGGTGAAAACACTTTTGCTAATTGTAGTCAAGGACAAAAAAATCAAAATGTCTGTTGACGCTTTAAAAACAGGTGTTATTGTTGCCCAAATCAATAGTCCCTATTCAGCTGAACGAGGGGGCCGAGGTAGCACTGGTGTAATTTGAACTTGTGGAGGACAAAGATCTTCCAAGAAATACCTTAACCCAAAGAACTATTCAGCAAGGACTTAGAAAAGTAAACTTCTAAGCATGTTTCAATATACTGAACTAATTATATTTTAATTGTTTTCATTTTTAGGTCGAGCCTGAGCCAGCGCGCAAGCACTGCTCTGGCGATCTGTTGTAGGTAGAGTACGGAGGAAAAGCCCCGCACACTACCCGTCCATATTTCTCATTGGCTTGTGTCTTTGTCCTTCGTAAATGCTGGCCTCTGATTCCTTAATAGGCTTGTTAGTCCCTCCTTAGTACTGCCATGTCGTCATTTGTATCCTCCCATGGCTACTGGCCCCTTTACTTTGGTTCTTACACGGTAAGCACTATATTCTTTATTGAGTTTGTCCTACCTGAGGCAGGACGAAGTGCTTTGTTCACATTCAGTGCGCTGTGTGCGCTTTCACTTTCGAAGCTGCCGGGACCATCGCGACCTCTTGTTTTTATTCCGGCTCACGTAACTTGTTTTCATTTTGTTCACCAGCTCAGTTTAAAAACCTTGATTTCCCCTATTTAAGCTCATTCAGCTCCTTTACGAGCTCCTAATCGTCTTCCTTCTGACTTTACCAGCTGCTTTAAATCTTCCTGGTCGCTCCCATTTTCTAACTTTTTTTTTCACATTCCCTTCCGTTTTAAACTACTGCATCAATTCACGTCATTCAAACACACCCCATGGAGTGTTGACTAGACTGAAGTTGGACAACAACAAAGTGCCTTTTAAAAATAAAAAGTACAGTAAGTTCCATACCCAAGGCAAGCGATGCCGTGTGCAACGACACACAGATTGAGAAAGAGAAAAAAGTACAGGCGTGTATTAAACATGGAGTAATCGGAAACGCACACACTCGTTGCTTTTTCAGACCTGTGCGAATTTACCTTAAATCATAGTGGCTTTGAGTCCCAAAATGAAGTTAATGCAAAAAAATCCGTAAACTGGTTGTGATATCTTCGAATCATGTAATGTTGCTTGTATAGTTTTGCGATGCAGAGGCAGCAAGCTATCATTACTTTGTGTGACTAATGCGTTTGCTCCAAGGCATCACGCAGGCGAGGATCCTGCGGTATTCTATGGTGCAGGGAGTTTAGGTATTAGATACAGTGTTTAGGCTTATTTGAAATATTTTTCAGTTAATTTCGTAAAATTATTTTCAACATTTTGCCATATTTATTAGTCAGTAAATGGAAAAAAACATTGCTGCTGCTCACCATATACTCCATGCCCCAAGTGATTGCCTAGATTATATACAAAAATTGGGGCGGCGTCTCACCCCAATGCCGGACGCACAGCGTATTCCTGCGTATTTAACACAGATACCACAAGGTTATGCCAATTTTAATCATCTTTATTCCCATGTAATCCAAAGTTTTCGTTGATCATTATACAATGTTCATCCTTTTGTCACTTGAGAGGCCTCATATGTTATCAATATCCTTAATGCGGGGGAAATGCCATCGGGCCTTATTCCGAAGCATGGAGTAAACATACGTATTCCTCATTAATTCATCCTTAACACCCAATGCATTTCGGGCCTTTTCCTGGCCCTTCGTCAGGGGTACTCTATAAATTCAAAACATTGCTGTTAGACTGTGTATGTAAACCACTTAAATATATGAGTTACTACACTTAAATATCAAAAAGCCGTTTTTAAACCAAACAGTTCACCCCACAATCGGCGTATTCCCGCTAAGAACGTAGCGTTACGCTACTACTAAGACGATACTCGAGCCCCACCTCTCCCAAAACATCCTTTCTTATATTACTTGCTTCCTCATGTTTAACCTCGCTGATCAATACCCTTTATCATACGTACGAAAACCCTCTGTCTACTCTGGTTGTTACCAAACAAAGAATCGTGATTTTCACTCCAGTACCTTCAAAATCCATTGTGGTAGTCACCTTCCCGCCAAGCTGATAACCATCCAAATGCTACATTCTTTCTACGCGCTGCGTTTTAAAGGCCTTTGATGTATCCCCGCCCAGGTCTGTAACCCTTTCTTGGCTGAATTGCCATCTACAATTTTTATTTCATTACGCGCTGCGTCTACAAACACGTTTCCTACTTTGTGCTGGTTACCCAGAATCAAATCTTCACATGAGCTCCCTTACTAAAAATTCCTGCATGTTAAAAACTAGACGCTGTCGTGCTATGTAACACTCACTATCCACATTTCATTTAGCACCGCCCTTTAAGGTCACCTATTCACACAAGCTGCCACGATCAGTGTTACTACGAATCCCTTACCACACATTTGGTGATTTTCACAATTTATCTGTCTAAGTTAACAGTGAATTTGCTAATTCGTGCATTGCAACGGCCTGAATAATACATAAAGTAAACCACAGTCTGCCATCGTGCTTCAAATGTAGTTCATCAGAATCGTTTCTAAGGAAAATGTTCTTCTCAATGGTCTCTCACGTGACAACGTCGTAATTGTTAAGTCTTTGAATTCTTTACTGTGCTTGATGGGTGCAACTTGTCGGAGAAGGCAGACAACAATATATTCCAAAAAGAAGGTGACAGAGTGCACACCTGTTTCATCCACTTTTCTTTATAACGTTAATTCATTTTTCATCCTTTCGCGTGCAAGCCCGGGAACATGGTCTGCCGCCCCAATTTTTGTATATGTTCACTTAAGCACGTGGTTTTAAGGCAGACCATGTTCCCGGGCTTGCACGCGAAAGGATGAAAAATGAATTAACGTTATAAAGAAAAGTGGATGAAACAGGTGTGCACTCTGTCACCTTCTTTTTGGAATTGCCTAGATTATGACATTTTAATGCCGCAAAAACTATGGTAGGTGTCCACTTCTCATTCATGCGTTGTTTTTGATTGGTGTGATGTGATTTTTGGGCATTTTTAGAGAACACTGGCTTTAAGGAAAAAAGGACCGCATAAAAGCCGACAGGGTAACGAGCTAACGTTTCTACATGAGGGCTTGCTCTCAAATCTCTAAAACAAGCTTGTTCAATAATGAAGCAAGGATATGGAGAATACGTCTCCTAATCATCAGGCCTTTATTCAGTGTGGGGCATTTGAAAGGGTCAATTTAGTGACGCCCACATAACTAGCCTAATCTTGGAAAAACGAGGACCTGCACGTTAGCCTACTATGGAAAGCTAATGGAGGTAAGACCTCAGAGTTGACATCTCTTAGAACGAATATGTACTTGAGATCACACTGGGTAGCTGTGTTTTGCATCACATACTTTGCCTGGAATGTTTTATTAATACTTAAAATAGTGAATTACAATCATGGAGACAGAAGCCCACTGTAGCGTCAAATGTAACTTCATTAGGTAGATGAAGAATTTACAAGATGCAAAGATAGCAAAATAGCGGCTGAGTTAATCGCAGTCTGTCAAGCTTAAAGCCCAAATTACAAAGCAAGTCCGTTGGTTAAGGTCAAAGCTCATAGTTGCAAGCCAAACATTGAAGCCGTAAACTTGGCAATGCCCCCACAAACATTCCCATCTTATCTCAGTTCAGACTTTTTCCCCCTGCTTCCACCTCCAGATCAGCATCTGAGCACCTAAAGTTAATGCTGAAAATTCCATGTTGTCACTTTATTGTAAAACAGGAAACCTTATTTGGCCGAATGGCTCAATGTGCATGTTTTGGATAGACATGGAGAGAGAGAGTGCTGTTCCATGAAAATTGCCTCAAAAAAGGTATTGGAAATTGGGGGATGAGTGCTCGATACCACCTGTTAGCACTGCCTAAAAAACTGAACATATTTTTACACTGTACTGAAGACATTTCTAAGGCTAGCAGGGTCACTAGTGTTAAACGGTGCCTAGGGAATTAATATTGACATTGCTGGCTTCTGTTAACTGAACTAGGTTGCCCATCACAAGCACCACAGCGAGGACTGCTGCTTTCTCGGAGAGTGGACTGCCAGGTTGAAATAATTTGAAATCCAGAGTGTGTGAAAAGTCATCATTCTGCATTGTTTTCTTCACTACCATCCCAAAAATATTCCTCTGTCGTACTCGAAAAAAATGATAACCTCCTTATTTCCAGATTGCCCTAACTTTTACTACAGTAAGACAAGTTTTACTACGGTACGTCAACTGTCTGTGTAGGCTGCTGCACTGTTGTGCAGATATGTAGTGCGGGAGGGAACAGTATATTTTTCTACCTCATGTTTTTCCTTGCAGCTATGGTACAGGAAATATTCCTACAATGAAAAGTTAAAAAAACATAAAGTTTAACTTTTGACAGGATTTCGCTGTCAAAACAGTTCATAGCTTTTTGGTAACCTGAGTTGAATGGGCAGTGGTGAGGTTTATGGCCGTCTTGAAATGTGAAACATTCTGCCTCTGCTCACCTTAATTGCAGTCTACAACACATACTCGTTTTGGACTGCGATTGCACATCTTTAATGCTTTTCGTTGGCTTCTGCTTACCAGCTCCTAGCATGGGACACCTTGCGTCCACAATAGTAGGGACATCCCTGGGGGCTGCCAAGTTGGACATGTCTTTGTTGCTCGCTTTGTATTCATGGTATCCATCTTGCTTACTAACACCAGTCGCTATCATATTCCTGGAGTAAGTGTTGGTTCTAGGGAAGAGATTTCCTTCGTAGTTCAGTGGGTTGAACTGGGTTGCAGTAGCGATTGGCGACGGAAGAGATTGCTACACAGCAGCCCAACAGGCTATTTTCACCCCTGGATAAACAAAAAGGAGGGTTCACCAATTATTTGCTGCACATTATCTGAGAGTCATTGTAATTTCAATAATTATCCTCCTAGTTTGGCACAGTTCTTCTCAAGGAGTAAGATGTACCTAGTTGTAGTACTAAAAATAATACAGGTTGCTGCATGTAAAACAGACACCAGTAGTCCAGATACATTAGAAGGCCTAGTATGTCATGTAGAAGGAAAACAGCATGATAACCTCCTCGTGCCAAATCAAGTCTTGGCATAATTTATCTAACTCATTGAACAGTGAGCTGAATAATGTTATAATGATGTAAGTGGAAATAAAAACAAAAACTTTTCATACTGCAGTTGGATACGTCTTATTTCTTAAGAAAAACTATGTAACATATTAGAAAGATAATTTTTGAAGTTACAATGACTGAGTTAATGTGTGAAAACTATTTGGTGCATCCTCCTTATCATCGATATAGTATTGTATGTTCTTTGACAAGGGATCACATACTGCCCTGGTCCTATAACACTTGTCACCACTATTGATTGATTATGTTTTGGTTTTTAAAACAAAAATAAAAAGCATTGTCATGTACAATGCCAATAGCTTAAACTCGCGTAAATGCGAGACCCATTGCATTTACAATGCTTGTTTGTTTCATTTTTGAATTTTGGGTGACACAGCTTCCATGAACTTAAGGGACTATTCACATTCAGTTTGTAAACTGGATTCTTATAATAAGGCTGCTCCGACTGGGACTGAGATAATGACTTATGCGTTGCTGGGACCTGGTCCCTGTGCACTGAAACTACTACTTGAAGCCGCGTGTTCCAAACGCACCTCATCCTCAGGACCAACATGAAAGAAGAGTCAGCGTTTCTGGAGGTAGGGAGGGCCGGAGGCACTCGAGGCTCAGCATGCTCCCAGCGAGAGAGCTCACAGCGCGAGGGCAGGCCTTCCGCTTTTATAATTAGACTGCTCGGTTTTTGCTTGCCTGTCTGTTCGCCTCTTTAAGCTTTTAAGCTCAGACATTATCCAAGTCCTTTTTTTTTTTAGTATAGATAAATACATATATACATATTACATAGATGGACTTTTGTTAAGTCTGCTTCATCGATTGGACTGTTGTTCTGTCCTTCACACTTTGCTCCCGCCCAATACAGCATGGGGCAACGGGTCAGCCCATTCCATCCATTGGCTGCGTCCCTGGGATGCGTCATGACGTTTCTATTGTGTTCCTCATCCTCATTTCCTCTAAATAGTTTCCCAGAGCAATGAATGCGCATTGAGGCACCCGCGGTGGTACAGCCGTAGCTTATTTGTATGCAACTTTCTCAGAATGCAATCACCGCAATGTCGTGCACAACACTGTTCCCACCACACCATAAGATAAAATATGACTGTTCAAACCAACCTTTATTATGTTTGGCGTTTGCTAATAACTAGCGTTCTTCCCTATAATTGACACTTTTCCGCACAGCTGAAATCTGTCTACCACCACAGGCATCGCTCTATAGATCCTAAACCTAATCCAGAAATTGACGATCTTTTTTCCATCACTTCCAAATGAGTTAGAAGTGGCCTAGCACGACGAATTGTCATCACAAAGTGCCTTTTTATCTCCTTCAGGTCACAATCAACTCAACTGAGGATGAGCTCAGTGCCTTACTGCACTCAACAAAATTGTAAAGTCACAGAGACCTTCACAAATTTAGAAACCCATTTAAACAACTTTCTGTGCAAGGAATAATGGACCAGTCCACTTCAACCACTGACTCTCTTCACTGTGAGTGACAGCATTTTGATTGTGCACAAGTTCGCATCTGTCTGAAAGGTATTCCACTTTAGTGCCAAGGCCTGTCAATCTCGCCTTTTATTTATGCATAAATGTAATGTTTTATAATTTAGTTTAACTTTTAGTACCTATTGCATTAGATTGCAAAAATGAATACATAAACTAAAAATGCGACTGGATAACACCAGTCCTATTGGCTTTGCCAGTTTTTGTTCTGCTATGTAAACACGTTAGACCTACTAACTCGTTTTGCAAACCTTGTTTTAGAAGAACTATCCCTTCCAGCAAGGAGACAGGCGGCTTTTAGAACTGAGAGAAATTTCCAGTTGCTTCTCGGAGTATGTTGTACCTGCTTGGATATTGCCATGACTTCACCTTCTGTTGTCAGGGTAGTAGCTATGCAGGATGTCCGACCTTTGTGTGGTCAGTCCGTGCAGGACCTATTGCATCTCTACGTGTCAACGTCAAGAAGTGGCCAAGAGCGAAGAAGCAAAGTAAGAGAGGCAGGAATGGTGCTCTGTTCTCCTAAGGCCAAAGACATTTAAATCGGTGAAGACCTTTTTTCTGAACTTGCAGTTCTTATAATGCATCCTTCAAAATAATAACTATACTGAATTTCCCATACACAAAATTGTAAATGAAGGAATAGCCAGGAGGTCAGTCAAGGGCACGCTGCAAGTCTTTTTTTAATTTTTTTTAAATTAAAGCACACACCTCTGGCCTGCAGAATTATGGGCTTTTAAAATGACTGATGCACTTACCTGCAGAGCTTTCAAAAAGGAAAAAAGGCACTAATTTTGAGGCTAGCAAATCGCTGCTCTGCCATGATTTTTAGGGTGTAACTGACCCACATAAATCCAACCCTTATCCGTATATCCTTGGGAAAACTTGTGACATATATGTAAGAATAATTTTGAGAACGTTGGTTAAAGTTATGTGGGCACAGCATCACTATTAGTTGAATGTTGTGCATTATAGTATATATATATATTTTTTATTTTATAAAATGGGGATTCCAAGAGTGACACTATAGAAATTGAGAAAATCGTTTGGTCACCAAGCCCTGGCAGCATTTTTATTTTACACGAATTTTGTGAAATTTTGCATGCTTTTTGCTTTTGGGAGGAAAATGTCTGCCAGTAGAAATTTTCTCCAGTAACCAAACTCTTACCAATACCTTATTTGCCTTTTTAACCCAAGATATGCCCTCAACAGGGGCATAACATAGACCCCTGCAGCCCCTGTGGAGCAGGGTGGCCTCAACTCTCCTTGGGGCCACCAACCCTTCAAAGAGAGCCCCATTCATCCCAAGGCCAAAGAATATCTGGGGGCTACAGGAGACTCGGGGGGCCCTCATCACATTCTGCAGGGGGCCCCCTTCATTTTGCTTTACACCAATGGCCCTCAAGTGGACTCCATGAAATGTTTGATAATTGCCACAAATGTTTGTGGAAAATCGTGATTTCGTCCTAGCGTATAATTCCATGAAACGTTACTTTGAGAAATCCGCATTGTACTTGCTGCAGGATCTATGTGTAACCTGCAGTTCTGATTATAATTTTGAATCCCTTCAGGGTTAACTCAAATTATTGACCAAGCTGTACCCGGCTGATGAGCCCATAACTAGGGTGAAACCGGTCCTGCGTTGCCTGGGTTCCAGTTCCAGTGAGGACCTCACTTGTCAGTTCAGGCTGGACTGTTCCTGTGAGAAGCAGGGTCAAGACTGATTTGCATATGGCTGGGTCCAAACTGAGGTAGCATGGTGTGCAAAAGAACGTTGGGGTGGAGTTCTATCCCGAGCGATTGCCATTGGTTAGACTTATTGCAAGCAGCCTCCCATCACCTTTTGTGTGTATCAATCATGTGCCCAATACAATTAGTACTATTTATTGGGCTTACCAGTAGCTAACATCCATTATTCAGTGCCAAGATAGTGAGATCCATTGCAGATATGTGTTTTATAAATGCCACAAGTGAACATACACAATCTCTATGCTATGTCCATTGAGTAGTTGTTTTCCTTGCCTACTCTGAAGACAGAAAAGCAGAATATCTTTCTTATGATAATTCGTGGTCTTTCTCATTGAGAGACCCCGTATTTTTGTAAGAAAATATTTTGAACTGAGAGCTTTCTCTGCTTGTTTTGTCTATCTACTTTACGGCTTTTGAAGTAGTGCTTCAAGAGTCGCCCTGGATGAAGTTTTAGACCCACTCTCTGCAGTCGCAAATTCTAGAACTTTCATGCACTCCCCTGGAGATCAGTGGGAACGCGTGAGGCGCGGTGGACTACCTGGGAATCCCAGCAGGTTGGCTGGTCTGTTTGTACAGCCTGACAAAATGAGCCTTGGAGAACTTCTACTTCAACTCAAAATTTGAACAAGATTGAGCATAAACAATGCACAAGAATATTGTCCATGTAGCACAAAGCATTGTCAAAGCCAGTAGGTCTGGCATTTGCAGTGCTTGGGGCTTAATGGGTGAGTTTATGTGTAGGTATCTGTGTTGGGGTACATAGAGGAGCGAGTCAATAAAAGCTGGAGCAAAGCAAATGGGTGAACGAGGGAGATTGCAGATGGTTTAATGGGTGAATTAATTTTATTTTTCGACAATTTATAAAGTGAATCATACAGCCAAAGTGGTCATCTTGGAACTGATAAATCCTACACACACAGTGCACACACAGCTCAATACATAGAGTTGAGGCCATTGATCGTGAATTTGTTAGGTTCAGTTCAAAGATAACAAGCATTGCCAAAGCCAATTGGTCTGGTGTTGTCCGCCACCCTTTTGGCTTTACTCTCAAGTACCCAAACAATGATGGATGAAATGGTAAAATTAATCTCAGTCACTAGTAATTACTCATGTCGCATCCTAGTACATTGTTATTTTTCACACCATGCAACCTCAGTATGGACCCAGCCATATGCAAATCACTCTTAACACTGGTCCAATTGGAACAGTCCAACCCGAACTGCCAGGACAGGTTCTCTCTGTGCTAAAACACAGTCAACCCAGGAACGGTTGCCGCCCGGTTAAATTTGTCCCCAATATCCTGTATCAATAGAAACTGTGTGTTTAGATGTGTCCTTCCCTAACCACCTCTCCTTGATAGAGAAGTCCCATGAGGCCAGAGGGCTATAGCCACTGAGTGCTGCAGATTGCCTGTTTCTACTGAGGTGAGGGGATTTTGCAGCAATCATCTATTTTTACATTTCTGTATTTTCATCTAAAAGGTCTGGACTATGAAGAACCAATGACCAAAGGCTGAAGCGTTTAAAATAAACGTGAACTAAACTGGGAATAGTGTTCATTAATAGCGAGTGCTCAGTGCCTCCCAGGGAGATTCCCCTTCATAAGCAGAATGGAGACTAGCCCCTTCGTAACTTGTTGCAGATGGGCAGATAGGCTACTGTTAAGCCATTGAGTCTTGGGCTGGTGATAAGGGTGTTTATGCCAGACATTCAATATGGCTTTCAAAAGGGGTTGATAAAAGAAGATGTGTCTGAACTTCTATGTTTTAATGACAAAGTATTCCATTGACAACAAGCGTTGGCAAAGCCAAAAGATCGGGTCTGATGTATGTACAACAGCAGTCAAGGGGTTTTCACTTATCCTCTCAGACACCGGTCTCTACGTTGACATCAAATTCTGAGGAGCGATGAGCCATATGTCGGAAATGCGAGGAATCTTGCGTAATGGACTCCCCAGGACATTGAGCACTCACCACGTGTCCTTTGCTGGTCACAACATGAAAGGGCTCAGTATCAAAAGGAGCATTAGATTTTCATTTCTTAGAATGACGGACAAGCACTCGATCACCTCTAATGAAAATAACATCTGTATGTCAGCGCTTTTCTGCATAGGCCTTCATTTTCCTTTTACATCCAAGTCTTTTATACGGGTGTCTTCCTCAGTACGTGATCTTCTGTTGGTCCATTGAGGTAACTTGGTCGTCATGGCTCTCCCAAACACAAAGGTTGCAGGGCTTTCACCTGTGGTCGAGTGAGAGGTCGAACGGTTAGCTCGAAGAGTAGAATTCAAGAGTTTTAAGGTTGAGGTTTTCAAGTACAGCACGCTGAACAGCTTTTTTAAGAGTACTCATTAAACGTTTGCCTGTGGCCAAAGCGGTGTGCTCTTCTGATGCTACACATGAAGATAGCTGAGAAAGTCTCTGAATTCTCGACTGTTGAAAGGTGGACCGTTGTCAGATTTTAAGACTTAAGACTTTCTCGAGTGATAGATGAGGGTTCTTCTATCAGTGGAAAATGGAAGTATTCATCAGCAATCACCATCAGGTGATGTCCATTGTCAAGACTAACAAAGAAGTCAACATCAATTCTTTCCAACACATGCTTCCGAAACTCTGACATGTTTGAGGTGTGTAGAGTGGTTTTCGATGAAAGGCAGTTGCATTGATGACAGGCCTTCAACTCTCTTATCGAGATGTGGAAACCAGACTCGGTCTCAGAGAGCTTGGTTTGTGGCAACAATTCCACAATATCCTTCCTGGGCCACTTCAATTATCTGTTGTCGTAGACTCTCCGAAATGACAATTCTCAAACCTCTTAGGATAATGCCTTCTTGAGTAATAGACAGTTCATCTTTGACATTTTTAAACTTCTGGTATTCACTGTCACTGGTAAGAGGTCGAAGGTGCTGGTTCCAAGACTGTTGTATTGATTTTTTTATTGCTTGATTAACAAAAATCTTTGCAATTAAAACTTTTAAAAACAAAACAAAGTAATAAGACACTATTCCCAGTGTCTTTAGACAATATGCGCCTGAGCAAGAATGTATCTATAGTTATAAGCCAGACCATAACATTGGAACCACTTCTAAACATCTTTTAAAATGAACGCCATAATATTATAGAACAAATAACGTATTACAATTTCATTCCCGTGAATACACAATAAAACAAATAACATTATAATTAAGGCTCCCTGTTTTCCGTTTTTACTGATTTTTACAGATAAATACAGACAGAAAACATTAATTTTCTTGTCTGCATTTATTTTTAAATGTGGATAAAAACGGAAATTGGGTTGCGTTTTGAGTAATTCTCAAATACTGTCTGCCATGACTGCCAGGCCAATAGATGTGTGGATTGATAGATAAGGGGGTTAAAAAAGAAAGGAAATTTAGTAAAGAGGCTTTAACAGCAGTAGATCTGCACAAGGTTGATACTAAAATTTGCATATTTTCATATAAGTGCAATGATTTATGTTCTGCGTGTGTTCACAGCATTTAAACCTGGCAGACATTCAAGCATGAGTGTTTATTTATTAGTTAAATAAATGTGGAAATATACTAATTTTAGCTTAATTTTTGCACAAAACCCAAAATAAATATGGATAAATACAGATAAAATTAGCAAAAAATAAATATGGATAAATACAGACGGAAATGGCAAAAAAATAAATACCATAAAACCGGGAGCCCTAATTATAATACATTGTGCAAATATGCTAAAAAGTGCCTATCTATATAAACTGTAGCATTACTTTTCAAAGTGCAAATAAACAATAAAGTGACTCTGTATGTTTTAAGGCCTGTGATCCAAGATTGCCTTAGATACCTAGAATTGTAAACAATAAGTTCCATTGTGCAAACAGGCAATAAAAGTGCATCAGTGGTTTCATATTTTCTCTGAGGTCTAATAACCATGATAATGTAGACACTAAATCATTCAAGATGCCAACAACCTTAACCCTTTGGGCGCGGCCGGAATTTCCCCGCGGTGCGGGAAAATTCCACGCGTGCGCAGATCGGACGGCTCCCGGCCGTCTGATACACACGCCCACCGTGACGTCGGACGGCCGGGGGCCGTCCGACGCATGCAAGGGGTTAAAACAACCACCATGGTGCACAGTTCATTAAGATACCAATAATTTGTCAGCAATAGCTAAGAACTTTGTCAAACAACATAGCAATGGGATCGACTCACCGAAAAACATAAAATAAGGGCCTGATGAGCCGATCTAATACCAGCCTTAAGAAGTAAAGGTTTTAAAAATATACGGCGTATTTTAAGCAGTTTAAGGCACGCACCTACTATGTGCAATAAGGTTTCACGTGGCCACCCACATAGTCTACATTTAGTACTTGGCCATTCATGAATCCAGGTCGGCGTACCCTCCTTGGTTGAAGTTATGCCCAGTCTTATTTTTAAAAATGTTTGTTTCATTTGGGTCGAAAAATGAGCATTCAAATAAGGCTGCATTCGCAAAGACTGATGTGAATTAATCACAAACCATGCATGAGTTTTGGATGCTAGGGCTAACTTATCCGCATTAAATTAGTTCATTTTGATTTGTTTTTTAAAAATTTGTTTAAAGCTGGGCATTGTCAGTTCAGTAAGCCCTATCTGCAGATCCAAGACTGATGTGTAATAATGTCTTTTAGTTTTAACATGTCATTACTTGACTCATAACAGTGACAATTTGTCCAACAAAATGGTAGCGGGTGTGCTTGACTTCACAATGAAGTTTATGTAGGCTTTAGCTATCTTGGAAGGGGCACCAGAGCACTGCAGAGGCACTCTTGAGAAGTAGCAGGGTTTTGATCTTTCCTTGGATAGTGCACGGTTGTGCAGTTGTATTCTTGTAATCTCAGACCCCAGCGTTCAATGTGAGGAGGCATCTTTGCCTCTGGATTGCCAAAGATGGTCAACAATGCTTGAGGATCTGTCACAAGCATAAAATGCTTTTCATATAAGAATACGTGAAAATATTCACAAGCTCACACCACTGCGAAACTTTCTTTCTCAGGTTGTAAATAAGAACGTTCAGTTCGGGACAAACTTCTGCTTGCATATGCCACAATATGTCTTCGCGCATTTGGGTGTCCACTCTGCTTTGCAAGGATTGCACCTAACCCGATGGGGCTAGCGTCAACAACTACCTCGGTATGAAACTTACGAACAAAGTATGCCATTTCAGAAGCGTTCTCAATATCTTGTATATATCTAGAACAGTAGCTGGCCATGCCACGGAATTAATGTAACATGAAAATATCTTGTTGATGATTGGCAGTTTACAGCGCCTGCACTTTAGCTGGATCGGGTATCATGCCCCCATCAGAAAAGATACGGCCAAAGAATTTTAACTTTGTCTTATATAAATCACATATTCCTGCATTCAAAGTTAAACCTGCATCAGCGAGCAAATGACACACTTGCCTGCGAGCTTTATCGTGCTCCTTCAGTGTAGCTCCGAAAACCAATATGTCATCACAATAATTGAAAGCATTCACGACAGGCTGTATGATACGTCAAATGACATCTTAAAAAAGTTCTGCAGCAGATTACACACCAAAACGTAGTCTTTTATCACATAACAGACCAATATGTGTAGAAAAGGTTGTAATGTACCTGAAATTCTCCTCAGTTCCAACTGATGATATCCTTTATTCAAATCAAGGTGAGAAACAAACCTTCACAACATTCAATTGTGTTATCATGTTGGCAGTGTGCGGACCTGGATGTCGTTCTCTTTCAATTGCCTTGTTCGCTTGACGCATGTCTACACAGATGTGTACAGCTCCTTCACTGTCCTTTTTGGTTACTATCACTATGGGAGAAACCCATGGCGTTGGACCAGTGGAACGCTCAATGATATCATACTTGAGTAAGTATTCAAGTTCTTTTTCAACAGCTTCCTTTCGATGAAATTTCAATTTGTCTGTGTCTTTGAGCAATAGGACGGACGTCCTCATTAATGTGTAATTGTACTTTCATAGTCTTGAGTTTTCCTAACCCATGAAACAATGAAAGGAACTGACTTACTACTTCATGATGAGCATTCATGTTATAGTTCACGGATATCAATCCCATATCAGCAGCTGTGCTGAAGTTGAGTAAACAGGCACTTGACACCATACCTTGAAATACATGAAAGGGTGATTTTACTTTTGTTTTCCTGTGTTTCATCGTTGCTACAAATGAACCTTGGCTTATTAATGTCGTTGATGCAGCCCATGCATACACTTTAGTTTTCGATGGTGTAAGTCAGGGCAATGGACATAGTTCATTGTATTTCTCCTCAAGCATAATGTTTATCAACGCACCATCAACGATAATAAAAGAAATTGAGCCACCGTTGACTTTTAGTGTAATCTTCGGACAGTGCTTAAATGACTTTGGTGCTTTGTCATCTCAATTTTTCTTTGACCTGTATTTTCCCTCACAAGCAGCAAGTCCAACACGCACATATTTGTCTGAGGTAAACACCAACATGGCACAACCATCTTCTTCACTTTCACTTGATATCTATACTGAAGAACTTTTGGACAATGACTTAGATGATGATCGACTTCATTTGTTGTCGATTTGCCTCATCTGGTGTTGCTGTTTGGTCTTGTGGGCATGCGTCAAGTGTAGTTTCAGGAATGTTTGGGTGGCCATTTTGTCTTTGCACCGTGACTCACTTACTTTTTCCTTCGCTTTGCAAACCGTTACAAAATCGTGTTCCTTCTCACAGCCTTTGCAAGTCTGTCCAATGGCGGGACATTTACCTTTGTGTGCATACGAAAATTCACACCTGGAACACAACTTTTTTTTTCTGTGGAGACATCACTCTGTGTCCTTCTGCCCTTTGTTTTGGCTTATTTTTCATGTTCATGACTGACTCACTCTGGGTCTCTCCGACCTCCATGTCAGCAGCTTGTTGATCAACACGCTCTTCAACTCTGGCAGCCATGATAACTCGCTCTAGACTGAGAGTTTCTCTCAGCATTAGTCATCTGAATGAATCTGACAGGCATCTGTCAAAAACTCTGGGATGTATATCTTCCACATCATTTAATTAATTGAACTTACAATGTTTGAGCATATCCAGTCTCTCAAAAAAGTTGTTGTTAGTTTTACCAACTTTCCGTCGTTCTTGACTGAAAATGTACCTTTCATAATCTACATTTGGCATTGGAATCAACTTGAGATTCAAGGCTGCTTTGATTTGACAGTATGTAATTTTGTCAGCTCGCAGCATTTTCTTTATGACTTCTTTTACACCTTCAACAGCCAGATTGTTAAGGTATTTAATAATCTTCTTATCTGGTTTTTCTATCACATAAATGAATCATCAAATGTCTCTATCCAAGCAGTCCATCTGTTACCTATATTTTGCTTTTTGGTGGTATCAAATGGTGGTGGTGGTTTCAGGAAGGCAGTGGCATTGTAAACATTTATGAGATTGGCTGACACTGAGGGTGGAGTCCTCTCCAACACTGTCTTCTGTCCGCTAGGACCTACTTCATCCATGCCATCTTTAAGGCCCTGCGCTGCGCTGGCCTCTGGGTCATCTTGAACAGTCTGTGGAACCTTGACCTCCTTCTTGGCCTCCATGAGAGACCATCACTTTCGCCACTCAGCAGCTTTGCTGGTGTGCCGCTTCGGGTACGGGTGGCTCCGTCAGCACAACTCCATGCACTTCTTCACCCAACGCTGTGATATGATGACTCTCATTAATCAGTAAACAGATGAACATTTCTTGTATCTGGATTGCTTTGCTTGTAGACGTCTCTTTATACTGTCTGACATCTGGATGATCTCTGTTTCGCAGCACTTGTGTTCGCCGCATTATCTTGTAATTCGATGTCGCTATTTGCTGCTCTTTTAAAACCTGGGGGCATATGTACAAGGAGTTAACGCCGCGCTAGCGACACTTTTCTGTCGGTTTTGCAGCGATATTTTTATCGCCATATGTACAAGCTGTCGCTAACCTCTGTTAGCGGCAGTTTTCCGGCAAAAACGTCCATTATAAAGATCGTCACTTCTGTTAGCGATAATGACATGCAAGGGAGGCGTTCCCGTGCAAAAACGGTCGCTAACCCCACTTCGCGATATTTACAAGGGGATTCTTTAAGTTTGGAGGTCCCAAAAAACTGCCTATAACTGCAGTTAGAGGCAGTTTTTTAAGACCAGAAAATAGCTTGTCTTAAAAATGGAGATAACACTTGGGGCCTCATTTCAGCAGGTTTTGTTGCTGGACTGCGCTGCAAGCAATGTTGCTGCACTGCGACAAAACTACAGGGCAGGACTGCGCACCATCAATAAGATAGTGCGCATTCCTGGGCCTCACTCATGAAAAGTGTTGCAGCGCTGCGACAAGACAGCGTTGCAACACTTTTCACTACCCCATTCTTGCGACACCACGGATGCGCTGTATTCACTGGACAGCGCTCCATGATGCAAGTAATGACAGATACGTCTGGAAACCTGACGTATCTGTCTGCGCTAAAGTCACGCATTGCTGCAGTCGTGTCACAACCAACTCCAGCAATGCATGGGGCCAGCCTATCCCTGTGGCACTGCGTCACCCTTACGCCTGCCATCATGCAGGAGTATGGTACTGACGCAGTGCCGTTCTTGAGGGGTGCCCGGGTGTCGGCGCAGTTGGAGATCCATCGGTGGAAGTTGCGCGCTGCGTTGTTATCGTCTGTAAGCGTTGGCGGAGTGGTGGTGCTGAGGGAGTAGACAAGACGTACTTTGGTGGCCTTGATCCAGCAGCGAGGGGGGCGATGATGGCAGTTGTGTATGGTGGGCATGGTGAAGACGTGATGTATACAATGATGGTCGGTCCAGGAGAGTCCGGTGGTGTGGCTGTAGTTGAAGGTCCCGCTGGCGGAGGAGACGTGCTCGACCGTGTGTTCTGCTATGTGGCTTGCTGCAGTGACTAGCTGCTTGAGTCTGATGTTGGGGAGCTACCCCAGGAGGGGGTGGTGTTCTGGTCACTGGGGTTGTCCAGGTGGAACTTGAGTTCGCCGAGTAGGATGTCAACGGTGGATGGGAGAGCCTGGTGTGCAAAGAGGTCTACAATGGTATTTGAGAATGGGTGTCCATGGCCCGGGGGGCCTGCAGATGAGGGTGCCGCAGAGAATGGGGTTGGGGTTGGTCCTGATCTGGAAGTTAAGGTGTTCCATGGTCACCGTTGGGTCATTAGAGTGCGTGGTCAGTCGGAGTGTGCTTCTGTAGGTGATGGCAATGCCTCCTCCTGGACGGTCGGGGTGGTCCTTGCAGGTGATTTAGTAGCAGTCAGTGATGGCGATGGCGATGTCCGGTCCGGAGCAGATGTTGGTCCTGGCAGGCGATGTGGCGTCCAGGGTTGATGGCGAGGAGGGTGCTGGCGCCGTAGGGGTGGAGTGTCCGAGAGGAAGGCTCCTTGGTGCTGAGCGCGGCCCAGGGGCAGACGGACGCAGACGGGCTTGCCTTTGGCACGGGAGACGTCCATTACAAAGCAGGCATTACATCGTAATGCCTTTACAACACAAATCCAACAACGCAGGTGCCTTTACATCCCATTCCATTACAACGCATTGTGAGGTCAGTAATGGGGTATTTTTAATTTTTAGGGTGGGTATGGGTTTCGGGTGTCGGAGATGAAATGTGGGGTGTATTATTGGGTAATATTTGAAATTTGGGGTGTGCATTTGGGTCAAATATGAAAATTGGGGTGTGCATTTGGGTCAAATATGAAAATTGGGGTGTGCATTTGGGTCAAATATGATTTTTAGGGTGTGTTTTGGGGGCTCAAAGATTAATTTTAGGGTTCAGGGTGTGCCTTGGGGTGCAAGGGTCAGTTTTAGGGTTGCACTCACTGAAGTGGGAATAGTAATGTTTACATCTCCGCAATCCAACACCTTCCCTACTGTTGCAATATGCCTAGTATTACTATGCATTGTAATGGAATGCGATATGAAGGTATGCATCGTAACTCCATATATACCTTTGGCACACCAGTGGTACGCCCGCTGCGCATGGCTGCACAGCGGCCGGCATTGAGAAGTGCTGCGGGGGGGACTGGACAGCTGGGAGGTGGGAAACGCCGGAAAGAACACTGGATGGGGCGTGGACGCGGGGGGGGGTGTGTGAGCGGGTGTTGTAAATATTTACATGAGAGAAATCTTACCTCGAGGCCGGGTCCCGTGTCTTCGTTGCTCCAGCTCTCCTGAGTCTGCTTCCAGGAACAGGAAGTAGGCAGCCAGGCTCCCTCCCCTAAGCCAATCACAACGCTGCTATGCGGCGTTGGGATTGGTCATTGGTGCCGGGACGAGGCGTTCAGCCAGGGGCTGGAGGTGTGGGCATGTTCTCCATGCAGGCTGCAATGCAGCCTGCATTGCGAACAGGACAGTGCGCATGACTGCTTTGTGCGGCCTGAGCGGGCTGACCAAACAGTCACTGCGCACTTGAGTGGGCATGCCACTCCGCCCCTGCCCTGCTCCGTGAGTGGAGCAGCCCTACCAACCCTCCAGCCCGCAACGGAAACATGGCACCATAACATCAGGAAGTTATCATCATGTGATGATTGTTCCTCTTCTTGCACTGCTTGGAAGCAGTGGGGTGAACCTCTTCCCCCATAGCGGATGAGCCGACACTGGGGGTGCGTCATCTACTGGTGCTAGGACTGGGCGACCCGACCACCGGGCCTCCTCCGCTACGGGTCCCACCTTCTCCTTACCTGGACATTGACACCGTGGCGCAATCCGCTAAACTCTCTCCAAATCTGTGATCTCCCAGCAGGAGCCTCAGCCAGGTGGGATTTCACAAGCGTGGGTACAGCAGTCGCCGCCAAGTCCACTGGTGAATCTCCCGATGCAGTTGATGCAGCAGGGCCCCCTTAGGCGTGAACTTGCAGCGCTCCCGCAACACAAGTTTGGCGCAGCTCAGGGGCCTCACCCTCCACAGCGTCCGGCCAGCGCAACCTCATCCGGCCTGTGATGCAGAGAGGTGCCGCCCACCGTTGGTAATCCTCTCTGTGCACCCCGGTGTAGTGGTGGATCGTAGTATGCGATGCAGACCTCCCTACGTTGGTGCGCAGGAGCGCCTCTACCATTTACAGCTCCAAGGGGCGCAAGGTGGTCTTCTCACACAGGCCAGCAACGTGTCTCCATGCGACCGACCAGACTTCACCACCAGGTACGGGCGATCGCCTCGCCTCAATGTCTACCGCCACGGCTCATCGACTCCACAGCTCCTCCGCATCCCACTCCAGGCTCCAGAACATCCAGGCTCCAGACGCAGGTCCAGCGAGGCATCCAGGCTCCAGACGCAGGTCCAGCGAGGCATCCAGGCTCCAGACGCAGGTCCAGCGAGACATCCAGGCTCCAGACGCAGGTCCAGCGAGGCATCCAGGCTCCAGAGGCAGGTCCAGCGACGCATCCAGGCTCCAGACGCAGGTCCAGCGAGGCATCCAGGCTCTCATCCTGGTCATCCTGGATGTTGGGTGGCTTGAGGGGGTTGTTGATGTGTGCTGCATTTGGCCCTCGCTGCTCCTTTCTGCATTTCATTGTTTTTTTTGCCTATTTTCTATTGGAGGTCAACTCCATTAGAGGCAAAAAAATCTCACGTTGGGCTGACTAATGTGCGTTTTTTGCCGCTAATGGGCCTTTCGTTGGTTTTCGCCCGCTAACGCCGGAATTCCTATTGCCATCACGCTAATGTTAGCGGCAGTTTTCACCGCTGATCCCTGAAGCTATCGCCATGTAGCGACGTCTTGTACATACGTCGCTAACAAGGCGATAGTTTTCCGCGGTACACGGCGATAGAAAAACTGCCGCTAACTAGCGTTAGCGATAGTTATCGCCATTTCTTGTACATATGCCCCCTGGTTGTATCCGCCTTTAACTTTGTCACTCCGGATGATGTATAGCTTTAGGTTGCGTAGTAGCGCTGTACCTCTCTTTACGGCCTTACCAGCAGGTTCTTGGCCAACGATGTGTAGACTTCTCAGTGTAGCCTTCGTCACCTTCAAATGTTTCACACTAGCTGGAGTTGCGCTTAGACTCCACTGACTGGGAGAGCACTGTCGATCTTCGGGTTACTTATCCTCAATCTCATCGCCAGTTGGTGCGTCCTCCCCAGCCTGGGTATCCTCCAATGACTATGCCACACACGGAGCTTGGTATTAAACGTCTTTATTTGTCTGCGTGTAAACACAAACTCAATTTGCTAAACCTGCATTCACTTCACTATGCTCTAACACCTACGTTACAGTTCTACTGAGTCCATCAGCAATCAAAGGGTTCCGTCATTGCTAACTCACACGCCACTACATACCCAAAATTGCAGTCCCAGTTGTCAGTGGATGTGAATGAGAAAGGTTGATTTGTTGCATATTTGTGGGTATAGTGAGAGTTCGATGACTGAGAGGCTGAAGAGAAACAGGTAATGATGAGGGGAAGAAGAGCAAAACATTGCAGAAAAGAGGGATAATAATTGATTTCAGAAAAGGAAATGAAGAGTTGAGACCCGAATACAGGAGAGATTGGTGAGACTAGGGGGCACAGACTGTGAAAGAGTGGAATGAGAATGGGAGTGCAGGAGAGAAAGAAGAATGATACCTGGGAATACAGGAGCAAAACGTATAGGCAGCAGAAGAGAAAGAGGCACAAGATCAGGCGCGGCCGGTGGGGCGGGGTGAAAAAATAAATAAAACCACTTACCATGCGCTCGCGACGATGCGGCAAGCACAAGGTAAGTGGTTTTATTATTTTTTTTATTTACTTGTACCCATCCTGTCATCTGTCGACTACCCCCCTGCCCTGCCACCGCCCTCACCACTCTTACCTGTGCCGGCCGCGCCTGCACAAGAGCTGGCGACACACAGACAGGGAGAGAGAGGGAGATGAGACTTTAGGGACCATTGAAGAGTGTTAAAGACCTCAGAGTATGAGGATTTGTCTGAGACCTGGTATGTGGAGAGACATGCAATGGAAGGGTACACGGGGGAGCTGGATGCAAACGAGTGAGAGATCTAGTGGCTTATAAGAAAGAAAAGTTAAAGACCTAAAGGTAAGAGAGAGAGAACAAGGCTGAGCAATGGATAGCCATAAATAGACAAAGAGAGAGATAACACTTGATGGCAGGGAAAGACAGACCTAGTAATTTGAGGCTAAAGCTGGTAAAGGAAGTGAGACATAAGATCTACGACGGAGCACAATAATTAGGATGAAAAAAAAGATTTAGAGACATGGGACAAGAGAGATAGGCAGCCCAGGGGCAGGAGACACAAGAGGGAGGAAAGGAGCGCCACATACCTGCTGTGCTCAGCTTTTAGTTTCATGTTTGCAATGAAAGTGATGATTCACAGACACGCATTTTTCCAACCAGCAATAGAAATTGAAAATGAAAAGCTACATTTTTATTAGTCTAATAGCAAAGTTGGTAATGTAGATGATTCCTTTGCTGAGATTCAACCTGTGACAGAATCTAGCTGACATTTCAGAGGCTAAGCAGTAGTACACTAAGCTAAGAGTTTTTGTAATAAAATTTGCAAACTCGGTTATAGATAAGGTACTCGGGTATCCAACAACAACAGACTATACCTTTCTAAGCACATGATTCACTGCTGTACATTAGCAGCAGCGTTGTGGAGAAAGTCCTGAGACAATAAACTAGCTTAAGCTGTAAAGCAAGATGGGGGCGTGGTCTTAGTGTAATTCGTAATTGTCACTCTGTGAATGATTTGTGAGATTTTTTTAATGTGCTTCTAAAACGAGAATCTTCAGAAGGAACAAAATGAATTCAAAATGAAAAGCTTTATTTTCGTCACAATACAAATTGCAGGTTATTTACACAAAATAAAGCAGCTGTTTGGATTCGAACCTGCAACAATAAATGGCTTTGGGTCCCAAGGCAGATAAAGCACAGGAAGTGGAAGCTGGAGGAGTTAAATATAATCCTGTTGAGATTACATTGCAATATATCAACATCTGCCAGATGTATACCAATGGAAGAGTGCACTAAATAATATATAACAACTGGTGTGCAAGGGGGGTGTAATGACCCTCCCCCACAGCTCCCAACCTCTATTTAAATTTGTTAGAGTAAAATCTTACAGTCTGAACTGATTCGAAAAAGGTGAGCCAGGAGAATGCCACTTAATTAATGTATGCAGACTATGTATAAATATAGAGTTCAACGTGATATAATAGTTAACACTACAAAATTCAAAGATGCTGCCATCAACCCATAGAAATTAAATTGATATGCTGATAATAAGCCTAGAAACAACGGGAGGCTGCATACAGAACACTTTCAGCTTCATCCTCACCAGGGATGTATGAAAAATGGGTTAATCAGTTTGAGGGTCTTAGATACACGTCTGTGTATTGCTCTTGTACTGACAACCCACCATATTCTCCTAGCGCTAAGATTTCTCAGTATTAGAAATTGGACTGTTTATTTTTGCTCTTTGCATTCATATGTTAGGCTCAGAGGCGAAACAGGAAGGAGTATGCTGTATCAGAACTGCAAGTGCCCCCCTTGCAGGAACATCACATTGAATGCTTTTGCCAACAATGGGTCTAACCTGTTGGTTCCTGAAGAGAGCTATTTTCGAGTGGCAAAGGTCTGGTAATTCCGTGGATCTTGGTTGGAGGGCAGATAACTACATGATGCTACTGACCAACAAAGCACACCAAGGCTGCAGGGCCGGCAGAAAGTCCAAATCTAATGGGTTAACTGGAAGTAGGGTTTGTAAAGTCCATCTGCTAGGCCATTGGTACTCATAAACATTCTCCCAGGGGCCGCAAAGTGTGGTCTGTGGTGTGCCCGTGGGCCACATGGAAGCCAGCATGGTGGGAGTGGGGATTTGTGAGGTGAGGGGTTAAGGTGGGCGCTATCCTAGCAACCTTCTCTTGTGTTTAATTTAATAAACTATAATGGGTGTCCATGTATAATAACAACCCAAACCACGCAGAAGGTTCTGTGTGACAACTGACTTGCTCTTAGTTCACTTATGGCATTGTTGTCAGGGTGGGTGGTGGCATGAATGTTTCTACATTCATTTTTGAAAACTATCACTTTTGAAAATACAAGTTCTGAATGCAGTGATATAATTTGATGTACTAAGGTGAAATGCATCTGCATGTTAATGAAATACACTTTTTTTTTTAAATTTTGAAGAGCCTTTATCGTATTTTTGCACTTTTGTTGCAAAATGTTTTAAAAAAATAATGTGTTCCTAAATTTAATTGGCGCAGGACACCTTATTTGCCTCTTCTCTTTTACTTCAGTTAGTGTACATAAACGCTTGCCGTTTATTTAACATCTCTCTAAATGTTACTGCTGATCAAGCAAACAGCAGCCCAGTGCAGTCGTTCTATTGAGGGCCACATGTGGCCCCCAGGCCGTGCTTTGAATGTCACTTTGCTAGGTAAACATGTTGCTTCCTGCTCTTGGGCCACCACAGGGCAAAGTCCATTTTGAGTCACTGAACATAGCACTGATATATATATGGCGGTAGCCAGTAGGTAGTTATAGTTAGAACATTGTTTCCATAGGAAAAGCGTTTTTTGATTTGCTAATAACTTTGGCGCCGTTTGACGAATCTTCACGAAATTTTCAAAACTAATTGTTCACTCAGGTCAGCTCCTGTCTTGAAAGTGTCGGGGTGATTTGTCAAGCAGGGACCAAGAAAAAGGGGGGTCCCAAAACGTGTTTTCTCCATCTTAATTTCCATAGAAAACTTTAGACACGGCTACAGCCTGAACTGCTGAACGGAATTACACCAAATTTGGCAGAGAGATAGCTCTTGGTCCAGAAAGCACGCTTTTTTTAAATGGTGTAAATCCCTTCAGTAGTTTTTGAGATATTTAAAGATTTACAGATATCGATATTTGAGAATTGTGAGATCTGATTGGCTGAGCCCTCCCGAGCACGAGCTTGCCTCTGATTGGCTGCCAACACTTCAAACCAGGAAGTGTTGGCAGCCATCTTGTGACTCGGTATCGAGAGAGAAGGAAAAAGGTGAGAGGAACATTAAAAAAGAAGAAAAGGGGGCAGGGTAAAAACACCCTGACCCCCTAGGCCTGGTCAGGGGGCCCCACAGAGACCCCCATGGGACAAAAAAAGCATTAAAAAAAAAAATTCGGCCGGATTCGTGCACCCAGTGCGACTCCGGCCGAAAATTAAAAAAAAAACGAAGCGCGGACTCCCGGGTAGGCCAGGTCCCGGGGGCAATCCTGATTTATGTAGCGGGGGCCCGCAGGGGCCCCCGCAGCCCCGGGGACCGCCACCTTTCCGGGGCTTTCATTGGAAAATGTGTGGGGGGCTCCTTTCCCCCCACGCTGCCCCGGGGACCGCCACCTCCCCGGGGCATTCTTAATTATGTTCGGGGGCCTCGTGGTCCCCCCAAGCCCCGGGCACCGCCACCTCCCCGGGGCTTAAAAATAAAATTTAAAAGGTGGGGGGGCTCCTGCCCCTCCCCACACTGCCCCGGGGACCACCACCTCCCCGGGGCAAACTTTATTTAAATATGGGGGTCCGTTGCGGACCCCCGGCCCCTGGGACCACCACCTCCCCGGGGCTATGCAAATGATGGGAGGGGGGCCGCGCGGCCCCCCTCCTGGAGCCCTCGATGGCCCTGGGGACCGCCACCCCCAGGGCCGGCTCTTGCAATGTCCCGGGGTGCCCACCCCCGGGACATTGCCATTTGCAATGGCAGGGCGGGAGCACGGCTCCTGCCCTGTCATTGCAAACTCTGCTTCGCTTCATGGAAGCGAGAGCAGAAAACCTGCTCTTGCTTCCATGAAGCGAAGCAGAATTGCTTTTGGACAAGGGGAGCTGCATGTCAGCAGGTCCCCTTGTCCAAAAGCAAAGCCGGCTCCCACAGAAGGCGGGGAGCCGGCTGGGACCGCGGGGGTATTGGGGCTCCCCCGCGGTCCCCAACGTAAGGGCCAGCCCCGGGGCATTGGGTCCCTGGGGACAGAAGTGGCCCAGGGGAGGGGGGCCACTCGTCCCCCCTCCCTTTTGTAATAAAAAATAAATAAATAAGGCCGGGCCCGGGGGATGGGGTTCCCGGGGCCATAATTGGCCTCTGGAGGGGGGCCTCCATCCAAAAAAACAGCGACAAGGCTGGCCAGGCCCCGGGGAATGGGGTCCCCGGGCCATAATTGGCCCAGGGGAGGGGGGCCATGCGGCCCTCCTCCCGGGGAAATTTATAATTAAAAAAAGGAAGGCCAGCCCCGGGGGATGGGGCCCCCGGGGCATAATTGGCCTCTGGAGGGGGGCCATGCGGCCCCCCTCCAAAAAAAGCCAACAAGGCTGGCCAGGCCCCGGGGGATGGGGGTCCCCGGGGCCATAATTGGCCTCAGGAGGGGGGCATGCGGCCCCCCTCCAAATTTTGTTTCAAAAAAGTAAGGGCTGGCCAGGCCCTGGGGGATGGGGTCCCTGGGGCCAGAAGTGACCCAGGGAAGGGGAGCCTGCAAACGCGCCTCCAGGCGCTCTCTGCATTGGGGGATTAATTCCCCGTTGCTATTGAGGGTCCCTGGGGGCCAACTAGGCCACCAGGAACCTCCAGTAAGCCCCACACAGTGGGATTGCTGAGAGGTGGTATGAGTCCATGCCCCTTTTTACACCACTCTGCAAACGCGCCTCTTGGCGCACTGCTGGTGGGGTGATGATGTCCCCTTGTGTCCTGAGGACTTAATCCCCCAACTTAGAATGTGCCAAGAGGCGCGTTTGCATAGTGGTGGAGAAAGGGGGCGTGGCCTGCAAAAAACCTTTGAAATTCACTGAAAAAACCATAGGTTTCAGGAACGTTATAGTTAGAAATTAGCATTTAAAAAACCTTAGAAATTCACTGAAAAAACCATAGGTTTCAGGGACGTTATAGTTAGAAATTAGCATTTAAAAAACCTTTGAAATTCACTGACAAAACCATAGGTTTCAGGGACGTTATAGTTAGAAATTAGCATTTAAAAAAAAAACCTTAGACATTCACTGAAAAAACCACAGGTTTCAGGGACGTTATAGTTAGTTGGACATTTCACTCGTACAAAACCAGAGAAATTCGGCCGTTATAGTTAGTTGAGCTAACTATAAATCGTGCCCTCGCAATGCACTGCTGATGACGTCACATATTACATCATTCATGACATGGTCAGTGACATCACTGATGACAAAGTAGACAACGTTTTTTTTCTCATACTTTCTATTACCAAATATTACCGATACTATGACAAAAATGGATATTATACCTTCAATGTAGGTCATTTGTCTTTGTTGTAATCTATTAGCATATAGTAAAGTTTCCATTAAATTGACAATACACTAAAATTAATTGCACCAAGAAATGCCAATATTTTCTTGACAGAAATACAGTCACTGGTGAAGTCCATGGTTAGGAACTTGATTTAGAGTTCATTGATAATTGAAAATCCTCTGATTTTGGAAGGCTGTCCTAACTTCTCTCTCAGAGGAACCTCCCCAGAGAATAATTACATTCACTGTACTCTAGGGGAAATAATTCAGATGCTAGATTTACCAATGGATGTGAGCCTTATAAAAAATATGTAATAATTCCTTTCTAATCAGATTTTCTGTTGCCAGCCAAATCTAAATCTGGCCCCCAGATGTTTTTTATGGCGAATCTGCTTCATGGGTTGTTAAAGGATCACATATGAAATAGATATTTTCCATCCAGTACCTTCTCCATACTGCTGAAAGATTAGAAGAAATCTCCTTTTGTGTCATCATTGTACTGCATGACTGGAGAAATGTGGATCAGGCTTTGGGCACTCCAGTGAATCTTTAACATAGTGCCATGGCAGAGATAATCAATAATATCCATTTATTGATTTTGTGATGTACTACTAAATCCAAGGTTACTTCACAGAGGTCCATAGAGCTGGCAGAGCAAAGGAGTAAACCAGACAGAACATTTCAATGTATTTTAATCTTTACAGAAAATAAAATTCTTTATGTTTTGCATTTGTTTATTAAAGTGAGGCTTCGCATGAAAAATGAGTAGAAAGAGGTTCCAAGGGATAAAGTATTTTTTTCTACTAGAAGTGAAAGCTAGTTTTGGAAGTCTGGTCATAAACATCTGGTTGGGTGGTGAGAGATAAAGAGTTTGGAAAGGTGTTCTTGAACATTGTTATATGATGATGAAGATGTATAATGTATTTATAAAGCGCATATGTGGGGGGCGTGGCTAAGATAGAGGCCACAGTAGACACGGTGTAAAGAGTTCTGCCTGCAGCCCCTTTTATTATCCTGCATAATCCAGCCCACACCCAGTCCATGCCCAGCAAGAACGAAGCGGGCTGCGTTGGTGGGCTCTGCTGTCAACAAGGACCCAGCGCACCTGCTGAGATCAGCCCCAGATGTCAGAGACGGTGGCTGAATGCACTGCAGAGGAGACTGAGGCCAAGTGCCCCCAGGGCAATTCCTAGTGTAGAAGCCGTGCTTGTGGCAGGCTCTGGCAGTGGTGTGCAGGTGTGGGGCGGCAACATTGGGGACCGCTTAAGAGACTCAGTGGTCCCCCCACGCTGCCGGTAGATCAAGCGAGCCAGAGCGACGCTGGTGAAGAGAAGAATCCTGCAGTGCGGGACATTACCTGGTAGTGCCAGCGGCATGGGAGACAGAGGGGTGGGCCCCTCCTGACTGGCATACCAAGCAGATTGAACAGAGGTGGAGGTGAATGCGGTGGACTCCCCCTCCAGACCTGCACCCCGAACAGGTACCGCTGGAGGATGCGGGCCATGAGGTGCTTGCAGGACACCTGCACTACTTGTGAGGCAAGTGAGTGTGCGGGGGACAGAGCAGGCTGGCCCCCGCCCCAGTTCCTGGCGCTGAAGGTGACAACCTCAGAGGCCCAGGGGGTGGAAGAGAACTCACGTTTCTCTATACGGAGGCGGAGCAGATAGCGGAGGCACATGGGTGCCCCATAGGCCTGATTTGGTCAAACTGGTAGCCACTGCCCAGACAAAGTTGAACCCACGTGAGGCCGAGGGAGGGCCTCATAGGGGTAGAGGCTCCTGGCGAGGCTATACTACTAGGAAGGTACAACGATCTGAGGGACCACAGCTTCATAGGTGCACAGCACACTTGATCAATGCGTACTACAGAACATGAGCTGTCGGGCGTTGTAGGAGGTTCCCACTGCACCGATCATAGAGGTGGGGAGGCGGCTGTGCCTGGTGCCTTCCGCAATGGTCAAATATAAGGAACCCAAGGTAGCATCACTGCCGTTCAGGTCTGTAGCTAATATGCTCATGGCCCATTCATCAGGCGAAGTGCTGCTGAGCTAGTTGGAGTCCTCACTGGCGAAACATACAGGGCAGTTTGAGCGCATCCTTGTGGCTATTCAGGACATCAAATCCACTCTGGAGGTGAAAAGTGCCTCAGTATCCATAGAGGTGAACCAACTGTGGGTTCACCAGATATTGGTAGATCGCATAGACGACACTGAGTCAACGCTGACCTCAATGTGCCCCATGGTCAAGGAGATATAGAGCCAGCTGCACGACTTACAAACAGAAGTAAAGGAACTGAAGTCAGCAGGCGAAAGATGCGAAAGATCCAGGCGCAACAACATTCACTTGTTGGGGATACTGCCACTGGCAGAAGGTCCCAACGTGGAGCTTTTCCTCTGGAAGAGGCTAACAGACAATGCTCTGGCTTGTCGACTTCCTAAGTATTTTTCTGTAGAGTGTGCACATTGCCTGATGGGGTGCCCTCCGCCTCCGGGGGGCGCACCGTGACCTGTTATAGCCAGACTCCTTAATTATCGTGGCAGGGATCTTATCCTACAACTTTTTCCTACCAAAGGCCCCTGGTGTTATGAGGACTCGACAATCACAGAATACAAGGCATATATCGAGGAAGTACAAAAGCACCGTAACTCCTATGGATCCATAAAGCAGCATTTGAGAACAATGGACCTGAAGTACACCCTTCTGTTCCCCACTAGACTTTGAGTTGTGGAGGGAGACAAAGCACATTTCTTCCAAACTCCAGAGGAGGCCTGGAAATGGATACAGTGAAAGGGGGCTCCCATCCTGGAGGACGGAGGTCCACTGACCAACCCCTGGACATGAGAAAAATGGACCAAGCGATGCGGAAGGAAATCATGAGGTCACCCGGCGGAGGATCAAGGGGCCAGAGAGGGGGCCCAGGTGGTAGCGGAGGTACTACAATACAACAAAAATCCTTTCACTGTACTACAGTTGGAACATGCATCAGACTCCGAGGCTGAAACTCACAGTTTGGGTCCTCAGAAGGGATCCATCAGCGGGGCCAATCATTGACTCCTAGACTGGCAGATGATCTAGGCTAAAGACCAGACTGGAACATACTCCCTGTGCCATGAGCGGGGAGCTGGTGGTCGAGGGGCAAACGTAACTAACAAGGGGAGGGGCAGACTAGAGTGGTGGTAGGCACATAAGGGGTTGACACTGCTGGAGCAACGAGAAGCCAAAGGGCACACTCCCACACACAGAATTGGACACTAGAAGTAAATACATGTATGTTTTTATTTATTTGCAGTTTCATGTTGTTGATGGTGGGGCTTCCATGTGGCACCAGGTCTGTGGAGGAGTTGTTTTAGAGGAGTTCAATACGGTCAGCCACATTCAGCGCATGGTACACATCACTACAGCACCACACATGCTACAATTCCACGCCTACACGGAGGAGCAGGGGAAGGGTAGGAAGCACCACATATATACTGGGGCCCACGCACTAATCGCAGATAGGTGACCGTGGTTACATGAATGCCCTAAAGATGACACACGCTGATGGAGCTCACTCCCCCACCTATAATACACTGATGTGGAACATACGTGGCATGGCTACCCCTAGGCGTCGCCATGCGGTATACACCTTTCTCAAGCGCAGGCATAATCAGATAGCTTTTTTGCAGGAGACCCACCTGGTACAGGCAGAACTTGCTAAGGTTCACCAGAGATGGCGAGGACACCTGCATAGCACAAACTACTCGGAATATGCCTGGTGGGGGGGGTGCTGAAATGGATGGCTCAGGGTGTGCCCTTTATTTAAGACACATTCAAGACAGACCCAGAGGATAGATACGTGGTGGTGGAAGGGTGCATGGATGGTGAATAACTGGCATTTATTGCGCTGTATGCTCTGAATTGCGCTGTATGATCAGCTTTTTTAGGCCAACTCACCCCAGCAGTGCACTCACACGCAACCTACTGGCCACGTGGCTTTGGGGTGGGACTTTAGTTGTGTCCTGGACCCTAACAGGACCAATCCACCCCACACAAGCCCATGCCCAATGCAGTCAGCAGCAAATCGACACAACATTTCCTGAGAGGGGCTGAGAGCAGACAGGTCCACGAGATATGGAGAGCAATGCACCCAAGGGACAGAGAACACTCATATTACTCCTCGGTACACCAACTCCACACATGGCTAGATATGTTCTTTGGTGGAGTGCAGCTCTGTTCCAGAGTGGTAGACTCGGAATCCATGGCTTGCATGAGTCAGATCACTGCTCCCTAAAGATAATGATTTCGTGGGGTAGAGGTAGAGCGAGTGTACCAACCTTGCAATTGCGGACAGAGGCACTGCAAGATGCACCATTCTGCAACTCTATTTGGATATGCCTAACTCAAAACTTTACAGAAAATGAGGGGCCGACCTCCGCTAGGGCGACCAAATGGGATACATTTCGAGGTAATGTTGCATGGTTACTGCATCACCACCACATGGGGGATCAAACACACTGCACAGGGAGGTATTGGACGTTGAGAAAACCCTGTGTGCTGTGGAAAAGGTGATACTCACACAACCAGATCAGTCAGACCAACTACGAGAATTGTGGGGGCAGCACAATGCGTTGACGAACAGGCTGGCACCCTCCAAGCGCGGCTCCTGAGAGAATAGATGGCGCGAGCACCTTTCGGTGCTATTTGAACCTCAGAGGGTAACATTACTAACACACAGACCGACATCAATGCCACCTTTGCTGCATACTGCACACCTCTATACACATATCCTATCCCGACTAATATTACACACTCCCGCACATACGTTCAAGGGCTCCCGCTTCCTAAACTGAATCCACCCACACCCGAACTGCAAAGAGGGAGGGGGCCACAAACTAGGATAGAGTGGCACTATGACTCTAGTAGTGGCGTGTTAAGGCAGTAATTGACTTTTACCTTGTTATTCAGTGCTTTGATGGGTGGCGGGGCTGTGAACAACTACTAATTTTGCTATTTTGCACGTTTTAGGATTTTAAAAATACTAAGTCAGCTTTTATATTTTTAAAATAACGAAGGGCATCTTACTCAATAGGTGGGGGTGCAAGCTGTTGGACACTTCCTGTTTCATCCCATTCCACCACTGAGGTGCCATTTTTTGGTGAAGCGCTCTAGTGGTTGGTAGGAGGCTGTCCCTTTATTATTAAACAAGGGCTACGCCACGGACATACAGCGGGCGTGCCCGAAGGTGCACCAAAGGCAAACCCTTCTGCGCCTCTCCGTGCCCGGATCACGTCCAGCACCGGTCATGATGCTGGTGAGCGATTCAAGTGCCTTTTGATACAGGTATACTCCAAGGATGTGCTGGTCCGGACACAAAATTCCCCTATTATTCCAGCCTGCACTCATAAATTTAATTTATATGACAACCTTAACTTGGAGGCGATAATCAAATGTCCTGCCTGCTATTTCTCTCTTAGTCCAGTGGGCAAGATCTCGCTGGGTCCACTGATGAAGGGGCTTGTTGAAGATATGGACCAGCACATAGCCAAGCAGACCCTCACTATCTCAGCGTGCTTGAATAATTGTAGATCCCTTCCAAAACATTCCTTTGAGATCAGTAATCTGCTTAAAGAGGATACCAGGGATGTTGTATTTCTCATGGAAACATGGCTCATTGAATCATCTGCACCTGACATTGCTTTAGCCTTTCCACAGGGTTTCTTATTCATTAGCAGGACTGAAAAAACAGGGGGAGATGTGGCAGTAGTCTTCAGAGATACTTTTCATTGCACAATTTCTAAATTGGCAAATATTGGGACCATAGGTCTTTCCTTCTCTATTGCTCTAGATCCTTCTATTATGCTGGCTGGGGCCCTGATTTAGACTCCTGAACAGCACGAATGAGTCTCTCAGCTTACTGGTTGTGTTGGTAGGTAAACTCTCCATACTGCACTCAAAGTTCCTGCTACTTGGAGACTTTAACCTACATATTGATTACCTCAGCTGTGCGCCTGCCAAACAATTTATGAATACCTTAGATGGTTTCAATGTAGAGCAAAACGTGCATGAGACCACTCTCAGGAGGGACATGTTTTAGATCTAATTTTCTCGCGCTCTCTGAATGTCCACACTAGTCCGGCACTCAAGCTTCCACAGTCTGATCACTGTTTGATTCCTTCCAAGAATATTACCAAACAGCCCATGCACCAGCAGCTTACTTTGCAGAGAGCTTCTCGGTCTTCGCACCAAATCCTAGAGCCGCAGCGGCCATCTGGGGCCCTTCTATCTATTCAACTTGAGCTGTCGGGTTCGGTGGAACTGATTTTGCTAAGGTTAACAACTGGCTTTCTTCTGTCCTTGACCTTATCGCCCCATTAAAACCTTGGTGCTCGCCTGCCTTAAGAGCGGAAAGGTCACACTGTAAGTGCCTTGAACGGAGTTGAAAAAGAGGGGATGATCAGGAGTTGAAAGCTACATACAATGGAGCCATGGCAAATTTTCGTAAAGACTCTCACAGGGCCTACAAGGAGTTTATCTCCTCCACAATTTCATCTGCTTCTAACACACCTCGGGAACTTTTTATGGTGGTTAATGCTTTTATTTCTTCCAGGGCTTCCCATAGTGGCCTGACCCTGTCAACTAGTCTATGCGAAGACCTTTATAACTTCTTTTTTTAGGAGAAGGAGGATACCGTGAATGTTTGGGTGCAATCAGTTAAACATGAAATAAGCCATTCCAAGGATTGTCCTTGTACTCCCAATGTCTTTATTCTCTGGATCAAATTTGAGTGAGGAACAGTTTCTAATGAAGCACTAAGATCTAAAAGTACCATTATTGCACTGTGACCCTTGTCCGGAAGAAGTCTTATACATCCATCAGAGTTATTAGCATTGTCTCTAGGTGTCAAATGGTCTGGAACCAGCTTGGGTTTTATCCAACAAATTGTTGGTTTCAATATGCGTTTTCAGTAGTTTATCAATTTCTTTCTTCAGTATCTTCACTGGAAAACGCAGATGAGAGATTGGTCTATAATTAGTTACTTGCTCGGGATCAGCCAATGTTTTTTTTAAGATCGGGAGTAAGTGAGCTTCCTTTCATAATTGCAGACAGATAGCAGAAATGGTTGATTGATTGAATGCACAAATCTGTATTATTGGAGAAATGCTATTTGTCCCCAAGTGGAAACAAGAAGTTGGGTAGGGGTCCAGTGGAGAGTTTGATCAAATTGACATCATCGATGTTTGAACATCATCATTCTGCAATAATTCAAAATCAGTCAAAAAGGAGAATAGATTCAACTCTGGTTCATAGTCTCCAGTTTCAACACTCATTGCCAGATTGAAGGGTTGACTGATTTCCTCTATTTTGTTATGAAAACAATCAGGGAAGATTTCACACAGGGGGGGATATGTACAAGGAAGTGGAGGAGAGAGGCGTTAGCCTTCCTGGCTTAACGCCTCTCTCCGCCACTTCTGAAACGCAAGGCTGCACCATATTTACAAGAATGTGGTGCAGCCTTGCGTTTCCCCCTGCGATGGCGCTAAGTTAAGCAACTTAGAGCCAGCGCATGCACCCTTGCACCATAGTGCAAGGGTGTCTGCGTGCAGGGGAAGATTGTTTATGTGTAGGAAGGTGTCTCTTCCTGCACATAAACAATGCTTGAAATGCCATTCTGTCACTTTCTTGAGTGCTGCTTCATGCAGCACTCATGAAAGTGACAAAATGGCATTTTTTTAACCCCTTCCCTGCTAGGCCTTTCCCCCCCTGTGCTAAGCCTTTTTTGGCTATTTGGGGTAGTTCGCGCTTAGGGCCCTGTAACTTTTTGACCACATAAGGTATCTGCGCCAAATTTGCGTCCTTTTCTTCCAACATCCTGGGGATTCTAAAGGTACCCAGGGTTTGTGGATTCCCCTGGAGGGGACCCAGAAATTAGCCAAAATACAGCTAAATTTTGTTTTTTGGGGGAAAAATGGGAAAAAAGTGCTGCAAATGAAAGCGTCTGGGTTTTTCCCTGCAAATGGTATCAAAAAAGGGTTTGTGGGGCTGAAATCACCATTTTCCCAGCTTTTAGGGAATGACAGACTTTTGTCAGAAAACCAAAAAATTTTACACAGTTTTGGCATTTTTCTGGGACATAGCCTATTTTTGCTATTTTTTGTGCTTTCAACCTCCTTCCCGTTAATGGTAGAAATGGGTATGAAAGCAATAATGGATCCTGGAAAGCTATACATTTTAGAAAAGTAGACAAAATTCTGAATTCAGCAAGGGGTCATTTGTGTAGATCCTTCAAGGTTTCTTTATAGAAACTAACAGTTAAATATAGGAAAAATTAAAAATTAGTTGAAAAAAACAGCCTTTTGTGTCAACGTTTTCACCTGTAACTTCTTCAAATTATGACAACTCTTTGAAAGCAATATACCGTTACATCCGCTGGACCTTACTGGTTGTGGGGATATATAGGACTTGTAGGTTCACCAAGAACACGACGAACCCAGAGCCAAAAACTGAGCAGCGACTTGCAATGGTTTTTTATTATGTACCGGGTATATAGCAATTATTCTGGGAAAATGTATACATGGAAAAATCTGCGACAGGCAAGGTCCCAAAACGTATTGAGGCGACATCAAAATTGCCTATCACAAAAAGTTTTGGGCCCTTGCCTGTCGCGGGTACTTGAGCCTCCCACACGAGTGAGGCACCATTTTTATCGGGAGACCTGAGGGAATGCTGGGTGGTAGGAAATTTGTGTCAGCCCGGTGATGCCACAACTTTCCCACACAAAAATGTGTGGAAAAAGTGATTTTTTCAGCTAACTTTGAGGTTTGCAGGGGATTCTGGGTAAGAAAACATTGGGGGATCCACGCAAGCCATACCTCCCTGGAATCCCCCGGGTGTCTAGTTTTCAGAAATGTGTGGGTTTGGTAGGTTTCCCTAGATGGCCGCCGAGCACGGGGCCAAAAACCCAGGTGCCCCCCTTGCAAAACCAGGTCGTTTTGTGATAGGCAATTTTGATGTCGCCTCAATACGTTTTGGGCCCTTGCCTGTCGCGGGTACTTGGGGCTCCTACACGAGTGAGGCACCATTTTTATAGGGAGACCCGGGGGAACGCTGGGTGGTAGGAAATTTGTGTCAGCCCGGTGATGCCACAGCTTTCCCACACAAAAATGTGTGAAAAAAGGGATCTTTTCAGCTAAATTTGAGGTTTGCAGGGGATTCTGGGTAAGAAAATGTTGGGGGATCCACGCAAGCCATACCTCCCTGAAATTCCCCGGGTGTCTAGTTTTCAGAAATGTGTGGGTTTGGTAGGTTTCCCTAGATGGCCGCCGAGCACGGGGCCAAAAACCCAGATGACCCCCCTTGCAAAACAAGGTCGTTTTGTGATAGGCAATTTTGATGTCGCCTCAATACGTTTTGGGCCCTTGCCTGTCGCGGGTACTTGTGCCTCCCACACGAGTGAGGCACCATTTTTATCGCGAGACCTGGGGGAACGCTGGGTGGTAGGAAATTTGTGTCAGCCCGGAGATGCCACAACTTTCCCACACAAAAATGTATGAAAAAAGTGATTTTTTCAGCTAAATTTGAGGTTTGCAGGGGATTCTGGGTAAGAAAACGTTGAGGGATCCACGCAAGCCATACCTCCCTGGAATCCCCCGGGTGTCTAGTTTTCAGAAATGTGTGGGTTTGGTAGGTTTCCCTAGCTGGCCGCCGAGCATGGGGCCAAAAACCCAGGTGACCCCCCTTGGAAAAGCAGGTCGTTTTGTGATAGGCAATTTTTATGTCGCCTCAATACGTTTTGGGCCATTGCCTGTCGCGGGTACCTGGGCCTCCTACACGAGTGAGGCACCATTTTTATCGGGAGACCCGGGGGAACGCTGGGTGGTAGGAAATTTTTGTCAGCCCGGTGATGCCACAACTTTCCCACACAAAAATGTGTGAAAAAAGTGATTTTTTCAGCTAAATTTGAGGTTTGCAGGGTATTCTGGGTAAGAAAACGTTGGGTGATCCACGCAAGCTATACCTCCCTGAAATCCCCCGGGTGTCTAGTTTTCAGAAATGTGTGGGTTTGGTAGGTTTCCCTAGATGGCCGCCGAGCACGGGGCCAAAAACTCAGGTGACCCCCCTTGCAAAACCAGGTCGTTTTGTGATAGGCAATTTTAATGTCGCCTCTATACGTTTTGGGCCCTTGCCTGTCGCGGGTACTTGTGCCTCCCACACGAGGGAGGCACCATTTTTATTGGGAGACTTGGGGGAACGCTGGGTGGTAGGAAATTTGTGTCAGCCCGGTGATGCCACAACTTTCCCACACAAAAATGTGTAAAAAAAGTGATTTTTTTCAGCTAAATTTGAGGTTTGCAGGGGATTATGGGTAAGAAAACGTTGGGGGATCCACGCAAGCCATACCTCCCTGGAATCCCCCGGGTATCTAGTTTTCAGAAATGTGTGGGTTTGATAGGTTTCCCTAGCTGGCCGCCGAGCACGGGGCCAAAAACCCAGGTGACCCCCCTTGCAAAACCAGGTCGTTTTGTGATAGGCAATTTTGATGTCGCCTCAATACGTTTTGGGCCATTGCCTGTCGCGGGTACTTGGGCCTCCTACACGAGTGAGGCACCATTTTTATCGGGAGACCCGTGGGAACGCTGGGTGGTCTGAAATTTGTGTCAGCCCGGTGATGCCACAACTTTCCCACACAAAAATGTGTGGAAAAAGTGATTTTTTTCAGCTAAATTTGAGGTTTGCAGGGGATTCTGGGTAAGAAAACATTGGGGGATCCACGCAAGCCATACCTCCCTGGAATCCCCCGGGTGTCTAGTTTTCAGAAATGTGTGGGTTTGGTAGGTTTCCCTAGATGGCCGCCGAGCCCGGGGCCAAAAACCCAGGTGACCCCCAGTGCAAAACCAGGATGGTTTGTGATAGGTAATTTTGATGTCGCCTCACTAGGTTTTGGGCCCTTGCCTGTCGCGGGTACTTGACCCACCCACACAAGTGAGATACCATTTTTCTCGGAAGACTTTGGGGAATGCGGGGTGGGTGGAATTTTGTGGATCCACGCAGATTCCAGAACTTTCCACCACAGAAATGTGAGGAAAATTTGTTTTCTTTTTACAAATTTTGAGGTTTGCAAGGGATTCTGGGTAACAGAACCTGTTGAGAGCCAGACAAGTCACCCCATCCTGTATTCCCCTGGGTGTCTAGTTTTGAAAAATATATAGGTTTGCTATGTTTCCCTAGGTGCCGGCTGCGCTAGGACCCAAAATCCACAGGTAGGCACATTCGGAAAAAAAAGTCAGTGCCTAGTGGGCTTTCTGCCGCCCTGGGGAGGGGGGAAATCAAGGGCTATTGCCCCGATATGCCCCAGAGGGGCGCAGAAAGACTGTGGCTATTCTTTTGGGGGGTTGGGGGCATTGGTATGCCCATTCTGGTCAGCCCCCACCCCTGCGTATAAAAAAGCAAGCATATTCGCTGGCGCATAGTGGGCTTTCTGCCCCCCCCGGGGGGCAGATCAGGGGCTACTGCCCCCATCTGCCTCCTGGGAGGGGCAGAAAGACTTTGGCATCTTTTTTGGGGTGGGTGGGGGCATTGGCATGTCCATTCTTGGCAGCACCCACGCCGAAATTTGGAGAAAAAAAATCCCTGGTGGCTTGTGGGCTTATTGCCCCCCCCGGGGGGTGTAGATAAGGTGCTATTGCCCCATCTGCCTCCCAGGGGGGTGCAGAAAGACTGTAGCATTTTTTATTTGGGTGGGTCATTGACATGCCCATTCTGGGCAGCCCCCACCCCTACCTATATAAAAAAAAAAAATCCCTGGCGCTTAGTGGGATTTCTGCCCCCCCCGAGGGGGCAGATCAGGGGCTATTGCCCCCATCTGCCTCCTGGGGGGGGCAGAAAGTCTTTTGTTTTCTTTGGGGGGTAGGGTGGGGGCATTTGCATGCCCAGTCTGGGCAGCCCCCACCCCAGGCCTATAAAAAAAATAATCCCTGGCATCTAGGGTGCTTTCTGTCCCCCCGGGGGGGGGGCAGATTGGGGGCTACTGCCCCCATCTGCCCCCCAGGGGGCAGAAAGACTGGAATTTTGTGGGGGGGAGGGGGGGGGGCATTGGCATGCCCATCTTGGGCAACCCCCACCCCTAAATTCATCGGGGGAAAAAACCTGGTGTCTAGTGGGCTTTCTGCCCCCCGGGGGGGGCAGATTGGGGGCTACTGCCCTGATCTGCCCACCAGTGGGGGCAAAAAGACTGTACCTTTGCGGCAGGGGGGGTGGGGGCATTGGCATGCCCATATTGGGCAGCCCCCACCCCTAATTATAATTTTAAAAAAATCCCTGGTATCTAGTGGACTTTCTGCCCCCCGGGGGGGCAGAAAGACTGTACCTTTGCGGCGGAGGCATTGGCATACCCATATTGGGCAGCACCCACCCCTAATTATAATAAAAAAAAAAAAAAATCCCTGGTATCTAGTGGGCTTTCTGCCCCCCCGGGCGGGCAGATTGGGGGCTACTGCCCCCATCTGCCCCCCAGGGGGGGCAGAAAGACTGCGATTTTGTGGCCGGGGGGGGGTGGGGGCATTGGCAGGCCCATATTGGGCAGCCCCCACCCCTAATTATAATTTTTAAAAAAAATCCCTGGTATCTAGTGGGCTTTCTGCCCCCCCGGGCGGGCAGATTGGGGGCTTCTGCCCCCATCTGCCCCCCAGGGGGGGCAGAAAAACTGCGATTTTGTGGACGGGGGGGGGTGGGGGCATTGGCATGCCCATATTGGGCAGCCCCCACCCCTAATTAAAATATAAACAAAAATCCCTGGTATCTAGTGGGCTTTCTGCCCCCCCGGGGGGGCAGATTGGGGGCTACTGCCCCATCTGCCCCCCAGGGGGGGCAGAACGACTAAATTTGCCCAAATGCATAGGCCCTTGCCCAAGAGGCCGCTCCCCCCTCCCTGGTGTGTAGGGGGTGGATCCCTGCTTGGGGATCGCCCTCCTGGGGCAATCCCCAAGCAGGGATCCACTGGGGAGGGGTACCATTGGAAAGGGGAGATTCTCCCCTTTCCAATGATACCTCTCCCGTCTTTCTATGTGCTCAGGGGGCTGAGATAGCGTAGAACGTAGAAAGTGAAACTGAAATGAGCCTATAGGCTCATTTCAGTTTCGGTTTCTGTGAAATGACGTCAGCGCAACGTGCGTGCTGATTGTCAGTTCACAGAAACGGCGGGAGGGGCCTCGGGAGCTGGGGAAGCTCTTCCCCAGCTCCCGAGGCTTTGGGGGAGAAAAAGAAATCCCTCTGCTGTCTGTAGCAGAGGGATTTCGTGCCCCTGTCCTCATGACGGAATGGTTCCGTCATGAGCACAGGAGCACCGATGCTCATGACGGAACCATTCCGTCATGAGCATCGAAGGGGTTACAGTTTGTTTATGTACAGGAAGGGACACCTTCCTGTACATAAACAAAAAATGGCATTATGCTTTTTCCATGTGTGCTGCACAAGGCAGCACACAGTGAAAAAGCAAAAACGAGGAGAAATAATGCATTTCTCCTCGTTTCGCCAACTTAAGACCAGTTTTTACCTGGTCTTAATTTTGGCGCTGCCTCCTATGTACGCCACCCTTGTACATAGGGGGCAGCATCAAAATGAATCGGTATTGCGGTGGAACGCCCACCGCAACACCCACTGCCCACCCCTTTCACGCTAACCATAGCATGAAAGGGGGCTTTATGTACAAGGCAGCGTTAAGCGCAGCCCCTATCACCACCACAATGTCAATATAGGTGACGTTGTGGTGGCGATAGGGGCTTGTAACTATGCCCCAGGGTGTCAGAACCTGGAAGTCCTGTTTGTGTGAAAGAAGGAAATCACAAACCTTTTACAATTCAAAAAATTTCCCGATCAGAGTTATCTTCTGCTAGACTTCTCTCAGCAAAATATCTCTTTAGCTGTTTTCCATAAGTTATTGTACTAGTTTAACTCTTGTTTGTATACAATTGTGTCTTCCCCTGGGATGTTTCCCCATTTCCTTTCATATTTTTTACATCGCCTTTTTGCTGCTAACAATTCCATGGAGTATCAAGGAGTCAATGGACTTCTCCTTTATTATGGACCAGGCAACAAGTTCTACATTGGACCCATTGTTTAATAAACAACCAGTGAAGTGACCACAGTGTAGGTTAGAGGTGACCAGATAATTTTAGCTTAATAATGAGTCTAGTAGCAAAGAGATTTTGCTCTCTTTGGGATTAATCATTGTTTTTACAGGTAGACCACCATACATGCATGTAGTCTTCAGCACACACTGTTGAAGTAGTTGATACATGAGAGGGCCACAGCAAGGATGAGAGAGGTTTGATGAAAAGCCAGCAGTAATGGCAGGCTACACTGAAGCAATGAACATGAAAGAAGCTACTCTTTTTCATGTTGTTAACTTACAAGGTTATTCAACTCTCCTAACTGCAGACGGCCCTATGATTTATTGTCAAGCTTGAGGTGGTTAGGAGAAGACAAATGGTGTGGGGGTCAGTCAAAGAAAACACTGGAGGGTTACTAGAGCCTAGGATTGAAATTAGATCTTTAGTTTGTTTGCTGAGAGCAAGAAGACAGCCAGCACGCAATAATGGGTCACTTAGAAACCATGTGCCTGATTTAGATCTTGGCAGACAGGTTACTCCGTCACAATGGTGACGGATATCCCGTCCGCTGAAATACAAATCCCATAGGATATAATGGGAATTATATTTCGACAGACGGGATATCCGTCACCGTTGTGACAGAGTAACCCGTCCGCCAAGATCTAAATCAGGCCCTATAACTTAAGCCACAGGAACAATGAGTACCCTCACACCTTTAGGGCTCGTTTCCACTGCACATGCTGCATAATGACAGTTACTCCCCAGAACAGATGTCATGTTATGAATTCATCCAATAGTCCCCTGTCTCTGACTAACTGAGGGCTACCCCAGAAGGTGATTCAAAATTAAGGGGATGTTGCCAAAACTGCTTCCCTCACCCTCCTCACCTTGGAGATTCACCAGAGACTTATCAACCAAATATGGTAGGGCTCGCTGACAGTGTGAAATCAGCTTTTAGTAATTGCAGTGACCTGTTCTGCGGTGAGAGCAAGATCTCACAGTACAAACAATTGCCTAGGTTTTTGACCACGTTTGGGGGTTCATGGCATGCCCCCCTGGATTTTGGTTATGAATTTAGTAACCACAGATAACCTCTGATTCCATGAAGCTGAACTTTAGAAAACCTCAGCTTGTCAATCAATCAATCAAGCTGTATTTATATAGCGCAGCTTATCACCCGAGAGGGTATGCAGGCGCTGTGCTGCGGGTCTTAGTTGAAGGACCAGGTCTTGAGCTTCTTCCTGAAGTGGGTCAGGGAGGGTGAAGCGCTGAGGTGGAAGAGAGGGTGTTCCAGGCTTAGGTGGCGAAGTGGGAGAAGGAGCATCCACCGGCGCCGCAGCAGCGGATGCGTGCTATTTATGCAAAGACAAAGTCAGAGGAGCGGAGGTTCCTGAGAGGTCGGTGGAAATTTAGGCGGTGGTTCATGTAAGCGAGTCTTTGGTCATGAAGGGCTTTATAGTCATGGGTCAGAAGCTTGAATTGGCATCTCTTCTGGATAGGGAGCCAGTGGAGGTCCTGTAGGTGCTGGGTGATGTGGTTCCTCTTGGGTAGGTTGAGGATCAGTCTGGCTGCTGCGTTCTGGATAGTCTGGAGTCTTTTCATGAGTTCAGTGATGGTGCCTGCATCGAGTGCGTTGGTGTAGTCCAGCCAGCTGGTGATGAGGGCATGCATCACCATTTTCCCTGTGCTGAAGGGGAGCCACTTGAAGACCTTTGCGGAGCATGCAGAGAGTGTGGAAACAGGCTGAAGAGACGGCTTTCAACTGACATTTCATGGAGAGTTGACTGTCCAAGATGATGCTGAGGTTGTGGGCATGGTCTTTCGGAGCGGGGTGGGTCTGAGTTCCAATGGCCACCAGGAGTTGTTCCAGAGTGTGGTGTGTCTGCCGAAGATCATGACTGTGGTTTTGTCCGTGTTGAGCTTCAGGCAGTTGTTCTTCATCCAGGCTGCGATGGTCTTCATACAGATGTAGAAGTTGGTGTTCGTCGAGGTGCGGTCGCTGAGAGCAAGAGGATGAGCTGGGTATCATTAGCGTAGGAAATAATGTTGATGTTGTGGATCTGAAGATGTCTGCGAGTGGTGACATGTAGATTTTGAAGTGGGTAGGGCTGAGGGATGAGCCTTGAGGGACGCCACAGATCGTATGCTTGGGTTGTGAGGTAAAGGGGGGGCGGGTTTTCTGGGTGCGACTCATGAGAAAAGATGCCATCCATCTGAGTGACGTAGTCGATCGATGAGTGTGTGGTGGGAGACGGTGTCAAAGGCTGCAGAGAGGTCCAGCAGGATCAGGACGGCTGATTGTCCTCTGTCGAGCTGGATTCGGATGTCGTCTGTTGCAGCAATGAGGGATTTCTCGGTTCTCTGATTGGTTCTGAAGCCTGATTGAGAGGGATTCAGCAAGTTGTTTCTTTCCAGGTATTCAGTGAGTTGGAGGTTGATGATGTTGTCCGGGACTTTGGCGAGAAATAGTAGCAGTGAGATGGGACAGTAGTTCTGGAGCTCATTGGGGTGTGCAGAGGGTTTCTTGAGGAGGGGTCTAGCCTCTCAGTGTTTCCAGGCATCGGGAAAAGTGGCCGTGGTGATGGAGGCATTGAGGATAGTGGTGAGCTGGCGGCTGATCTCGTCGCTTCTGAGGTTAAAAAGTCGGTGGGGGCATGGGCCGGTGGGTGCTCCTGAGTTGATGGAGTTCATTAGAGTAGTTGTGTTCTTTGTGCTGAGTTGCTCCCATGTGGTGAGCGGGTTGTCGGCGGTAGCGGTCGTTGGGATGTTGAGGAGGTCGGTAGGTTGAGGATCGAAGTTTGTGTAGATGATTGCTATCTTGTTGTGGAAGTGGTCGGCTAGGGCGTTGCAGAGTTGCTGTGAGGAGGAGATTGAGTTTTCAGTGGCTGATGGGAAGATGAGCTCTCTGATGATGGTGAAGAATTCCATGGTATGGTTGCCGCTGGTCTCTATCCGGTGAGTCAGGGCCTCTTTCTTTGTGGCTTTGAGCTGGCGGTGGTAGTTGTTGAGGGTGGACTGGAAGGTGGCTCGGTCAGTGTGGTTCTTGCTGGTGCGCCATTTTCTCACCAGTTGCTTGCATCTGCGCATCGATGTGCTGAGGCCTGGGGTGTACCAATTTGCTCATTTTGTGGATCTGTGCATTTTGACTTTTCTAGTGGGAGCGACTCAGTTGGTGGTGCCGGTGACCCAGGCGTTGAAGTCCTCTACTGCTTGATTCAGGTTGGGCTGTGTGATGCTGAGGGCGTTGATCCACTGGTGCTAAGTGACCGTGGCCCAGTTGCGGAGTGGGGCAGTGTGGTGGTTGGGGGTGTTACGGGGGGTCCAGCAAGGGTGAAGTGTACGATGGGGTGATCCGATCAGGTGAGTTCCATGGTGTGGCTGTATCTGATTCTGTTGCTGGACATGAAGATGGGGTCCAACATGTGTCCTGTTATGTGCGTGGGGTCTGGGACCAGTTGCTTGAGGCCGATGTTGTCCAATCTTTCTAGTAGGTCGGTGGAGTTAGTGTCGGGGGGGGCATTCAGGTGGAAGTTGAGGTCTCCAGGAAGATATAGTGTTCAGATCCAATAGCGAGCGAGGTGATGAATTCGGCGATGGCGTCTCTGAGGCCAGCTCATGGTCCTGGTGGTCTTTAAGCGAGGGTGTCTTTGATGGTGGTTTTGTCGTCGGTGCGGAGCTGGAAGTTCATGGGTTCCACAGTCGGCGTGGTTTCGTCATCAGAAATGGTGCAGGGGATCGATTCCTTGTGTATGATTGCGATGCCACCTCCGTGTCTGTTGGCGCAGCTGTGGTGTTTCATCTTGTAGCCGATGGGTGTTGCATGGTGATGTCAGGGGCCGATGCGCGGGTGACCCAAGTCTCTGTAATGAAGGTCGTGGCGGGGGAGGAGATGGTTTCCCATACTTCCGTGGCGTGCTTGCAGAGCGACCTGGTGCTGATCAGGAGGCAGCTGAGTTGTTCCTGGGTGGTCTCGTCTGACAGGGCTGGCGTGGCTGTTGTTGCTGTGGTGGTGGTTGGTGCTGGGGTAGAGGTGATCCAGTAGCCAATGCAGGTGTAAGGTCCTTCTGTGGAGCGAGGCGATGCCAGGCAGCAGTCGTTATTGCGTCTGGGGCCTAGGGCATGGAGATCTGCGGCGATGAGTCTGTGGGAATGTGGGGGCCAGGGTTCCTGGGGCTGGGCGCAGTCCAGGTGCAGATGGACGCAGACAGGCTTGCCTACCAGAACATTGAAGCTAGGGCATATGCACTCCAACCTTTACACTAAAGAGGAGTTGACATACATGTGCAACTGCTGCCCAATCCAATATCACAGGGAAGCCAACGGATCTCAAAAACGATAATTAAATATGAGTGTATAAAGGAATCATCATCACATTGGCTTTATCAAGGATTCAAAAGGACCCACCTTCATGGTTGAGAGTGAGAAGATGAAAAATGAGCTGAGCTGACCAATTATAGAAACTTTCCACAAATTGTGGTATGAATTCAAGGTGGCTGTTGAAGAAGACAGGCTTGCATGCCTGGAGAGTTAAGGAGCTGCCACCGATGCTGCTTGGTGGGAGTCTACGCAGGAGTGACAAAAGCTCAACATCTAAACACACTGTTAATTCACCTATAAATACTGTATGGCGGTCCACCTAGTAAAATACTTTGGGCCCACCAGTAAAGGACTATGCCGTATCTACCCAGGAACAACTGGAGCCCAACCCTGTTAAGCAACTGGTAAATAAATATTGAATCAACCCAGGACTGATAGAACCCAACCCCTCGAGACACCATTAAACCACAAGTAATACATATGGAGTCAACCAAGGAGCACCCAGAGCTCAAGACCTAGAGGTTCTATTAACTAGTCACCCCTCAACGGCAATAGACACCCAGCTGCTGGAGGTGGTATTAAGCCACCACTAAATATTATTTGTAGTTCACCCAGGTGCAACCGGAGCTCAACCCATCAAGGTGCTGGTAAGTCAGCAGTACTGTGAGGGGTTGGGATCTGGTTAAATAAGTAAATAAATAAGGTGACCACCCAGGAGTGACAGAAGCTAATCTATGGAGGCACCATTAGACTACTAGAAAGTAATGTAAGGAGTAAACCAAGGAACAACCAGAGCTGAAGGCCTAGAGTCCGCAACATTAAAAGGAGTCCACACAGGAGTAGCAGAAGCACAAACATGGAGGCACCATTTTGCTACCAGTAAATACTGTATGGAGTCCACCCAGAAGCATCCATAGGTCAATACCTAGACACAATTGTGAAGCTACCAGTATATAAATATGGAGTCCACAAAGGAGTGACAGAATCCTACCTTTAGAGGCACATTTAAGTTACCCGTAAATACTAAATGAAGTCGACCCACGGACAATGGACACCCAACCCCTGGAGGCACTCTTAAGTCACCACTAAATGCAATATAGAGTCCTCCCGGGAGCACTGGAGCACACCCTTAGATGCTCTTTTAAGCAATCATTAAATATTATCTGGAGTCATCCCTAGAGTTGAGAGAAGCCCAAAGCATGAATATACTGCTCAATAGAATATGGGGCTGTCCATGAGCTGTGAGGTGCAAGCTAAGGTACTGACAGGGACGCCACAGATGCGGATCTGAGGGAAAGTTGTAAGGTGCAACTCATGGAGGGCTTATATATTAAGATGGACACCATGATCCACGAGGTGCAGCTTGGCAGTGTTAGACTGTCTGGACATCTAAGGAAAGGTGTTAAGTTAACTGAAAATGTATACAAAGAGTAAAAGGGGAAAGAACAGTAGACCCTTTCAACACTCTGCCAAACCTAATGATAAAAGTCACTACTGGATGTCATTGTTAACTGCTCGGGTCTTGATGTGGATGCCGGGCTGGGTGACCAGTGAGCCATGATTTGGTAGAAATAATTGGGGTTAATCAATAGGAGGGATGTGAGAAAACAGGGGCATGTTAAGGATTTTTGAGGCCCCACACAAGGTATATTTTGGAGCCCCTGTTTGGAGCAACTTTGAATTTATTACCCATTTTCAGCAAATTCAAACCCTCATGATGCAAAATAATATTGACTCATGCATTGAACTTTCCATAACAGGGGCACAAAAAACAGTTTAAAGCTGAAGCTCTCTGGCATCTGTGAGCCAAATAGTATTAAAGGAAACCTTGAACAAACATTGATAAAACCATTTCTCTTTGCATTTAGACCTAGAGTTTTATTACTTGCGATATTAACATTTTATGCGAATTTCAGTGTCTAAAGTTCCTCCCGTTATAGAAAAGACACAGGAGGGTACCTTGGTGAATATTTTGTGGGCTAATGCATAATAATAAAATAAGTCATATGCACATAGTACTTGAAAGTGTAGCTTTAGTTGCCAGATATTCGTAATCACAGATACGTTCTTAACACATTAGTGTAAATGAAATACTGCTCTGGGGATTTTTACCATTCCATCAAGTAAAATCTGATACTTTTCTTCTTATTTATCTTCCCCTGTCTCATCCCTCTTCTTCTCTTTTTAAGTGTGCACTTCTCTGTCTAGGCAGTTACCTCTAAATCTACCGAGTAAGAGGAATGAAAAGGGGCAAGGAACAGGAAAAAACACATAGGGATATAGAGAACAGTTTAGCAAAAGAGATGAAGCAGAGAGAGTTGTGAGGTATAGATAGGGAAGAGGTAAAAACATAGGTGAGTATGGAGAGACAAGGTAAAGAGAGAAAGGTGAGGATTTTTGAAGAAAAGATACAGAGAAGTGGAAAGAGAAAGGAGGTATAGAAAGAGAGACAGAGAGACAGGTAAGCTTTTAGAATGAGCTAGAAAGGTAGAGGGAGATACAGTGAGAGGCTACAGTAGAAAAAGAAATGACAGAGAGAGGTAAAAGGCAGTGAGAGGTAGACAGAGTGACGAGATACTGAGGAAGAGGTAAGAGACGGGTGAGGTAGAAGAGGCGAGGACAAGTAAGCAGAGAGACAGCACAAAAAGAATGAAGAAGTGATAGGGCTGCACAGATCTTACATGCACAATAAGTTTTGATTTTGCGTTCCCACGTGTCAAATTCAAATAGAATCTGTGTTTTAAGCACAGCATTTTTACATCAGGACTTTTAACTCTCTAAAACACTAAACTATGGGGCCGCTTGGAAGAAAAAGGCCCTTGGAAATTGCCCATATTGTCCAAGCCTTAACACGCAGAGAAAAGCTTAGGCACATCGCTCATGGGGACATAACACAATCATCTTGGGGAATAAGAAGGGATAGGTAACAGGGGAGGATACATGGGAACGAAGCCAAGTAACAGCACAGACAAAGGACTAATGCTGATATTGCAAGGGGACAAAAACTGCAGTGAAAACAAAAGGCAATAGAAAGAACAAAGACAAAGTCATGCTAACCTGTCAAAAAGCATGAAAAAAAGTGCAAAAATCCTGAACAGCAGCACATTTTGCCCTACAGACAGGCCTACATAAATAATGAACTGCCAGTTATTGAACACCATGATAAACAGAGAACTGGCTGTTAAGAAAATACTTAACACTAGGGTCAAATGATCAAAGAGGCAATGTGTTTGGGCAGGTTAGCGTCAGCGCATGAAGGTGGGCTTGCAGTTTGCTGACGGCAGCTATGTTTTTGGGATAGAACCTGAAATTGAATATGCTTTACGATTTACACCTGTTTTTAAAGATTATGGGGCATATTTACAAGGGCATTATCGCCGCTTTAGCGGCACTTTTTGCAGCTAAAGCGGCGATAATTTCATCGCCCTATTAACAAGGCGGCGCTAACATGCATTAGCGCATGTTAGCAGCCGTTTTGGTATCGCCTCGCTTCGCATCGCTCAGGGAACAACATGAAAATATTCGCAAACCGCACATCGCGGTATTTACAAGCCGGGCCAGTACTCGCGTAGGGAAGAAAAAAGCCACGCTAACCGCGGATATCGGGGAAAACTAACGTCTACAAATATTTCGACTTAGCCATGTGCATAATGGGAGGTGGATTGTAAGGTTACATCCACCTCTCCCTATTAACAACATGTCCATCAGCGCAGTTGTAATATCGCTGGTTTTCAGGCGATATTGATGAAAATCGCCGTATATCGCCGGATTTCACATCGCCTGTTTGGAAATCGTTGCAAATACGCCGCTAACACGGCGATGTGAACCGGCGATATACGGCGATATTCAAAATCACGCTAAGCGCGATTGGCGATGTTCAACGCGAATCGTTGATAATATGCCCCTATGTTTTGACTGTTCTACATCTCTGATGGGATCCATGTTGTGGTTCATGTTCAGGGAGTACATTTCCATGCTTATTTAGCTGAATTGACAAACCTTTGTCAGCCTCTAGGGAAGAATGCTATATTAGAGACTATGCAACCCAGAGATTTCTAGTTCTTTACTCGGTCATTGACTATGCAAACTGTAGGGTGCTTTTGTGTGCCTCTCCAATCACCATCATTTCCACATTGGACATGTTCATTTATACATCACTGTCCTTCAACCTATGGTAAATGTTGATATGCATAAAACCAGGCTTGGATCCTTCATAAAGGGACTCTGGAACTTTGACCTGGAACCCCACAGAAACAGTGGCCCACAGCTCTCCTTCTTCATGAGCGAATGAAGTACTTCAGTCCGTTTGGTGACACTGTACACAGTCTGCATTGAAAATCTGCAAACAAGTGAGCGCTGCGAAGCAAAGGACGAGGCACAAATATATAGGGGCAGTTTACGATGTCGGTCGAAAGTGCCATGCGGTCTTGTCGGGTCGGTCTTATCGGCCGATGTTGCGTCAGAAGCAGTTGCTCCGACCGCAGTATTATGATGCCTAACAATACATGGCTTACCAACTGACGTGGTTCTTCCAACTCCGAGAGTAATATCCAACTGCAAAGCTCTCTGTAAGGTCCAATGGAGCTGATCGGACCGTGGTCCGGCCCTGGAACCGCCTGTCCTATTACAATGTGTATTTTCGATGCGCCGTCTGTGTTGGTCCAACCATCTCATCAGAGCTGGCGGAAGAGGAGGTTTATAAGGCCTAAAAACAACACAACACGTTTCCCACCACATTTCCTGTGCAGCTATGGAGCCCATCATGCATGTCATCCTGCTACTATACATAATCAATGAATTTAAGAATCCAAACCTTCGCGAACGTCGCCGCCGGTAAGTCACACACCTACTCTTACACATTAAAGTGACTGCAAAGGTGCAGTAAGGTGAAAGTGTCCTGTAGCATGTTGAGCATGAGAAATGAGGGAATGTCAGCATCGGGTATCCACAGTGTGAACTGGAAATACAGGGACAGACCCATCTTAAAGGTAGGATTAGAAATGGGCATAGGCACATAGATATGTGTGCACATAAATTTATGGATGAGTACACCACAGCTCTACATGCCACATGTCATGGCAACATAACATCAATGCACACACAAAAGTATGTGCCACAGAAACATATACACTGGTACCAGGGCCAGTCCTAGGATTTCATGAGCCCCTGGCAGTACCAGAACATGCGAGCCCCCTAAAAATTGCCTAAGATGTAATATCACAGGAAGTCACATCAACGCAAGTGACTTCTATTGACCATTTATTCTCTGGCATTGTTGAAACAGCTTTGTAAGAAGCTACTTATCTAGTGTGGTTACCTGTAAGATAGCCAACAATACCTATAAAACCCCTAATAAAATAAGTAGAATATATTAAAGCTCTGTCATGTGGAAATATAATACATTAACCCAATTGGATGGAAAAGTTAGACCATAGGTCTTTTCATAACTGATATTTTTACTCTGAAGCACTAATTGTTTCCAGATTAATGCATGTTTAAAAACACAAAACAGAGTAATAATGTCCAGGCTGGCCTGGCACTCCCCCCATCATCCCAATTGTGCCTTCTCAAATCCAGTGTCCGGATGAGTTTCGCAGTGTCGGAGCTGCCCTCCACCAGAGCCTCCACTCTTCATGATCTCAGCCCTACCGCAGGTAGCCAGGTCAGTATAGGGAGTCTCAAGCAGCATGGGTTGATAAATGTGTCATTACTAAAAAAAAGGTGGAAGGATCCAGCCCATCTCAATACCGGGACTGATGCATCAGACTCCCTTCCATACCATCCCTCCCATGCATCCCGGTCTGCTTGCCCGCAGAACTTACTCCAAAACATTGGGCCTGCACTATCTTGTGGATCAGTATGCTACGTCAGGCCTGGCTTAAGTATCCCCGGTGGACCTGTGGTATTCCCCCACCACTGTTTACGGAGGCCACGCAGCAGGGCATGAGCTATGATCTCTAGATGTCCAGTCAGGACATGTACAAAAAATGTCCCACTTGCAGCTACATTTCTTAAAAAGGTCTAGAGAAATATGAGAGCACACAGAGCAGGCTTAAAATCTGCAGGCACATAAAGGATGGTTCAAGATCAAAAACCTTTGGAAAGGAAGACATCTCAAAACGAAGCCAATTTTGCACATGGAAAATAAAGAGATGGGGAATTACAATTGTTGGCATAAGGCTCAATGTATGTAGCTGCACACGAGCTCAAAGTCATTATAACATCACCTCCACCCTCTTACTTTACTTATTCTGCATACTCACATCTACCTCTCCTATCCATGCTGTACTTTCCACCTCACCTCTTGCCCAGTCTATTACCTTCTCTTGATGATTTGACCCCTCTGACATACACCTCAACCTATAAGCTCATCTCTCAATGTCTCCTTTATCTGCAAGCCTCTTACATTCTCTCTCTGGTAATGCCAATCTGAAATCCATTTTACCCTCCATGCTCTACCCTTTACTGCTCATCATTCCACACAGCCTCTCACCTTCTCTTTCTGGTCCTGACCCTCTTACATACACACCTCTGTTGCCTTCCCTACTCTTCACCTCTCTTTTTTCATCACCTCCCCCCTTCTTGCTGTACTGTCAATGTTCTGTATTTTTCACCTCTTCTGCAGCCTCTAACCTTAGCATGTGGATTCTGCCCCTCTCACCTCCATCTCTCCCCTTTCCCCCAGCTTCGTCGCATTCACTTTGTGATTGGTGCACTCTTATAATCACCTCTTTCATACACTCTCCACACCTCACCACATCTCTCACCCTGCCTCTTACTTTTCTCAATGATTTTGCCCTTCTTCATTTCCCTCCCACCATTCACTCTCTATCATCTGCTTAAGGTCTCCTAATAGTCTTTTTACTTCTCTAGCTTCCATATGTCTACAGCTCCCATCCATGTACTGCCATACACCTCTCAGCTCTCATGTGATTAGTGGGGCAAAGCTGATCTCAAATCCAGAATCCCAACTTTTTGTCTGCGATCTGGAGACATTGGGTCTGTCCTTACAGGACACTGGCCCCACTCACACTGCAGGTCATATACTAGATCTTATTTTTACAAATGTCTCAGACCTCCAAGTTAGTTCCCATCTTCCATTAACTCGGCCAGATCACTTCATGATCAGTTTCCAAACGTCTCTCAATGTGATTCAAACCAGTAGGAACAATAAACCTCAAGGGCTGACCAGTCCCTAGAAGAATGTCTCTGAGTCTCCTTCTTCTCCAACTTTCCTACTCAGCGTGTCCCAGAATACTCAGACATCAACAGTGCGCTTAATAGCTTTCAGGAGTCTCTTCAGCAGACTTTGGACATAATAGCACCTTTAAGACCTAATCACCGCAAGTCCACTAGACCCCCTGCTCCATGGTTACTGAGGACCTTAAGCAAGAAAAATCAGTTTGCAGGGAACTTGAAAAAAGATGCCGTATACCAAAAGCCCACTCGGACAAAAGGATCTACAATAACTATTCAAAAGAAAAATTACAGCCACCCGCAACTCACATCCCATCAATAGAATTGACAGCGTGGAAATTCCACTAAAGAACTTTTTAAAAATCCCAATAATTTACTCAGCTGACAGCTTGCACTCCCCCTACCCTGACCTCTCAGGAACCATGTAACGCCTTAGCTAACCATTCTGAGGATAACATTGAGAATACATATGAGTCTTTACAAATGCAACCCTTCTACTGACTCTCTACCCATCATGACCTTGAATCATAACTCCTCTACAGCCCTGGAACATTTGGAATCCTTCACGCCGGAATCAGTGCCAGACATGATGAGCAAGATCAAATCCGGTTCTCCCTCTGATCCTGCCCCCCCTCGTTTAGTGGTGGGACTTGCCAACTCTCTTAGACCCACCATCACAGCCCCGTGCAACCTCTCACTGGATATTGCCACTATGCCGCAGGCTTGGAAAGTAGCACAGGTTATGCCCATACTGAAGAAGCCTAATGCTGACACTTTGAATCCAGAAAACTATAGGCCCATCTCCCTTCTCCCTTACCTAGGCAAGATTATAGAAGGCCAAGTTAACCAACAACTTAACCACCATCTGGGATCTAATGCCCTACTGGACACCACACAATCTGGGTTTAGAGCCTTCCATAGCACAGAAACAGCACTGATAGGAGTTCGAGATATCATAAGACGCACTCTGGGTGAGGGCTGCCCATCCATGCACCCAGGTTATCAATTTAGGCTCTTTTAAATCTGGGGTCATGTCACTAGGCAGAGGAGTCCCCCAGAGGTCATTTTAAGCCCAGTACTCTTTAACATCTAAGTGGCACCTGTGGCTCAAGTAATCAGGTCCAGTGGTTTCAATGTCATTTCATATGCTGATGACACTCAATTTGTTATGTTATGTTAAAAAATTTGTAGAGCGCATGGCTGCCCCAGCAACGGGGCGTCCCAGCGCTAAGATGAACACTGAGAGAGGAAACCAGAGCAGAGGAGACAGTTAGATTTGGGTGAATAGCCAAGTCTTCACCAACCTTCTGAAGGGAAGGTGATCATGGGTGTTACGGATATGGAAGGGGAGGGAGTTCCAGAGGGCGGGGGCTAACCGCCCAAATGAGCGCCCGCCTGCTCTGGCTCTATGTATCCGAGGAACTCTGGCCAGGCGTAGGTCTGCTGAACGCAATGGGTGTGTAGGAACATAGTAAGAGCATAGATCACTCAGGATTTTGGGGCCAGAACCTTCCAGAATTCTATGAGTGATGCAGAGCGTTTTAAAACGCACTCTCTGCTCGAAGGGGAGCCAGTGCAGCCGACAGAGGAGGCTAGAAGTGTGACAAAATTTAGGGAGTGCAAAAATTGCACGCGCAGCTGCATTCTGAGCACGCTGCAGTCAATTGATCATCTTCATTTCCCCAAACCCGGACTCCGCTAAACTGAAGTTCAGAGAGTGCATGAGGAAATTTCCCTCTTGGATGTCCCACAATTGCTTATAGCTCGATGGCGACAAATCAGAAACAGTGCTGTTTGGCAGGGCACATGACCACAGGATTAGCGATTGGTGGCCATCTGAATTAGGCACCCCCCCAACCCAAAAAGGTGGTAAAAAACCTGGGTATTCTAATTAATGATAGCATCTCAATGAAAGAGCAAGTGAAATCTACATGTGGCATTTGTTTTGGTTCAATACGCATGTTAAGAAATGTATTTTAATGGCTGTCTCTACACACAAGAAAAACTCTCACGCAGGCACTAGCGGTGAGTCGCTCAGATTATGGCAATGCACGCATGGCAGCGCCCAATGACTCTCTCCTGTCTAGACTTCAGGTTATCCATAACACAGTTGCCCAACTTTCAAGAAGCTGCTGAAAATGTGGCTTTTCTGACCAAGAAGCTATGAAAAATCAGGCCTCTTGACCTCTTCCTCGTCCCTCTTTTAGCTTGGAACTGTGCCTCAGTGCCGAGATACCCCCTTGAGTGTGATTCGTTGCGCTATATTGAGTCTGAATAGCATAACATAATATCTCTCCCTCCAGTATCCTATCTTTCATTGCTGGTTGTCACCTTTACATCCACCTCTCCACTTTGACCCACCACAACCTGTTGCCTTGCCTCACTGTGCCTCTCTTACATACACATCTCACTTCCATGCTATATACTTCACCTCATTTCTCATATTGTCTACTACCTTTCTCTCTGATTCTGCCCCTATCACATCCACCTCTCACCTTCCTATTACACACTTCATCTCTCATCTCTCGCCAGCCTCTAACCTTCTCTAGCTCGTTCTACCTCTTAAATATCTACCTCTTTCCTGTACACCTCGCCCACCCTTTTACATGCTCTTCAAGGTCCTAACCTCTGGTATCCACCCCTCAACATGTCCTCCACTCCCCACTTCAATTCGTCATAAAGTCTACATTTCCTCCTACCCATGCATTGCCTTTTACCTCTAATCTTTCCTTTCAGCCTCATCTTTTTTCACTGGTAATGCCTGCTTTATGTCCGCCTCTCCCCTCCAGGCTCTACTTCTTACTTCTTTCTCACCTCTACCCTCATTTTGCTGGGTTTGCCCCTAAAACATCAACATTTCCCCCACATGTGCTGCAATTCATCACAGTTCTACTCCACCTATTACCTTGTTTTGCATTTTGTGAAGGGGCGTAACACAGGCCCCTGTAGCCCCTGCACAGCTCACGGGCCCTCAACACTTCAGGGGAGCCCCAGTCCACTACGTTGCCCACATTCAGCGCAGGGCAATCCCGTTCCACTACCACCCCTTCAAGTCCATCTCTGCTTGCTCAGTTCCTGCCTCAAGCATTTATTATCCCTTCGTATCTCGTCAAATACACAAATGAACAAATACACTGCTTTCTTAGGCTCAGCTTGAGCTGTGGTTAGTGTAATTCTGGCTAGCTTCTGCTTGTACGAAAAAACCAATACAAGAGAATTGTTTGTCAAAAATCACCACTCACACCATTCTATGCTCTTTCCCTTTCCCTTCCTACCTGGGGAGCACTGCCCATTGTCACATGAGGTCACAATGGAGATCATTCTTCTTTTTGTTGGGCGCCCTGTAGGATACCCTGCTTTCCATTCATGCAGGGGCAGGGGGAGTTCACAGCTATAGCACCTTCAAGTGCTGTGGCTAATCGCTGTCCTCATGCAGATGCAGCGATTAGGCAGAGGGAGGGTTGCCAGCAAAGCAAGTCTGGCAGAAAATGAAGGGCGAATAAAACATTTTTATTACAGTTGGCAGTTGACAGGGTGTTTGGGGCAATCATTTTGCCCTTTTTGCCCATTGCTTAGGGGCCCAGGAGAGCGGGGTGGGGGCTCCCTTGGGCCTCACATTGCTGCACTACAGATGCAAGACCCAGGGAGGGGACTGACCACCTGCAGCTTGTAACACTGATGGCTTCATAAAGGCAGTGCTCTGGTGCGCGGCCCTGTAGTTTTGAGCATGCGTGAGGCCCTGGGCAGCTGCCCACGCTGCCCATGGCCAGCACGGGCCCTGACTGGAACACAACATCCTCCCTGAACCCAATGCCCTAGACACCACTGCTAGGACCAAAGACTGAGGTGCAAGCTGCTCTCCTAAACTGCCCCATAAAGTAGGGTGTTGCAGTGCAGTGTCACACTGAAAAGAAACACCTAAAGCTGTATCACATGAGGGGGCTTGAAGGGGCATCGGAGGAGCAAGCACAGACAAATGTCTATCATCATTTCAATAGTATCATGACTGTATATTGCCTAGCATTAACATTATGTCAAGTGTATGCTCATAAAGATACCATCCCAAATACATGGAGTGCAGCCAAATTGTGAAAATGTAGAAAGCAAACTTAGCAGATGCAACACCTACCACTGCCCCAGAACAAGTAGCTGACATACATGGTACACAACAATCACAATCTACTATTGTCAGCATTGAGCCACCAACAAATCCCTAGGGAATAAAGTCACATGTGTATCACCAATGTGAATTGTCAGTGATAGCCTCTTCCAAAGACAAACTTTCAGGCATCTCAGGTACAATGTACGGTGTGCATTCTCCAATCTAAGAGGGTCATTACGATGGCGGGCGGACACCCGCCACCGCAACGGCAATGGGACCGCCCGCGAGAGGTGCCGCGGTCCCGCCATGTGTATTAGGATGCCACCCGGTGGCGGTGGCATCCCGTATTGTTTACATTGCGGCGGGCGGTGCTGGCAGCAGCACCCGCCGCAATGTAAAAAACGCATGTTGTGCATTTGAATGCATAACGTGACAAGCACCGCGCGGTGCCTGCCACCTTGTGCATTCAAATGTGTGCACCCCCCACCCCCGCAACGGGCCCCCAGAAGCAAAGTCTGCATGCCTTTCCATGGCGGCAACACCGCCATGGAAAGGCTGCTTTCCGCCACCATCCTAATATGGATGGCGGTGTCTTGCAGACACCGCCACCATGTTAGAGCCCTTTTCCGCCCGGTCCCCTGTCAGACCGGCGGAAAACCGGCGGACGGTCTTTCCGTCCGCCGGGGTCCCCCCCGCCATCGTAATATGGCGGGGGAAACGGAGTGCGGGCGGTGGAAAATAGCGGGCGGATCGCCACCGCCATACGGGCGGTGGCGATCCGCCCGCTATCATAATGACCCCCTAAATGTCAACATATGGCTGAAGTATCATCATTTCTAATGTGTATTAATATGTGAGAAGCACAACCATGTTTCTCAATTGGCTGAAAAAGGTGGCCACAAGCTCACGATACACATCTCTAGGAGTCCCCATCCCAAATCCCTTGCTAACTAAGCTACTCAAGATCATGTTGTGACAAACAAGATCATGCAGTCACAAGCCAAAAATCACTAGGCTGATCCACTCTACCACCTTGTGTCTGTGCCACTGTTTGCACATGACACATCCTATCTGGATATATACACACACTTCACATCACTTGTCACACAAACACAGCTTGAGAACCTTGACCCACACATACCAACTGACATGACCCTCTGATAGCACAATACATCCCCTATCATGCAGGTTACCATGCTCAAGTCTAGTGCATCACATTTCTGGATGGACGACCAAATGCGGGGCCATGTGTGCCCCAACACAGAATATAAAGGCACACCACATCAGCATGATGTGGCCTACTTCCATTTTAAGGATTATGTAACTGCACAGACTCACATACCCTAACTGTGGGTTAAGCCCAGAAAATGAGGTCCATCACTACGCAATGTAAAGTAAAACACAACAATCACATCATATAAAAACAAGATTTCGAAACCTGTGACACCCATTCCGGTACCATATGCTAGGTCCTCATGCAACAAACACATACAACAATAGTGTATTAGTAAGGACAGAAACACAGTCTAACTTACTGAGCCATAACTTGACCCACACACACAATCCACATGATATAGCCAACTAATGTGAATGTCATGACAAACATTCAATTTTTGCTGCACAGGAGGACACAGTGCATAGACGCCTTGCCTAAAATGCATCTGAAATTTAAGGGGAGTGCTGGAAGACAGCAGGGCCAGGACACTGTCTGATCTGTACCAACCTCACTATCACCATATGCACAGGACATTGAAAATCAGTGACAACTGGGTCTAAAGGATATTGGCACAAGTTGTCATTGGAAGTACTGAACAAGATCTATTGAAGGCACAGCCATTGCTCCACATCTATTAAGTCACTTTTTGAAATGTACACATTGCTCTGTGTGTATGTGTGGCTAAAGTAACTATCATGTATGCAGAGTCATTACGCCTCCAAGTGTATTAATCAGAAAGTTGCTTTTGAACACATAAAATACATATGCAGCATACATCTCACAGAGTGTTGTTCTTAGACACACATGCACAATGGACTTCTAAATATGCGTTGACTTTGTGAAAATACAAAATCCAAAGCAAGGGCTGGCCCTTTAGCACACACTCCTATACAAACATCATGTGAAAATTGACACCCAGCCAATGCTGGCACACAAATCTACACAATAGATTGATCATACTGCATGTACCATTTGGTATCCTTGTCACACTAACATCACTGTACACACACATCACAAATTACACATGAATGACACTTAACAGCAAATGCTATTTTTGGACACAGGAATTTCAAAACCAGAAGAACAAGTTACTTACCTTCGGTAACGCTTTTTCTGGTGGATACAGTATCTGCCTGTGAATTCCTCACCTTTTGAATACCCCCTGCGCCAGCATTCCGCAGAAATTCTTTCCTAACTCTCCCACGTTGACGAGGACGTCATATTAGCACGGCTCCGCTCGCGACTCCGTATGACGTCATCGGAGCCATAAGAAGACCTCGTCGGCGTGCTGACGTCAGTTCCATCCATTTTTTCCGTGCCTCCGAGGCAAACGGGCGGACCGACACATTTTCACACGAATACACAGTATACCAGATATATATACAAATGCATAACCAATAAAAGCTTGAAAAAGGGCAACAGATCAAGCATTTTCCACTAATAACGCATAAGCATGAAAAAGACATATTAAAACATTCATGTCAAACAGCTAAAGCATTTTTGGTAGACACAGGTGGACAACGGGGAGGTGGGTGGGACAGTGAGGAATCCACAGGCAGATACCGTATCCACCAGAAAAAGCGTTACCGAAGGTAAGTAACTTGTTCTTCTGATGGATACATCTGCCTGTGGATTCCTCACCTTTTGAATAGAATCCCAAAGCTGTACCTCACCCGGAGGAGGGTGTCCACCTGACTAGACCAAAAAATCTTGCAGCACAGAACGAGCAAAATGGCCATCCCTCCTAACCTCCGACTCTAAGCAGTAATGCTTTGCAAAGGTGTGGAGGGAGGCCCACGTTGCTGCTTTAAAATATCAATAACAGGAACACCTCTAGCCAAAGCCGAAGAAGATGACTTAGCTCTGGTAGAATGAGCTCTGATACCTTCAGGCGGGTCCTTCTTGGCCAAGGCGTAGCAGATCTTGATGCACAAGATGATCCACCTGGAGAGAGTCCGCTTGTGCACAGCCTTGCCTTTCATTCGCCCAACGTAGCCCACGAAGAGCTGATCATCCAGTCTCAGATCTTTTGTTCTGTCCAAATAAAAGCTGACAGCCCTCTTAGGATCCAGGCGATGAAGTCTCTCCTCCTCCTTGGAAGGGTGAGGGGGAGGATAGAAGGTAGGTAAAGTAATGGACTGTCCCAAATGAAAAGGGGTAATTACCTTACGAAGGAAAGCAGCCCTGGTCCTTAAAACCAACTTATCCGCATGAATGGTCAAGAATGGAGGTTTAGAACTAAGAGCCTGAAGCTCACTTACCCTCCTAGCCGAGGTAATGGCAATCAAGAAAACCGTCTTAAAAGAGAGAAGCCTCAACGGCCAACCATGAAGAGGCTCAAAAGGAGAACCCATTAAAAAAGTAAGAACCAGATTTAAATCCCACTGAGGCATAATGAAAGGAGTGGGAGGAAACCTATTAGTAAGTCCTTTAATGAACCTCATAACAATGGGGGACTTAAATAAAGACGGCTGATCCGGAAAACAAAGAAACGCAGACAAAGCCGACAAATAGCCCTTAACAGTGGCCACAGCACAACCCTGCTGAGCCAAGAAAAGCTAAAACTGAAGAACATCTGATAAGTGGGCCTTCAAAGGATCAATGGACCTCTCTCCACACCATTTAACAAATCTAGACCATCTGGAGGAATAAATAGATTTAGTGGAGTGTCGCCTGGACGATAAAATAACATCCACCACATCTGGTGGGAGAGAGAAGGAACTCAGGTTTCCCCGTTCAATCTCCAGGCATGAAGGTGCAGGCTCTGGAGGTGGGGGTGTAAAACCTGCCCCTGCGACTGCGAGAGGAGGTCTGCCCTGAGAGGGAGACGGAGCGGAGGGTGCGATGAGAGGAGAAGAAGATCTGTGTACCACACCCTTCTTGGCCAATACAGGGCAATCAATATGACTTGGGCCCGGTCTTGGCGAATCTTCCTCAGAACCCGAGAAATCAAGGGTATGGGAGGAAACGCGTAAAGGAGTTGCGAGCTCCAATCCAATTGAAACGCGTCCCCCAGCGCTCCCTGCATCGGATACTGGAGACTGCAGAACAACGGGCAGTGCGCATTCTCGTGAGTGGCAAACAGGTCCAACCAAGGAAATCCCCACATCTGGAAGATGTGATGGACCACCTCCGGATGAAGCCGCCACTCGTGATCGGCTGAGAAATGCCGACTGAGACTGTCCGCACGAACATTCAGCACACCGGCTAGCTGATTTGCAAACACACAAATCTGATGGTTCTGAGCCCAGGACCAAAGTCGCAGAGCCTCTCGACAGAGACGATACGACCCTACTCCTCCCTGTTTGTTGATGTACCACATCACGGTAGTGTTGTCCGTCAGGACCTGAACCGACTGACCGCGAAGGGAAGGAAGGAAAGCCTTTAGTGCTAAACGTATCGCCCGCAATTCCAGAAGGTTGATGTGAAGCAACCTTTCCTCTGGAGACCAAAGACCTTTGACCTCCAGATCCCCCAGATGAGCACCCCACCCTAGGGTGGAGGCATCCGTGATCACTGTGGCCACCGGCGGAGGAGGCTGAAAGGGCTTTCCCTGAGACAGGTTGCCCTGCACACCCCACCATGTCAGCTCCGCTGCACGTCTCTGGAGATTCTGACCTTCTCCCCGAGATCTCCATTGTGTTGAAACCACTGCCTGCGGAGGCACCACTGGAGTGCCCTCATGTGCCAGCGTGCATGACTGACCAACAGTATGCAGGAAGCGAACAGACCGAGCAGGCGTAGAACCTTCAGGACTGGAACAATCGCTCCAACGTGAAACAAAGGAATCATCTCCTGAATGTCGAGAATTCTCTGCAGAGGCGGGAACGCCCGACACACAGTAGTGTCCAGTATTGCCCCTATGAACAGGCAGCGCTGAGAAGGCACCAGGTGAGATTTGGGTACATTTATTGAGAAACCCAAGTTGAACAACAGTTGCGTTGTTGCCTGCAAGTGGCGCAACACCAACTCCGGAGACTCTGCTTTCAACAGCCAGTCGTCCAGGTAGGGGAAAACAGGACCCCAGACCTTCTGAGATGTGCTGCTACCACTGCCATCACCTTCGTAAAGACTCGAGGTGCGGAAGTCAGACCGAACGGAAGAACCGCAAACTGGTAGTGTTGCGATCCCACCGTGAACCGGAGATACTTCCGATGCGACTTCAGGATGGGAAGATGAAAATACGCATCCTGCAGATCGATGGACACCATGCAGTCTTCCTGTTGCAGCGCAAGAAGAACCTGAGCCAAGGTCAACATTTTGAACTTTTCCTGCCCGAGGTAAAGATTCAAAATCCTGAAGTCCAAGATCGGCCTCAATCGACCGTCCTTTCTGGGGATTAGGAAATACCGGGAGTAGCATCCCTGACCCCTTTCCTGCTCCGGAACCACCTCTATCGCACCTTTCTGTAATAAGGTAAGAACTTCCTGCTGCAAAAGCAGCAAGTGGTCCTCTGAACACCAACCCTGGCGAGGAGGGTAAGGAGGAGGAAACTCTAAAAAAGGGAGGGTGTACCCATTCTCTACAAGATTTAAAACCCAACGGTCTGAAGTAATCGATTTCCAATCTTGTAGAAAGATGGACACCCGACCCCCTACCGGACCAACATGTTCTAAGATGGGGGATCTAGAACTGCTTTCCTGAGGCACCAGCGGTGGCGGGAGGAGAAGAGGAGGAGGAGGAGGACTGCTGTCGAGAGGCACCTCTAAGACGCCCCCTGTTTTTACCCCTGTACGATTTGTACAAAGGATTCTGCTGCTGACCCTGTTGAGGTTGCTGGCGGCCTCGAAAGGAAGCAGCTCTTCCAAATCCACGATACCGCTTGTAGCCGTATCCTCTAGACTGCGTTTGAAGGCCCAGAGATCTTGCAGTTGCTCTGCTATCCTTAAAGCGTTGTAAGGCAGAGTCAGCCTTAGTGCCAAACAGTCTCGAACCATCAAAGGGCAAATCCAGCAGGGTTGCCTGAACATCAGGAGAAAATCCAGAAGACCTCAGCCAAGCTTGTCTTCTTGTTGCTACAGAAGACCCCATTATGCGAGCCACAGAGTCAGCCGTGTCCAAACCTGATTGTATAACTTGACGGGCCGCAGCCTGGGAGTCAGAAAGAGCCTCCAGAAAATTATTCCGATCATCCTCAGGCAACTTTGGAGCTAGTTGCTTGACAGAGTCCATAAGAGCATGGATATATCTCCCAAGTAAACAGGTAGCATTAGTTGACTTTAATGCCATACTCGCAGAAGAAAATATTTTCTTCGCCGATTGCTCCATTTGTTTAGAATCTCTATCCCCTGGAATGGTTGGGAATGATCCAGAGGATTGTTTTGAGCAAGAAGCCTGGACAACCAGACTTTCAGGCGATGGATGCGATGAAAGAAACGCCGGATCCCCAGGAGCTGGCCTGTACCTCCTCGCAATAGACCTGGAAACTGCTGGAGCAGTCAAAGGTTTTTGCCAGACTTCCAAAATAGGCTCTGTTAAGGCCTCATTGAAGGGCAGAAGAGGCTCAGAAACTGCAGAAGATGTATTTAAAACCTCAGTCAGAATGTTAGATTTCACCTCAGCTGAAGGTAACTGCAGATCAAGCAACTCAGCTGTTTTCTTATAACAACGTGATAAGGAGCAACATCCTGTAAAACACCAGCCTTCGGAGATGAGAGTTCATACTCAGGGGAAGTATCCAATCCGCTGGCCTCCTGTAAACCTTCAAACTCATCCACAGATTCAACAATTTCCCCTTCCTCCTGTTACTGTCTATATTCCTCCTCTTCAAGCAACCTCTGAGCATCCCTCCTAGAGCGCTGCTTCAGAATCGGCGTCGGCGGCGCCGGACGCGGCGCCGGTGACGACGGCATCGGCGTCGATGGAGGACCTTCAGTTTCAAACCTCGGCGTCGATCGAATTCGAGGCGGCGCCGACTCAACAACCGAAGGAGTCCGAGGAACCGGAGTAGAAGACCTCGCGCCGGGAAATGCCAAGCTGGAGTCGTCGGCAAGAATGGCACGAAGGGCGCCTGGGCATACTGGTGAGGTACACCCAAATTAAAGGCCAAAGGACCCACGGGGCCCGAAGGCGCACCAGATGGGTTAGAGCCTCTGGCAAACATGCCAAACATCGCATTTAAAAAATGCGTAGGGTCCGCTCCAGGACCAGGAAAAGGAGGATATGGATCCGTACCTTCCTGAGCAGGTAACACTGGAGGCTGATCTGGAACCTGCGGAGCCGGTGAAGACGGCGCCCACACAGGCGAAGCCTCACGAACAGGAGTCGACTCCCTCGGCGTCAGAGACTTACTAGGAGCCGGAGAACCTTTAGGCGTCGGAGAGCCCCTCGACGCCGGCGACATCGGAGCCGGAGAATGAACCGGCGTCACCCGTGGAGAAGGAGTAGGAGATGGAGACACAAAGTCTTTCCTTCAAAGCCGCTTAGCTGGAGAAGGCGACCTCGAACCCTTGTTCTTCGAGGAACGGCGCCGAGAACCATGCCTCTTCTTCGACTACTTGTGTTTTCTCGACTTCGAAGTGTGAGAAGACGACGACTTTGCACACTTTCGACGCCTCTTCTCCTTTTTGGCTTTGGCTATAAAGAGTTTAGCCTCACGTTCTTTAAGGGCTTTCGGATTCATCTTCCTGCAGCTTCGACACCCTTCGACGTCGTGATCGGAAGATAAGCACCAAAGGCAATCATCATGGGGATCCGTGATTGACATGTGACCGCCACACTCCCTGCAGGGCTTGAATCCGGACTTCTTAGAAGTAGCCATCTGAAATCTTCAAGGAAACAAAGTAATCACCATGAAAATGGAGAGTCCCTAGAAAAACCGTTACGCGTCGATGGCGCGGAAAAAAGGGAACTGACGTCAGCACGCCGACGAGGTCTTCTTATGGCTCCGATGACGTCATACGGAGTCGCGAGCGGAGCCGTGCTATTATGACGTCCTCGTCGACGTGGGAGAGCTAGGAAAGAATTTCCGCGGAATGCTGGCGCAGGGGGTATTCAAAAGGTGAGGAATCCACAGGCAGATGTATCCATCAGAAACGAACATGCTTTATTCAGCATCCATAAATCAAATGACAAATCAAAGGCCAATGGCCAGTCCAAATGTCTCTGGATTGTGGGCCTGCAAATTGTTGCCCATACAAAGTTGTCTTCCGTGTTCCTGCAAAGGGATACCTTCCCTTGGAGGGACATCTAGGAGGGAGTCCAGGCACCAAAATAATAATACTAGGGTGGGGTGGTTGGGTCCTTGGGAGGGCTGGGCTCAGGATTGAAGGGGGGGGGGGTCAACTACGTCAGTGGGAGGGCAGGACAGAGGTTGTGGGGGCTGGGCTTCACCATCCTGGGTATCTTGTATCCCTGGAGGGTGGTGAAGGGAATACGGAGGGGGGCACTTTTTTTGGTTTTGATTTTTTTACTGTGGATGTACTGGGGTAGGATGGGGAAGAGGATCTTCTGGGTTTAGGAGGGGCTGGGGCTTTGCCAGGAGGGGGACCGTTTTGCTTCCGGGATTTACCCTGTGGTGTTTGGGTCTCAGTAGGGGCCTGGGGAGTTTGTTTGGGGGTTGACGTGGAAGGGCATGGCAGGAGTTTTTGAGCAGAGTGTGTACAGGGAGAGGCAAAGGTAGGGGGTGTGGAGGCAGAGGGTTGTAAAGTCTGTGTCATGTCTGTGTCTGCTGGTGTGGTGTCTGTTATGTCTGTGTGTGATGGTGTGCTGTCTGCCTGTTTCTCTGTCTGTGAGCCAGGTGGTGCAGTGGGTGTTGTGTCTGTCTGCATGTCAGTGGAAGTGAGTGTGACTTCTGCTGAGTGTGTGCTAGAGCTTGATTCGATCTCTGTAGGGAAGATATGTCAGAGTGAATGCCCTCCAGGAAAGATACCATCTGGACAAGTTGAATGGTTTTACCTTGAAGACATTCAGCACTGCTTTATGACCCACAGAGATCTGCCTCAGGAGGTCAATGGCCTCCGCACTCAGGGCAGCAGGAGAGACAGATGCAGGGGGTAAGGTGCCTGGTGCAAAGGAGATGCCTTCCCTTTTCGGGGAGCGACCACGGACAGGTGGCTGGGGAGCAACTCGGATGGTGGAGATGGTAGGGGGTGGTGGACTCAGATGGAGTGCATACAGGCCCAGGGGAATCCTCCACCACCTTGGAGGGCTCACAGTAGCTGGAGTCGGATGACAACGACATTGCTGTTACGTCCGTTAGCTCCTCAGTGGTGCTCCCATCACCCTCTGTGCCTCTGGTTCCCTCTTGCTCAATGACAACACGAGAACCACTGTGGCCAGCTGCTTCCCCACCTGTCGTGGCACTGGCTCCTTCGCTGCCCTGGTCTGATGCTGTAAAAAAGAGGTAAACAAAAATTAGTTGAGCTGTTGATATGTACTTGCTACATAGGTCTCAATACAACTCTTCCTAGATTAGCCAACATCATTTGAAATTGTAGGACAAAATTTAAGAATGTACAGTCAATAGCACAGGATATCATGCAATAAGAGCTGTGCACACTCTCACATAAAAGTGTATCGAACATAGTCTAATGCGACGACATTTTCCTTATTCTCACTATCTTAACCATATCTATGTAACAACTGATGTTTAGTCTCTCACTCCTGATGCCCTTGTCTCATACCATACTTAAATCATGTAATCCAAGTGAGATTGGACCTCCTATCAGGAAATGGACTTACACTGCCGTCTTTAGACAGCATATAGTGTGCTATCCCTAATCCACAACTTGTGGAACAGCAGGTCCAGTGCTACAGTTAACATATCTTGATAAGTCTAAATGAAGATGTATGAGTCATGGAATGGACCAAATCACACGTGTCCCATCACAGTTGCTCATCTGTCCATTAGCAGATGCAGTTGTTTGAGTGTCACATGTGTATCCCATATAGTGGATACACATGTAAAATAGACATAGCTATGGGAAAGCTATGTGATAACAAGTATAGCGCCATGTCAGCACAGTGCAATCACATCATTTTCATTTTGCTGATTGAAAACCTTATAACAGTTTGTCATGGAAACACAACACACTGCCAATTACAATGAGTGCATCTTACATAAGGTTCATGTGGATCACTATGCTACCAGGCCTGGAAGAATCATTGCTTATCCAAAATAGTAGTCAAAAACATCTTACTTGTTTCCTTTTGGCAACACTTCTTACTATTGTGTGAATACTACAGATCTCCACATCTGACAAGGCCAAGTCAGCCTATCCCTCCTTCATTAATAGCATCATCCACACAATGTGGAGCTTAGATGCCGATGTATTTCACCTCTATATATATGCTCTTTTCAAATGATGGTCATGGCACATTTCCGGATATCACATTTATCCTTCTAAAACATGGTTTACATAGCATTACATTTAGAAAAGACTCATTTGAAACCCATGATTAGCTTTGGGAATGTGTAACTTTCTCATCCATGTACTTACCCCCTTGTTACGTGCAAATACCTACTTTGTTAGCCACGTACAGACACATGTTGTTACCTACACATAGTCAGAAACATGAACTCAGCCTCCGATCATGTAGGATGTAAGCTGACACTCTATGATGGCAAGGGCCAGTATGAAATCTGACATGAATACACAAAGTTCTAACTTGGCCAGCTGATACATTGGAGACCACTTAGCACCAGTGCTGTTTGCTACAATTTACAGATTGATCAATCACTACTCACCAAGGCCTACAATTACACATTACCTGCTAGCTAGATGTATTGCATGGCATGTCACAGTCAAGTTCTCTGGCATCAATTTACTTCATACTGTTGTTGTGTCATGGGGGTGTTTAATAGTGCGGGACCCATAGACTCAGGGGAGACTTTCCTCCAGTTTCTTCTATCTTCGTATTTCGATGTCGCTGGATCCTTGCAACTGGAACTAGTGAGGTTAAACGGTATTAGGCTGTGATCTGACCATGTAAGAGGAATAGGGTCTTCCACATTTAGGGTAGGGACATTGGTAAAAATCAGATCTAACATATGGCCAGCTTTATGAGTGGGAAGGACAACCTTTTGAGTAAGGTTTAATCCCTTCAGGGAATCGGCCAGTTGGGAGGCCAAGAGACAGCTGTCATTGTCCATATGGACATTGAAGTCGCCCAGGACTATAAAATTAGCGTGTCTCAGTGAGAGATCCGCAATCAGGTCGCAAAGCTCCAGCAGCTCAGAGGACACAGAGTCAGGGGGTCTGTAGACCAACAGTCCTGCCACAGCGAAGGTGGAGGAGATTTTGATACTGAAGGACGTTGCTTCAATTAGTCCCGTCCGTTCAATCCTTCCTTTTTTTGTTGGTCACAAATCATTGATATGTACCGTGAAGACTTTCAATCAGGAAGGACTACCCCTTTCACGCCCCTGCAAAATTACAATTTGGTATGGGTTGCTAACCCTTTTTGCAATTCAGAAAAACCTTTCTGAATTGTAAAATGGGGTAAGTGCATAAGAAAAAGGGATTTGTAGAACCACACACTCTGCAAATTTCAATTGGCCGGGATTGCGACTGCAAACTTCCGTAGTACATCTGCTGCTTAATTCTTAGAATACTTCTCTGTGTTCATCTTCAACTTCCAATCATGCTTACCAAACCAAAAACAATCTCCAAGGTTTTCACAAGATCTGGTAACAAGTTCATGGCTGCAGTAGCAAAGTATCTTGATAGACTAAGAAGAACTCTATGGAACATGCAGAAACGTATACTCAATATCTTCAAAATGGCCAACACATTTTCCAAACATCATGAGATTTCTGTGGCTTAATGAGAAGTGTAGACTCCAAGGGGCATATTTACAGTGAAGTGGTGGAGTGCGGCGTTAGCCTTCTTGGCTTAACGCCACGCTCTGCCACTTCTGAAACGCAGGGCTGCACCATATTTACAAGGATATGGCGCAGCCCTGCGTTTCTCCCTGCACTGGCGCTAAAATTAGCAGCCTAGCACCAACGCAGGCACCCTTGCACCATAGTGCAAAGGTGTCTGCGTTGAGGGGAAGATTGTTTATGTGCAGGAAGGTCTCCCTTTTTGCACATAAACAATCTTTAAATGGCGTATTGTAACTTTTATGTGTGCTGCTTAATTCAGCACACATAGAAGTTGCAAAATGTCATTTTTGTTTTCTGATTGTTTACGTGCAGGAAGAGACACCATCCTGCATATAAAAATTCAATGGCCTTTTGCTGTTTCTATGCGTGCTGCACAACGCAGCACACATGGAAACAGCAAAAACGAGGAGAAATAAAGCATTTCTCCTCATTTCGCCTGTTTAAGACCAGGTTTACCCTGGAACGCCCACCGCAACACCCACTGTCCTCCCCTTTCACGCTAAGTACAGCGTGAAAGGGTGCCTTATTTACAAGGCAGCGTTAAGCCACATAAGGCGAAGCCCCTATCTCAGACACCTATACATAGTGTGTTCTCCAAAGACCCGACACCTTTTGGCCAGCGGTGCCAACATTCCCAGCCTTTCCATCCCAAGAATGTACAAAGCCCTTGTGAGTTTAGAGTATTATGCTCGGCAAGTGTCTGAGTGTGGAAGGGTGAGACTGTGCCACAGATAATGACAGGACCTCAAGCATCTGCTCGTGGCACAGAACTATTTATACCCTGCTTAAGAATGACATACGAAACTTAAGAAAACTCATGTGGATCCTTAGAATCTTTCAAACTACTGTCATATCACCAGCCTGCTATATCCAAGAAGTATCCTCAACCAGAGGTCACAAATAGTGGTGGGTGAATATACATAGGTCTGTATGGTAGCTAGTCCATCGGTCCTCCAGAGCAGTGTAGGGATATATTTCACTTACCTGAAGGAAGACCGACCACCATACTTAGAAATCTCTGCCAGATGGCAGAGATCTTTGTGTTTTTAGCAAAGCTGCAGCTTCTGTGAAGGCGTTGAAACTTTACTATGTGGGTGTTTAATGTACTAACTCAGCAAAGTTTTTTATTCTCCAAAACACAATTCCCAAATCATGAGTTATTGAAAAAAATATATAAATGTCCCAGATAAACAAAGACTTTTCTCCCAGCTTGTGGTGGACATTTATTTTGTTTCCTGTTCAGGACCGCCAGGCTCTCTCCTAAATAGAGCAGACAATCTGAGTTACTTTGACCAATTGACAAACAGCAGACTGCCAGAAACGTAGCTGTTTTTGCCAGACTTCCAAAATAGGCTCTGTTAAGGCCTCATTGAAGGGCAGAAGAGGCTCAGAAACTGCAGATGTATTTAAAACCTCAGTCAGAATGTTAGATTTCACCTCAGCTGAAGGTAACTGCAGATCAAGCAACTCAGCTGCTTTCCTTATAACAACGTGATAAGGAGCAACATCCTGTAAAACACCAGCCTTCGGAGATGAGAGTTCATACTCAGGGGAAGTATACAATCCACTGGCCTCCTGTAAACCTTCAAACTCATCCACAGATTCGACAATTTCCCCTTCCTCCTGTTACTGTCTATATTCCTCCTCTTCAAGCAACCTCTGAGCATCCCTCCTAGAGCGCTGCTTCAGAATCGGCGTTGGCGACGCCGGACGCAGCGCCGGTGACAACGGCATCGGCGTCGATGGAGGACCTTCAGTTTCAAACCTCGGCGTCTATCGAATTCGAGGCGGCGCCGACTCAACAACCGAAGGAGTCCGAGGAACCAGAGTAGAAGACCTCGGCGCCGGGAAATGCCAAGCCGGAGTTGTTGGCAAGAATGGCACGAAGGGCGTCTGGGCATACTGGTGAGGCCAAAGGACCCACGGGGCCCGAAAGCGCACCAGATGGGTTAGAGGCTCTGACAAACATACCTAACATCGCATTTAAAAAATGCGTAGGGTCCGCTCCAGGACCAGGAAAAGGAGGATATGGATCCGTACCTTCCTGAGCAGGTAACACTGGAGGCTGATCTGGAACCTGCGGAGCCGGTGAAGACGGCGCCCACACAGGCGAAGCCTCACGAACAGGAGTCGACTCCCTCGGCGTCAGAGACTTACTAGGAGCCGGAGAACCTTTAGGCGTCGGAGAGCCTCTCGACGCCGGCGACATCGGAGCCGGAGAATGAACCGGCGTCGCCCGTGGAGAAGGAGTAGGAGATGGAGACACAAAGTCTTTCCTTCGAAGCCGCTTAGCTGGAGAAGGCGACCTCGAAGCCTTGTTCTTCGACAAACGGCGCCGAGAACCATGCCTCTTCTTCGACTTCTTGTGTTTTCTCGACTTCGAAGTGTGAGAAGACGACAACTTCGCAAGCTTTCGACCCCTCTTCTCCTTTTTGGCTTTGGCTATAAAGAGTTTAGCCTCACGTTCTTTAAGGGCTTTCGGATTCATCTTCCTGCAGCTTCGACACCCTTCGACGTCGTGATCGGAAGATAAGCACCAAAGTCAATCATCATGGGGATCCGTGATCGACATGTGACCGCCACACTCCCTGCAGGGCTTGAATCCGGACTTCTTAGAAGTAACCATCTGAAATCTTCAAGGAAACAAAGTAATCACCATGAAAATGGAGAGACCCTAGAAAAACCGTTACGCGTCGACGGCGCGGAAAAAAGGGAACTGACGTCAGCACGCCGACGAGGTCTTCTTATGGCTCCGATGACGTCATACGGAGTCGCGAGCGGAGCCGTGCTATTATGGCGTCCTCGTCGACGTGGGAGAGCTAGGAAAGAATTTCCACGGAATGCTGGCGCAGGGGGTATTCAAAAGGTGAGGAATCCACAGGCAGATGTATCCATCAGAAACGAACATGCTTTATTCAGCATCCATAAATCAAATGACAAATCAAAGGCCAATGGCCAGTCCAAATGTCTCTGGATTGTGGGCCTGCAAATTGTTGCCCATACAAAGTTGTCTTCAGTGTTCCTGCAAAGGGATACCTTCCCTTGGAGGGACATCTAGGAGGGAGTCCAGGCACCAAAATAATAATACTAGGGTGGGGTGGTTGGGTCCTTGGGAGGGCTGGGCTCAGGATTGAAGGGGGGTCAACTATGTCAGTGGGAGGGCAGGACAGAGGTTGTGGGGGGCTGGGCTTCACCATCCTGGGTATCTTGTATCCCTGGAGGGTGGTGAAGGGAATAGGGAGGGGGGGTACTTTTTTTGGTTTTGATTTTTTTACTGTGGATGTACTGGGGTAGGATGGGGAAGAGGATCTTCTGGGTTTAGGAGGGGCTGGGGCTTTGCCAGGAGGGGGGCCGTTTTGCTTCCGGGATTTACCCTGTGGTGTTTGGGTCGCAGTAGGGGCCTGGGGAGTTTGTTTGGGGGTTGACGTGGAAGGGCATGGCAGGAGTTTTTGGGCAGAGTGTGTACAGGGAGAGGCAAAGGTAGGGGGTGTGGAGGCAGAGGGTTGTAAAGTCTGTGTCATGTCTGTGTCTGCTGGTGTGGTGTCTGTCATGTGTGTGTGTGATGGTGTGCTGTCTGCCTGTTTCTCTGTCTGTGAGCCAGGTGGTGCAGTGGGTGTTGTGTCTGTCTGCATGTCAGTGGAAGTGAGTGTGACTTCTGCTGAGTGTGTGCTAGAGCTTGATTCGATCTCTGTAGGGAAGATATGTCAGAGTGAATGCCCTCCAGGAAAGATACCATCTGGACAAGTTGAATGGTTTTACCTTGAAGACATTCAGCACTGCTTTATGACCCACAGAGATCTGCCTCAGGAGGTCAATGGCCTCCGCACTCAGGGCAGCAGGAGAGACAGATGCAGGGGGTAAGGTGCCTGGTGCAAAGGAGATGCCTTCCCTTTTCGGGGAGCGGCCACGGACAGGTGGCTGGGGATCAACTTGGATGGTGGAGATGGTAGGGGGTGGTGGACTCAGATGGAGTGCATACAGGCCCAGGGGAATCCTCCACCACCTGGGAGGGCTCACAGTAGCTGGAGTCGGATGACAACGACATTGCTGTTACGTCCGTCAGCTCCTCAGTGGCGCTTCCATCACCCTCTGTGCCTCTGGTTCCCTCTTGCTCAATGACAACACGAGAACCACTGTGGCCAGCTGCTTCCCCACCTGTCGTGGCACTGGCTCCTTCGCTGCCCTGGTCTGATGCTGTAAAAAGAGGTAAACAAAAATTAGTTGAGCTGTTGATATGTACTTGCTACATAGGTCTCAATACAACTCTTCCTAGATTAGCCAACATCATTTGAAATTGTAGGACAACATTTAAGAATGTACAGTCAATTGCACAGGATATCAAGCAATAAGACCTGTGCACACTCTCACATAAAAGTGTATCGAACATAGTCTAATGCGACGACATTTTCCTTATTCTCACTATCTTAACCATATCTATGTAACAACTGATGTTTAGTCTCTCACTCCTGATGCCCTTGTCTCATACCATACTTAAATCATGTAATCCAAGTGAGATTGGACCTCCTATTAGGAAATGGACTTACACTACCATCTTTAGACATAGCATATAGTGTGCTATCCCTAATCCACAACTTGTGGAACAGCAGGTCCAGTGCTACAGTTAACATATCTTGATAAGTCAAAATGAAGATGTATGTTATGTTATGTTATATATATTTGTATCGCGCTCAGCTACTCGGCAGAGTGTCCCGGCGCGTGCAGAGGTAAAGGAAAGAATGTAGCAGGAAGACAACTAAAAGAGGAAAGTTTTTAACTTTTTCTTAAAGATCACGTGATCCTGAATGCACCGCAGCGCCAAGGGCAGAGCATTCCAAGCCAGACTAGCTTTCCTGACAAGTGAACAGCCACCCAGCCTTTGGCGGTTGAATCTAGGAGTCTGCATCAGAAGTTGAGAAGAGGAACGCAACTGTCTCACTGGATTATAGAAGGCAAATCTCTTCTGAAGGTAGGTGGGGCCCCTGCCATAGAGAGCCCTATGGGCAATAGCCAGCATTTTGAATTGGATTCGGGACTCCACTGTGAGCCAATGCAGGGAGCGCAAATGAACATGCACACTGCACCTGTTTGACAAGCCTAACAGGAGTCTGGCAGCGGAGTTTTGGACTACCTGCAGTTTCTTTAAGAGGTAGCCAGGAATGCCCACATAGAGTGCATTAGCGTAATCCAGGTGAGATAAAATCAAGGCACGGACCACAGTTTCTTTAGCAGGCCCTGGGAGAAAGGGAAGAAACTTTCTCAGCGCTTTCAAGGTGCCGAAACAGGTCCCAACGAGCTTCTTGACTTGAGTGGAAAAGTTCAGGTTCTCAGAGAACCGGACTCCTAGATTTTTTGCAGCATTATTCCCAGCACTAGGCAGGGGGAAACCAGGGGGCCACAGCTTCTCTCTGAAGTTGACCGGAAAGGTCCCGTACAGGAGAACCTCCGACTTCCCTTCGTTACACTTCAGCTGAGCCTGGGCCAGCCAATGGAAGACAGAGGCTAGACAGTGTTGGGCGGACAGGACTGATTCATCATCTCTTCCCCAAGAAAACAGGAGCTGGGTGTCATCAGCGTAGGCCATCACCTTAGCCCCTAAAGACTCCGCTAGATAAACCAGCGGCGTAACATAGATGTTAAATAGGAGGGGACTAAGGGATGACCCCTGCGGGACACCAGTAGTCACCTGCTGAGGCACAGAGGCACACGGAGGAAGCCAGACCTGCTGCGTTCGAGCTTCGAGGAAGGACCTGATCCAGCCCCAGACAGAACCGGCAACGCCAATCTCCGAGAGGCGGTTAAGGAGCAGGGAATGGGGCACTGTGTCGAATGCCGCTGAGAGGTCTAGCATAACCAAAGCTGCCCTCCCGCTGGCATCCAAACACTCCCGAATTGCCTCTGCCACCTCTACCAATGCTGATTCTGTACTGTAAGTCGCTCGGAAACCAGATTGAGCTGGGTGTAACAGGCCAGATGCCTCAACAAAGTTGGTGAGCTGGTTAGTAACTACTTTCTCGCAAACCTTAGCTAAACTTGGCAAGAGCGAGATTGGACAGTAGTTCACGGGTATCGATGGGTCAAGAGACGGCTTTTTAAGAAGAGGGAGAATCAGTGCCTGCTTCCAAGATATCGGGACTGTGGCCTCCCGAAGGGACATGTTGATAATTTGGTTGACTTCAGGATTTATAATGTCAGCGGCAGCGGCCAGGAGTCTGGCGGCACAAGGGTCATTGGGAGAGCCCGACTTCAAGGCTTTAAGAATTTTGAGAGTGTCAGATGGATCTATTGGCGCAAAAGTTGACAACGTATTGGCCGGACCAACAGCCAAACGGCCAGACAAGGAAGCTGTAAGCCCCATAGCAGGGGCGGAGAAAGTAGCTTGAATGCTGCATATTTTGTCCACGAAAAACTTAGAAAGAATATTGCACCAGGACTCTGAAACTGGCGTCGCACGCACCTGAGCGCTAGGTGACATAAAACTTTGAACAATGGCAAAGATTTCCTTTGAATTATTATTTGCCTGGGCAATGCGTGAAGTGTAGTAGCGGCTTTTAGCGACCACAATGGCGGTGTAGTAGCTTTTTTGTTTAGCCCTAAGTGCGAGTTTGGATGAGGGAACGTAGCCACTAGAGCGCCACACCCTCTCCAATACTTTGCATTCGTGTTTAAGGGCTTTCAACTCATGGGAAAACCATGGTTTGGAAGGTGAATCTCTTGCCAACTTAGGCCGGCAGGGAGCCGCAAGAGCGGACACCGAATCAGAGATCCAAGTCTTAAACCTGTTCACATATCCCCCCAGACTGTCTTGGGGGGGAGGCCGGGAAGCAGCCAAAGAGCTAATAAACTGGAGAGGGTCGATTTTGCTAAAGGCCGGCGGACGATGACAGCCCGCCGGCTGAACTGGCCGCGTGGTTTCCCAAGAAAAAAAGATCGGGAAATGGTCCGTCCAAGAGACAGGCAAAGGTTTATCGACCTGAATTGGAAAATTCGAGCAGATGGGGTCTAATGTATGGCCCCCTTGATGGGTCGGATGCGTGACCCGTTGACAAAGTTGGACTAATTGAAGGGAGTCGAGGAAAGTAGCAGGGTCACGCGCCTCATGTTGATCCAGATGAAGATTAACATCCCCAAGAATCAGATAATGTGAAAAGCGCAAAGCTCGTTCGACCACAGCGTCCCCGCATGATTTAAGAAAAGCACCCGGCGGACCTGGGGAACGATAGATAAGAGACCCACCTAGTGTGAAATGGGCTGAGAGCTGCACGCTAAAATCCAAGGCTTCGCACTCACCCCAGAGACTGGAAGTTTCGCTATGAAGAGCCCAATTAGCTCTGTGCAAGATGGCAAGGCCACCTCCCTTACCAACTGGGCGATCAGTCCGATGAAATTTATAGCCAGCAGGAGTAACCAGCGTAACAATGGGGTTAGATGATGCGTCTAACCAGGTCTCGGTGATAAAGAGAAGATCTAATGAGTGGTCAGAGACCAGGTCAGCAATGTCCACATAGTGCTTCCTTACTGATCTGGCATTAATAAGGGCAGCTCTAATAAACGGAGGCCTAAGTGATTTTTTAGACACAATGCTAGAGAAAGGCTCACATGTAGGCGTAAAGCCGCAATCAGGACAAACAAAGACCGAATTTGAAAGCAGCGAGTAGCCGCAATGAGAAGGGCATAACGGAGGTCTGCAGTTTTTTAGGTACTCGCTAGTTAGATGGAGAATCTTACAGCTAGACGACCCAACACAAACAGCGTTTCTGGCCCTGGGCGCTGACTTGGCGCGGACGGGCGCAGACGGGCTTGCCTTAGGCGCACCTTCGGCGCGTGATCGGCGTACACCCGCTGCGCGCGTCCGCTACGCGCGTCCGAGTAGAGGCCATTAAGTAGGGTTTGGCTGATGGGGTGTGCAGCGTGCAGCGACTAGAGCACTGCCCGCGAAAGGCGCGAGGCATGTCCAAAATGGGCGCTGAACGAGACTGGCCTCACGAAAGTGCAAAGTGCAAAAAAGAGGGAGTTTAACACACTCCAAACGTTTAAAAAGAATTCAGCAGTAGTTAATTCAAGTAAAAATCATTCCCCACCAGTACTCCCAAAATATCGATTTTTTAAAGGAAAACAGCAAAAGTAAATCACATTACAAGTAGAAGCGTTTCCCACCAATTCCCCCGAACAATAAAAATAACACACCAAATTTAAAAGCAAGTTATAAAAACGATAGGACAGAGCAAACTATGGAATGGGCCAAATCATACGTGTCCCATCACAGTTGCTCATCTGTCCATTAGCAGATGCAGTTGTTTGAGTGTCACCTGTGTATCCCATATAGTGGACACACATGTAAAATAGACATAGCTATGGGAAAGCTATGTGATAACAAGTATAGCGCCATGTCAGCACAGTGCAATCACATCATTTTCATTTTGCTGATTGAAAACCTTATAACAGTTTGTCATGGAAACACAACACACTGCCAATTACAATGAGTGCATCTTACATAAGGTTCATGTGGATCACTATGCTACCAGGCCTGGAAGAATCATTGTTTATCCAAAATAGTAGTCAAAAACATCTTACTTGTTTCCTTTTGGCATCACTTCTTACTATTGTGTGAATACTACAGTTCTCCACATCTGACAAGGCCAAGTCAGCCTATCCCTCCTTCATTAATAGCATCATCCACACAATGTGGAGCTTAGATGCCGTTGTATTTCACCTCTATATATATGCTCTTTTCAAATGATGGTCATGGCACATTTCCGGATATCACATTTATCCTTCTAAAACATGGTTTACATAGCATTACATTTAGAAAAGACTCATTTGAAACCCATGATTAGCTTTGGGAATGTGTAACTTTCTCATCCATGTACTTACCCCCTTGTTACGTGCAAATACCTACTTTGTTAGCCACGTACAGACAAATGTTGTTACCTACACATAGTCAGAAACATGACCTCAGCCTCCGATCATGTAGGATGTAAGCTGACACTCTATCATGGCAAGGACCAGTATGAAATCTGACGTGAATACACAAAGTTCTAACTTTGCCAGATGATACATTGGAGAACACTTAGCACCAGTGCTGTTTGCAACAATTTACAGATTGATCAATCACTACTCACCAAGGTCTACAATTACACATTACCTGCTAGCTAGATGTATTGCATGGCATGTCACAGTCAAGTTCTCTGGCATCAATTTACTTCATACTGTTGTTGTGTCAATACAGAGAACAGGCCAAACATTGGTTTTTGGACTGGCCCATCTTGAGCATTTACAAAATACGTGAAGGGTACCTCCTTGCACATTGTGTTGTCATGTGTCCATTATACAATGGAATGGTACTACTGCCAATACCCAGACTATTTTAACCTCACATGTCCCAGATGAAAGGGACATAACCGTGCATCTTCTACTATTGTTGCATTTGCAAGTTTTTGCAACATTCATGGGTTTTGGGTGTCTCCAAACCTAAAGCTTAAAACACTGGCTACAATAAATACACATGCATGGTATTGTATGAAGTGCAACAAGGCACATACCCACCCCCTCCCAGTTGCTGTCTGGCTTTCAACTGCCCATCTAGGTTGCGATAGGACACTGCAAGGATGCGTAGCATTAGGGTGGTCAGGGTGAGGCGTGTGCCCCTCCTGCCTGGAGGTGACCGGCCTAACTGAACTCTGGCGATCTTCTTTGCCCAGCCTCTCAAGTACTGCCACCGTTTTCTTCAGTGGGCACTGTGCCAACGTGTGACCCCCACGGACCGCACCTTCAGGGCGGTGGTCCTCCACAGCAAGACCTTCTGACGGGTGTTGACCTGTAAGGATGACATGGTAACATGCCCTTAGTACAGATGCTTTAGATACATATCCAGCTATATTAACCCATAGGTCATGAACAGCTGGCTTAAGCAAACTAAAAGTTAGCAGAGTAGATTTCTTCACACTGCACCTATTGTCAATGACGACTTATTCCGTTGAGAACAGTGATATAAAGACCAGATCAGTACAGACACATAAACAGCAGTGAACTTGTCCAGAACATTTGCCTACACTCTTTTCTAAGATTGACAAAAGGTTTTGATGCGTGTCTCATTGTTTAAATCTGCCCTATGTGTATGGTTAGCAATTACACTACCAATGGTGTCAGATTGTTACTCACCTGCTCCTCTGGTGTGACATATAGCTGCTTGTACAGGGGCAGGACCGTGTCTACCAGCATCTTCAGTTCCTCCGGTGTGAAGGCAAAGCCCTGATCCCTGTACAGGAGGAAGGAGACCAGCAGGTGCCATCGATTGAGGATCCAGGCCTGGGCAATGAGGACAGTGGTGATGAAGCTGGAGTGGACTTGTGACAACAGCTTATCCACAACTTTTTCCCATGAATGTAAGTATGCAATCAGATGATGTTACAAGTCAACATTGCTTGTTGTTGTGTAGCTGTGTGGCCTATTTGTATGTACGCATCAGAGTGTCTGATAAGCGTGCTAAGGTTTGTGGAAGACTGGTTTTGGATATGGTAATAGTTACATGCACCGTGGGATGTCAGCTTGTTGATACTTGGGTATGCAATTGACTATGAACATGTACCGTGGACTACAGTTTGTAGGATACACTGATTGTGTATATCTATCTTGTGGTGCCAAGTTGGATTGACTTTGTGACACATAAGTACCAACTTACCGTACTTGTTGACCTAGGTTCTTCACACTTTCATCATAGTGATCACAAGAGAATCACCACATTTTGAGATAGATGTTAGAGCCACAACATGAGCCAGTATTGATGTGAAAAGTGTTTTTATTTTACAAACATGGTGAATAGCTGATGACACACAATAGGGGTATGTGAGTATAACTTAAATATGATGAGTGAAGTTGACAGTGTTTAAAGATGAAATCCAACAGATCATAGCCACAGTTATCAGAGTCCAAAGTCCAACATTGTACTTCCATCAGATGTGGAACAGTTTGTATGGACAGTCAACAGATTGACCGCTCAGTGCACAACGGAGGCCCTTAGGTGCACCTTTTTTTCCTGGCTGGGGGTTAAGCATTGCCATCCGACCGGAGATTTGCCTGGTATACATCATAATACGGCGGTTGGGGACATCGCGGATTAGTCGGATGGATTTTCACCGTGGCCCTGTCGGTTGGGCGGTCTTTTCAACTGACATCGTAATACGGCCCATAGTGTTTTAAAAACAGGCTTTCAACAGAGATCACATGGTTTTGGGAGGATAAAGGGGGTACTCAGGTACAGGTGTCTGTGATCATAAGAAGGGAAGGAGAGATGATCTTTAGTTTTTCACATTGGCGTAGGACAGCGCAACAAGAAGGCTTGCGGCACTGCCCTACGCCAATTCCTCATAGATTACGCCCTTTGTTTTTAGCCACACCTTTGACCACGCCCCCACGCTCACAGACCTTTGGTTTGATAAACACTATTTAATATTATTTCCCCACTGTAAAAATTATTTGCTATGGGAATTGTGGGAGTTTATGGTTGTCGATAGTTGTCAATGATGAGGAGTATCAAGTTCTAGAAATTTTTATCAGGAGGAGGTCCATATGCCTAATATATATTGACAGGGAGGTTTGGGCATCAAAAAGTTTGAAGACCTCTGCTCTAGAGGGAATGTACAAAGCCAAGCTGTCATCCAGCCCAGACGTGTAGTCAGAGATGGGCAGAGGCGCAGTTTGGTTAAAGTAAGAAAATGCCAACTTTCTAAAAGTGGCATTTTCAGAGATACAATTTGAAATTTGGCTTTATCACAAATTGTGATTTTAAATTATGAGTCCAGAGACTCCAAACTTCAAATCTATAACTGTTTTTAATTGGAAATTGCACTTAAAAGATGTTTTAAGGCAATCCCAATGTTAGCTGATGGGAAAGATAGGCTTTGCAGTAGTGAAAAGCAGATTTAGCAGTTTTTCACTATCAGGACATGTAAAACTCAAAAGTACATGTCCTACCTTTTAAATACACTGCACTCTACCAATAGGGCTGCCTAGGGCCTTCCTTAAGGGTAGCTTATATGTTCCAAAAAGTAAGGTTTAGGCCTGGCAAGTAGGTTAACTTGCCAGGTCGAAATGGCAGTTTTAAACTGCCACACAGGTTCTGCAGTAGCAGGCCGGAGCCATGTTTAAGGGATACTGAAGTGGGTGGCACAATCAGTGGTGCAGGCCCACTAGTAGCATTTAATTTACAGGCCCTGGGCACATATAGTGCACATTACTAGGGATTTATAAGTAAATTAAATATTCCAATTGTGGATAACCCAATGTTTAGAGTAAGAGTATATCCACTTTAGCACTGGTTAGCAGTGGTGAAATGCTCAGAATCCTAAAGTCAGCAAAAACGAAGTCAGCAAAATACGAGATCAGAAGATAAAAAGTCAGGGGAAACCACACCTAGGATGCCAGGTCCAACAGTCCCAATTTTCAAATGGTCACCTGCACTTGCTTAATAAGATTAAACAAGTAGTTCTTGTGACATCAACATGCTCCATCTGAAAGAAACTAAGGGGCATATTCACAATGCCCCTGCGGCTCATTTACACCGCCGGAGCGTTACTTTTGTGGTGATCCAGAGGCGCAGTGTGCCGGCCCATATTTACAAGGCCACGCAAAGCCATCCTGCATGGCATTTCATGGCCTTGTAAATATGGAGTAAGACAATGCTTTACTCTGCATGGAAGGGGCGTTCCATGGGTGTTGCTGTGGATGTTCCCACACAACACCCATGGTTTTTGACACTGCCCCAGATTTACAACATAGTGTAAATCTGGGGCAGTGCCAAAACTAATACCTTCCCAAAGCAAGCGTAACGAGGAGAAATGTTTGCATTTCTCCTCGTTTTTTCCTCTTTCCAAGTGTGCTGCATTCTGCAGAACACATAGAATGAGGAGAACGCCTCCTTTGATTGTTTTTGTGCAGGAAGGTGTCCCTTCCTGCACAAAAACAATCATGGCAACTACGCAGACACCCTTGCACCATGGTGCAAGGGTGCATGCATTGGCGCTCGGCTGCAGTTTGTGCGCCTGCGCTGGCAGAAAGGACAGGAATGCGCTGCCTCTTGTAGATAAGGCGCATTCCTGCCTTTTTCTTTTGACGTAGGGCAGTTCAGCTAGAAGGCTTGCGGCACTGCCCAATGCCAAAATATTGCAAATATGCCCTTAAGACCCTCATTCACAGTTTGGCAGATGGAACATTCCATCAAAATGTGGAGGATTTCCTGTTAACCAAATTCGCATAGCCCCTGCTTTATTTAGAGTTGGTGAAACAGCTACGTTTCTGGCAGTCTGCTGTTTGTCAATTGGTCAAAGTAACTCAGATTGTCTGCTCTATTTAGGAGAGAGCCTGGCGGTCCTGAACAGGAAACAAAATAAATGACCACCACAAGCTGGGAGAAAAGTCTTTGTTTATCTGGGACATTTATATATTTTTTTCAATAACTCATGATTTGGGAATTGTGTTTTGGAGAATAAAAAACTTTGCTGAGTTAGTACATTAAACACACACATAGTAAAGTTTCAATGCCTTCACAGAAGCTGCAGCTTTGCTAAAAACACAAAGATCTCTGCCAGTCTGGCAGAGATTTCTAAGTATGGTGGTCGGTCTTCCTTCAGGTAAGTGAAATATATCCCTACACTGCTCTGGAGGATCGATGGACTAGCTACCATACAGACCTATGTATATTCACCCACCACTATTTGTGACCTCTGGTTGCAGGATACTTCTTGGATATAGCAGGCTGGTGATATGACAGTAGTTTGAAAGATTCTAAGGATCCACATGAGTTTTCTTAAGTTTCGTATGTCATTCTTAAGCAGGGTATAAATAGTTCTGTGCCACGAGCAGATGCTTGAGGTCCTGTCATTTATCTGTGGCACAGATTCACCCTTCCACACTCAGACACTTGCAGAGCATAATACTCTAAACTCACAAGGGCTTTGTACATTCTTGGGATGGAAAGGCTGGGAATGTTGGCACCGCTGGGCAAAAGGCATCGGGTCTTTGGAGAACACACTATGTATAGGTGTCTGAGATAGGGGCTTCGCCTTACGTGGCTTAACGCTGCCTTGTAAATAAGGCACCCTTTCACGCTGTACTTAGCATGAAAGGGGAGGACAGTGGGTGTTGTGGTGGGCGTTCCAGGGTAAACCTGGTCTTAAACAGGCGAAATGAGGAGAAATGCTTTATTTCTCCTCGTTTTTGCTGTTTCCATGTGTGCTGCGTTGTGCAGCACGCATAGAAACAGCAAAAGGCAATTGAATTTTTATATACAGGATGGTGTCTCTTCTTGCACATAAACAATCAAAAAACAAAAATGACATTTTGCAACTTCTATGTGTGCTGAATTTAGCAGCACACATAAAAGTTACAAAACGCCATTTAAAGATTGTTTATGTGCAAAAAGAGAGACCTTCCTGCACATAAACAATCTTCCCCTCAACGCAGACACCTTTTCACTATGGTGCAAGGGTGCCTGCGTTGGCGCTAGGCTGCTAAGTTTAGCGACAGTGCAGGGAGAAACGCAGGGCTGCGCCATATCCTTGTAAATATGGTGCAGCCCTGAGTTTCAGAAGTGGCAGAGCGTGGCGTTAAGCCAAGAAGGCTAACGCCGCACTCCACCACTTCGCTGTAAATGTGCCCCTTGGAGTCTACACTTCTCATTAAGCCACAGAAATCTCATGATGTTTGGAAAATGTGTTGGCCATTTTGAAGATATTGAGTATACGTTTCTGCATGTTCCTTAGAGTTCTTCTTAGTCTATCAAGATACTTTGCTGCTGCAGCCATGAACTTGTTACCAGATTTTGTGAAAACCTTGGAGATTGTTTTTGGTTTGGTAAGCATGATTGGAAGTTGAAGATGAACACAGAGAAGTATTCTAAGAATTAAGCAGCAGATGTACTACGGAAGTTTGCAGTCGCAATCCCTGCCAATTGAAATTTGCAGAGTGTGTGGTTCTACAAATCCCTTTTTCTTATGCACTTACCCCATTTTACAATTCAGAAAGGTTTTTCTGAATTGCAAAAAGGGTTAGCAACCCATACCAAATTGTAATTTTGCAGGGGCGTGAAAGGGGTAGTCCTTCCTGATTGAAAGTCTTCACGGTACATATCATTGATTTGTGACCAACAAAAAAAGGAAGGATTGAACGGACGGGACTAATTGAAGCAATGTGTTGTACCTTGACTCCCATGTCATGCTTGCCCTTTCTGTGGAATCTTGTTGTGATGTCACCTTACAGAATGTTGGGAGTCAAATAGCCACAGTTGACTGGGCTGAGCTGCCTGCTGGCTGCTCCTGGTGGGGTCTCCTTATTGTCTTGCTGTGATGTACCATCTTGAATAAAACCTCCTTGAATCACCTGAACCTGTGTGGACTTGATCACTACAATTTTTGGCGACGAGGATGGGATGAACCCACGCGTGCATAGCACAATGGATTAGCTTCCAAGTTCCGTTTTTGCCTGCTACAGTCCTGCTGTTCTTCAACCACGTTTGTGGGGAGTCATTAAAGTTGATTGACGGTTTCAATTTAGCACGAGTTTTGCTGTTTGGAGTTACATCGTCCTACATCTCTCCTGTACATCGGCCTGTGGTTTCAATTAGCACCGCCATATTTCAGGTACCTTCTTTTTGCCTATACTTGATTTTTAACGTTATCCACTTGCGGAATGCCTGCAGTCCACCAGCGACTTCTGTATCTACTCGTTTTTCGGTGGACATCCCATGTTTGTTTTCTTGTTCATGTGACAGTGATCTTCAACATGCCAATCAGCCCGTGGATCTTTAGTTGGCGTCGTCCTTCTTGTAAAGTACTTACTTGCTCATCTATTCTGGATCTTTTTCATCTCAAGTTGCTGTTGGGTCCAGTTTCGTCTGCCTGTTTCAATCTCGGTGACAGGCACACCTGTGACTATTATGTTATAGTTAGCTTATGGTGCAGTTTGTTACCTTTCAAATGTTTTACTTGTACATGTCCATTGGCACCATATTCTCTCACACTGTTACATGTACGTTGGCAGCAATGTTTTATCTGTATACATCTGATTTTTCATGTTGCCATTCCTCCTCCCACTTCTTCGCAAAGTCCTCGTACATAGTGGTAACATTTTGCACCGATCTTTGTAGCATGTTCTAACACTGTTTTGTGTCACATAGGTACGATGACACGTTAGGCATGCTTACATCTCGTCCCTTATGCTAGGGTGCTTTTTGCCTTCTGAAGCTCGGGTGAGTAGTCGCTCACCGGCGTGGATCACTGGTCTGCCTTCAACACTCTTGTCTATGGACCCTAGGTATACGCCAAGTTGGTAAACGCCGTCAAGAGTCCATTACTCTATTCTGTTTTCCCTCTCACAGAGGATCTATGCAAGGGTTCGCCGTCAAGAGTCCATTATACATGCTTTATGTTCCCCTACACTGGGTTTGCAGTGGGTCTCAGTCCCATCTGTTCATTGTACTTTCGTACACTGTTCACAAATGCACAATATTTTTGTTGTCCCTTTTTACAGGGGATCTATGCAACGGTTTTAGTCCGTTCTGCATTCATGCAAGGGTTACAGTCCTGTTGTATATGTTTCTTTCTCTATAACCTAGAGACTGTTTACGGGTTCTTACCCACACATGTCTAGTTGCTGGGTTCATACCCATACACTTTTTCACTTGCGCAAATTGTTTTTAGCCTTTCTATGCGAGGGTGTTAGTCCCTTTGCATCTGTTACGCATCTCCATCCCAAGAGATTCGTCATGGGTTCCCACCCATGCATTCGGGTTTATATATTTAGCTTACGTTTTATACCCTTTTTGAGTGCATTTCGTGCTTTCAATGCTAGGTATGTACTGTTTATATTGAATTTTTCTTTTGTGAAATATGCACTGTTATCTTTGTATTACAATCTTGTCGTATTGTAATGATAATGGTGTTTAGATGAGGAATCCCCTCTTACTTTTCCTCATCTTCCTTGTTTCTTTCTTCATTTCTGTTTTCCTTCTGAGGTCTTCTTCTCATGTCTCTTGTGCATTCTAAGCTTTCCTCTGCTTTTCTGTCGTGTTTCCTTTCTCTGCGTTCATCGCAGCCTGTAGCCCTGTGTTCTGTTAGTTTTCCATTTTCAGCCTCCTTTCATTCCTGTTCTGGCCAGTGGGTGTGCTTTGGGGCAGTTTTTTGTGCTTCCTTTTCTCCTCTTCTCTGACGTTGTTATTTTTTCTTCTTTTTTGTTGTTAATAGGAGGTTGGATGGTTTCTATGTATTTGTTTTCCTTTCTTCTCTGCTTCTCGATTTCGCTCTTGTTGCTCTTCTTTCGATGGTTTTACGGTTCTGTTTCTTTGTGTCTCCTCTTTCTCGCTTCTTCTCTCCTTTTCTCATTGTTGTTTTTTTTCATTAAGAAGAAAGGGGGATATGTTGTACCTTGACTCCCATGTCATGCTTGCCCTTTCTGTGGAATCTTGTTGTGATGTCACCTTACAGAATGTTGGGAGTCAAATAGCCACAGTTGACTGGGCTGAGCTGCCTGCTGGCTGCTCCTGGTGAGGTCTCCTTATTGTCTTGCTGTGATCTTGTACCATCTTGAATAAAACCTCCTTGAATCACCTGAACCTGTGTGGACTTGATCACTACACAATGTCCTTCAGTATCAAAATCTCCTCCACCTTCGCTGTGGCAAGACTGTTGGTCTACAGACCCCCTGACTCTGGGTCCTCTGAGCTGCTGGAGCTTTGCGACCTGATCGCGGATCTCTCACTGAGACACGCTAATTTTATAGTCCTGGGCGACTTCAATGTCCATATGGACAATGACAGCTGTCTCTTGGCCTCCCAACTGGCCGATTCCCTGAAGGGATTAAACCTTACTCAAAAGGTTGTCCTTCCCACTCATAAAGCTGGCCATATGTTAGATCTGATTTTTACCAATGTCCCTACCCTAAATGTGGAAGACCCTATTCCTCTTACATGGTCAGATCACAGCCTAATACCGTTTAACCTCACTAGTTTCAGTTGCAAGGATCCAGCGAGATCGAAATACGAAGATAGAAGAAACTGGAGGAAAGTCTCCCCTGAGTCTATGGGTCCAGCACTATTAAACACCCCCTTGCTGCTCACAGGGGAACCCAGTTGTGATGCCTCCACCTTCAACTGTTGGGTTATCGCAGCCCTTGACAAAATAGCCCAGATTAAAACAATGAAATTGGCAAGAAATAAACCTTCCGCCCCTTGGTTTACAACTGAACTCCATTTGGAGAAAATCCTCTGTAAGAAGCTGGAGCGGGTCTGGCGAAAAACTTACGACGTAGAGACTAAGAATGCTTACAGAGCAGCACTAAAAAAATTCCATAAACTCAAGCGCAACACTATCAGGGCCTTCGTTGCTGACCAAATTAAATCCTCTGACAACTCTGCTAAAGAAGTTTTCAAGATTGTTCAGGGCTTCATTAAACCAGGGGCCTGGACAAGCACCATAGCGCCTTCAGCCACCCTGTGTGAAGATCTTTCTAGCTTCTTCCAGGAGAAAGTTCAGGCAATATACTCTGCGTTCACTCCGACAGGGTCTTCAGCCTTGCTTCCACCTAGCCTCCACCACCCAGGCGCTTGGTCTGAATTTCACCCGTTTCGCTCTGAAGCGTCCCTTATAGAACTGATTAAAGTCAAATCTGGATCTCCGCTCGAACCTTGTCCGGCTAAGTTTTTTATACTACTCGCCCCGTTACTCAATCCCTCACTGAACCAGATTTGGAACGCATCTTTAAACTCAGGCATCTACCCATCCATCTGGAAAACAGCACTGGTCCAGCCAATCCTCAAGAAAGAAGATGCAGACCCGGCTGAACTTAAAAATTTTAGGCCTATCTCCCTCTTGCCAGCACCGGCCAAGATTCTTGAGAAGGAAGTGCAGAGACAATTATCGGAATATCTTGATTCCAACAACCTGCTCCATTACTCCCAGTCGGGATTTAGGTCAGGCTACAGCACAGAGACAGCTCTGCTTGAGGTGGCAGAAACGATACGTGGAACTCTGGATCAGGGTAGCTGTGCAATGTTAGTGCTGTTGGACTTGTCCGCAGCTTTTGACACGGTTTCACACCGGATCCTCCTAGAAAGGCTTGAGCGGATGGGAGTGATGGGTACCACCTTAGCCTGGTTCCGCTCCTTTCTTGAGGGCCGCTCCCAGAAAATTCTTCTCCGCCCCCATGTCTCTTCCGCTCGCCCTCTTGTCTGCGGAGTTCCTCAGGGTTCGGCCCTGAGTCCGACCCTTTTTAATGTTTACCTCGCTCCACTTGCCTCACTTGTCGAGCAATATGGTGTAAAGGTTGTCTCGTATGCTGACGATACCCAGCTTGTGTTCTCTTTTAGGGATCACTCTGAGGCAGCTTTCACCAACTTCAAACAGTGTCTGATTAACATCTCATCCTGGATGACTGACAACTGTTTGAAGCTAAATACGGATAAAACTGAAGTTCTGTTTTTTAATCAGCCGTCCCCGCCACTAGCTGATCTCTGGTGGCCAACGGAACTCAACCCTCCTCCTCTTCCAGTCCCAGCTGCTAGAAATCTGGGGTTTAAATTTGATTCTACCCTCTCAGGCAAAGCCCAGATATGCCAAGTCTCATCCTCATGCTTCTGGAAACTGAAAACCCTGCGGAGATTCCTTCATCTCCTACCAATGGACTGTAGGAAAACAGTGGTCCACGCATTGATTACCTCACAGCTAGACTATGCCAACAGTCTGTATTTGGGTCTCCCAGCCTATCTGATCAGGAAATTGCAGGTCATTCAGAATGCGGCCGCCAGGCTCATCAGAAATGTGCCATTCCGCCACCACATTTCTCCCCATCTGCGTAGCCTACATTGGCTGCCTGTTAAAAAGAGGATAGAATTCAAGGCTCTAACCCTTGCCTACAGGGCCACCAGAGATACTGGCCCCCAATACTTGAAGCACAGACTTCCCAAATACAATCAGACTAGAACTCTGAGGTCGAATCACCAGGAACTCTTAGTCATCCCCCGCTTCACAAAAGCCAGGCTTGGTGGCCGATCGTTCGCTCTTAAAAAACCGCCTCTCTTTGGAACTCCATGCCGGAGCACCTACGAAAGGCCAAATCAGAACCTTTATTTAGGAAGACTCTGAAGACCTGGCTTTTTGGCCTACCTTAGAGTTTTCCCCACCAGTTACTACCACTCTGCACCCGCTGTTAGCGCCGGGACACCTCCGTCGGAGGTAGCCGTGCGGTCTACAAGTTGCAATAATAATAATAATAATAATAATTCAGTTGCAAATGATTGATCAGTTGCTGACTCCCAACTTGGGGTGGTAACTGATTTGCATTGGGACGGGGTTCCCTTTAGACTCCTTCCTCCTTGTGAATTGGAGTGGCAGCCTCAAGGGGCAGGGGGAATAAGTATTGGCCCAGAGGACCACTGCCTACTCCCCTGAAGTTTTTCTAAAATGGAGAACTTTTTTTTAAAGTAGCCTAGTTTCTTTAAGGAACATGAGGTACTTTAAAAAAAAAAAAACAAGGTTTGTATTTTCGAATACAATCACAGGGATGGTGGTCTGCTGTCCATTGCAGGCCATCATTCCTGACATTGCAGCCAGTCAAAGGAGATTGCAAATTGCGACCTTCCTAAGGAATATTAATTAGGCAGATCGTTCTGTGACCCCCTGCGATCTCTTGTTTTGAGAACAGACCTATTAATACATAGTCAGCTCACAAATTCTTATTCAATCCACAAAAAGTTAGTGCACATTTTGTGACCACTTTCTGCATATCTTAATAAATGGGGTCCTACTCCTAAGTCATATTTTAGAATCAAACTTGAGTAATTTAAAGAACTGACTCAGGGATTTATTTTACATTTTTACTGCACATTTTTATTCACATTACTCGAGTAAGCGAAAGGATCCTCAGCATCTTTAAACATCTGATTTTTCATCATGCATGTGTTAGTACTTAAGGTATTGGTATGTACTTAGGAAAGTGACTCATTGGTACCAGTGTGTGCTATATAATGGTAACAAATGTTTGTTAAATTTCAGCTAATGAAACAACCTTTACTATGTATCAGAACAAGAGAGTGTGTACTCCAAAAACAAGAGGTGTCCTAATCAGAAAATGGACTGAGGCTCACAAAAACCTAAGTAATTGCATAGATATTATTTATGCTTCAGTTCCAGAAATGTCAGAGTTCCATCAGTATCCTAGACAGGCAGAAGAGTAAAGATATTCTAGAAATAAATCATTTGTTATAGCGAGTGTTCAGTGAATCTAGACAGAGATAAGCTATTAAACTGCCTACTTCTACCCGATTTATCCTAGCGTTTTTACTGTCTTTTTAATTATTTATCTGCCTTTTTAATGCTTGTTCCCACTGGATTTCGAATTTGTTTCGCTTAACTTCATTTTGCATTGTACTTGAATCTGAATTTATATTGAACTTGAATCTGAGTTTTTAACGTGTGTTTATCTTAAACTTGCACTTACTTGCACCGTGCACTTGTCCTGAGGGTGGGAAGCTGCGACTACAGTCAGAGCGCAGCACTTCCGGAAAGCCCTAGAAATACAGTGGTGGGAGGGTCGGCGGTCTAGATGCCGAGCACCGGGGGAGTTAAAAGCACGGCCGCTGCGCGGCGATAAGGATAACTGTAATCTGTGCAAACTGCCTACTACTACCCGATTTATCCTAGCGTTTTTACTGTCCTTTTAATTATTTATCTGCCTTTTTAATGCTTGTTCCCTCTGGATTTAGAATTTGATTCACTTAACTTCATTGTGCATTGTACTTGAATCTGAATTTACATTGTACTTGAATCTGAGTTTTAACGTGTGTTTATCTTAAACTTTCACTTACTTGCACCGTGCCCTTGTCCTGAGGGTGGGAAGCTGCGACTACGGTCAGAACGCAGCACTTCCGGAACTCCCGGAAATACCTTGGTGGGAGTGTCGGCGGTCTAGATGCCGAGCACCGGGGGAGTTAAAAGCACAGCCGCAGCACGGCCGTGCAGCGGACATGCGCAGTGGGCGCGCCGCCGCCACACCAAAGGCAAGCCCGTCTGCGCCCGTCCGCACCTGGTCCATGCCTAGAGCCAGCCACGCTGTCAGTTTTGGCCCACAGTTCGTATCAAGGAGAACCTACACAAGAGACCAGCTGCTAGACTGCAATAGTACAAGTAAGTCCTGCCTGGGACCCCCCCCTACGCCTAGACCTGTCCTCTGCCCCAACTCACTGCCCTGACTGCAAATTTCGCATCTGCCCCCTTAAACCGAAATTGCGAACACCTAGTTCAGTCCCTGTTTTGGGAGGACTACCCGCGACCAAGTCAGTCTGCTGCACCCTAATCAATGCTCGATCTTTATGTAAGCACGCACCTGAGTTTGCCATCTTTCTGGACGCCCATGCTGTTGATCTAGCATTTATGACTGAGACCTGGGCTGATGTCTCATCAGGCCCAGACTTAGCCATTGACGTTCCAACAGGGTACACCATCTTTAAACAAGATCGGGTTGGAAAAAAGGGCGGTGGTCTTGCTATAATATATCTGGTAGCTGGAAAGGGACATTTCTTACTCAAAGTAAAATGACAACCTTAGAATCCCCAGCTTTTAAGATTTTAATTAACAACCAATACTCTTTCACTTTTTCAATGGACTACTAATCTATCGACCTCCAGGCCCTGGAGCAGATTTTCTAAACGCTGTGAGCCAGTCCCTGAATGTGATTTCTCAGTCTTCTGACCTTACACTTCTGGGTGACTTCAATTTACACCTAGAGGACCCTGTAGATAGGGATGCGGTACATTTCATAGATGTCATGAATAGCCTAGGGCTTACACAACGAGTTACGGGCATTACCCACTCATTAGGTCACTTGTTGGACAGAGTATTTTCTAACAATTGTCCCCTACAGTGTCTTCCCTCTCTCCTGTTGACTTGGTCCGATCACAAAGCTGTCATGTTCTCTCTTTCTTTTCATCAACTCGGCTCAGAGAATTTGAGAGATACGTGTCCCAAACGGTTCCGTCCTTGGAACCGAATCTCAATGGAAGCACTAGAAAGATCTTTGACCCAGAATCCCCCTGAGGTCAGTAGTGATCCCAATATGGCGGCAGCCGTATTCAAGCAGTGGCTTCGTAGCTCGATTGATAATGTATTACCAGAAAAGACAAATACCAATTGCAGATCCAGGTGTTCTGAACCTTGGTATTCTGATCAACTTAAGTATCAAAAACAAAAGTGCCACCACCTCGAAAGGAGATGGAGATATCGTTACAATGTCAGCGACAGAGTAGCCTATAAACAATCTCTGCTAGATTACAAAAAATTAATGCATGGTGAAAAAACCCACTACTATACTACATCTATAGCAGCAGCAAAAAACTCATCTAAAGAACTCTTTGCCGCAGTAAGGAAGCTAGCCAAACCTCCGGAAGTGGCAAATACAACAGTGAGTCAAGCCTTTTGCAATTCTTTGGCCACCTTCTTTCAGGACAAAGTTAAGTCAGTCTACAGTAGTTTTTCTACAGCCGTGTCCCAAGGCACTACTTCCTCCCAATGTATGTCGGCCAACCTTGACACGTCCAAGGAGGCCCATCCAGCTACTATAGAAACTCTTAACCCTCCGGGATTATTTCACTTCCCACCACTGACCTCTGATCAGGTATCCAAGCTACTTCTGTCTACCAAATCTGGCTCCTCCCTTGACCTCTGCCCCCCTAAGATTTTTCATCTTTTGCCAGAAATATTTTCAACTCACTTGTTTACCATCTTTAACCAAATGTTTACTTCAGGCATCTTTCCCACCAACTGGAAATTAGCATCGGTTCTTCCACTTCTAAAAAAACCCAATTTAAATGGGGCCGATCCGAACAATTATCACCCCATCTCAAGACTCCCTCTGCCTGCCAAAATGGCAGAGAAGGCCATGAATATGGTAATTTCCGATTATATTGAGGAACATGCACTCCTGGATGCCACCCAGTTTGGCTTCAGTAAGCATCATAGTACGGAACTGGCATTGATCTCGGCATCTGAATAGATCAGGCAGACGGTCGATGCGGGGGCCAATGCAGCACTGGTGCTGCTTGACCTCTCCGCTGCATTCGATACCCTCAAGCACAAAAAACTGCTGGAATTCCTTGACGGGATAGGCATAAAAGGAAAAGCTTTGGCCTTACTTGGGTCGTTTCTGTCTGATTGAGAACAGTTTGTTGCTCTTTCCGAGTTCAAATCACCCAATTTTACTCTGCCTTGTGGGGTGCCCCAGGGCTCGTCATTGAGCCCTACCCTTTTTAATATTTACGTTGCCCCTTTGGCTCAGTTGATTCTATCTTTGGGTTTCTCAGCAATCTTCTATGCTGGCGATACCCAAATTATTGTCTTTGTGACAAGTATCCCTTTTGATACAGCCTCACAGTTTCATACTTGTCTTCGTCAAGTCGGACAGTGGATGGCCGCTAACTGTTTAAAATTAAATTCCAATAAAACAAAGGTCCTACTTTTTGGTGGCAACACTACTTTTTGGTCTCTTGCCTTCTGGCCGCCGGAATTGGGTTCGTTGCCCATTCCAACAAACAAAGTGAAAAATCTAGGAGTCACTTTCGATTCCAAGCTTACATTTGAAGGGCATGTGAACAATATCACCTCTGCGTCCTTCTATACATTAAAACTACTCAGAAAAATCTTTCCGTTTATACCTGCCAATCTTCGTAAGCTTGTCATCTCAGCTCTGATCCTGTCCATAGCCGATTACTGTACTGGTCTTTTTATTAATCTAAGGACAAAACGTCTAACAAAACTACAGATTGAACAAAATGCTGCAGCGCGCATTTTGCTGGACATTCCGAAGCATAAATCCGCCACTGCTGCATTAAGACAATTACATTGGCTCCCAGTAAAAAGACGCATTGAGTTTAAAGTTCTCTGCGTAGCATTTAAAGCAGTACATGATATATAGGACCCATCTTTTTTAAACAGAATTTTCAACGATATGTTCCCACACGACATCTACGTTCTGCCCATGCCCACAATCTGGTGATTCCCAGGTTTAGGTAAAGCACCTGGGGCGCCAGAAGCTTTCTGGTGGGCACTACCAGACTCTGGAACTCTCTTCCCCTAGCCTTAAAAGGTGAAACTCAACTGTTAGCTTTCCGGAAAGCCTTATAAACCTGGCTGTTTAATCTCTGATTTATTTAGTTAGGCTTCATGGCATAGTTGCTCAACGAGCTAGCGCCTAGAGACCTTCGAGTATTTGTTCGCACTTTATAAATCTTTTTTTCCATTTCATTTTTTCAAGATATAAATCTTGTTTTTAGATACCCACTCTGAATCAAGTAGATGACATCACCCAGAAGAGTTACAAGTCAGAGGGGTATCCAGTGTTTTTGTTTTTTGTCCAGGTCTTTGCCCAGGTCTAGTGCTAGCCATCATATTCTTCAAGTGTATCTTTGGCCGTGAATACAGAGAAGTGTGGAACAGTTCATCTCTCCTTTTGAATCCAGAAAACAGGTTACAGCATTCTCTGGAACAATGGTTCAGGCACCCAAACTAAGCATAGATCTTAGTACACATTTGAGTGCCTAAGGACACACTCCAAGGTCGGAGTAAATCCAAAATAGGTGAAAATGGATTTCTGAGCCCAATCGGGAATTAAAAGAAATGTAGGGATACTGCCTTCTCAATTCCCCTACCCCCTTTTCCCCGTCTTCATACATTTTACTATCTATAAGGTGGTGAATTTATTTTCCAGATGGTAACTGGGTAAAAAAATTGCACTTACCATGGGTATCAGATGCTGCAACTCAATTCCTGTAGTCATTTTTATTTTCTTAGGGCACCCTTAGAATACAACTTGAAATACTGTAGTATTCCTACACACAAAACATACCAATTTAGCCTTAGAGCCCGCCATAGCAGGCTTTACCATCCATTAAAGGCCCCTTCCAGTGCTAAAGGCCAGAGTCAAAGGCGAGGGCCTTTAACAAGGGAGCGGGCCTTTAATGGCCAGTAGAGCCTGCTATGGAGGGCTCTAAGGCTATTAGAACATTCCGTCCCTAGAGGGCAGAATATTCTAATTTGTAAAACAAAGGCCTCTCGCAGCCCGAGGGGATTGAAATCCCCTCGGGCTACGTGAGGCCTTTTGTTTACAAACAACATCTGTGAACAAACATTGGAATGATGGAGCTCGTTGCTTCTACCGGCCATTAGAAGCCTGGAGCACTCCATTGTTTTCAATGGAGCTCCCAACATTCAAATATTCTAATACTCATTATATCATTAATTTCTGGAGTGAAAACACCACTCTGGTATAACCCCCCAAGTTAGAATGTGAGCCTTAACCTTACACTTTGGGGCATATGTACAAGCCTCTATCGCCACCACAACATCACCTATATTGACGCTGTGGTGGCGATACGGGCTGCGCCTTATGTACAAGGCAGTGTTAAGCCATTTAACGTGGCTTAACGCTGCCTTGTACATAAGGCCCCCTTTCACGTTATGGTTAGCGTGAAAGGGGTGGGCAGTGGGTGTTGCGGTGGGTGTTTCACCGCAACACCCATTCATTTTGGCGCTGCCCCCTATGTACAAGGGTGGCGTACATAGGAGGCAGCGCCAAAATTAAGACTAGGTAAAAACTGGTCTTAAGTTGGCAAAACGAGGAGAAATGCATTATTTCTCCTCGTTTTTGCTTTTTCCATGTGTGCTGCCTTGTGCAGCACACATGGAAAAAGCGAAATGCCATTGTTTGTTTATGTACAGGAAGGTGTCCCTTCCTGTACATAACCAAACTTTTTAAAAAATGCCATTTTGTCACTTTCATGTGTGCTGCATGAAGCAGCACACATGAAAGTGACAGAATGGGATTTCAAGGATTGTTTATGTGCAGGAAGGGACACCTTCCTACACATAAACAATCCTCCCCTGCACGCAGACACCCTTGCACTCTGGTGCAAGGGTGCCTGCGTTGGCGCTAAGTTGCTAAACTTAGCGCCATCGGAGGGGGAAACGCAAGGCTGAACCACACTCTTGTAAATATGGTGCAGCCTTGCGTTTCAGAAGTGGAGGAGAGAGGCGTTAAGCCAGGAAGGCTAACGCCTCTCTCCTCCACTTCCTTCTACATATCTCCCTTTATTTTTAGAACTTGGATGAGGTTTGGCAGATGGAAGGTGGTAACGTGAATGCAAAGTGGGAAGTAGTGTTGGGGAAGAGAGAGGTTCAAGACTCGTTTTTTCATATTCCTTTCTTTATGACTTTCCAACATATACACATACATAGCATTTTGGATAGCGCTACAGTGTAACAAATATCATTTAAAACCTATACAAAAGTATCAAAACAGAACTATGAGACATGAAATATTCCCCCAAGATTCTTAATAAATGAGTCCCTCAGCGTTCTCATCTTTGATTGAAAACATGGTAAGTAAGTCCTTGGGAAGCACAAAGTGTGTTTTCAAGAGTCTTTGGTTCACTTATCTCTCTGTAGACCTTGACACAACCCTGTGTTTTTGTTAGATAGCTCATCATTGATATGGTTTGGGTGGCAGAATGTATTTCTCCTTTTTACTGCTGTCTGACGGCCCTCATGGAGTATTTTAAGCTACTTTTTTATGGGTCAAGGCTGTAATGTTTATTCCATGATCAAGGTCAATCAAAAGGGATTTACACCTGCCGGGGTGCCTCCAAGAAGCAATATTACGGTGTTGCTGCCTTTATATCAGTGACATTAGGCCTAAATCCATCACTGAACCCTGCTACGGTAGTCCTAAACTGATACATAAAAGCAACAAAAAGATTATACACAATTAGACAAAGTATTTCCTAAAGCTAAAGAGGAAATGAAACTGCATCTTAAGTTGTATATGATGTTTTCATAATGCATGCTCATTGTTGTTCATTGTATATTTCCAGGAAAATCCAGGTCAAACATATGTGGGCATATTTCTGTCTCGTCGCCAATTCCAACTTCCAAAAGCAATATCTCCTCTAAGCTCACAACAGTGAGTTTACTATCTCATAATCAATATGTAGTCCATTACTCCTGCGTAGTTGGGATCCACAACACCCGTGAGAAAACCCATAACAAAAGAAAGATTTTAACAACAATATGGCCACGTGCTTCGTGTCCAAATGACACTTCATCATGACATTATTAAATATCTATAATCTCAATCCTGCGGCATAAGAATTATATTCTCACACTTAGTTCCATTATCCTTCTTTTCATTCCCCCTATCTTTTCTTCTATGTGGTTTGTTCCATAGAATGTTAGGAATGCAGAGGTTCCTTTATTGACGGTTGAACTGTCATACATGCTCTGTGGAGCAATGCGCTCTCTCACGTTATGTTGACTGTGATTAAAGACTGCATTACCTACCTTATTTGGCATTATTCGAATACGGAACGCATGATTTTTGTAGAAATAGGTTTCTTACCCAAAGGTCAGCCCTCTGGCCTTCCAAAATAAGATCAGCAGGATCTAGGCGGGATCTCTCCATAATCGGCACTTTTGAATGCAGGAAAGTGAGTGAGCTAGGAGGAATATGAAAAGTATTCAGATACGAAGGGAAGATGATCATGCTTTAGAGGCACTCCACAGAGGACACCTGTTCTTTTAGCTGTTAATCCATCCGATAATACATTTCAACATCTACCAGGTAGGCAATACCAGGACCGGCTTTAGGGTGGTGTGACCGGTGCAGCCGCACCTGGCACTGAGCTTGAGGGGAGCTGTGTTTAGAAATAACATATGGGTTAAGCACCTACTGCAGAGTTCCTTGGGTGTCCATCAGTTTTCCAGCAACAATAGAAATGTCAAGAAAATTCTGGTGATAAAGTTCCTGCAGGAGAGAGATTGGAGTTTTGTCTACAGACAGTTTTGACTCATCATAAAGTAGTGTAGAGAGTTAATATGCATGCTGCAAAGAATGCGTACCATTCGTATCACAGAACTGTATTTTATGTGGATATTTCAGTGAAGTACTGCTTTTGTCGTCAGAGAGATCTTTTTGTTACATGCAGTTCATTTGTTAAAATCCTAATATAGCAAAGTGCCCTATGAACTGTCATCAAAGAGCCACTTGCACAACCACATGGTATAGGCAAGGACGCCATATTGTTCCCGAGTTCTTCATTATCCTAATGTTGCTAAAACGTGTTAGTTTGGGTAGAAATACTTATTAGTAAAGCCAATCCCAACCACTGGTGTATGTTTTAAATCCTGACTTTGTGCTTCTCCAGACAAAGCACTCCTAAAATATATTGCCTACAAGTGTGGATGACATGTGATTCCTACACCTTGTAATACTCATTGTCTTATGTAACATTTCCTATAGACTGATTTGCACATGTATGATCTATTATCTCTGTATAATGTGTATGTCAAGTGCTCTGACACCCAGCACTGGTATGAGTAGCACTATAAAACAAATGAAATGCAGTTGAGAGAGGGGATATGGAGAGGTGAGGGGCACTGTTGAAGGGTGGCAGTGAGGGAATGTTTGAAGAAGGAGGTCATGGGGGGGGGGGGGCACCCAAAAACAACTTTTACACCCGGCTCTGCCAGTGCTACAGCCGGCCCTGGGCAATACTGGACACAGCACTATACTCCTTCAGAGTTTCTTGTCTAGTACTGCAGCTGCATGACCAGTACTCCATGATGTACCGTTGTCCTTTCACCTACTCAGCTATCCCTATGCTCAACCTCAATCCATATATTCGTGTTCCTCTCAACATTTCTCCTGACTGTCAGTTCTTAGCTGTAGACTATTTAAATGTATGGGTGTTCTGTTGTTCTCTGATTTTTCTTGCCAGTGACCTTATCCAGTGTTTTCTCTCTTCTCCTTTCAGATGAACTTCATTGAAATTGACCTCAAGAGCAATCTGACCTCCTTAACAGAGTTTTACTTGGTCGGATTCTCAGACCTCGCCCCGCAGCTTCAGGCATTTTTATTCTTGCTCTTTACGCTGGCCTATCTCTGCACTCTCATTGGGAATATGCTAATTATCGCTGTAACAAAGTCAGACCCTCACTTGCACACCCCAATGTACTTCCTCCTCAGGAATCTATCCATTCAGGAAGTCATCTTCACCACTGTCACTGTTCCAAAACTCCTGGCGACTTTCCAGCCCCTGGGCCGGAGAATCTCCCTCACTGCGTGTGCCGCACAGATGTTCTTCTTCTCTGTGTTGGGAGTGACCGAGTGCTTCCTTCTGGGGGTAATGGCCTGTGATCGATACATCGCTATCTGCAACCCTCTGCGCTATGTGTCCATCATGACTATGCAGACTTGCGTGATGATGGTGACCATGACATGGTTCACTGGCTTTTTGGTTGCTCTGGAGCTAGTCCTGCTCACATTCAGTCTGACCTTCTGTGCCAATGATAAAATCAACCATTTTTTCTGTGACTTTCCACCCGTTCTTAAGTTGGCCTGTGGGGACACAAGCATCAATGTGATTTCCCTCTTTGTCGTTAGCGTGTTTATGATGCTGATCCCTTTTCTGTTGATCCTTTACTCCTACATCAACATCCTCTCCAGCATTCTGCGGATGAAGTCTTCTGTGGGACGGCGCAAGGTCTTCTCTACCTGTGGCTCACACTTGGTCTCCGTGGCTCTCCTTTATGGATCTGGTATGGTGGTGTACTTACGGACCCAAGAAGGGGGTTCTGAATCTAGCGGAAAGCTACTCTCGCTCCTCTACTGCGTGGGGACCCCACTGCTCAACCCTCTCATCTATAGTCTGAGGAACCAAGAGATCAAAAGAGGACTCTGGTCTCTGATCAGAAGGAAACTGATTGACCAGTGAATGAGGAAGTGCTAAGGATGAAAGACAAGCCATTAACAAAGCATCCACACTAACATAGCGTGCAGCATCTCTATCAATGGGTTACTGAATATGAGAATTCCCCTGTTTGTACAGAGTGAACAAAAAGCATGCTCACTGAGGCAGAACAGAGGGTCTGGTAATTGAGTGTTGAATCATATCAGACAACCAGGAGACTTTTTAAGATAAAAAGTCATAAGTCTCTCGTTTACTATCAGTTTCATATACACAATCAACCACGTTGCTGATTGAAGTAAAATAATTGTCAAAGTCTAACATGAATGTCAGGTTAAATGAATATTCTAAAATGAAAATAGTAGAAAACAGTATCCTCAAAAAATTCAATATTTGTAAAACTGTTATATTCAAGGTCGCTTTGTAACACATTTACAGGCAGGCAGAAACATCAAGTTGAGAGGCTATTGTTATGAAAGTTCATTCGTACTCTATTTGATTAAATCACCATGTCAAATATTACATAGCGGACAAACCACCCACAAGCCAAAAGTGAGTTGTCAAATGACAATAACATAACTCAAAAATTCTAAATAATAAACCATGTCTTGTGGCAAGGCATTAGATGGAAACACGCCATACAATAGCTCATATATGATTTCAAATTATTGATAAAATAGCTCTGTTACCAACAAGAGGTGTAAGACGCTAAATACAAACACAAAGGGAAGTGTTTTGGATAAATCAATTAGAAAATGGCACCCATACCTGAAATGGGAAAAAACCAATAAATTGCAAGTGGGAGATAAATCAAGATGGAAACAGATAGCAGTGACTCATAGATAAAGAGGAAAGACCAAATCATGCGTGGGGGGAGCCTGTAAAGCAAAACAGGCAGACAGAATCACTTCCAGTTCTAGATGGGCACAGGAAGAAGTAGAACTATAAAAGACACCAAAGCAAAACATGTTATTGGCCTTAGTAGACAGCTGTTCATATAGTCTTAAGCAGTGAGAATTGAGGAAGAAACTTTGAATATTGAGCTATTTTGAGGAAGAAATGTGAGAGCTCCCATTTGTTTTTATTGTTTAAAGATTTCATTAGGTCTAATACGATGTAACATGATTCATGAACAAGAATATTTCCCTGCAGAGCTGAGGTAGATAATGTGGCGTGAAATGAATAGTGGACAAGATGCAAGGAAAGGTTTGAAGGAATGTTTAATAAATGCATATGGTTTATTATGTTCAGATGTAATAATTTGTAAGCATAGATCCTGAAGAAGAAATTAATAATACTTTGCAAAGCAATTACCCTAAAACAGCACATGCACTGATGCAGTCAAATAATTGAATTATGTTATATTAAGAACACAAAGGTAGAAATTGCTAAAATGTTTATTTTTGGAAACTAAAAAAACGTTTTTCATTGCAAAATTATTGAATATAGAGTAATCCAATTAGTTTTGAAATGACGTGGAACTTTGAGGACTAGAATAGTTTCCTATGTCATGTATAATATAAGCATAGATAACGAAATGCGATTGTATGCAATCTATCATCATATATCCATGACACTAAAGATCTGTTAACCAAATTGACTGATATTCACTGGTTAGAAAAATACATGTTCGTTACACTTGACGTATGCTCACTATTCACGTGTATCCCAAAAGAGCAGTGTCTTCAAACACTACAGCATTTTCTATCTTCCAGAGAAGCCACACTTATGTAGCACACTAATATGTTTATTGACCTGGCCAGACTAGTCTTGGAAAATAATTTTTTCGTACATAATGGACAGTGGTTCATTCAAGCACAAGGAGTTGCAACGGGGCCCAAATTTTCACCATCCTTTGCCAATCATTACATGGGTGTGTTTGAAAGGTTTCACATTTGAACATTCTGCCCACCAGAACTATCAAAACACATATTGTATTGGGGCAGATACATTGAAGATGCATTTATGATTTGGACCGGTAATGTAGACAAAGGTTTGCAATTCATACAGCACCTTTATAACCGCACATATAACATCTGTTTCCCACACCACTATAGCAAATCACAAATTGAGTATCTGGATGTGGTTTTATATGTGGATGGTACCTAGTAAGAGTGGGGGGCAGGGGGTGGGGGGGTAAATGGGTGGTGGATGGGTGCATGCATGCAAGGTGAGTGGTGATTGTAAATAAAATGAATTAGCCACTTACTTTGCTTGCTGCACGACGTCCTCGCTCCTGTCCGTGTTCTGCTCTGTCTCCTCCAGGCTCTGCAGGCTCCAGCATATTCCCCTAACCAATCCTGGCGCTGCTCTCATGCTGGTAACCATGTCTAGGACAGCTGGGCTAGAGAGGTTTAAAATCTGCATGTCTGACTGGCCGTCGCAAGATGGCTGTCCAAAGAGACAGGCACACTTTTAAACTAGTGCACAGGCAGCCCACCACCCCTTCCTGCTGCTGCTGCCACTCAGCAGGCCTCACCCCGTCCTGACACTTCGTTTAGGACGGGTCGACAAAAAATAAAAATGGTAATGAATTAACTTTATTACTATTTTATCTTTCGTCTCTGGGGCTTTTCTAGGGGTGCAACACTCCTCCGCTCTAATGACATCCAGACTTTACAGGAAACCCACGGCGTATAACTTGATTCTTCATGCCACAAGTGTTCATCCTAGCTTGCAAATCAAAGCTAAACCCTTTGGCGAAATGACACGTCTTAGATGAAATTGTAGTGATAATCAACTGGTTTATAAGGAATTGGGAGCACTGGAAGAAAGGTTTCTCACAAGGGGCTAGTCTAAGGAGTTATTTGCCAAGACTAAACATAAAAAAATCTATGTTAAGCGAGATACCCTCCTATCAAATAATAACAAACATAAACACAGTAACTTCAAAAGAATTGCATTTGTCTCGTCATATAATTGCCTTCACCATTTGGTGTACAAAATCCTACGCAAACACTGGCATTTATTAAAAATGGATACCACCCTTGCAAGTGTTTTATCTGAAAAGCCTCAAGTGACACATAGTCAGGGGCGGCTGGTAACCTTTGATAGTGGTGGGGCGAGCGAGGTGCTTCACCGCTTCCCAAAAAACAAAATTAAACACCCCATACCTCTAAAAGCCCTAAATAAAACAAAGACACTAACATTTAAAATAAACATAAATGGTACTTACCCGCTGCTGCACGTCCTCCTCGGTGTTCTGAATCTGAAGTCTGCTGTGGAACTCCCCTAACCAGTCCATTAACTATTAACCAGCATGTGAGAAGTGCCAGGATTGAATGGAGCGGGTTGGCCGGGCGATCCTTCAGGCCCTGGAGGCCTGTGCTTGCTCTCCACCCAGCTGTCTTGGACAGCTCAGGATGGAGAGCTTCAAAGTGCACAGGCCAGGCTGGCCTGCGCAAGACAGCCGGACAAACTGACATGCGCACTTTGGAGAGTCCAGGCTGCCAGTACTCCAGTCCTTCATGCTGCTAATTGGCTGTAGAGGACACACCCCACATGTCTGTCGGCTCGGGGGCACTGCGGCGCAGACATCGGTAAAAAATAAAAGGCCAACAAAATCGTTTCATTGCCATTTTATCTTTTTACGTGTGGCTCGCAGGGGATGGGGGGGGGGTTGACACTTCCCCACCCTGGTGGAGAAATCGCCATTACACATAGTAGAGGTCAAACATTTCGCAATATACTGTGTCACAGTTTTTTAAAACCACAGTTGAGGATTAGCAGTCAGACATGGTTACCTGACCATCCCAAGGGCTTTTATAAAGGTGGACATTGTAATGTATGCCAATTTGCAGAAGACAAAATTACCTGCTTTTAGTATAACATGCATAAGAAATACAATTTGAAACAATTTCTGAATTGTAATACAAAATCTGTAGTATATTGCATTATATTTTACCAGATTTATATAGAGAGCACTATCAGACCTTTAAAAGACAGAATATAGGAACATATCAGAGGTATAAGGAACGAGAATACAAATAATCCTCTAGCAATACATTACTATGCCTGCCCATGCTGAAAGAATTAATCTGAGATTCCATGTTTTTGCGGCATTGCAACCCAATATACAAGTAGGCAACAGAACTTTAACCTTTAGAAGACTTAAAACTAAATTGATTATCAGACTTAGAACTGTGGATGGAGGGCTTAATGCGACAGGGAACTTTATGTCTTCCTTACAGACTGATTAATGTACCTTTGTTTGTTTACTCGATTCATAGGATAGTCGTACATATTTGTAATTGTTATATATATATATATATATATATATATATAGCTAGATAGATATAGCTATAGACAACTTTAGTAGGAATTTTTAACATATTATATATATATGGAGAACTTCCTCTAATGACAACTTCCTCTAATGAATGTTGGATCCTACACTCTATATATGCTCAACCACTCATCCAGTCATACATTTATCCAACCAGTTATTTATTCATGTGTGCACATTTCAAACATAACTTAATCTCAATTGTTGTGAAATAAGATATATCTTTGAACCTATTTTGCACTTAATTAGTAAGCACTCACACTTTTATGGATCAATGATTTTAATTGATCTATTAATGAATTAACATAATAATTTGTAAAAATAATCCTCTTTCTTAAACTTTGATGTTTAGTTTAACTGTATAAAATGTTGTCTGAATGAAATTCTGCTTATTTATGGTATTGTGTACATGAACATAAAATGGCGAGTAGAAATTGCCATTAAGCAGAACAATGTTTAACAGTCTAGTTGTTTTTTAATGAATAGCACAAGAGCACTTTAAAATGACGATCTAGATGAAAGGACTCTATGGTCCAGTAGAAGGCTAGTTGCCGAAACGCGTAGACCGTCCGTCTGTTTGCACTAAATGCACCAATGAAAATAAAATAAAATAAAGAAAGTTAAAGTTGTACTCGAGTCTGCAGTGGCGAGACGGTGTGGAGCATATATATATATATATATATATATATATACATACATATACACCTGCAACTCTATTGTGCATATGTTACTGTTTTACCTGTTTCTTCATACAGTTTTCTTACTGCTTTTGGATTTTCTTAACTTTTTAGATGAATCTATCTTTTTTTCACCTTGCATGTTTGGTCTATCTAGGGGATGACCATAATCACAAATGCCAATTTGTTTCAGTCCCTTTCTTAATATGGGAAAAATGTGTTTCCTGGAGACCACAGGCATGTTTTTTTCAGTGTGACATGACAAGTTTGTTTGTACACTAACTGGGCCTCTATTGTTAATATTGAATACTTTAATATTTTGTAATGTCTATTGATTTTGTTTTTTTGGGACATTTTAGTTTGGCATATTTGATGGTAACTATTGAATGTGTTTCATGAAAATTTAATACATGAACCACATTGTATGCATACACTGGTTGCTCCTTCTAAAATGCCGGCAACTTTTTAGAGATACTTGGCATTGCGCCCTTCTTTTATTTCTTTGCCAACACGCCTATATGGCGTTCAACAGCCATTATTTTGTTTTGATTACTCTCTCAGATTTGGACAGCTGACAAATATACCGGTTGGTAGATTCGACGGTCATTTCTAGCCTTTAGATACATACTTTTTGGAAGATATTGGGTATATCCTTAATCTCTATTTTTTACTCTATTCTGATATATTATAGTTGGAAGCTTATCATGGCAACTGGACTAATCATCAGTACTATAATGTTTGGAATGTACCTTTATTAAACACAGGTGTAGTACTTTGATTTCCCTGCGTATTCATGGTGCGGTGATTTTTCGCAATTTATTGATTTTAAGTAAGATTCCATCTTTATATGTCATGCAGTTCTTGGCTATATCCGGCATGCATTGAGAATTAGGAGAGAATTGAATGTTCCATAAAAAAAACTCTATTACGTATTATAAGATTCGTTTGTCATCTTCCTTTACTTTTATGAGGTCTTTTGTAAGCTGAAATGTTACCGTTTTGGGGCCAAGGGAATGTCATGCACACATTTTTTTTATAATGTCATATTCTTGGAAAACCTGTTTTTGTATGAAGGTGTTGATCTCTTTCTGTGGCAACAAAATCAGCACTTAATGTACCAATAACACTTTATGTTTTTAATGTATACTATTAACAAATGTGTATTGTTTAATTTGTCTGTCTTTTTATGGCTATAACAGCCGAATAAAAGTATTTGACTGACTTTAAGCAAGTTTAAAAATTTTTAGATTTACTTTCTCATCTCATGTTATGGTGGTTTTTTGTTTACTTATGCCAACACTGCCGATAATATATATACTTTATGTTTTACAGTGTTTTTTTCTTATCGACACATATTCCAGAATACTGTGGTTGGAACTTGTAACTCAAACTGGATTTTGACATATCCAACGATTGACGTGAAGATTTTGAACCTTGAGGTTTACGTTTTGATATTATATCTTATTTTTTTTTTAACCCCTTCGCTGCTAGGCCTTTTCCCCCCCTGTGCTAAGCCTTTTTATGGCTATTTGGGGTAGTTCGCACTTAGGCCCCTGTAACTTTTTGACCACATAAGGTATCCACGCCAAATTTGTGTCCTTTTTTTCCAACATCATGGGGATTCTAAAGGTACCCAGGGTTTGTGGATTCCCCTAGAGGGGACCCAGAAATTAACCAAAGTACAGCTACATTTTGTTTTTTTGGGGGAAAAATGCGAAAAAAGGGCTACAGATGAAAGCGTCTGGTTTTTTCCCTGCAAATGGTATCAAAAAAGGGATTGTGGTGCTGAAATCACCATCTTCCCAGCTTTCAGGGACGAGCAGACTTTTGTCAGAAAACCAACATTTGTTACACAGTTTTGTCATTTTTCTGGGACATAGCCTATTTTTGCTATTTTTTGTGCTTTCAACCTCCTTCCAGTTAATGGTAGAAATGGGTATGAAATCAATAATGGATCCTGGAAAGCTATACATTTCTGAAAAGTAGACACAATTCTGAATTCATCAAGGTGTCATTTGTGTAGATCCTTCAAGTTTTCTTTATAGAAACAAACAGTTAAATATAGGAAAAATTGAAAATTAGTTGAAAAAAACAGCCATTTGTGTCAACGTTTTCACCTGTAACTTCTTCTAATTATGACAGCTATTTGAAAGCAATATACCGTTACATCCGCTGGACCTTTCTGGTTGTGGCGATATATAGGACTTGTAGGTTCACCAAGAACCCGACGAACCCAGAGCCAATAACTGAGCAGCATCTTGCTATGTTTTTAGGTCTCGCCTACGCAGCGCGCATTCGCTGATTAGGAGAGACCTTTAGAAATCGGCACAGCTTTCCCTGCAAAAACGTGCACGCGTTGCATTGCTTCCAATGGCAACGCGTGCACGTCTGGCGATTCACTTGCGGGAGCGAGCAGCTGGCGCCATATGTTAATTATCGCGCCTTGCCGCTCGCTCCCGCAAGAGAATCGCACTGGCCCCCTCCTTTCGCCCCTCCCTCTGCTGACGCGCGAGGCGCGCGCTTGTGCTTGTGCTTTGAGTCTTGACAATCCTAACATGGCTCCAGCAACTCACAGAGACTGACGATATTCTGACTGTCTTTTCACCACTCTGAGGGTGAACATCACATTCCTCTCCAACAGTAGGGAGCATTTGAGTAAGTTTGATGGATGGCGCAGCATGGTGTAAATGAAAGAACTGTACATGGGGATGAAGGTATTGAATTTTCAAGGCAAGTTGGCTTATTTAGTATGGCTTTGCACTAGAAACGCTCACAATCTTTCTCATAAACATTTAATGCGTTGTGAAATGTCGAACTTTAGCACACATACACAGATTTGCTTATTAGTTCAAAGCCTTCATTTTTTCTGACGATAAATGTTTCCAGGTTGACCTGTGGTAAAATATGTTATCTGCTTTCGTTATAGGACACTTTTTAGCTGGTTACTGAACTCAAAATGGTCTTGAGTTGTGATTGTGCTCGCAGTCTGTGTGTTTAACATATTAGCGAGCAATAATCACAGTGTATCCACCACTGAGGATGTGGTAAGAGGGAAGAGTATGATAGTATTTACATTCTTCCTAGCATGCATTTGCATTCGAAATTTGACTGTTGCCTAATTGTAATTGACACGAGTGTTTTGACTCTTCCGTAATCAAAGACACGGTTAAAAAAGTAGCAAAGCACATACCCGTGAGTGGCAACTCCTCCTCACCAGCATCAGCAACTTATTGTGCGCATCACGCAAGAGATGCATGTTCGGTTAAAAAAAATATTCTAGAGCTGTGAGCAACAGGCCTGGCTTGTGATGGGTAAGTGGGTCTCCCATACATTTAGGGGGGCTGTGGGGCCAGCCCCATCTTAATTTCCGGGTAGCATACAATCTCTAAGATTGCGTGTCCCACCAGTTCTTCTGTCAAACCCTGTTTCTAAGTTGCCACACTGTGTTGATGATTATTTTTCATAAATGAGGGCGGTCTCGGAAGGTGGAGGGGGTTGAAAAGGCAACAGCCTAGCCAGCAGGTGGAAGATCAGGCCAATCCAAACCAAAACACACAAGTTCTCCCCGCATGGCTTACAGCCACATTTTAGTATGAAAATTGTGACCGGTGGGGAACTCACTTCAAAAACATCACAGGATGGGAATCTGAAATGGTCTTGCTCCCACTGTGAATCCACTTAGAACCGTATCTGCCAAACCAGAGGATATAGCACTTGGATTCTTACACTTTCTGTGGACCTGGCTTGCCAAGTTTAGTTATTCCCATAAAGTAAAATCACTCATGCACATCTGAAGCTGCTCCTCATGTTCAGAATAATTTAAGTCCACCAGCTTTATCTGTGACTCTCAAGCAGGCAACATGCCTGGGAGCAAGAATTCACCTTTGCCTCCAAGGTGCATGAAATCTCAAAACGTTTGATTTGATTCCTACAGTGCTCTTCTGCCGTCTGCAAACAGGAAAAGTGGTAGGGAAAAAAATGCCTCTAGTGAGAAGTCCAATTTTCAGGCCTTGCATTAGCCAAAGCTTTTTTATTTTTCTGAAGTTATATATCATATATTTACCTGTGGGGGCTTTCAGCCAGCCCTGTTCATACATTGGCCTGTTATTGTGCCATTCATATTATTATTCTGCCCACTACAGTATACAGCATGAGGCACCGGGTCAGCCCACTTCAGTCATGGCTAACTTACTGGGACTACAATTTCACGTTTTCAGATACAAAAAATGTTTTTGCTTTTAACCTTTTTCAGATTGATGAGTGTCAGGTACCTTCTACAACAATAAGGTTTGCAAAAACCATGACAAAGCATAACAAGCACGGACAAAGCCAAAAGGCTCACTGTTCCTCTGGAACCAAGCTACACCTGATGGAAGACCCCCAATCAATGTGAAACCGGTCTTGGGTTGCTTGTACTCCAGTTCAGGGAGGACCTGGCCTGACATTTTAGGCTGGACTGTTGCTATTGGAGCAAGGTCAAGGGCGATTTTCATAAGGCTGGGTCCAAACTGAGGTGACATAGTGGGCAAAAGCACAATGGATTTGAATGCTACCGCAAGCTATTTCCAGTAGTTAGGCAAATTTCAAGCATTCCTCCCATCACCTCTTATGTGTTTAAAGCCAAAATGCTTGCAGCCGACACCAAACCCATTGGCTTTGTCAATGCTTGTTTAACTAAAACCAGAGGTACTGTATCCAATGTTAACAGGATAAAGCCTTTTCAATTGGTTGAGTTATGTTAGGTCATTTTGACAGGGGCCAGAGAGGCTGCCCTCACCAGAGCACAAGTCAGCTAAGCTGACAGAGTTCAGAGGTTAAGGTTAGAAGAGCACAATAGGGCCCTTCTCTTTGTTCGAAACGTAGGTCTCTCATGACTAGATAGCTTATTCACTCACAAACGGGTCCCTCCTCTTGGAAACCTAGATCTCTTATGACCAGATAGCGCTTTCACCCACAAGCAGTAGAGCTGAGCTCCTGTCACTTCATGCTAGTTTGCACATGCACAGATTGTGTAGTTAGCGCAGGACCTTTGTAACTTTGGCTCCTGGCTTCTCTGGTAAAATTCCTTAGTACTTCATCTGTTTACTAAGTCTTGCAACAGAGGCAACCTTTGCATAACAAAATGTACAAAGCAAAGAATTAAAAAAATGAAGAAACTTTCCCACACATGCATGGTTTCGCAAGACAAGGAAATCATTTGCACCTGGAGTCCGATGCCATGTTTACTGTATTATTTTAACAAACAATTCATACACCTCATATAAAATGCTGTCAGGCTTGTATAAGCAGGCTCGCGAAACACCTGTGGCAGTGAGAACAGGCTGGTAAAAAACAAAGCTGGAGTGATTTAAGGTCAGCGCCGCCTGAAAGAAGGTATGGATTGGAAATGTGGAAACCAGCCTTTGTGTTATTATATGTGCTTTGTGCGCTGGGCACACTGATTGACAAGAGCATTCCAACAGATTTATGAAGAAACAGGCAGTACCCTTTCCTGAATGGGGAGGGGTGAAGGTTGGTTGTAATGGTCGCATTCTGTCTGGTCAAGCAGCTGGTTATTTACAGCCTTGACACATTCAAGTAACAAGCATTGGCATAGCCAATAAGTCTCGCCTTTGGGACCTTATAAGTGTTTAGCCATGCAACGGTTGATGTTGTTGCACCAAGGATATTGTGCTGCATAACTAAATACTTATAAGGTCCCAAAAGCGAGACCTATTGGCTATGCCAATGCTTGTTTTATTATGTAGCGGGTATATAGCAATTATTCTGGGAAAATTTATACATGGAAAAATCGGTATGAAAGACACCTATGTATTTCTGAAATGGGAACAAAATATAGAGTTTAGAAACAGTAGATATTTGCACATTTCCGAAATATGGAGTACCCATACTAGCATGAAAATTATAGGTCATTTTTCAAAATGACTTCTTTTTTACACATTGTCTTTCATTTGGAAGGCAGAAATGCATCAAAAGTCAATAGGTAATAACAGTTGCTCTACAATTCTGTGTTACCCTAAGTCTCCCGATAAAAATGGTACCTCACTTGTGTGGGTAGGCCTAGTGCCCGCGACAGGAAACGGCTCAAAACGCAACGTGGACACACCACATTTTCACAGTGAAAAATGACCCTTTTTTTGCAAAGTGCCTAGCTGTAGTTTTTGAACCCTAGCTCTGCCGGCACCTAGGGAAACCTAGCAATACTATACATTTTTAAAAAATAGACACCAAGGGGAATCCAGGATGGGGTGACTTGACTGGCTCTCACCAGGTTCTGTTACCCAGAATCCCTTGCAAACCTAAAATATTGTCAAAAAAGCACATTTTCCTCATATTTTTGTGGTGGAAAGTTCTGGAATCTACGTGGATCCACAAATTTCCACCCACCCTGCGTTCCCCAAAGTCTTTCTAGAAAAATGGTACGTCACTTGTGTGGGTAGGCCTAGTGCCCGCGACAGGAAACGGCCCAAAACGCAACGTGGACACACCACATTTTCACAGTCAAAAATGACCCTTTTTTTGCAAAGTGCCTAGCTGTAGTTTTTGAACCCTAGCTCTGCCGGCACCTAGGGAAACCTAGCAAACCTATACATTTTTGTAAACTAGACACCCAGGGGAATCCAGAATGGGGTGACTTGACTGGCTCTCACCAGGTTCTGTTACCCAGAATCCCTTGCAAACCTAAACAATTGTCAAAAAAAACACATTTTCCTCACATTTCTGTGGTGGAAAGTTCTGGAATCTGCGTGGATCCACAAAATTCCACCCACCCCGCGTTCCCCAAAGTCTTTAGAGAAAAACGGTACCTCACTTGTGTGGGTAGGCCTAGTGCCCGTGACAGAAAACGGCGCAAAACGCAACGTGGGCACACTACGTTTTCACAGTGAAAAATGACCCTTTTTTTGCAAAGTGCCTAGCTGTAGTTTTTGAACCCTAGCTCTGCCGGCACCTAGGGAAACCTAGCAAACCTATACATTTTTGAAAACTAGACACCCAGGGGAATCCAGGATGGGGTGACTTGACTGGCTCTCACCAGGTTCTGTTACCCAGAATCCCTTGCAAACCTAAACAATTGTAAAAAAAAAAACACATTTTCCGCACATTTCTGTGGTGGAAAGTTCTGGAATCTGCGTGGATTCACAAAATTCCACCCACCCCACGTTCCCCAAAGTCTTTTGAGAAAAATGGTACCTTACTTGCATGGGTGGGTCAAGTACCCGCGACAGGCAAGGGCCCAAAACCTATTGAGGTGACATCAAAATTACCTATCACAAACCAACCTGGTTTTGCAAGGGGGGTCCCATGACTTTTTGGCCCGGGGCTCGGCGGCCACCTATAAAAACCTACCAAACCCACACATTTCTGAAAACTAAACACCCGGGGGATTCCAGGGAGGTATGGCTTGCGTGGATCCCCCAACGTTTTCTTACCCAGAATCCCCTGCAAACCTGAAATTTAGCTGAAAAAAATCACTTTTTTCACACATTTTTGTGTGGGAAAGTTGTAGCATCACGGGGCTGACACACATTTCCTACCACCCAGTGTTCCCCCAGGTCTCCTGATAAAAATGGTGCCTCACTCGTGTGGGAGGCCCAAGTACCCGCGACAGGCAAGGGCCCAAAACGTATTGAGGCGACATCAAAATTGCCTATCACAAAACGACCTGGTTTTGCAAGAAGGGTCCCATGACTTTTTGGCCCGGAGCTCGGCGGCCACCTAGGGAAACCTACTAAACCCACACACTTCTGAAAACTAGACACCCGGGGGATTCCAGGGAGGTATGGCTTACGTGGATCCCCCAATGTTTTCTTACCCAGAATCCCCTGCAACCCTGAAATTTAGCTGAAAAAAATCACTTTTCTCACACATTTTTGTGTGGGAAAGTTGTAGCATCACGGGGCTGACACAAATTTCCTACCACCCAGCGTTCCCCCAGGTCTCCCGATAAAAATGGTGCCTCACTCGTGTGGGAGGCCCAAGTACCCGCGACAGGCAAGGGCCCAAAACGTATTGAGGCGACATCAAAATTGCCTCTCACAAAACAACCTGGTTTTGCAAGGGGGGTCCCCATGACTTTTTGGCCCGGAGCTCGGCGGAGACCTAGGGAAACCTACTAAACCCACACATTTCTGAAAACTAGACACCCGGGGGATTCCAGGGAGGTATGGCTTACTGGGATCCCCCAACGTTTTCTTACCCAGAATCCCCTGCAAACCTGACATTTAGCTGAAAAAAATCACTTTTTTCACACATTTTTGTGTGGGAAAGTTGTAGCATCATGGGGCTGACACAAATTTCCTACCACCCAGCGTTCCCCCAGGTCTCCCGATAAAAATGGTGCCTCACTCGTGTGGGAGGCCCAAGTACACGCGACAGGCAAGGGCCCAAAATGTATTGAGGCGACATCAAAATTGCCTATCACAAAACGACCTGGTTTTGCAAGGGGGGTCCCATGACTTTTTGGCCCGGGGCTCGGCGGCCACCTAGGGAAACCTACCAAACCCACACATTTGTGAAAACTAGACACCCGGGGGATTCCAGGGAGGTATGGCTTGCGTGGATCCCCCAACGTTTTCTTACCCAGAATCCCCTGCAAACCTGAAATTTAGCTGAAAAAAATCACCTTTTTCACACATTTTTGTGTGGGAAAGTTGTGGCATCACCGGGCTGACACAAATTTCCTACCACCCAGCGTTCCCCCAGGTCTCCCGATAAAAATGGTGCCTCACTCGTGTGGGAGGCCCAAGTACCCGCGACAGGCAAGGGCCCAAAACGTTTTGAGGCGACATCAAAATTGCCTATCACAAAATGCCACAACTTTCCCACACAAAAATGTGTGGAAAAAGTGATTTTTTTCAGCTAAATTTGAGGTTTGCAGGCGATTCTGGGTAAGAAAACGTTGGGGGATCCACGCAAGCCATACCTCCCTGGAATCCCACGGGTGTCTAGTTTTCAGAAATGTGTAGGTTTGGTAGGTTTCCCTAGATGGCCGCCAAGCCCGGGGCCAAAAACTCATGGGACCCCCCTTGAAAACCAGGTTGGTTTGTGATAGGTAATTTTGATCTCGCCTCACTAGGTTTTGGGCCCTTGCCTGTAGCGGGTACTTGACCCACCCACGCGAGTGAGGTACCATTTTTATCAGGAGACCTGGGGGAATGCTGTGTAGAAGGAAATTTGTGGATCCACGCAGATTCCAGAACTTTCCCACACAGAAATTTGAGAAAAAAGTGATTTTTTCATCTGAATTTGAGGTTTGCAGGGCATTCTCGGTAGGGAAATGTTGGGGGACCCACGCAAGCCATACCTTGCTGGACTCCCCAGGGTGTCTAGTTTTCAGAAATGTGTGGGTTTGGTAGATTTCCCTAGATGGCCGCCGAGCCCGGGCCAAAAACTCATGGAACCCCGCTTGCAAAACCAGGTTGTTTTGTGATAGGTAATTTTGAAGTCGCTTGAATAGGTTTTGGGCCCTTGCCTGTCGCAGGTACTTGACCCACCCACACAAGTGAGGTACTTTTTTTCTCGGAAGACTTTGGGGAATGCGAGCTTTGTGGAATTTTGTGGATCCACACAGATTTCAGAACTTTCCACCACAGAAATGTGAGGAAAATGTGGTTTTTTTGGACACATTTTTAGGTTTGCAAGGGATTCTGGGTAACAGAACCTGGTGAGAGCCAGACAAGTCACCCCATTCTGTATTCCCCTGGGTGTCTAGTTTTCAAAAATGTACAGGTTTGCTAGGTTTCCCTATGTTCCGGCTGCGCTAGGGCCAATATCCACAGGTAGGCACATTGCTAAAAATATGTCTGTGCCTTGTGGGCTTTCTGCCGCCCTGGGGGGGAATCGGGGGGGGGAGTTTGCCCCGATATGGTCCCAAGGGGGGCAGAAAGACTGTGGCTATTTTTTTGGGGGGTGGGGGCATTGGTATGCCCATTCTGGGCAGCCCCCACCCCCACGCATAAAAAAAGCCAGCGTAATCGCTGGTGCCTAGTGGGCTTTCTGCCCCCCCGGGGGGCAGATCAGGGGCCACTGCCCCATCTGCCCCCCCGGGGGGGCAGAAACACTGGAATTTCTCTGTGGGGGGTGGGTGTATTGTCCTGCCCATTTTAGGCAGCCCCCACCCCTACATGAATACAAAAAAATAATCCCTGGTTTCTAGTGGGCTTTCTGCCCCCGGGGGGGGGGCAGAAAGACTGTAATTTTTTTTTTGGGGGGGGCATTGACATGCCCGTTTTGGGCAGCCCCCACCCAAATTTCAATTGCCCAAAATAAATCCCTGGCGTCTAGTGGGCTTTTTGCCCCCCCGGGGGGCAGATTGGGGGCTACTGCCCCATCTGCCCCCCAGGGGGGGCAGAAAGGCTGTAATTTTGGTGGGGGGGTGGGGGCATTGGCATGCCCATTTTGGGCATCCCCCACCCTAAGTAAAATTGCCCCCAAAAAATCCCTGGCATCTAGTGGGCTCTCTGCCCCCCCGGGGGGGGCAGGTGGGGGCTACTGCCCCATCTGCCCTCCAGGGGGGGCAGAAAGACTGTAATTTTTGTTTTTTGGGGGGTGGGGGCATTGACATGCCCGTTTTGGGCAGCCCCCACCCTAATTTCAATTGCCCAAAATAAATCCCTGGCATCTAGTGGGCTTTTTGCCCCCTGGTGGGGCAGATTGGGGGCTGCTGCCCCCATCTGCCCCCAGGGGGGGCAGAAAGGCTGTAATTTTGGTGGGGTGGGGGCATTGGCATGCCCGTTTTGGGCAGCCCCCACCCTAAATAAAATTGCGGGGGAAAAAATCCCTGGCGCTAGTGGGCTTTCTGCCCCTCCGGGGGGCAGATTGGGGGCTACTGCCCCCATCTGCCCGAAAGACTTTAATTTTTTTTGGGGGGGTGGGGGCATTGGCATGCCCGTTTTGGGCAGCCCCCACCCTAATTTCATTTGCCAAAAAAAAATCCCTGGCGTCTAGTGGGCTTTTTGCCCCTCCGGGGGGGCAGAAAGGCTGTAATTTTGGTGAGGGGGGTGGGGGCATTGGCATGCCCGTTTTGGGCAGCCCCCACCCTAAGTAAATTTTTTAGAAAAAAATCCCTGGCGCTAGTGGGCTTTCTGCCCCCCGGGGGGGCAGATTGGGGGCTACTGCCCCCATCTGCCCCCCAGGGGGGGCAGAAAGACTGGTATGCCCAAAACACAATGGGGGAGCAAAGGCCCTTGCCCAAGGGGCCGTTCCCCCCTCCCTGGCGCTAGTGGGTGGGTCCCTGCTTGGGGATCGCCCTCCTGGGGTGATCCCCAAGCAGGGATCCACTAGCGAAGGGTACCATTGGAAAGGGGAGATTCTCCCCTTTCCAACGATACCTCTCCCAAGTGTTTCGGTGCTCGGGGGGCTGAGATAGCCCCACGAGCACTGAAACACTGAAACTAAAACTCAGTTTCAGTTTTGTTTTCAATGAAATGACGACAGCGCACCATGCCCGCGATCATCATTACACAGAAAACCAGGGGAGTGCCTCGGGAGGTTGGGGAAGCTCTTCCCCACCTCCCGAGGCACAAAAAATAAATGGAAATCCCTCTGCTGTTTACAGCAGAGGGATTTCCTGCCCCTGTCCTCATGACGGAATGGTTCCGTCATGAGCACAGGAGCACCGATGCTCATGACGGAACCATTCCGTCATGAGCATCGAAGGGGTTAATGTAGTTATTTATTTTAACTGCTACTGACATGTTGGGTCTTGTTGTGATTTAATTCTTTCCTCTTGGTACCTTCCTCCTCCCCCTCTCTTCCCATGTAAATTGGAACGTTCCTTCTGTGGGTTCTGGAGGGTGCCTTAGAATGTTGAGTTATGTTTCTGAGGCACCGAGGTTGTGACAGGAGTAGAGCAGTGGAGACGGTGAATAAAGCTTACCTGAACCCATCTGGATTCTGTTCTTCTTCCGCCTGCTGACCATCTTTGTAAAACTGGCGAGGAGCTGGCTTGCGTAAGGGGGCAAAGTCCGTCTCCTCCCCTTCTTTTTACTCTACGTGTCACATGCTGTTACTATCTACATTAAGGTACTGTTTTCAATCCTTTTTTAAAGCTGCCTCTGTTGGGTACTCGGAGCGTGGCTGTCACGAGTGTGATTCTCGTCACAGCTCGTGGTTGTCTCGCTCTGTGCCGTGTGTCATTGCGTTCTTTGCCTTGGGGCATTTTTCAAGTGTATAGAGTTTTGGGGGAGTTGTGACGGGTGAAGCGGTTGGGCATTGAGAGGCTGGATTCTAACTTGTACGCACGGAATAAACTTCTCCTCTATCCCAGCCCTGCGTGTGCTTCCTGATATTACTTCTCACTCTTCATTACACTGGCGACGAGCGGGCACGCATCCACTGCCCTTACATCACGCTACCTTGGATTTAAAGGGAATTTCATTTTATTGATTTTTTTTTTTCTTGCGGATAATTTACTTGAGAGGAGAATCATCCTATTTCACTTTCGTTTCACTGCCCAACTTATGGTTGCTTTCCGGATTGTCAGCATCGAGGGATTTAAGCTGTTCGTGTATATTCGAATACACTGACCTGCATCGATCTCCATCGAACCGCCATTGGAACCTGGAATGTAAGTCTTCTTGGAGCCATCACAGGTTTTGCAACACTGCGCATGCTTCGTAAGCACGTATCAACGTATGACATCATCGCGTTTAAACACGCCGTTGCGTGCAACGTTAAAGGAAGTCACTTTTCAAGTCGGATCGGAGGTCGGATTTCAGGTCGCATTTCAGGTCGGATCGGAGGAATCACATCAGAAAAAACTTTATTACATCAGCGCTTGTACATCGGTGACAAGCACACCATTGAAGGTACTGTCATACTCCAATAATTGCATCGCTTGTACATCTGGTACAAGCACATCTTTAAGGCAAAATTTTGGAGGAAAGGCTAGTGATAGTTATAATTATTTGTTTATTTTTCTTTTGTCAGTTACTCCTACCGTGACACGCACACCGCGTTATTATTTTTGGACCATCTGTGTCTACTATGTCAGGTATACTACCTCCTCCTTCTTTTCTCAACGCTCCAGGTGAACCTCCCATGGCATGGGAAATTTGGGAACCAGTGTTCTTGGCTTACGTGGAAGTGTTAGAAGGTAATGATTGTGAACCAGAAAGAAAACTCTCTCTTTTAAAACATTGCTTAGGGGTATTGGATTAAAAGAATTTGCTACGTTACCTTCAATCCTGGCAATATTAATGTTTACCAATATGCTTCTTTACAACTCAACATTCGTTTTGGTAAGAAGAAAAATATAGTTATGGAGAGATTTATATTTTATTCACGCAAACAACATACTGATGAGTCAATTGAAGACTTTGTTTCCGCACTTAGGTCCCTAGCTGTTTCCTGTGATTTTGAGCATATATCGTATGAACAAGTTCTTAGAGACCAAATTCTTATGAGAACAAATAATAAAAAAGTACAAGAAAGGTTATGGACTACGTCTGATTTATCTCTCAATTCAGCTATTGACATAGCTAAATCTATTGAACATTCCGAAAAATTTGTCAAGGAAATAAGAGGAAATGATAAAGGAGATGTTTTTAATGTCAACAAGGATAATAAGGAATATGACAAACAAAAAAAATTAAATTTTCGTAAAATGATTTCACCACAAGATCCGAAAATAGACCCAGATATTCAAATGGTGAGAGAAATAATTCACAACTGCTCTGTTACAGATGTGGAAGTAATAGGCATCTAGCTAATTTCAAAATGTGTCCGGCCATGGAAAAAATGTGCACCAAATGTAACAAGAAAGGGCATTTCTCCAAGTTTTGTAAGTTTCCTCCCAAAAAAGTCAATTACATACAATATCTGGAAGACGGCGATGACCCATATGATACCGTAGAGAATGAAATTAATACTGTCATCAATATGTGTGGTCATACAGGTTTCTCTAAATTTCCATCCTGCTCCATTTCGGTAGATAACGTAAATTTGCAATTTTTAGTAGATTCATGTTCATGGTACACTATTATATCCTCTAACATTTTCCATAATAACTGGCCTGATAGAACCCTTTTCACACCTGATGTATCACCTAGTGGCTACACGGGAGATAAAATTGAATTAACGGGTTTCTTTAAAGCCCACTTAATCTTTGCAGGACGTCATGCATTCTGTAAAGTTTATGTTGCCAAGTCTGGACATTCTCTATTAGGATGGCCCGACCAAGAGAAGTTAGGAATTAAACTTGATCCCAACGCTGATCCGCCTGTTTACTCCATCTCTCCTCAAAAAGTAACTGATCAACTTAATGGGAACTACATTAAACAATTAATTGAACGATTTCCTAATGTATTTAGTGGGAAACTTGGAAAATATCAAGGGTTTGAGCATGTAATAAAGCTAAATGAGAACGCAATAGCAGTTCGTCATAAAGTAAGAAATGTACCTCTATCATACAGAGACAAGTTAAAGGATATGCTTAAAGAATTATGTGAGAAGAGCATCATTGAACCCATTGAGTCATCCCCTTGGGTTTCTCCCATTGTTATTTCTGTTAAACCTTCTGGCGAACTGAGACTCTGTGTGGACTTGCGCAGTTTAAACAATGCCATTTGGGTGGATGCCCATCCCCTGCCCAACTTACACGAACTGGTATCGACCTTAGCCGGTGCCCAAGTATTTTCATGCATTGACCTGGCCAGTGCATACCACCAAGTTGTATTAGCTGAAGAATCCAAGAATTTGACAGCCTTTATCACCCCTGAAGGTCTTTTTAGGTTCTGTCGTATGCCTTTTGGCCTTGCCAGTGCAGCCTCTGTCTTCCAGAGATTAATGAAGGACACCTTGGAAGGCCTCACAGGTGCCATCGCTTTCCAAGATGACATTTTAGTATACGGCAAGGACAATGATGAACATGATCTTAACCTGAGAAAAGTCATAGCTGCTTTGTCTCAAAAGGGTCTTACTCTCCGTCTAGATAAATGCAAAATTAAAGCATTGGAAGTAGAATATCTTGGACATAGCATCAGTAGAATGGGGATCAAACCGAAACATAAACATGTTGAAAGCATTGTCAATGCTCCTGTTCCTGTTTCAAAAGATCAGCTTATAGCTTTCCTTGGTTTAATTGAATTTTATGCAAAATTCATTCCTAATTATTCTTCAAAAATTGATCCTTTCAGATGTCTTCTTAAAAAGAATGCTAAGGTTTGTTGGTCTAATGAGATGTCCCATGCCTTTGACAAATTGAAAAGTTTTATTGTTAATGCTCCATGTCTTAAACCATTTGTATCTGGGAAAAGATGTATTATTATGGTGGATGCCAGCAACACAGGACTTGGGGGTGTGTTATTACAGAGAGATAATGGTAAGGAATGGATTGTTGCATATGCATCTAGAGTGTTAAAAGATTCGGAGAAAAACTACTCTGTTATTGAAAGAGAACTCCTAGCTTGTGTGTGGGGGCTGAACATTTTAGAACATTTTTATGGGGAACGAAATTCACTATCAAAACTGATCACAAGCCTCTAGTTTTCCTCATGGCTCCAGGAGGAGGACGTTCAATGTCAGCACGTTTGGCTAGATTGGCCTCAAGGTTGCAGTCATTTCAGTACAAGATAGAGTATGTGCAGGGAAAGCCAATATACATGCTGATTGCATGTCCAGATTACCTGTTGTAAGTGAGATAGATACTAGTGAGGATGAGTGTGAAGTTGCCTTTACCACTTGTGACATGAATCTGTTATATGGTGAACAATCCAATTTGAGTGAAGATTTCTGGATTTCAGAGATGGAAAAGGATGTAGAATTAAAAAAAATAAGGGATTATATAGTTCATGGATGGCCAGATCAAAGAAGAGTATCAGGAGATATGATGAGCTATTCTAAGATTCAAGATGAGTTGGGTATTGAAAATGGTCTCATTATGAGAGGTGATAAAGTTATACCACCTTGGGGTTTAAGAGGCAAGATTATGGAGATCGCTCATGAAGGACATATGGGTATGTCTTTCACCAGGAGACGCATCAGAGAAACTTTTTGGTGGCCTGGCATTGATTTGTCTGTTGAACATTTTGTACGCACTTGTGACAAATGCGCAAATAGTGACAAATCAGCGGTTGTGATGCGAGCTGAACCCCATCCGGTGGATTTTCCTTCTGGTCCATGGGTAAAATTAGGGTTAGACATCATTGGTCCTTTTGGGGTTCTACCCAAGCAAGAGAGTTTTGGTATGGTTTTGATAGACTACTACTCAAAATGGCCAGAGGTTAAAATGGTCAAGGAGGTAACTTCACGCAGTGTCATAGAATTTCTTGACGAAGTGTTTTGCAGAGAAGGTATTCCCCAAGAAATCGTTACGGATAATGGACCTCAGTTTGTGAGTAAAGAAATGAGTTTGTTTTTTGAGAGGTGTGGTATTATCCATAGGAAAATAGCTGTTTTCCATCCCGAAGCCAATGGTCAAGTGGAGCGCTTTAATAGAGTAGTTAAGGAGGCCATTCAGTTATCAGTTAAGGGAGAATTAAACTGGCACAACGCCCTACAATCCATGCTATTGGCTTACAGGACTTCACCCAATTCGGTTACATTAGTTAGTCCTTTTGAACTTTTAAGAGGACGTAAACCAAGCACCAAATTAGTTCCTTGGTGGTTAAAAAAAAGTATGGGGGAAAATCAAAATTTGTCTTGTGTAGATTATGATTTGATTCGTAACAGGGTTGAAGATTACAAAAGGAGAATGAAGGAACTCTTGGAGAGAAAACTAGGCAGTGTGAGTAAACGAAGAGTGGTCATTGGTGATCTCATACGCATAAAAAAAAGGAAGGAGTTTGTAAGGGCTCTCCCATTTGGTCGGCTCCAAAAGGGTTATAGAAACCTTTAGGAATGCTGTCAGAATTGAGGGTGGAAGTGTTTGGAATCTCAACAGGATATCCTTGTTTAAGAATGCGGTAACTACGCATGAAGATTCAAATAGTAATGTGTTTCTTGATGTTGGGCCTAGTGATGAGGTGAGAAAACATAATCTTGCTCTGACTAACCATGATTTTGTCCCCACCAGAGTCACGCGTGATCATCGCCTTCCTGCCAGATTCAAAGATTTTATTATGAAGTAATGTGTTACCTGTTTTTTGTGTGTGTTTTTTTGCCTTTGTTTTGTTTCTGTTTTTTATTTATTTATTTTTTTTGGGCTAAATTTGATACTGTATTATATTACCACTGTACTGTACTGTATTACTTCTTTCCTTCTTTTAAAAGGGGGGAGGTGTGTTGGGTACTCGGAGCGTGGCTGTCACGAGTGTGATTCTCGTCACAGCTCGTGGTTGTCTCGCTCTGTGCCGTGTGTCATTGCGTTCTTTGCCTTGGGGCATTTTTCAAGTGTATAGAGTTTTGGGGGAGTTGTGACGGGTGAAGCGGTTGGGCATTGAGAGGCTGTATTCTAACTTGTACGCACGGAATAAACTTCTCCTCTATCCCAGCCCTGCGTGTGCTTCCTGATATTACTTCTCACTCTTCATTACAGCCTCATCGGGTGTCCTGAGTCTTATGGACTGCACTTCTGATATTTACACCAGTCTGGAGAACAGTATTTATGACAGCACCTTGAGCCAATGAGGAACTTTGTATTAGGCTCACTTCATATTCTAATTCTGAGGCTTCTACCTCCTTTTTGCAACTGTGGCAAGCGGTGCGCCCGTTGTGGGAAGCAGTCTTTTTTAACTTTTGCCGCTTCTGGGCTCCTGTCAGCTGGCAAGTGTTGCTGATCCCGGAGCACCTGTGGCGGTTCACTTTTCTCCCCAACCGTTCCGTAAGGGAACCCAGCAAAGCCTTTTTCAATTATACAGAGACGTTTCTCTGCCTCGCGCAGCACGAAGGCGTTTCTCTGCCTCACGCTGCAGGAACCTACCTGAGGTGGAGCGCGTCGTTGCTGAGGGAAACTTCTACCAGCTGTGAGGGGAGATCGGCGTGTCGTTGCTGAGGGCAATTTCCTTCTACTGTGAGGGGAGATCTGTCTCCGCTGGAGCTGCAAATTGAGCGCTTCCTAGTCAGCGCTCGTAATCTGGTGTCCTTCTTCACGGAGCTGTGAGGAGAGATCAGCCCTCTCTCTGTCTCCGCGGGAGCTACATGTGAGCGCTTCTTCGTCAGCGCTCGTAGTCTGGTGTCCTTCTTTACGGAGCAGCCGTTAGGTGAGCGCCCTCCCTCGTCCTTCTGTCAGCTGTCCGGAGGTGAGCCACCACTTTCAATTGACCTGTTCTCTCTGACACGCTTGATTTGGCTTCTTCGTTTGGGCTGGCTTGGAGGAGGGAGCTTTCCACCGCTCTCCCGTAGCCTAGCTTTCTGTCACAGTTTTACCACTTCAGGGAGAATTCCCTGGAACCTACTACCACCTTCTGGTCTCCATTTTTATTGCCGCTGACAAGCACAGCCTTTGCTTGTCGATCTTGCCTTTTTTTTAATAAGAATTTTACGCTGACAGGCACAGCTTGTGTTTGTTCCTTTTCTCCACATTATTCACGCTGACAGGCACAGTTTAGGGGTGCTTTGCAATTGGTTGATTACATCTCGTCACTGCTGTTGTATTTCCCTTATTCATCAGTTCTGCGCTGACTAGCACAGCCTTCTCTGCTGGTCCTCCTCTTCCTTGACTGTGGGACTGTTTCACTTTACTTTGCTTGGACTCACGTTTATAAATTCAGGGTCCGCCCACTGTGTTTGTTTGTTAGCACCTTTTCTGTTGTGCTTCCAGAGTAAAGCCTCCTGTTGTTGCAGGCTTGCTACTCAAGCTGCATTTCTCTTGTGAATATTTCCTTGTTTCGTTCTTTAAATACATTATTGTGGCATATATCTGGGGGTGGGCTATTATTGGGAGAAGGGGATTCCTTTTTCTTTTAAAGTGTATTATAAAATTGGATATGTGCCTGTAATGTAACTGTGATTTGCATTTTTTCTTAATTTTTATAATCTTACCATTTGCTTCCTAACTTCTCCTCTCAATACGGCAGCGGCAAGTATGTCCCAACCTGCTCCATTTTTAAATGAGTGAGCCAAATATCCCCTGGAAGGAATGGGCTGATGTTTTTTAATCTTATTTAATAGCAATTAGGGGAGAAAAGTTCAGTCTCATTAGGAAACAACACATTCTTCTCCATAATTTGGGAGTACAAGGTAGAAAGGTGTATAATTCTCTGCCAGAACCTGTCTTTGATGAGGAGGAGGAGGAGGAGGGGCCGATGTATACAGAGTAGCATTCCTTAAATTGGAAAAACAGTTTGGAGACAAAATTAACCCCTTCCATGCGTCGGACAGCCCCCGGCCGTCTGACGTCACGGTGGGCGTGTGCGTCGGACGGCCGGGAGCCGTCCGATCTGCGCACGCGTGGAATTTTCCCGCACCGCAGGGAAATTCCGGCCGCGCCCAAGGGGTTAATGTGTTTTTAGAACGGCACAAATTCTTCTGCCGCACCCAAAGCAGGCAAGAGAGTATCTTAAACTATGTGGCTGCCCTGAGAGGATTGAGTACCCTGTGTGACTTTGGGGATTTAAATGACTCATTTATCAGAGATCAAATAGTTAGATGCACTAACAATGTTACAATCCAGGAGAAACTATTACAAAAATAACCTAATTTGCAAGAAGCAGTGGAGATTGCCAAATCGATAGTGCATACTGCTGTGTGCCTGAAAGAAATCAGATCCACATCCCCCAACGATTCGATTCCGGTGGTAAAAGAGGTGAACACAGAAGAGGAGATATACAAGATGTGAGCATGGCAAACTCAAATTCTACCGCTGTGGGAGTAGCAATCACCTCGCCAATTCTCCATTTTGTCAGGCCAAGTCTGCCACTTGCAGGAAATGCAACAGTAGGGGACATTTTTCAAGAGTCTGCAGGGATTCATTCCACAAAGAGAAACGCAATGAAAATAGAGAACAGGAGGAGATCACTCAATCAGTCAAGAAAATAATTTTACAAGTGGAAGACATCACCACCGTCAACACTGTTAACTATCCTGTTTGTAACATCAGCCCCATCAAAGTGATTGCTGACTCTTGCTCTCCCTACACTTTTATTAACTCAGCAGATTTTATCAAGATGAGAATTGCTAAGGATGAAGGTCTTCAAACCCCGGACATTGCTCCCAGTGGGTATAATCTAAAACCTATTCCTCTCAAGGGAATGTTTAAATCCCTCATTACCTTTTAAAATTGCACTACCGTTGGAAAAGTCTATGTGGTACATGAAGGGTCCATCCTTTTGGGGTGGCAACACCAGAAGGAATTAGGGATCAAACTTGACCCCAACAACCCAGAACAAGTCCTATCCATCAGTCACTCCAATACTGAGGACGGGATCTGTGAAGAATTCCCGGAGATATTCAATGAAAGACAAGGCCTTCTCAAAGTGTTTCAGCACAAAATTAAACTCAGAAAGGACTCCAAACCAGTTGTGCATAAGACAAGACTCATTCCCCACCTAATGAAGGAGCCGTTAAAAATGGAACTTTGCAGATTACAAAGTCAGGGGATAATCCAACCAGTCGAAAGTTCTGACTGGTTGGGGCCCATTGTGATCGCCAAAAAAGACCAAGGTAAAGGGATCCGTTTATGTGTGGACCTGCGTGACCTCAACCGTAACATCTGGATTGACAGACACCCTCTTCCTCGGATCCACGAAATGTTGAGCACCATGGGTGATGCAGTGCGCTTCTCGGTTCTGGACCTATCCAGTGCATACCACCAAGTTGAACTGCATCCCGAGTCCAGGTGGTTGACGGCCTTCACCACACCTATGGGATCATTCATGTTTTGCAGAATGCCCTTCCGCCTTGCGTCCGCAGCTGCGGTTTTCCAAAAGTTCATGCAAAGCATCTTGGAGGAATCCCTAAAACTCTATGCTTCCAGGACGATGTTCTAATCTACGGGGCAACGGAGGAAGAACATGACGTGCACCTAAGACAAGTCCTGTGCAAACTCAGAGATGCAGGACTCACCCTACGTAAAGAAAAATGCCAAATTGGGGTGAGCACAGTAGAATACCTGGGCCATTCCATTTCAAAGGATGGATTCAAGCCCAAAATTTGCCTGCTCAAAGCTGTTCAAGAGGCAGTCGCCCCTAAAAGTAAAGAGGAATTGAAGTCCTTCTTAGGCCTGGCAGAGTTCATGTCTAAATATGTCCATAAATTCTCAGACCTTTCACATTGGCTAAGAGAACTTCTTAAGAACCATACGCAATTCAAATGGACGGAGGAACATCAAAATGCCTTCGAAAACATTAAAGAAGCCATTCTGTCTGCCCCGTATTTATGTAATTTTGAGCACAGCAGGAAAACTATTCTCACCACAGATGCCAGCAGCAAAGGCCTGGGGGCTACCCTCTCACAAGTCATTGAGGGTGAGGAACGCATCGTGGCCTTTGCCTATCGTGCTCTAAACAAATCAGAAGCTAACTACTCTGTTGTTGAGAGAGAAGCCCTTGCATGCTTATGGGCAGTTAAACACTTCAAATTCTACCTATGGGGCATCCAATTTGACATCAGAACTGACCATAAACCCCTCATTCACATGTTTTTAACCAAAGGATCGTATAACAGCACGCCAAGAATAGCCAGATGGATGTTGTGTCTAGAGAGTTTTTGCTATAAACTCGAATACGTCCCTGGGAACCAAAACAAGGCCGCAGATTTCCTCTCCAGATCTCCCTTAGAGGAAATGGAAGAATTCGAAACATATGAGTACCCTATATTAGCCATCAACCTCCTGGCCCTCACCGATGAAGAGTGGAACACAGCTATCGCAGAGGATGGTGTGCTGGCGAAAATCAAAGCATATGCTCTTTAAGGATGGCCAAACAGCAGGAGCAAGATTGAAGAAGAGGCGAAAGCGTTTTGGGAGGTGAGACATGAAATAAATATCAGCAATAACATAATACTCAGGAATGACAAGATCATACCTCCTGCAAAATTAAGAAACCAAGTAATCAATCTCGCCCGTGAAGGTCACTTGGGTAGGAGCCTCAACAAATCACGAGTGAGGGAACGCTTTTGGTTTCCGGGTATGGACAGCATGGTTGAGGCCAAGGTGAAAGACTGCACAATATGTGCCAACAGCGACAAAACTAAGGTTGTCCATCGTACACCCATATCAGCAGTACAGATCCCAGACAAACCTTGGGAAAAAGTAGCCTTAGACATCATCGGTCCCATCAACAAGGCTGGTGTGACCAAACGCTATGCTCTTGTCATGGTTGATTACAATTCTCACTGGGTGGTTACAAAAATGGTTCACCAAATCACCACTGAGCACATAATAAGATTTCTTAAAGACTCCTTTTACTGTGAAGGAATCCCAGCCACTATTGTAACAGACAACGGAGTGCAGTTTACGTCTTCGGCCATGGTGGAGCTTCTGTCACATCTCAATATTTGTCACTTTAAAACTGCCTTATACTGCCCCAGGGCCAATGGGTTGGTGGAGAGAATCAACCGCATGGTTAAGGAATGCATCCAGTTAGCCTGCGCCAACCACTTGGACATAGAAATTGATGTGAAGGAAATATTATGGGCTTACCATACCACTCCCAACTCTGTAACAGGAGTCTCACCCTTTACTGACCTCAAGGGAAGAAAACCCTGTACTAAAATGTTTCCGGGCTGGATGGGTGGGGGGGACAGAGTTACCCATGACCTCGACCGGGCCAGAGACAAAATTGCACTCCACCAAGCCAAGTATGAAAGCCAATATAATGTTAAACATGGCACCAAAAGGCAACTTTGGAATGTGGGGGACTGGGTGTATGTTAAGAAGCCTTTGGGCTGTGAAGGGTCTATGTCTAAATTCTCTCAACCTATGAGCATTGCTGCAACTAAACTAAACGTTGCCATTATGGATAATGGACAATGTTGGAGCATGGAGAGACTGGTTCGCCATGACCCTCATCAATTGCACACCAGGGAGAGATCCTCAAGTGGAAGCAAGTGAAGCCCCCGTAGCAGAGAGTTCACGACTCGCCGAGAATCTAAAATGCCAGCCTGGTATAAAGACTACGTCATGGACACCTGAAAGTTTTCTTCAGATTGTCTTTCTTCTCTCTGGCTATCCTCTCTTTGCTCTCTTTCTCCTTCTGGACTTTCTCTCTTTCCTTTCAGAGCTTCCCTTTTCTCCTCCTTTCTTTGTTTCCATAAGGTGAAAGATGTGTTGTGATTTAATTCTTTCCTCTTGGTACCTTCCTTCTCCCCCTCTCTTTCCATGTAAAGTGGAACGTTCCTTCTGTGGGTTTTGGAGGGTGCCTTAGAATGTTGAGTTATGCTTGTGAGGCACTGAGGCTGTGACAGGAGTAGAGCAGTGGAGACGGTGAATAAAGCTTACCTGAACCCATCTGGATTCTGTTCTTCTTCCGCCTGCTGACCATCTTTGTAACAGGTCTACTCTCCTCTTTCTAGATACCATCTGGCTTTGGATACAATCTTTTTGGGACAATGGAATAATATGGTTTTACACTCTCTTGTCTCCCGGAAATAATTTGATGAACACATGTAGCTATATGCTTTTATACCACACAAGGGTCATGAGTTGATAATACTTGTGTGTTTATTGCTCTTGTGACATGATTTTCACTGGCAATTTCGGGTATATATTAACCCTGGGCGTAGTCCGCGTAGCAGGGCTACGCGGAGTGGCACGGAGTTGGAAACAAACTCCGTGGAACTCCGTGAGCTCTGCTACGCCGCCCGCCTCCACCCCCCCTATTAAGATATAAGTTACAAGTAATTTAAAAAAAGTAAAAACCACTTACCTGTTTACCCCGGCGTCCCCGGGCTGCCCTCCTCCTCTTCCTCGCCATACGGGTACTGCTTGAGAGAACTGCGCATGCGCGCACGCCCATGCATTTCTCGCAAGAAATGCGCATGCGCGGGCGCGCGCGCATGCGCAGTTCTCTCAAGCAGTACCCGTATGGCGAGGAAGAGGAGGAGGGCAGCCCGGGGACGCCGCGGTAAACAGGTAAGTGGTTTTAACTTTTTTTAAATTACTTGTAGCTTATATCTTAATAGGGGGGTGGAGGCGGTCGGCGGGCCAACTCCGCTCCGCTGCAGAGTGTGCGGAGATTTGCCAACTCCGCGTTTTCCGCGGAACGCGGAGTAGGCAAATCTCCGCACACTCCGCGGGCGGAGCGGAGTTGTCCGCCCACAGTTAGTATATATCAATGGTGTTTGGTACTTTCCTGTCTATCTATTTCTGCCTGGTAACTTTGGCCATGAAAATATTTAGTTAAGCTGAGCCTGTAAATTTATTGTCATTTTCTGGCTACTGGTGCAGCCTTGAAAAAGTAGCTGTTGTGATGAAACAGATGTCAGCTTTTTTTTATGTATACAAATTTCACAGTCAAGTTACTTGTGGAAATTTGGACTCAATTGTGGAACGTATGTGAAATAAACACTACTGAATCTTTCAGCACTAGCCATCTGTTGGACTTTTGTTTATTGGACTCAGTTAACAGTGCTTCGGTATCAATATTTAATAATTGGATAACATAATTCCTCCACACAAATCATGAAAGAACAGCGAGTGCCCTTTTGAACCATAAATTAGCATCAGCAACTAGTGACCCCCAATGCAACAATGAACTATTGCTCAAATATAAACTTTAAATATATTAGGAAAATGCAACAATTTTGTCTCTAAACCTCATTTAGGATGCAGGAATGCCAGAATTGTATTTTTAGTAAGTCCACAAGCTTGGTCACCAGTTGCTACCTTGCCATTTGCATCAGGTACTCACAAATATGACTGCTCTACATGGACTGAATAAGCCTCACATGCCCCAATATCACAATCGCATGGCAGGAATGCCTCTCATATGGTAATCATAGCCACCAAATGATGGTAATGTCTGCTCCAAGGACAAATGAAACAGGGTTTGCTAGCAAACTACACACAAACACCCCCTATCTGTAAAATGGCATTCAACATATCCAAATATTTTTCTTTCATAAGCTTCCCTGCTGATGACCTAGATCACCTACTTCAATCCTTGAAGGCTATAGCATATGAAGATGATGCCATCCCATCATTAATATTGAAGGAAACAATCCAGTGAACTCCTGACACCCCATCTTAATATCATTATTGCATTCCTCACACAAGGTGTCTCCAGGAAGCCCCCAAAAATTGACATATCTTGCTACAACTATCTACTGATCATGTGGTAGATCATCGGGAAGGCATTGGCTAATCATAAACATGAACAGATCAAGAGTAACTGCCTCCTGCAGGTCTACCTGTCTGGATTTATATCACAATTCAGCACTAAAATAGCTATCATTTAAATCATTGACAACACATTAATAATCTCTGACAGTGTTGAACAATAACTTCTTGCAATGTTTGATCTCTCAGCAACTTTTGACACTGTTGACCACCAAGACTAGCTGGACAGCCAGCAAGGTTCGATGGAGTTTTCCTACATTAATTCAAGTTGTGAGACAGCTACAATCTCTGTCAGGTTGAACCACACACAGTCACTAAATGACCTGTGCCTAACACTCTGGAAGCTTGGCAGAAAGGCAGTCAGGCTTAATTTAAAGGTAATGTGTAAAGTATTTATGCAGCAAACAAACAGCAATAAAATGAAAACACAACACAAGAAAAGTCCCACATCAATTTAGAAAAATAGAGAACCATTTAATAAATTATTTGACAACTAAAATCCAATCAGTAGAACCAGTTATGATTTTTTGTAGTTTGAAGTAGAAAATAGATTATAAAAGATCAAAGCACCAACCACGGACATCTAGTCGCACAAGACTGGGGCAAAGTTGAAAGTTATGGCCAACTGTGATGGAGCGTGTGTATTGGAATACATGAAGAGGAGTTGTGTCGGTCTTCACGTACCTTTGTACTTAGAAGACAATTTTGAAAGAAAATGTCTGAGAAGGTAAAGTTCAGCGGGGCAAGGCAGCTGCGGTGTCTGAGGAGGAGGCATTGTCATCGGAGAGACATTGGGCAAGGTCAGGGTGAAGTTTTCTACATTCAGATTTAGGGCCTGATTTATATTTCGGCGGATGGGTTACTCCGCCACAATGGTGATGATTATCCTGTCTGCTGAAATATAAATCCCAGAGGTTATAATGGGTTTTATATTTTGGCAGACAGGATATCTGTCACCATTGTAATGGAGTAACCTATCCCCCGAAATCAAAGTCCGGACCTTAGTCTTTTTTGGGGGGGATGAAGCTGCAGGCTGTAGCTGATGAGGGCTCCACGAGACAGGATAACCCTTCTGTGAGGAGCCGCTGAAAAGGATTTGCTGCTGCACAGAAGAACGTAGTGGGAACTGTAACAAAGTCAGCATCTTGGGCAGATCGACAGGCAGTTAGGTCCCGGTCCTCTCTTGATTCTCAGAGCATTTTTTGGTCAAAAATATTTTTAGCCCCAAGTTTTGGATCTGGGATATCAGGGCACCTTTAGCACCCATTCGAAGGGCTCAGGACTGGAGTGGCACCACTTGGAGGGTCTGGACTCTCTCAGGCAGGGTCCAGGTGCTGTTTCAAGATGGTTGGAGCTTTTATGCCCCTGAGGCTCTGATCAGGAGGCCAGCCATTTAGTCTTTGGAATCACTCTGAAAGTACTGGGTTCAAGTATACGTGCAGGGATCAAGCAGCAGGGCAGACCATTGGGGGCTCAGAGCAGACTTTAGACAGCAAAACAGCCTTCTTGATGCAGCAAAGCAGCCTTCTGAAGTACTCAGCAGGACACAGGAGCAGGCAGTCCTCTGAGAGTCCTTTCACAGGTCCAGAAACTGAACTGAAGAGTGGGTCTGAAGGTACCTTTTCTATACCTGGTGTCCACTTAGAAGTGGAAGAAACCTTTGGAGACCTTTGGACCCCCACCCGAAGTGTGTGGAATTTCCTGCCTCCCTGCCCTGGTCCCAGTCTGTCTGCAGGCACAATAGGCTAGTGTGAAGTTCTTTGTATGTGTGTGATGTAGGGTCTTTTGGATTGCAGGTGGCCTGCTCACAGCCCCGCCCCCCATCCTGCCTATGATGACCCATAGAGCCACAACTAGTTCCTCTATTGTGTGGCTGTCTGAGAGGAATATACAAAGCCCAACTGCTACTCACACCTGATCATGTGACCTAGGAACAGGCTGCAGGTACCAAATGGTAAGCGCACAAAAAGGCCAACTTTCTAAAGGCAGCATTTTCAAAATTATGACGTAAAATCCGACTTTGCCATCAAAGAGGATTTTACATTACAATTCCTCAGACACCAAACATAACTTTCCTTCCTGTTCCCAATCAGAGTTTTTCACTACTAGGACATGTAAAACTTAAAAGTACAAGCCCACATTTTAAATTCGCTACACCCTGCCCTACAGGCTGTTTTAGGGCTTACCCTAGGGATGACTTATATGTATTAAAAAGGGAGTTTTAGGCTTGGAAAAGGAGTTATTTTGCCAAGACAAATTGGCAGTTGAAAACTGCTGGCAGGCTGCAATGGTAGGCCTGACACATGTTTTAGAGGGCTACTTAAGAGTGCAGCACAGTAAGTGCTGCAGTCCCACTAGTAGCATTTAATTTACAAGCCATTGGTATATGGAATGCCACTTTACTAGGGGCTTATAAGTAAATCAAATATGCCAATTAGGTCTAAGCCAATTTTACCATGTTATAGGGAGTGAGCACAAGTATTTTAAACTGGTTAGCAGTGGTAAAGTGCACAGAATCCTAAGGCCAACAACACCAAATTGAGAAAAAAAGGAGGGGTGAAGACAAAAAGTTTGGGGGTGACCCTGCAAAGAGGGCCAAGTCTAACACAAACCATACCTCAAAAAAAGAGCCAGGCTAATCAAGATGCATTCCTCCATGTCTAAGCATTTCTCCATAATATGCAGCATTCCACATAGTTCTAACCACTCACCAATTATTTTTACCCTGCATTTTTGACCTCTGGGAGACCTGTTCACTCACAAGAACTTTATCTTCCATTAGAATGGAAATGATAAATGTCTTAAGATGTAGGTATGATCCGGCCATATCTTTAACCAACTATGGGACAGTCTAGCCACCGTCAATGCCTGGATATTCAAGATCTACGATACTTGGCACCTTACCAGACCCAAACAGTACCAGGAAAACTATCACGCAATCCCTCATCACAAGGGAGCTGGACTACCGGAACACTCTCTATGCCCGGATCAACAAAAAAACTCACCGGAAGCTTGCAGGCCAATCAGAATTCGGTAGCCAAACCAATCTCAACCTCTCAGGCCGCACTGCATCACACCACAGCTGAAGGAGCTCCACTGGCTCCCCATACACAAACGAGCACAATTCAAACTCCTCAGCCACACTTTGAAGGCACTACATAACACTGGCCCAGCATACCTCAACAACGGAATATGTTATTACAAACCTTCCAGACACCTCCACTCGTTCCATCTCCTACTTGCACACATCCCACACATATGGAAAAACAGATCAGGCAGTCGAGCCTTCTCAAAGAGTCGCTCCTAAAGTGTGGAACGAGGTGCCACTACACATTAGGGCTTCATCCTCACTTCCTGAATTCCACAAGAAACTGAATACCGGGCTTTTAGAGTAGTCCCACTAAGCCCTAGGTTTGGCTAGACTCACACCTGTTTAGCACCAGGATACCCTGCTGGGTGATAGTGTGCTCTACAAATCTGCATAACATGACATACCATAACATAAGAAATCTTGCTTGTTGGCAGCACCAGCAAATGGCACGTTCATGAATGACTGCCAGCTTGGGGACAATGCTATCTCCCTGGGCTTCTACATTGACATGAAGCAAGCATCAGAGCACACACCATTCAGATGAAAAGATAGCCTTGCAGCAGCTAATCCTGCTCCGGGTACTGGTCCTGTCCCATCTATATGAAGCCATCACCAAAACCCACCTGACACGCCTGCAGAGATTCTTACATGCTGGACTCATCTTGGGTCTTTGTGAGAACAACTTGATTCCTGCTACCCTCAAGGAACTCAATTGGCCCACTTTAATCACTCCTTTCACTGTTAAAGCATGTTGCATCCTCTGGGAAATGGTCAATTCTGGCACCCCACTATAACTGATCACCAAAACCCTGAGGTCTACCCAAGATGTGCAACTGCAACACTGTCAGGTTGGAAATCAAAATATGCAAGAAGGAAGGACTAGATGCCAGAACTTCTCCTGTTGTGCTCGAGGGTTTTGCATTATATCCCAATTCATATTTGCAAAGCCTTATCCCCCTCTATTTCAAAAGTCGCATAAACACCCTTTTCATCAATCATCATCTTTTCACTTTATTTCCAGCCAGTCACCAGCCTGATTTAAAAAGAACTCCTGCCTCTCATCTTACAGCATAATGCTTAAAATACACCAGAACGCCTAAAATGACCACCTTAATCTCTACCAATGTGCTCTCAATCTCCTAGTTTTCCTCTTGTATCCATCTCTCAGTCAATCAATCGCCTCCATTTCCCAGCTTCTCATTTCCAGTTTTTCAGCTTTTCTCTTGGTCTCTCGCTTACCTCTGTCTTTTCCTGTTCTGCTCTCATCTTTCCCATCATACTGTTTCCATACTACTTCCCTTTCTCCTTCTTTGGATTTTTCTTACCACTGCCCTATGTCAGTATTTTTTGCATTTTTCCTCTTCTCTCTTTCGCTTCTCCTTTCCTTCTTTCTTATTTTCTTTGTTTTTGCTGTCTTTTGTTACTCCTTTAATTATTTATTTTTATTGCTTTCATTTGGCTTATTCTTGTTTTACTTGCCTTCTTTAATTTCATCAACCTTTGTCCCTTCTTTCTTTCATGTATCTGTTCTAATCGTATTTCCTTTCTTTCTTTCTTTCCTTTTCTTCTTCTTCATTTTTTTTCTATTTTTCTATCTCCTTTTGGCTTCTGTTTATTTATTTATTTTTTCTCTCTCTCTCTCTCTTTGAACCTCTCTTTCTTTCTTTTTTGAAGAAGCAGCACAAGACCCAAGAGAAATCTCGGGAACTTTACACTAGCCTGTGGGTGAAAATATTAAAGTACAGGCCTAGTTTCAATTTAGGATAGGTAGTCTCCTAAGTCTTCTGATTTGATCCACTTGAGAATTTCACGGACTAGTCATTTACTAAAGTTCAATGAAGTGGCCAAGAACTCACAGTTTAAAAAATACATCGCCTCAGGTGCAAATGAGTTGGTTGAAAGCCATTCATGGTGATGATCAACAGTTTGAAAATGTGTCTGCAGAACTCAACATTGTTCTCAGTTTCCAATTGTAGTGTACAACTATGGCAGATTAAATTGACCATGATAGTGTATGAGTACTTGGACACTGGTATTTTAGATGAGGGATGGGTTTGAGCGACAGAAGTCAGTATAAGTTGAAAGTCAGTCTTACCACGATCAGACCCGTTGGTCGGACTGATGCCCTTCATGAAGAGTTGATATTTGTGCTGAAGACAGCATCCAAAGTATTCCCTCTATAATACCTTGAAACAGTAACAAGCGGAGAAAATCCCATATCAGGTAATGATGTAGAAACATTGGAGGATGCAGGGTTTGAGGCCACATCGAGCCAAAGATTGAAATCCCCTAGGGAGACTAGTGAGAGGCATTGTGCAACCAGACATTCTACCAGATCAATTAGCTTCTCTAATTTGTCTAGATTCCTCTCACAGGAGCAGTGGTACAAATACCAAGTGTAGATATATTTTGGAGAAAGTGGTATATTGTATTAGAGGCACTCCGAGCCATGCTGAAAGTCTGGTAAGTGAGAATTTATGATAAAGGTGTCTGTATTATTCCAGTTTACTGTAAGCATTTAACAATTCTCCCTGGTGTATTGTTACCTGCGTTGCTTTGCACAGCAACGACAATTATACTAAATAAAGATATTTTTCTTTGCAGTACAAATATACATGTCCCATTACAATTTAGACACTAGCACACTAGAGAGCCACCAATCATGGTGGAAGAAGCTGTTCATATTGGAAATGTCACTAGAAATAGACATTTATTTCTGTAAAGTATTTGAATGAGGCTCTTGCCTAAGACGAAAACAGGAGCACTAATAACTATTAACGTCTTCATTTTGTTTAACATTTTTTACAAATCTATTTGGAATAAGGTCCACAATCTACCAGTGTGCTGAAGATGAACAGCTGTGTGTACTGTGATCCCCACTGAAGGTGTTGCCAGATCCTGATGCTACTGTAGAAGGTCAAAGCAAATTCTGAAAACGCTAAGTTTGCTTTGCTTGAGTAACCGGTCCAGGTCCATGGACTAAAACACACACCTAAAATGATAGTGCTGAGTATCATAGTGCTGAGTAGCATAGTCAGTCTTGTCCCAGGAATGTGTACTAAGAGGAATTTTCTTGGCCTACCCTCACTTGGCTGTGGACCAGGTATAGTGTGACTTTCAACAGTGGGACATTGCCGAACTGCGAAGAATTTTCGGATTTCTTCACAGATAAGACGATTAAGATTGAAACCGAACTACGATCTGCCTGTGATCACCTGGCGATCAGTCCATTGATCACCCTCCGTCCCCCAGGCATGGATATCACCGACCCTGCGCAGCCCTACCTCCCCAAAAACAACGCATCCTGGAGTCTGTTCCAAACCTTGGATGAAGGCACTATACGCAAAATGTTGTTGTCTTTGAAACCTTCCAATCACTACATTGACCCTCTGCCTTCAAACCTTTTCCCGGAAGTTAGATCCTCCTTACTAACATTATGGACTACAATCGTTAATGCATCACTTCGGCAAGGTGCTATTCCGGACTGCCTAAAATTGGGTCAAGTCACCCCGATTCTAAAGAAACCAACTGCCGATCCCACAGACCTTCACAACTTTTGCCCAATCTCTAACATCCCCACCTTAGCAAAGCTCTTGGAGAAATGTGTGCTCGCCCAACTCTGCAACCACATCGACCATTTCCAACTCCTCGACCAATGCCAATCTGGTTTCTGCCCAGGTCATAGCACAGAGTCTGCACTAACGCACATTGTTGATGATGCGTTAAAAATGTTGGACCATAATGAGGCGTGCCTTTTGATCCTTCTTTCGTCAGCTTTCAATACTGTCAAACATGATAACCTGATTGACCTCCTGGAACACAGGATGGGGCTGTCTGGGCCTGTATTAAACTGGTTCTCTTCGTTCCTTCAGAACAGAACCCAAAGCTTCAAGGTGAACCAGTCCCTGTCCCATCCCGCACCGGTCACTCTGGGGGTGCCCCAAGGTTCAGCACTTTCTCCCACGCTCTTTAACCTGTTCATGGAGCCTCTGACAGAAATTCTGAAAGCATCCAGCATTCACTATCACATGTATGCTGATGATGATCCAACTTGCACTCTCTAACATAACTGAGGACGAGCTAAATTTCTACAATAATGCTAACTGTAACTCCCACATTTCTGATTCTCCACTCCTTTTCACTTTCCCTGAGTTTCGGCTAGAAGAATCTTTGTCTCTTCTTCAAAGTATCAAGTCAGGCTCCCCTTCCGATCCCTGTCCATCTAATATTCTGTCTCAGATTGCCTCTACAATCAATCCGTTTGCTTATCAGCTTTTTAATACTTCCCTTTCCACTGGCATAATGCCTAAATCATGGAAGCACGCTAAGATTCTGCCCTTGTTAATGAAGACTAACGCGGATCCAACAGATCCGGCTAATTATAGGCCGATCTCCTTGCTTCCGGCCCTTTCAAAGGTCCTGGAGAAGTTTGTAAACAAAGTTTTGCAAGAACATATTGAAGAAGGGAAGCTTCTCCATGAATCCCAGTCCAGATTCAGAGCCAACTTCAGCACTGACTCGGCGCTGTTGGAAGTTACTGAGTTTATCAGGGGTAGACTGGATGCGGGAGGCAAGGCCGTTCTGATACTGCTTGATCTGTCAGCGGCCTTTGATACGGTCCCACATGAGAGGCTTTTAAATAGACTTAAGAACATTGGCCTCGGTGGGACCGTCCTCAAGTGGATGTCTTCCTATTTGGAAAATAGATCTCAGGACATCTGGCTTCCACCCTTCTCCTCTCCAGTCCCTGCTATCAATGTTGGCGTCCCTCAAGGCTCTATTCTTAGCCCAACCCTTTTTAATATCTACCTCTCTCCCTTAGCATCCTTGGTGGAGGAAGCGGGCGCCAAAATTGTCTTACGCTGATGACAGCAGCTTATCTTCTCGTGTGATAAAGGCTCTGACTTTGATGGGGAAATGATTAATTCCTGCCTCTCGAAGGTTTTTAATTGGCTCAAGGGAAACCAGCTGAAATGCAATCCGGACAAGACGGAAGTGGTTTTCTTTGGTGGTCACGAAACACCTGACTGGAGCTCCTGGTGGCCCAAGGATTTGCCACCTCGGCCCGTTGAAAAAGAGAAAGTAAAAAATCTAGGAATAAACATTGACAAATCATTGTCGATGCGTCCTCAGATTCAACACCTCTCAGGCATTTGCTTCAGTTTACTCCGAATGTTGAAATTTTTTTGCCGCTCCTACCGCTGGAGAGCAGAAGGATCGTTGTGCAGGCTCTTGTGACATCTAAGCTCGACTATGTCAATTGTCTGTATCTTGGTATCCCTAAATCTCTGACCCAGCGTCTGCAAGTGGTCCAAAATGCGGCTGCCAGAGCCATCACGCGATCTAGTCTTAGAACCTGCATGACCCCGGTTCTTAAATCTTTGCACTGGCTCTGCATCAAAGAGCGGATTGACTTTAAGGCCTTGACCATCTTTTTTAAAGCTTTTCACAAGGTAGGTGCTGAGTACCTTAACAAACGTGTCAACCGTTATTCAACGTCCAGACCCTTGCGGTCCTCCAATACTAATTTGGCCATTCTGCCCAAAATATGTCTTACTCGTACAGGCGGCAGATCCTTTGGTTTTCTGGGTGCAAAATTATGGAACAGCCTGCCGGAATCCTTAAGGCTTGACCCTAACTTACTTTCTTTTAGAAAGAGCTTAAAGACATGGTTGTTTCAATAAAATACTGGCCCTTTCACTCCTTTCTTATCCCCGCGCAAGTGCCAGGACACTCTTGTTTGAGTAGCTGTGCGCTCTACTAAATGCCCGTATCATTTTCATTTCATCGCCTCCCCTGAGGACATTCAATCCCTCAATGCAATCCTGATGCAAACACAAAGTTGGCTGACACGTAATCACCTGAAGCTAAATGCCCTAAAAACAGAATTCCTCCTAATCTCACCCCACAAACAATCTCGGGTCATGGAACAATGGCTGAATCAGCTTACTGCTCTTAACTGTAGACCTCACCTAGTTGATTCGGCATCCTCTCTGGGTATTATATTAGACAAAAGTCTGAACATGCAGAAGCACATCAGTTCCATCACCAAAGGAGCGAACATCCAACTCAGCATCCTAAGGAGGCTCAAACCCTTTCTCCCTGCTCATGACCTCAAGATGGCAGTGCAAGCATTGGTGATCTCTAAGCTGGACTATGGTAGCGCAACGCTTTGCGGCTTGCCCAGAGTGAAGATGTCTCCTCTTAGGGTGGCCCTCAATTCCGCTGCTAGGCTCATTACTGGCACTAAAAAATACAACCACATTTCCCCGGACTTGCTGGCCCTGAATTGGCTGCCAAATGAAGCTCGGATACGGCTAAAAATTGCATGCATGGCACACAAAGCCATCCACTTCAAGACCCCGCTGCACCTCGCTCAAAAACTGGAGCTCTCATGTGGTTCGAGAGCCTCCAGAAGCGCCAGCACCCTATTGCTCAAACCTCAAAAATAAAAAAAATAAAAGACCTATAATCGAGCCTTCTCAGGTATGGCTCCGAGGATTGGGAACTCCCTTCCCCCCGAAGTCAGGGTGAACCCTTCCACTGTCCTCTTCAAAAAAGAAGTCAAAGGGCTCCTGATGAAGAAATGTCTGCCTCAATTGGGCCTCTCCATCTGATTCTGGGACTATAGATGGTGATCTGTGGCCCAGCTGCCTGGCGCACGAGACTGTCGGACACTATAAGATTGTGAACTTTTCGCTTTTTGATTCTGTTCTCTTTGATTGTACCCTCCTTGCTGCATATACTGTAAAGCGCTCTGATACCCTCGGTGGTCATGTTCGCGCTATATAAAACTTTCTAAATAAATAAATAAAAAACAGTGACAGCGAGAAGGTACAGGAGGTCAAATGTGATCAATCTTTAATATGTTTCAACAATTATAAGTCTTAAAAAACAATGGCATCTGTACTGCATTTTGGAAGAAAGTGTTTTTCAAAGGAGCTGTCATGGTTCGCAGGTCTTGATCGACAGAATCTGAAGACAGTCCGTCTCACCCCAGAAGGTACCTGTGCCCGTGTGCGAGTGATCACAAATAGCAGAACTGAACAGTGAAGGGGAATGGGAGTCAAAAGTGAAGAGACAGCTGCAATGGTGCAGTCTCATCAGCCACATTTCTCTCATACTTCAGGAGATTCTCAATAGCATTTTTAAAAGTGAATGCCATACACAGACTGTAGATAAATAAAACAAACAAAGTTTTACTATGTTGCATAAACATTAAAGTATTCTGGGAAAGAGAGGTATTGGTCAATATGCTTACAGGCTTCCTAATGGTGGGCCACGGGGTACCTAAGACACAAACAAAGGAAGCCAATAAAAGCAACGGTGGAATCCTGGGTCAGCAGAGAACCTGAAATTCCTGGAGCAAAATAGCAACCAATACATAATCCTGAGGCACAACAAGTTCAGGCAACCATTCAGCAAACACAGCTAAGGGGCCGATTCCGATCTCGGCCGGTAGGGCTCCGAATCGGATTCGGCTTAACCGGATCCGATTCGGAGCCCTATTTCCCGACCGAACCGTACGCGCGTCCGGGCGAGCGAGTACGATGCGTATTCGCCGACCGACTCGTCCGGGCATCCCGACCGCTTCGACCGACTCGTTCCCGGGTCCAACCGCACCGACCGACTCGCTCGGACTCGACTCGCACCGCGCAATGGAGACGTTCCCGGCCGGGTAAGTACGATGCGCGCCCACGAGCAGTCCGACCGAGCCGCGCACTCCGGCTCGAAAGAGCTGTCGGAGCCGTACTTTGGGGTCCGTGTCGGACCCCCTGTACGCGTAGCTGTGCGGAGTCGCACACAGGGGGACCCATGGGTCCCCCTACCTGTGCGTGTACGGCGCGAACCGCTTCGCCGCATACACGCTGTAGGGGGCGCACTTGTCCGCATCGCACCCATTGAGTCAATGGGAGCCCGCGTACGCGTTGTGCGACAGGCTCCCATTGACTTCAATGGGAGTCCGACCGACTTCGAGTCCGATGGCATACGTGCGCATCGTACTCGTTCGGTCGGACTGCACGGGTCCGACTCGGTCGGAAATCTCTCCGGGTCCGGCTCGGTCGGAGAGATTTCCGGCCCGAATCGGAATCGGCCCCTAAATTGTAATCCAAAATGCAAGTCGGAGTTCAGGCAGCTGCTCAGCAAACAGTATCAAATCGTAATCCAGACAGCAGATCAGAATTCAGGCTAGAAGGTCAGAGAACCGAGGAAATCAAGAAGAGAACAAAACACCAAAGGTGAGGAACACAACAATGGTGAGCAAACTGAGCGAGAGCCAAGGAGCCAATACAGTACTGAAAGGTTGCCAGGCACATTCCCAAGGGGAGTAGACTGCTTATAAAGCCTTGCTACCCCTTATAACCTGGCAATCCCTCTCCTTGACCTCCACCAGTGATGACCCCGATGCCCAAGGTGCCAAAAACCAGTCCTCCCCATCCTTCCTGGCTTCCTCAACCATATTCTATGGCCACCAGTCCCAGAAGTGAATGCCCAAATCCGTGTAACTCCCGTCTTCCTGACAGTAGCTTCTACAAACATGTGCCATGCTCCACAAATACTATGGAAGCTTCCCTGAATTTATAGAAGTTTAGAATAATTAACTGCACATCCACTTAATCCTTGTGTGATTAAAACGTGTCTCATTTTTGACCATATATTTTGCCAAGCAATACAGTTATTTTTGACAATCTTCAACCTGATATTGTCCAACTACTCACCTTCATGATCCTTCGGACCACAGCTTGAATAGAAGTCGGAGCAGTAACAGGCTAATGGTTTACCTTTTTTGGTGTAAGTGCTAGGCCAATTGCCCTAGCCTCACTCTTTTAGGTCTCCCCTACTGAGGGATCATGTCTCCATGAGCCTGCATTCCATTCCTGACACAAGGTACGTCAGAAAACACTCAACTCTTGAGTGAAACCAGTATTTCATTAAATGCTCTTCTACTCCTAGGATGGGAAAGTGTGATGTGTGGAAGTTCATTGCTAAATATATGCAGAAAAAACTGACCTATGCTTTATCAACTCAGTGCAATGTTAACAAAATATGCCCAATGATGGGCAATGTAATACAAAAGATGACCTAAAATAAGTTAATAGTAACACCTAATATTTACAACACATAGAAATTAATAAAAATATTATATAAAATGTGAACTAAGAACCCATCTCAAATAATAATCCCACTCCTTGTCAGAACGAGCCACTAAAACCCCTAAACAAACCTGTGCCTAATCTTCTGGTAGCTTGACACAAAGCAGTCAGGCTTAAAATGAGGAAAGGTGTAAAGTAAATATGCAGCACTCAAATGGTAATGAAGTGAAAACATAACACAAGAAAAATCCCAAACCAATTTTGGAAAATGCTGCAAATTTTAAGAAATAAAATGAAGCCAAAACAACAAAAATCCAATCAAAAGAACCGAAGACATACATTTTTAGAATTTGAATTAAAAATAGCACTAAAAAGCACAAAGCGCCAACCGGACTTTTGTTGGTCGCGCTAGACCATGTCAAAAGTAAAAATTTAAGACCGAATGTGATGGAGAACGAGTTGGATACACGCCATTTCATTGGAAAAAAAACGTATATAAAATCCAAGTTGAAATTTCAATTAGTATTAACACAAGTCCTTGTACCATTTTTCTGGCTACTCAGAACTGAATTTAGCAGTTATTGAATGTAATAGTGTAAACCAGTGTTAACCTATGGGAGATCCAGACTTGCCACAGTAAACAACGACTGTGGGCCTGATAACGAGTTGTTTGGTGTATTCCAACTTGTGCGTAAACCCCTGTTAATGCACGGGTCGGAATTACAAGTTGGAAGGTATTTAACATATTCGATAATTATTGGATGCATTTATTACCTCAACCTTCGTTAAATTTCAGTAGGTCAGACCTGCTGAAATTTAATGTAGGAAAATCATTCGGTATTAACCATATCATGTGTATTTTGGTGCGTTAAACAGCAAAATCCGCATGTTCTTCACAAACTCATAATAGGTGCTATTTATCACACCTAATAAATAACATATCAAAGTCGATATATTTGTTTTTTAAAAACAATAGTCTTGCATTTTTTGGGCGATATTTTCTTCCACAATATTTTTTACACAATATTTTTTTCATTTACATTATAAGTATAGGAAAACAATATTTTGGTAAACTATATTTTTGAGACGATATTCATGTCAGACAATATTGTTGATAATATTCTGTCATACAGCCAACTGTAAAGTCCCACCCTCTGGAGGACGAGCCTTCTGTTGTTTTTTTTCCTGCTCTTGACTGATGGTTGCAACAGGAAAAAAGTGACCTGGAATAAGCTCCAGAGTCTCAGGGTCCTTGGTTATTTGAGTGGTGGAACTCCTTTGAGGGCCAAACGACTCGAACAGTCTTTTAATACTTACATAAATAGTTGATTCAAATCGTAGCCAATGCAGAAGTAAAACATGTTGAATGCTACCAAAAATGGAAATACAGAGCCAATTTGTGATGCCCACAAAATATAAAGCCAAATGGTAATGTCCTGGATTTCATACAGCAGAAAGCTGATGAATGGCTAATGTCTGATGAAGGACCATGACAGTCCTCAATTCTATGGTGCGGTCAAGACATGATACATCAATGTGCTTCCTCTTTGAGATAAACAAACCAGCCTCTTACCATGTTTATCATTGTATTGTTGTTCTTTCCATCACTTTTTGTCAATATTATCCATGTCTATAAATATACTTTTATTTCCTTTATCTAAGCTCACTGTTTATACTGTGAAAGTGTCTGTAAAACCTGTTGAGCAGCCATTGTTTACTTTATTTGTGCAATAATGCATGGTTATTATGTCACTCATTAAATGTGCTATCTGGATGTTTTTGAGCTATCATGACCTTAAACGAAGAGAATTTTTGAAAGGGTTTCAGGATTTTGGGCGAGTGAAACAGAGGAAGGACTAACCTCCAGTCTCAACCTGCAACGTCCATGGATTCACTCAGTGCGGAACATCTCACTCAGGTGTACAGGGCAGCACCAGCAATGATAAAAAAACAATGCACCCGCCTTTCCCTGCTGCTTCCTACCCATCCTCCCCTCTGTTTTGACTCAATTCAGTCACCACAAGTACCTGACCTCAACTGCCTATTGAGTAGTTGGGAACATTCTAGCCTTCAAATTGGGTCTTGTTCAATTATGGCCCTCTTTGATGTGAATCTAAGGATTGTTAGTGGAGCTCAAATAGACAGTCATAAGCAAATTTGTTAGCAAAATTAACAACAGATACCAACCTAGCCTCAGACCCTGATCTCCTGGAGACCCATCAACATCACCCAGGTGACCGAATTCCTGCCTCCTCGACACTGCCACATTCTGTATGAAATCTAAAGATGGAACATCCATACCTCAGAGAAAAGCATTTTGTTCAGTCAATGCTTCATACATTTGCCGAGGATTCGAGCCAGGGCATCCTTCATCTCTCTGTTTCTAAGGCTATAGATGACTGGATTCAAAAGTGGTGTGGCCAACGAATAGAAGACAGACACAATCTTATCCTGATGATATCTTCCAGCCCCTCTCAGCCTGACATAGGTGTACAGCGCAGTACTGTAGTAGATGCTTACAACAGTGAGGTGGGAGGTGCAGGTGGAGATAGCCTTACTCTTTCCAGTGCTGGATGGCATTTGCTGTATGGTGGCTATAATGTATGCATAAGAAGCTAAGACAAAGAGGAAACAACTAAGCAGGATGGCCCAGGCAGCAACAAGAAAGGTAAGCTCTGGAAGCAAAGTGTCTGTGCAAGATAGCTGAAGCAGAGGCCAGAAGTCACAAAAGAAGTGATCCAGCTGGTTGGGGCCGCAAAACTGCAGCCCTGACATCCAGCTGGCAGTCATCAAGGGTGCAAAAAAAGAAACCAACCAGGAGCCCAGAACCAGGCGACCCCAAACTGCCCAGCTCATGAGGACCATGTATCGGAGGGGGTAGCAGAGAGCTAAAAAGCGGTCATAGGCCATTACAGCTAGCAAGACATTCTCCATGGCCCCAAAGACAAAAAAGAAGTAGTATTGGACAATGCAAGCAGACTTTGAGATGACATGGTAGCCCGACATGAGATCCACCAGCATTTTAGGCACAGTGACCGAGATGTAGCATATCTCCAGGAAGGAGAAGTTGCAGAGGAATAAATACATGGGGGTGTGGAGGCGTGGCTCATTGCTCACCACAGTAATGATCAGAAGGTTGGCGAGGATAGTGAGGAGGTAAATAGTCAGGAACATGCAGAAAATGATCTTCTGCAGATCCCTGCTTGTTGTGAATCCTACCAACACGAATTCCATCACAGCAGTCTGATTTTGTTTATCTAGAATTTCCATGTTTCTGTTTCTGTAAAAGAAATAAAAGAAGGACTAGTCATGCATGATCAACCTACAGATCACCCATATATTATTTTTAAATTAACAGGTGTAATGTGGCATTTACCACCCCCACACTCCCAATCCCACCCCTGTCTCGCTGGATCTTTTTTCAAAACAACTGAATTGTAATGCTTTCTGTTTCACTCTAAAGAGTGTATAGGGAGTGGATATTACACAATACCAGCCGTGCACAATGGTACATATATTACTTTAGACTTTTCATGACATGTCCTTGAAAGTGCTAATGATGGATGAGTTGTTCTTTTTCAAAGGTTTTGATCAGAAAGGATTGTGAAAAGGTTTGTCAGAACCTGAGTTAATGATCTGAGCTCCTATTTTTCTGGTGGGAGGTCAGTTACCGTCCAGCCAGGAATATTTGTGATTGATCTGATTTTCTGTGTTTCTTAGATTTTGCTTACTGATTTTGAGTATAGTCAGAGGAGGATAATCTGCCTCATCAGATATTTTGTTAATACAAGTGGGTTTTCTGGGCAGCAAAAGAGATTAGAATGATTCTGGCCCTCATCTAGAGTTGAGCAGTAATGCAGCAGCCACTAACAAATTGATTAATGAAACATGAAAAAATAGCAATGACGTACCAGAGGACGACTTGTCAGACACAAAAAGTATCAACATGTCCACCATGCTGCCATCAACAGCATTATAGTACATTTTCTAAAGACTTAGTGGCTGATTACGATGCTGGTCATACTGTCTTCTGCGGTCCTGTCGGAGGCGGTCGGACCACCGCTTTCTCATCAGAAGCGGTCGCTCCGACCGCTGGATTACGATGTATGCATCCTGCACTCTCACCGACCGCTGAAAGACTGCCTACAGCTTTTCTCCGACCGCCAAGATAGCGGACGGAAAAAAACAGCAGCCATGGGGAAGTGCAGGGATCTCCGACCGCCGTAGGGATTACAATGAGACTTTCCATCGACCCGACCATGGCGGTCAGATGGCCTGCCTCGAGTCGTCGAAAACGAAGGATTTGGGGTGCATACTCACCCAAATCCGCCCCGCTCCGGCAGTCTCTACCGTGGATCCCTTCCTCCAGGTCCCCCATACACCTGGGCAGCTGAACCCCGATGACTACAATCCTGTAGGCGCCGGAATGCAGGTAAGCCCTCATGGGGCATGTATCTCCATTGACTGGATTGTGCACAATCCGCCACACTCCATCAGTGGGGTACATAGTGCCCAAGGCATATCCCCACATATGTCATACATGTGTGTACAACTCACATGTTTTCTGTGAGTTTTGTATGTATTTGTAGGAACATATTTGGGGGGGTGTGCTCTGCCGCTGATGTGACTGCCGTGGTAGCAGCGGTTGCATTGTAATACGGTGGCGGGAAGCTTCCCGGCCTTGGCGGTTGGAAAGGGCTCGCGAGGACGACAGTCAGATGGTCAGTCCGCTGCCATCATAATCAGGCCCTGAATTTCTGTCAGAAGATGTGCCACATTTGAGTTCTCTAACATGGGAGATTTCTTCACAAAGTCTTGCTAAAGGATTCGCTTTAGTGGTGAAAATATCAGAACAATTTCGGCTAGTGCTAATACGTATAGGGAGATTTCCCCCACTAAACCTATCTCACTTCCTAAAGGAAGTAGCCAAAGAATGATTGACAGCTAAATATTAAGAATTGACTACTGGCAAGCAGCAGCATACTTAGAGACAAACTTTACAGGATATAAATGCTGGACTTCGACAAACGCTCACCATACGCCAAACTTTCGATGTACCTTTAGTTGGTCTTTGGGACCTTAAGATTAATGTGAAAGCATTAAAAGGGTTAAGATTGCCAGATCACCTTTTGGTGATATAATACATACACTTTCAGATGGATCATGCTGGTCTGGATAAATGTGCAGTGGACCATCCTGATTCCCTGATCTCTGCAGAAGGAGTGATCTCCTGTAGGAAATGATAGATGCCTCGACCTACGCTACCCACCTCAGACAGATAGTCATATAAACTGTGTGGGTGGCAATGACCCAAATTAGGGAAAGGAAATGTTAGGGCTAGGGGCACTAAGCTATAACTTATGACAGGGATCCTTGCTTTTACATAGGGCAAGGAAGAGGATAAACAGATCAAGTAGAAGGTGTGAGGAACTGGACAGGGTAATTAAGGAAGGAGGAAGAGATGAAGAGGGAAAAGAAGGAAGGAAAGTGTGAGGTCGTTCCCAAAAAGACACAGAGAGTGGATGCTCGGAGGGGAATAAGGGGACATGGGGGAATTTCCATGTGATAGAGAACCGATCATTGAAAAATAGTCTGCAGGGAATTGTTTTGACATGAAGGGCATTTACGGGGATAGACTTGAAATCCAGGAATGCTATTCATTCAGAAAAAAATGTAGAAAGGTTTTACAGATTAGGTTTCCTTAAGTACGTTTTTATCCAAAATCATATACAACCAATAATAACACCTGGGAATCATCCTATTGTTCAGATGGGTAAAAGAACATAGGAGGATGTGGCTTAACGTCTAGAGCGGTTGAGCTTGGAGCTGGGGAACCGGGTTCGAGTCTTGGCAGGGACGCTCAACATCCTGTGATTCTGGGCAAATCACTTAATCTCCCCATGCCTAACAAAAAAGAATGTGTCCGTCTGTAATGCAACTGGTGCTCATGTAAAGCGCTCTGATACCTTTGGGTCTAGTTCGCGCTATATAAAACTCCCAAAAAACATATGAAAGGGTCATTAAAAAGCAAAGTGAAAGTTTCCAGGAATCCATCCCAAGGGTGTGCAAAGCTAAATGTTTCACAGCTTTGCAGACTTCTTTTAAAACTTCAAACAACTTGCAAAGTGTGAAGCGATGAAAATGTTACAATAAAAACTTGACATGTAAAAGAGGTCCTGCAGCACAGTTTGTGCTGCTGCTCAGGACAAGCCTTTCCATTACATCAAATATAATTTCAAATATGATTTTGTTGACTAAGGGATTGACGATTAGGTGGGAATAAAATCTGACTCAATCCATCCATTCACCACCTCTTTCTGTCCATTGTTGCATCTCCATATCTGCATACCTGAATTCTGTCTGACCCTATCTTTGTTGGGTGGTACTTTATGTGTGCCTTATATGTTTGTTGTCTGTGTGTGTCAGGCTCTGTTGGTTTGTGGACAAGCCATGGCTCTCCATTGCTTGGGCTAGCATGTCTCTAACAGCCTGCCACTCCTCAATCTGCAGCAAGCCTCAATATTTCACATTGTTTGACCCTTTTATTTGTCTCTCCTACCCTTGCTTGTTCCCTTCTTACCTCTCCTGCAGCCCATGCTCATCCTCTGACTCCTCATTGCCAGCCAGGAACCTTATGATGGCTACCAACTTCTGCTCCACTTTGGGGAAGATCGAATCATTCAAAACGCTCCTTCTCCATTCTCTTTATTTTGTTTTCTTCATTCATCTCTCCTGCCTGGCACTTTTTAGATGAACTCATGCATGAACTGCTATTCAAACAACCAACCTCCCTTGTAAGAGGGCAAGGAATGGGTGAGTACTGGCTTCCATGTGAAGGTGTATGTATCTCGTATGCCACTAATACTAACAGTTGCTGGTTTCTTCTCGGTATCCTCTTATGAACCAAATAAGTATTGCTATTCCATGTTCCTACTCTTTTGGACTGTGGAGCTTGTGCAATATATATAGAATCATTACTAAACTTAACATTTCAGCTATTGCTAAGAAGACCCCTGATCATATACAGACCATCATACCAGGTATGTAAGGCAATAACTTCCAGTCCAGTTTTTATGTTATTGCCTCCTCCAAATATGCTGTGATATTAGGGATCCTGTGGACATTATGGGCAGGTTCACAATAAGTGACCACTGCAAGTGCTAATTTAGACATATTCTCTGTCACAGCATTGGGTTGCATGGTTTCATAAATAGTTTAACAGCTGGAGCTGTGGTATGTTACCACCGACGACAGTGGTACATGGCTGTTTGTCACTGGAAAGAATGTGCTTTTTTGACTGGAAATGTAGCAGGATTTGTTGACATCTCCAAAGTCATTACAATTTACAAAAGAACATATCTCTCTAACATAATACAAAACAAAAAAACAAAACAAAACAGTACACAGCACCCACAGTACAACATAACAATAACGCAATGCAGTAATACAGCACAAAAACAGAAATGCACAACAAAATGATGCATCACCACCCCAGCAAAATGCAACACAACCAATAGGCACAAACAGTATTTTCACACATTACCAATTCCTCAGATGTGTTATCATAATATTGTGGTAAAATGTGTTTGCACCAAGCTCTACCTTACTTACCACCAAGGACATGTTGTAGTACCTGTCAGATATGTTTTGCGCTCCAGCCCTATGTCTTTCATTTCAACTCTGTCATGATCCTTGTATAGCTTCAGGGGATTATTTGCCTCATATAGAAGAATCCCAAAATCCTCTTTCTAAAACATTGTGAATTAATCCTTAGTGCTAAAACATTACCATGTTTATATGGTTATGTTCAACGGACCCTGTTTTTTGCCTCCCACATCATACATATTTAACTGTGCTGTACTGTGATGAAGTATAATCAGTGGACCATACGAAGTTGTGGTAGAGTTTCTTTATTGAAGAAGTTTCTGAATATACGAAACGTCCCATCCAAAAGCCTTCCAACGAGCAACTGACTCGAAGGGGCTCTAGTACAGACAGCAAGTAAACAGTCTCAAAACTTTCAGTGTTGCTACAGGATACCGCACATCTTCCCCTCAATAAACATTGAAGGTTGTACATCCCAGGAGGGGACTACAACTCTACAATAGAACAAAGCTACACATCGAATATACAATAATAATAATATACAAGAGAAAAAAACCCATAAAAACAAGGTTCACTTTAGGAATTTTACATGTGCGTGAGCTTTTACGCTAAGGTGGCTGTAAAACAGAGCTTCCCACCAATGAATCACCCATGGTTCGTACCCCTGGACGACTCACAACCATCCTACCAAGATTCCAGATACATTTATCATCGAGTTTGACCGCATTTTGGAACAATTTTATGACTTTGAAAGGTGGAGAATACCTGGAAACTCCAGATTTCTGTGGGTATCTCACTCTCACTCTGTCTCCCACCTGTACATCAGTTTTCGAAGTAGCATGCCTTACATCAAAATTCTCTTTCCTCTTGATGATCTTTAAGTCTTGTGAAGTCAACCATGACTCTGCCCTAGAGTTTCCTATACTCTCTTCCTTATCTCTCATCCAATATTGAAACAAATGTGTGTTGGGCCTTCTGCCTCTGAACAATTCAAAGGGTATTTTCCCTGTGACTGAGTGAGGTGTCAAATTCAAATTCAGCTTTATTCGATTGTAAGATATTGCAATCATAAAAGCAATTCGTACACATTATAATCATATTAAAAGACTTAAAATTGAATATCGATTTTTCAAATTAATTCATTAAAAAAAAAAAAAAAAATTTAAATTTTTTTGGGGGCAGCAGCTATGATCATTATATCGCGCTTAATAACATCAATTAAAAATTTATAACGTTTCATTAATTCTAAAAACAATATTCTTAAAAAACAATTCCTCATGATATTATGCTCTTCCTATAGCTGACCACTTTTTTAAAAACATCGCAATTTTCCAAATCATATTAGCATTGTCCATAGTTTGTAATGCGATGTAAGCTGGACGACATTTTCTTATCCCCATAGTTCTCAACATTGGCAGAATCCAGACTTTCCTAATGAAAGTATAAAATCCACAAAAGAAAATAACATGGATAGTGGACTGACTTGAGCAATTATCACAGGGACAGGGTATCATAGTTCGGCTCCAGTCATTCATATCGGGAAAACTAATAAGTCTGTGTACCATTCCAAGCCTGAATCTTGTTAGTAGGAATCTGTCGTATCCTTCTGATACTATCGCCAAATATGGCTGAATTTTAAAAACACTTAAAATCATTTGATTTTCCAGTACCGTGGGCTTTAATATTTCAGTCGTCAACCGTGACATTTCCAACATCACAAGACCCTCTTTTTTAAGTCTTTCCTACGTACCGCTTGCATAGAATCAGGATCAGTGAAATACTCCAAATGTCCCAGATTCTGCAGGAATTTTCGTACATAACTGACCCAGGGTATCCTTAAGACTTTTTCCATTTGTAAAATATCCTTTAAAATATCCCTGTTTAGCTTGGTTTCTTCTTTTGTCCATACTCGGTGCCATAAAAGAACCGGCTCCAGTTTAATGAGATCAGACAAATAAGTTAAGCCCAGTTCAGCGTGGCACACATACGAAGAGGTTGATCTAGGTACTGACAATATATATCTTAGAAAATTATTTTCCACAAACTGTAATGACTGGGTATTTGCAATACCCCACACCCCTGAGCCATAGATTACAGTTGAGATACTTTTTGCCTGGTAGATCTGTAAAAGCTCTACCGGGGGTCTTCTCCCTAACTTTTTTGAAAATTGGGCGAGTGCTGAGATAGTTCTAATAAAACTTAATTTTTAGCTCTAACTGCCTGAACCCATGAGTCATCTTGGTGAACCGGTATTCCAAGATATGAAAAAAGTTTTGTTGCCTCGATTTTTCGATCACCTATGAACATCTCACGACATTTTTTACTGCCCCTACCACATCTCATGACATATGTCTTAGATGTATTCACCGTAAGTCCTAATTCATTCATAAATTCATTAAAACCATTTAAAACTTTTTGTAGACCTACTTGAGTTCGTGACAATAAAACCGCATCATCAGCGTATAGAAGTGCGGGGATAGGACGACCATTTATCTTGGGGTAGTCAACCTGTTTCTTAATCAATGCTTCCTCTAAATCATTTATATACAAATTAAAAGGAATGGGGCAAGGACGCATCCTTGCCTAACTCCCCTACTTATTGGAATTGAAGTTGTACATCCACCCTTAATGTCAAAACGAACTTTCGTCTGAGCATTACAATAAAAACGTCGTAAAAAATAAATAATTTGTTGTTCGACGCCTATCTTTTCTAAAACCTCCCAAAGCTTGGCGTGTATTACAGAATCAAAAGCAGCGGTGAGGTCTACAAAAGCTAGAAACAAACTTCCTTTTTTACCCGTACATACTTTCCCATCAGTAGGGCTAAATTTAAACTCTGTTCAATAGTGCCCACTCCTTCACGGAAGCCATATTGAAGGTCGGAGAGAACGTTCTTATCTAGTGCCCAATCCTTGAGTCTTGCTAATATTACACGACCCACAATTTTAGTCATTGAGTCTAATAAGGAAATAGGCCTGTAGCATCTAGGGTCCTGGCGATTTCCCTTTTTAAAAATGGGGACAATGATTGACTCTACCCAGGTTGGCGGGAATGGTGCTAAACAACTTGCATTCACTACCTGTGTTACAATTGGCCCCCATAAAATTAAGTTTGATTTAAACAAATCACATGGGACACCATCGGGTCCTGGAGCCTTCCCTGCTCGAGTGACCGAGATCGCCCCTGTCACTTCCTCCAGGGTAAAATGGAGGTCAATATTTTCATTGTTGCTAGTTAATAGTGGTTCACCTAAGTTATTGTCAGTGTGACCTACCCCCTTGAACACCTCTGTGAAGTGCTCAACCCATTGGTCCTCTGTGATGGCAATCTCGATAGCGGGACCCCCATCTTGCTTCAGGTATGGTGCTTTAACCGCCTTCCAAAAGGCACTACTGTCCCTGCTTAAAGCGGCCAGATGAAGGGACTCCCAAGCTTCCTTTTTAAGCTGGCTTTTCTCTCTTTAATGGCCAGGTTGTATAATCTCCTAGCCTCCCTTATGGCATCCTGATTTCTGGGAATAGTATGGAGTACTTTTTTAAATTCAGGTGTGCCTTGGTACAGTTCGAGTCAAACCACCCTGTTGATTTTACCTTGCAATGTTTTTGTACAAAGAGGGCCTCCTTCACAGCACTAGAAATTAATACAAAAGAGTCAAGAATACTACCGGGGTTGCTGACTCATTCAGACATGTATCAAAAGCAGCTTTGCACTTATTTATCACGGATTTTATAACGCCTTCAGGATCAATCATAGCCCATTTCAAAGTAAAACCGTTAGTTCTATCAAGTGCGATTGATTCTAAAGGCAGGAGGCAGTTTTTCCTAAACTTGAACTACTCGTCCATCCTTTAATTGTAGTACACAGCGGGAAGTGATCACTCAGAGATATATCACCAATATGAAACGATCTGATTCTTGGAGCGTGGTTATTTGACACAAATATGAAATCTATTGTTGAGAATAAGCCCCGCCCATTAAAGGTGTAACCCATTAGAGCTGGCTTTGGACACATTTCATTCACGAAACCTAAATCCAGAGTGCACAACATTTCATTATACAGCTCCCCCAATTTTGTGTGACAAAAGTGCGTACAACTAAACCCTTCATTATCATCATGGCCACACATATTAATATCAGCATTTGAACATAAAACGCAATTAAAATCCCCTCCCAGAAGTATCATCGTGTCTTCAGCGTTTTTATGCCATAATGATTGTACATCACTTACTAACTTTTTCATCACAGTTTCTACATCAGGCAGGGGAATATTATTATAAAAATTGATCAGGATGACAGATTGCTTCCTATCAATTTTAATGTTAACTAGCTGATAGTAAATATCTTCTAAATAAAGTTCTACCTTATTAAAATTCATAGTATTCGATACAAATGTACAAAGGCCACCTTTAGGCCTACCTCCTTTACTTTCAGTTGCCCTTGTGTGCAGAGTTTTAAATCCATTAATGTATAACGGATCTATTGCCCACGTCTCCTGCAAACAAAGAATATCTTGACTTTGTATATATTCGCACCAAATAGAGTTGGTCAACTTTTGGCGAAGACCTGCTATGTTCCAGGACACCAGTTTACAAAGAGCTTCCTCTCCGTTATTATTCAAACTATTATTAGCCAGTTTAGGTGGAATACAGTTAGTGGGAAACTCCAATAACCGTGAACGGGAAACACCCTGAGTGTTAATTATCTGACAGACACAGGGCGGCTTTAACGCTTTATGGTCGGTATCAATCTCCAAAAGCTGGGAACTATCCTGGATTGATATTACGTCATTTGTAATCAAGTGTTCTCTATTAGTAGTGAATACGTCCCCACAATCTTTAGTTAATCCAAGCACACTAATTGTTAATTCATTTTCAGGACTAGGCAGAAACTCTACGTGGGATAAAGTTGATTCTCGATCGATAAGTCAATCGATATCTTCCATTGAGCCAAATACTTCATAACGATTGCTAGTTGGCACCGAATAAAGATGACATCTATTCTCTGGGAATGAATCCCGCTGCCAATAGCATGGACCACCACTCTGTGGTTGATAGAAAAACCCCAATGGAAGAATATTAATGTCAGTTACATTAATCTGCCCACTACCTGCTCTATCCAAAATGAGCTGAACAAGATTTGGAGACCCAAAAGATAAAATTACACAATCACCTGATAACCGTTTACTAGACTTTCCAACCCATGATACCCTGCGTACCATTTTAAATTCATTAAAAAGAACATTATTTAGCCCCGTTCTCGTACTCAGTAGATGACAAGCTTTGTTACGCAGTGTTGACCAATGTTCAAATTCATTTAAAGATAATTGTGGGACGTTTGCTAAGACCACAGTGTAAGGTGTTGCTTCTGGCGGAAGATTTAAAATCACATTAGGGGATATGCCACTGGCACTCCTCTGGTTAGAATCCAATCTACGTGACTCACCTGAGTTCCTATCCAAATCCCCCACCCTAACAGTTGGTGCGGCTCCTTTTGGAGCCATTGACTGTATCAATGGCTTATTCAGACTCTGGTTAATCTGATTATGTGCACAGGGCAATGGTCCAACATTTACGTGGGAGGGCCTGGGTTTAGTTAAATCATGATTAATATCCGGGCAGGGTTTAGAATTAGAACATTTTGTCTTAGCATTGGTACTCTTTCCCATATCATCTCCTCTCCTCGGGGACATCAAACCAGCGCCCCTACTATTAGCTGCGTCGATATTGGGTGACTGGATAGAATCACGCGGCTGTTCTAATACATTTAGCCTTGCTTCAATTTGACATAACTTATGCAACAAAGGAGCAAGAAGGTTAGATACCAATTGTTCTAATCGATTACATAAAGCGTCCTCGCTTGGCCATGCAGGGGAACTATTTGCAGTAATGGCCTGTAATGAAGGTGATATACAGGCTTTATCGTTCACCGCCGGAGAACTAAGTTGGCAAACTGCATTACGAGTCACTCTTTGTTTTTGTTTCTGGACCACACATTTTTTCTTCCTTGTAATAGGGTCATGTCCCCTTTTTGAGCCTTTGTTGATGCATGCTTGCTGCCCTCTAGTGCTAACACCAAGAGAATTTGACCCTGGTAATGGTCCAGACGGAGAACTCATTTCTAAGTTAATAGGATTACTGGAAGCACCATGTATATCAGAGGTATTGTCCGCAGGTGGGTGAGCAGAGGAAGTTTCCAGACCATCACTAGTCCCCACACCAGATTGACATGAGAATAGAGATTTAGGATCCAGGGACAACCGCCGCTCAGTCAATTCGATTTCATGGATAAGTGCAGATTCCGCACGAACAAGAAAGGCATCTAGGGTTCCCACCACCCCTGACTTACGCCTACTCATAATTGCAAACTATTGACAATTAGCCTCAAATTAGCCTCAAATAGGCTTTATTAATCGCGGGTTAGAAGTAGTCCTATATGTTGAATAACAAAGCAACTCACTACCAGTACGGAAATATTCTAATTGTGGCCCAGCCCAGACTCTGACGGGCGCAGACGGGTTGCGGGAGCCCTCGCGCTGATTTAAGCCTCCGTGTGCGTCCGGTGACAGGTAGAATATGCGCCCCGAGGCTCCTAGGAAATGGAGTACGCGTCCGCTCCGCTCCACTCGTGACGATGTTTGTAGTGGCAGCAGGGCGAGGCAATGTAGTGGCAGCAGGGCGGGGCAATAAAGAGCAACCAGCAGCCGCCGGTAAGTTTCTCCAGCACTTGCAAATATTGCCACTGGAGGCACTTAGTTGGAGCACAAGTCCTGGATTCAGCTTGCGCTTCAAGGTGACATTGAGGCATACTTTACTTTACCGCTCTCATCGTGCCCCCGCTCTCCCCACTGCTCCTGATGCTCGCAATACCCTGGGCCCCCCGTGGCGCCGCACGACTCACAGGGGGTCACAGGGGCTCACCGGGGCTTCCTGCAGCCTCCTGTGGCTCTTGTTGCGGATCCGGTTCAGCTCCGATTTGAGCTCCCGGTTCGCGGAGCACAGTTCTTGACCCCCGCGGCTCTGCTGCTGCTGCCGGTTACCGCCGCTCTCCCGCTCTCGCACTCACACTAGGTCACTTGCAAGAGTGAGGTGTCAATCAGTAAGCCTTCACCCTCTCCAAAATCTCTGTTTTTCAGTCCTTGCACTGAGACTTTGAAGAGATTCCTTTAGCACTCTGTTGAATCTCTCCACCATGCCATTTGTCTCAAGATGATAGAGAGAGCAACGCTTGTGTTTGATACCTCTTTTAAGTAAAAACTCTTCCATCTCTTTTGAAGCCAGTTGAACCCTGTTTTCCGTTAACAAATACTCAGGTAGATCCTCTCTGCTGAAAACACCATCGAGAAACTTTATGACATTCTTTGTCTCAATGTTTTGCGTAATATGTACCTCCGGCCACCTCGAGAACATGTCCATCAACACGATAACATAAGACTGACTCGATTTGCAGGTGACCGGCCCTACAATGTCTAGTGCCACTTCCTGCCAACTTCTTTTTGGAATTTCTCTCATCACCATTGGTTGCACTCTAGTCTTGCACACTTTGACACATGTGTTGCATTCCAAACAATCTCTCACCACATGCTCTACTTGGACGTCAATACCCGGCCACCAGAAGTGAGTTTCTGAATATAAGAAACATCCCATCCAAAAGCCATCCAACAAGCAACTGACTCGAAGAGGTTCCAGTACCGACAGCAAGTGAACATTCTCAGAACTTTCAGTGTTGCTACAGGATACCACACATACCTAATTGAACCAAGTGCCACAATGTGTTCAGCACATTAATCACTATCTGAAAATGCACCGTATGACCTAGTTGTGGGATAATCTACAGAAATGGCTGATAATACACACTTCATCTTCCTCCTGATCATTATCATTCTTTGTTCCGAAAAAACCTTTAGACTTTAGACCATGCATAGATTTTTTGGTCCCAATAAGATCCCTATCAAGGATTGCGATCCTTCATCGTTTATCCAAGACATCTCAGAATCGGCACTAGGAGTGAAGATATTTATGAAGTTAGATTTACAAGGGGCGCACCATCTTCTGCGAATATTAGTGGGCTATGAATGAAAGACATTCTGCATACCCTTGGGGTATTTTTGAGTACAGGGTCATGTACCTTGGATTGAGTAATGCACTTCCTGCCTTTCCGCTGTTTGTGGGTGACGTTTTCATAGATATCCTGAACCAATATGTTATCATGTATCTGGCCGACATCCTCATACACTTCAGAACATTATGAACATGTTATCTTCATCTTATCCAGACTGTGCCATCACCAAGCCAAAAAAATATGAGCTTGGCAAGAACGATGTGTAATACCATGGTTTTTAATTGAACCACCCAGCGTCTTTGGACCACAAAAACATATCTTTAATAATTGATTGGCCTTCTCCTTTGAACATTAAAGAAGCACAAATCTACCCTGACCATGTCAATTTTTATAGACAGATTATTGACGGATTTGCTTGTATCACCAGTGACATTTCTCGCAAGTTAGCCAGGTTTCCTCAGGAATGCCTTATCAGGAAGGCATTTAGTTAAGTCCCAATGCTATGCACCCAGATTCCACCACATGATATATCAAAGAGCGTGATGCCTCTAACCGGGCAGAGGGAATAGTTCTTCTACCACACCAAGATGATAACAGACTGGAATAATGACTTTGGTACACCTCACAGCCTTGGTCGGGGGGGCTGACAGCTCGCAACATGAGGAGACCGGACCTTTATGCCACCTGCTCCAGATCCACTAGTGACTGTTCTTCGGCGTCCTTGGGGTGGAGCTATGCGCCTGAGCAGCCCGGCGGCCTGCTATGTGGCTCCTCATGTGCAGCATGAGCTGCAGGCGGCTTGTAGCGGAGCCGTTCCTTGACCACCAAGTTGTGCCTTGCAACATGGGAAATGGACAGTGGCTCTGCGCCCGGCCCCTGGGAGATGAAGATGGGACCAGGAGGCATGCACAGCAGCCTTTGGGAGGCTAATGGGCAAGGCTTACCAACATCGGCGACCGCTACAGGCCCTCCACCGGCCATGACTGGCCTCAATCCAGCTTGCACAGCCTGTTGTGCCCCTGGGTATGTTGCTCTGCTATCGACGGAGGGCTTCCCAGCCCAGGATATGCTCAGGCATTGAACTCCCACTTGTCTGAGACCCCTTGGATTGTAGTGAAGGGGATGGGATGACCTGCTTGCCTGCACCGATGGCACCCCCTTGCTTGCCCCTATTTTTCAGGGATCTACAGGTGACACGCTGCTGCTAACCTGGCACTTCCTCAGCAGACTTGAGGGTACTTCGGAGTGGTGGGAATGCTGACAGCACTCATGACCTGCTTCCACCGTAGGTATGACCAGACCTTCTTACCACACATGTGGAGGAGGCTAGCCAGGACCTCATCTGTCCATAGTATTGCCTGCTCCGTGACTGCTGTGATCACCATGGTCATCAAATGGACCCTCTGAACTGCTCTCTTTCTTCCTTCGGAGTCCTCAGGCCAACCCCACATTCACTGACTTTTGTGGCTCACCCCGGACCTCCAGGGCAACCTCTTGTAGTACCTCCACATGCCTGCAGATTCTATTGGGGAGACAGACTGGTGTTGGTCCAGGGATACCAGCTGTGTCTTCTCACTACCCTTCCCCTTGGAGCACACTGCCCAGATATGTGCTGACTGCTAACAATGCCAATGGTAAAGCCACGAACCAGCTCATCTTTACAGAGGTGGTGGGGGACACTAAACCATCAGGCACCACAACCACAATCTTGCAGGAAGTTTCCATGCAACTTATCTTGAAGGAGATTTCAGCAGTGGAAGTGCAATTAGGAGCCATAAACGCATAGATCTTGGATCTTACACCAGATATAAAGATCTTTCAAATGGACATTGGCTCCTTTCATGCCACAAAGGACAGCCTGGACAAGCGTACCACTCTGTTGGATGAAAGATTAGTCATTGCGGACTATTGGGGCCCGGACATCTGGTACCGCAAACAAAAAGTGATTGATCTGTAGGAAAGGGCACAACGAGATAAGATCAGATTCTATGGTATTCCAGAAAAGATGGAAACGAATAATGATGTGCGGACCTTCTTGAAAAACCTGTTGCCACAGCTACTTGACTTGACTTACACCCATCTTCTTGAACTGCAAAGGGTCCAGAGAATATGTTCTAAAACCCTGCATAGGACTACCACGACCAGACTGAGGCAGATCATAGCTTGCTTCTTACACCATGAACAGTTGCCTGATTTTGACAGTGGCCCAAAAACATGCCCCATACAATGGCAATGGCAATGGCCACATAATTCATATTACTGTGGATGTTTGAGTTGAAACTACTGCCAAACAGACACTGGAAGTGGGACATTAATGTGAATTCATTGTGCTTTACCTTGCTGCCTCTACCAAATGCATGGTTTATGCTGATTAGTTGCATAATAGGGAGCCCCAATCAATGCATTAAATTGATTGTTTGCATACACAGAGGGTCTTTAAATTAATTATATTTCCCATTCCACTACCTCCTATTTTAGATTCAGCTTGCTCACCCTTGTCCTGAAGATGAACCCCACTTATTGGGTTCGAAACGCCGTCGACCACCATACAACATGAACTCCTATTACTCCTTGTAAAATAACTGTGGAGCTCATTATACTGTTGTCAATGCGATGCCTTTTTAAACCTCACTATCACCCTGCATGTCACGCTTCCTTTCACCTAAATGTATGTGAGCACCTGAATACTATACAAAAAATTGTAAAATAAATGTCTATCATTTATCTGACCTACATGACCTTCCTCTGATCTTTCCTTTGCTCCCTCATGAATTAATTTCAAAATCTTAGAACCAAGTGTTCCCTGCTGGGTCACTTTCTCGCTTTGGACCATTTAGGCCACACCTGAACTACTGTTTCCTAGATATCTTTGTTCAGGTAGACATACTTTCATGATATAGATACTATCAAAGCATAAATAGATCGAGGGCAAAAACAACTCTAGAATATCTTTACAATAGTCTAAAGGCCTAATTACGAATTCCGTCGAACCCGTGGTGGCGGCCCTTCCATCGCCACACTGCAGCACCTTGTGCCGCATTACGAGCATGGTGGTCAGACTGCCACAAGACTGCTGCAACCGCCAGGGATGTGTGATCCCGCAGCAGTGGCGCAGCGGTGAGGCAGAGTAATATGCTGCCGGTGCAGCTGCAACACCACCAAGCATTTTACAAGTTTCTTTTCCACCAGCCTTTCCATGGTCGTGAGCCCACCATGGAAAGGGTGCCAGAGAGGCCACCCAGGGTTGCCTCCGGGCCTGGGGGTGCAATACCAGGGGGGCACACAATGTACCTGAAGGGTACCACCTGGGGGTGCATGCAGGGGGTACATTGTGTGCCCCCCTGGCATTGCACCCCCAAGTTCCTCCACAGAAAGAAATGCACAACATGGTGCATTTCTTCCTGTGCAAGAACGTGCTGCGGTGGTCTCATGGTGGTGCCGTTCTAAGGCTCTCTTTCGAGCCTTAGAAAGGCACCACCATGGGACTGCTGCAGCACCGCCTGCCCAACCTGGATTCAACTCTGAATCCGGCGGGCGGGCTCACCAAGGCATTGGCGGTCCTCCTGCGGACAGATCGATGGCTGTGCCGCAGGAGGACCGCCAAAGTCATAATCAGGCCCTCAATAACGTTGTATATTTCATATGCATCCGTTCTCATCTCTTTAAAAATACTATTAAAATATTTTGAACAGGTTGGACCAAATTATTTAAATTAGGCAGTGAGAATTTACAGCATCCACCCTCAGAGCTGTCCCTTTGGTTATATTGCTCTTGTTGGCACAGGCTTGAGATCACAGATCTTTTAGGTAATGTCTTTCTGGAGCAGAACTATCTCTTTGGACAGGCAGATATTGCAGGCCGAGTCTCAAGCAAGATATTTGTGCCTTGGGTTGCAAAGATTTTACTGAGGCTAGCTTTATGTACAAGAATGTAAAGACTCCTATGAAGAAAGGTTTGGGTGTACACTGCAGTTTATGTCGACTTTCTGGGTTTCAATGGCTGTTTTCCAGATAAGCATGAATTAGCTGGAATTACCACATAATCCACATAGTTTACCAGCTGATATATAACTTCAGATTTTAATAAAGACATTGTTTCTAACTCAAACAGATCAGAAATAATGGTTCATAATGGGACAACCTTTTTGTAAGGCAATTTGCAAAAGTTAACTGGTTCCCTTTTAGCTGTTGATTGATTTATTAGGTCAATAAAATAGATGGTAATTTTGGCCAGCCAGATTTAGCATCCACTGTTGATGGACAGGGCAAAGAGCTCTTGTCAGAAACAGAAAGAAAAATATGGAAAGAAGAACTTCTTGTTTGTCAGGAAAATATTTTGTTTCACTTTTCATTTACATCATGCAGCAGTTAATTTATAAATGGTGTTCTAAAAAATGAAGTTATTTCAAGAGGGCACTCAAAGTTTAGTAGAATGCCACACATGTTGTATCTCTTTTTAAAATCTTATGTCTTGAAATTTAAAGTGCCTTCTAGTGAAACACATCAATCTGAAAAATACAATACTGTTCTGCAAGAGTGCTTTCGGAGGTCTTATATAGTCGACAAAGACTAATCCCAAAACGGAAGTCATGCTCTGAAACATAAAGGAATACGCAGGGAAAAAAAGGAACGCGTTTCATTACAAGAAGTGCGCATATGTTGGCTTTGTTTTTGTTCTCATTGCAACAGTTTCTATATTTTACATAAACAATTTTACTCTTAGAGATAGAAAAGACAGCATTGAGAGAACAAAATATGCTAAAGTGCTTCTGTGCAAGTAGCAAGACAAATTAATTAATTAAAAATGTCAAAATATCTACATATTAATGCCACAAAATGTGCTGCATATTTACTATTAATCACTTAGGAGCCTATTCACAAACAGTATTTTGCAGTTCATAATAATAATAAGATGACTTATAAAGTGCATAGCTATGTCGACTGACGTGTCCCAGCAATATGGTTTCATCCCTACAATGCAGAGAAACATGCTAAAATACCTGGAATTAAAATAATTAAAAAAAACAAGTTTTAAGTTTCGTGCGGAAGGATAGTTCCATTTTTTCCTGCCTAAGCAGGAGAGGGAGGGAATTCCACAGCTTGGCTACCAATTAGCTGTAAGAGCAGGCTCCAATGGGAGCTTTTTTGATTCTGGGAATACATACTAAGGAGGCCTTAGCTGATCTCAACTTTCTTTTGGGGGAGTAGGATGCATTCAGAGGATGCAAATAGGTAGTGCTTTTGTTGTTGAGGATTTCATGGCAGTAGCACATGGCTTTAAAGGTAACCTGTTCCCTCAAAGGAAGCCAGTGCAACTTTGCCAGGGCCGGTGCTGAAGGAGAGTGTCTAAGTAGATTTAGTAGCAGCCTGGCTGCCATATTCTGTACGCGCTGAAGTCTCATTAATCATGCCTGAGAGACCCTGGAATACAGGACATTGCAGTAATCCAGTCTTGACATAATCAAAGACTGGACCAATTGTCCAGCAAGGCTCATGATTTGATTATCTTAAGATGACTTTGAGTCAAACCACATGCCTAGATTTTTCACTTTTGGCTTGCGAGTAGGTAAAGTACCCAGGGAATCAGGCCACCAGGCAGCAACCAAATTGAAAGTTGACTACCGAGGATGTCTTCCCGGCATTAAGCTTAAGACAACTGAGGCTCATCCATTCAGCCACTTCTGTCAGGTGGGAGCAAAGCCTCACCACTGAGTTGGCTGCATCTTGGGAAAGAGTGATTATCAGCTGTGTATCGTCGGCGTATGACACAATGGTAAAGCTGTACCGCTTGACGATGTCAGCCAGTGGGGGCATGTACAGATTAAATAACGTCGAGCTCAGGGAAGAGCCCTAAGGCACCCCCTGCTGCAATGGAAAAACCTTCGAAGAATAGGCTTTTGTGCCACCTGAAAAGAACAATCTTGTAAAAAGGAGGCAAACCACTGTAGAGCCTTGCCACCAATGCCGCAACTGTGCAACCATTCAAGAAGCAGACTATGAGACACAGTGTCAAATGCTGCGCTGAGATCCAATAAGAGCAATGCGGTGGTGTCTCCTCTATCCCCAGCCTGAAGGATGGCTTCAGAGGCAAATAATAGTGCCAACTCCGTGCAATATTGGGGCAAAAATGTGAGTGGGTCCTGTGCAGGAGATCCCCGGCTTCAATAAATGAGGAAAGTTGTTGGTTTACATATTTTACCGCTACCTTCGACATGAAGGGAAGCAGTGAGATGGGTCTAAAATTCTCTGACTTGGTGGCATCCAGCATAGGCTTTTTCAACATGGGCACTATGACAGCATGTTTCCAGGATTGGGGGCCTGTCCAATCCTGAAAGAGCTGGTGAAGAGATCACAAAGCACTGGAGCTATGCAAGTTATTCCTCAATTCCAGAATAGCAGGGAGAGCGGGGCCCGAAGGGGCCCCTGATTTCACAGCGGTCACAATCAGAATTAATTCCTCAGTTGTAATCATTTTGAAACTAGGTAGTGCTTCCCTACCCTCTAAGGGCTCAAACCAAACTTTAAGACAGGGAGCAATTTTGACAGACTCTGGAAAAGCAGTGTAAATAGAGGCAACCTTGTCAAAGAAGTACTGAGCAAGAGTGTTGCAATGATCTTCAGACGACGGGTCTACCGCTGAGACATGGCTATTGAGAAGAGTTCACAGGAGGAGTTCTGCACTGTTTCTATTTTTCCTGCATAGAAATTGTGCTGCATAACCTTGATTTGTCCGTGGTATTCCTTCATGGCTGTGCGATAGTTGGTCTTATCAGCAGAATCAAGAATTGTTTGCCAAATGTGCTCTAGGCGCTTATTGTTTTTATTCAGGATATATTATTCCTCACTGAACCATTCTGCCGATGGTTTCTGTCTTCTCACAACACGCTCGGCAACTGGTGCAATCTGATCCAATGCACCCTTGATCCACTCTGTCACTTGAGAATCAGCTGACTCAATACAGTGCTCTAGAGCAGGACAGCTCTCATTCAAAGCTTGGGTCAATGCCGCAGAGTTCACTTTAACCAGGGCACAAGTCCTAAAAAAAGAAGTGGGGGGACGCTCCACGTTAGGTGGTGTCACCGGAAGTGACGTCACGACAGGAAGTGACGTCACGAAAGGTGATGGGGGCAGGCTGCCAGCAGCAAACCCCGGCGTCATCACACTTCCTTCCTATTCCAAGCCCGGGCCCCTTGTTCTCTCACTGAGTCAGCCTGGACTCACGCAGCACACGAGGAGAGACAATACCATTTTAGACACTGAGGGTGAGCACAGCAAGTAACTGGTGTACTCCTCCCACCCGCTGACAAAGGGGCGCACTCCAGGTCTGTGCACGTTCACAGTCTTCGGTGGCAAAAAGCATTCAAGATCGCGTCTCAGGCAAAAATTGGGTGGAGATGTTTTGTTTACCTCGATGTATCCAGCGAGCGCAGTCCCCACGCATATAAGGAGACAGAGGGTGACAGGAACAGTCCCCATGATGCGCATATCTTCTCTCTGCAGAGCCCAAGCCTTTACTTTAGTGAGGCTGTGTCTGCCTCACCAGTGCGGGCCCGCGATGAAGTGAAAGCACTCCCCAAAGCGGGAGACTGTGTTCGTGCCTGCCACAAGGTTTACTCTGATGGCAGTGCCCTCAATGCGGCCAGCTTTTGGGCAGGGGGGATGGCGTCCACCCGGTAAAATAAGTGGGGGGACGCCGTCCACCCGCGTGGTACCCCGACTCGAGCCCTGACTTTAACCCATCTTCGAGTCTTGATAGGCTGATCAGAAGGAGATGGGAGGAGTGGATAGCGTATGGGCATACGGAATGGTACCGCAAATTGATCTGACCATAAAAGCAGGATAGAAGAATCCACCACTAGGTTTGTGGGGTTAGAAAAAACAGGGTCCAGTATATGACCCCTTCTATGAGTCGGAACGCGAACAAATTGCACCAACTGGAGGGTCTCTAAATCTGTTACTAGAGCAGCTGTGGCCCGACAATCGGGGCCATCAACATGGATATTCAGGTATCCAATCACAGTGAAATTCAAATACCTTAAAACATAACATGGCAGAATGTTGTCTAAAGAAGTGGTGGAAGTTGAAGCTGAACTTGGGGGACGATATATCAAAAAACCTGTAAAAGTGTGTTTGACCGAGCCTCACTTCCTGCAATTACAATCGCCGAGAAGGTACGGTGAAATTATTGTTTAAAAATAATGACCATTTCACCACCCCTATGCAAAGGTCTATCAAGTCTAGCAATAGCATATCCCTGAGGAATGGCCACTAGAACATCAGGAGCTGAACTTTCTGACAGCCATGTCTTGGGAAGAAAAATTGCGTCAGGGGAATGATCAGTTATAAAATCATACAATTCCATTTTATGTTTGGCTATTGAACGACAGTTAACAGAATAGAAATGGGCCATTAAGGGGGTAGGTAATGTCTTTTTACTTGTGGAGTTAGGCTCTGCCTGTGTCTGAAATGTGAACCCACACTTATGGCAGCAAGGACGTGCTTGTGTGAGATCCAGAATCTCGCAGGGGTGATGTAAGGTCAAGGGGCCCATGTTCCTAAGCTCCATGACACTATATTGCAAGGGAGCTGATGTAAAAAGGACAAGGGGCCTGGCCCCTGGCACAGGCCGGGCGCGTCCGGGCGCAGATAGGCTTGCCCGCGCCACTGGCTCGGCCACGCAGCTGCCATCGTTAAATAGCCCGCCTCTTAAGGGGGCGTGACGTGGGCGCAGGTGACCGCCAAACCATGTGGGGACACCAAAAGACAAACTGGAGCCCAGAGGCTCCATTCCCTTCAGGTAAGGCTTCCCTACCCGACAAGAGTTACTGGTGAAATTAAAATAAACTGAAAGGAAAGGTGAGCAACGTAAAACACATAAACTGATTAAAAGGCAGGGGAGCCAATCTAAGATGGCGCCCAATAAAACAGAGCCAGGCAACTCTGAAGCACGCTAAAGCGCTTTACAAGGAAATTAAATGAGCGCATGGGGATGTCGCCACGCCAACACCAATGCAGCAGGCCAAGCAGCTTAGAATGCTCCTCGTGGGAGCTGAATGCTCAGAGGCCACGCAGCTGTCATCGTTAAATAGCCTGCTTCTGAAGGGGGCGTGTCTATCGCAGGTGATCGCCAAACCAAGGGAGCACAACAAAAGACGTACTGGAGCCCAGCAGCTCCACTCCCTTCTGGCAGGCTTCCCTACCCGACGAGAGTTACTGGAAAAAGTTAAATAAACCGAAAGCAAAGGTGAACAACGTAAAAAACATAAACTGATTAAAAGACAGGAGAGCCAATCTAAGATGGCAGCCAATAAATAAGAGCCGGACAATCCCTAAGCACGCTAGAACACTTTACAAGGAAATTAAATGAGTGCATGGAGATGTCAACAAGGCAACACCAATAGGGCAGGCCAAGCAGCTTAGAATACTCCTCACAGGAGCTGAAACCTCAGCGACAGCGCAGCTGCCATCGTTAAATAGCCCACTGTGATATCCTGCTCTCTTCTCTGTCTAGTCCTTTCTCTGTGTTCTGTACTCTGCTGCTCAGCCAGTCTAAGCGATGTCACAGAATGTTCCCTGTGTGTATGTTTGAGTGGAATTGTCAGTTGCTGTATGTGGGCTGAGCAGCAGGGATGCTGCTCCCGGTGGGGCTGATTTTGTTGATACTACTTTCTATACTACTACAACCAACATATCCTCTAATGTTCCTGTCCTGACTGAACCAAAGAATAAATCTACCATTTGGATAAAACTACATCCCAGTCTACCTCATTTCATGAATTCCACACTGGCGACGAGCGGAAAAGGACTCACTTGGGAGAAAAGGACATTACTGAAATTAAAAGAGGAGTCATCATTACTACAAAGAGAAGAAGAGACAGTAAGTGTACTGCTTTCAAGATGCTGACCTAAAAGAAACTGGTGCACGTGTGTATTTATTTTTACTTGGGCCGTGAGTACTTTTCTCATCATTAAGGAGCGCTTGGGAGAGCAGGGGCGCGAGCGCTTGAAACTATCATGATCTGCTGCAGCGCGTGTTTTTAAGCGCGAGCCTCACCTGTTGTCTGCAGAGTGCATCTTTTAAAGTCTCTTGGGATTCCTTTCTCGAGCGCTGGCATGGTTGTCTCTTAGAGTCTGCTAAGCGCGTTCACCCTTTCAGACGCGAGGAGGATGATGTCATGGAAGTGCTTTCCCAACTACTTCAAGCGCCTGAAGAGATTTACGCAACGTGGTGCTTCTTCAGTGCCTCTTTGGGTCTCATGAGTTCTAGGTTTACGTGAGCACGCAGTTTTGGCAGCTTGTGAATGTTGAGTTACCTTAGCAACGCTATGCTAAGAATGTTACGGAGTCTTGCTGGGATCTAAACTCCCTCTCAGCACCCGTGTGTCTTGTCAACTTCAACATCAAGAAGTACCAGGGGTTGTAAAAGAACTTATACGTCTTCGTGCCTGGTCTGCTGGAGAACATGAGATGTTCTTTTCTATATATTTTTTCCCTTTCTGCAGTTTTCAGCAACGATTTCACCAGTGCGGCACAGTTGGGAAAAAGTAATATTTAAAACGCTTCTGCATGTGGATGTTTTCCTGTTATTTTGGCCAATGTATTTTATACTGTGCTTAGTGCACCATCTAGTGGGCATATTCTGCAACTATAAAGTACTTAATTTATAACATGCTTTTCTTCTCACAGGGGACACTCGGGTACTGTGTTCGTGTACCAGTGTTACTACCTCCTGTTTTAATTGAAATAATGATCTTTGCTGCATCTGCATATTAGAAGGTTTTGATTATATGATATTTTCACACGTGTCCAATATTGCAAATCTGGATTTATATTGTGCGTTTATGAATTTTTGTCATGACATGATGTGCATGCATTCTTTTCATTTCTTATTCTTTCTTAATTGATTGTTACACATTTTTCTTCTGTGTACTTCTGCCATTGTTTTCATGTGCTGCTGGTATGGTACTGTGTTTATTTGTTCTGCAGGTGATTCTTGCTTAGTGTGCTGATGGTGTTGGCATTTGTTGTTCGCATACCATTTTGAGGGCGTGTATTGCGTCCATTCTTTGCGTGTATTTTTCTGGTGGTGAGCAAGTTATTTATGGGCTATTGTTGTGCTCATACTTTTTTACACTTACTAGTGCTAGGATTGCTGTTTGCTTGCATCCTAAACTATTGTTGTGCTAAAACTATACTTAGGTTGACTTGTGGTGAGCATAATGTTTAAGCTCATACTACTTATGATGGAGCATATTACGTTCTCAATTTTGCTTGTGTTTTCAGGTGGTGGACTTAATTGCTACATCCAAACCTTTTCTGTGTGGTGGTGGGTTCTTCTCTGGATGGATTCCCAAATCACTTTTACGGGGCACTTTCACTCCATTTTTTGCATTTACTGTTGTCTGGTGGTGGACATTTGCTGTTTTCAAATTTCTTCTGTGTGGTGATGGGTACTTCTGATGCTGTTACTCAAACTATGTTTTGTGGGCACTTTCGCCCTTTGCTTGCATGTTTATGTGCAATTCTGAGTGGTGGTGGGTTTTTCTTATACTTGCACTCAAACCACATTAAGTGAGCATTTGCGCTTCACTTTTGCTTTTACTGTTGTGCGCAATGCATTTTGTTGTTCCGGGTTTTGGGACGCTTCTTAGGGCTCAAACCCTCTTGCTTTTACATTTATTGTGTTGCTTTCTTTATTGCACACATAGGGTGTGTGTGTGTGGGTTTTGTGTTTTTCGATTTTTCCTTTCTCTTTACTTATTTGTTCTCACTTCCATACATCTTGCCTCTTTATTTGTCATTGTCTCCATTAGGGAGGGAGGTGTGTGGTATCCTGCTCTCTTCACTGTCTAGTCCTTTCTCTGTGTTCTGTACTCTGCTCCTCAGCCAGTCTAAGTGATGTCACAGAATGTTCCCTGTGTGTATGTTTGAGTGGAATTGTCAGTTGCTGTATGTGGGCTGAGCAGCAGGGATGCTGCTCCCGGTGGGGCTGATTATCCTGATACTACTTTCTATACTACTACAACCAACATATCCTCTAATGCTCCTGTCCTGACTGAACCAAAAAATCTACCATGTGGATAAAACTACATCCCAGTCTACCTCATTTCATGAATTCCACACCCACCTCTGAAGGGTGTGTGGCTATCACAGGTGATCACCAAACCAGGGGGGGGGGGACAACGAAAGACGAACTGGAGCCCAGCAGCTTCACTCCCTTCAGGCACACTTCCCTACCTGATGAGCGTTACTGGTGAAATTAAAGTAAACTGAAAGCAAAGGTGAGCAATGTAAAACACATAAACTGATTAAACGGCAGGGGAGCCAATCTAAGATGGTGCCCAATAAAACTGAGCCAGGAACTCCGAAGCGTGCTAGAGTGCTTTACAAGGAAATTAAATGGGTGTGTGGGGACCTTGCCACGGCAACACCAATGCAGCAGGCCAAGCAGCATAAAGTAGTACAATAGTAGGGAGGGAGTATTGTCCTCTCCTCACACCAGAATTTCAGCCATGAAAACAGAAGATATTCCTAGTAAAATATCTTGTAAAGTGAGGTCTCAGCATGAAGACGAAGAGTAACATACCACAATGCTAGTTCATCCTTTCTAGCTTCCTCAAACCAATTAGGCCCTGAAAAAGAATACAGGAAATACATGCCACAAAGGCCAGTATCATCTTTATAGTTTTCAAAATATATTTATTTGTTTATTTAAACAAGTAACTGAAAAATGATATGTTGGCCTGAGAAAAGACAAGTGAAGCATATTTATTGTGATATGTGAAACTTACAACAAAAGTACAAAGCACACATTCATGAGAGTGAACTGACTGGCAGAGGTGTGGAGCAGCATCATTAAGACTAGTGATTGGAGAATGCAACTGCTACATTATTTTAAAAAGTTTGCAAATGGCCACTGAAGCTAATTATGTACTCATACTCTGTTTAATCATGATTATTTTTCGAACATGAAACACAGCATTATTTCTTTGGTGTATAGGTAGTTTTATACACCTACACAGAAGGCTAAACAACATTCTCTTTTCACATAAATAAAGTGAGGACATAGCTAATGTCCAAATAGTGGCAGCAGGAACCCCTAAACAATGGGCGATGGCTTCATTGAGCCTTCTCATAACGGGAAAAGGATATTGACATCCAGGGATTGTTAGAAATGGGGGTCTCTAGTTGGCAGAGGTAGGTACCTTTGACCAAGTAGGGGCCCTTGCTTCTAGTCAGGGTAAGGGGGCTACACTCCTATAATAACCCCTGCTCACCCCCTTGGTAGCTTGGCACGAGCAGATAGGCTTATCTCAGAGGCAGTGTGTAAAGCATTTGTGAACACATACAGTAATACAGTGAAAACACTACAAATGGACACCACACCAGTTTAGAAAAATAAGTAATCTTTATCTAGATTTAACACAAGACCAAACGACAAAAATCCACAATACAGTAAAAAAATATGACTTTCAATTGGTAGAAATAGCTTAGTTCAATGTAGATGGTAAATGCGACACTTTGCTCTCAAAGTACCTTGGATGCGTAACGCAATATAAACAAAACGGTTGCAGGAAAGGCGATGCGTCAGTTCCTCACTTCGGGGGAGGCGGCGCACCTGTTCCTTACTGCAGTGCAAGGGAGGCGATGCGTCTGTTCCTTACCGGAGAGGAAGCGAAGCGTCTATTTCTTACTGCGTTCCGGTTACGATGCGACAAGATGGCGCCTCGATGCGATGCGACGATCCGGTGCGATGCGACAAAATGGCGTCTTTGTTGCGATGCGACAACTTGGATGTGATGCGTGCACGCCCGACGGCCGTGCGGCGAAATCGGTGGTTTCTTGAGCCGCGACAGGCCCTGCGACGCGCTTCTCCAGTGATGCGACGGCAACCTCTGCGGCGGCGGCACGCTTCTCCGGCGATGCGACGCGCTTCTTCGGTGATGCGACGGCAAACAGCTGCGGCGCGCTTCTTCGGCGATGCGATCGTAACAGCTGCGGCGGCGACACGCTTCTTCCTCGTTGCGTCGCGCTTCCAGCTCCCAGCTACACACAGTCTCTAGAGGGCCTCAAACAACAGCAGGCACCTCTCTGCAGGTAGAATTCCCAGCAAGGAAATTCAGGGGGATCTGGAGGTGAAGTCTTTGTGTCCCTGAGACTTCAGAACAGGAGGCAAGCTCAGCTTCAAGCCCTTGGAGATCTTCCTCAAGATGATTAAAGTACACACAAAGTTTCTTTTCTCCTTTCCTTGGCAATAAGTAACCACTGCAGGCCAATCCCAAACAGTCACCAGCGCAGGGGCAGTCTCCTTGTTCAGGTCCTTTGTTTCTCTCCTTGGCAAAGGTTCGTCTTGATTCCCAGAAGTGATCTAAAGTTCTGGGGTCTGGGCCCCAATATTTATACTCCAAACTCCTTTGTTCTCTGAAGGCAGAGAGTGTCTGTATCCAGCCCAAACCAGTTCTGTCCTCCCTGGTGCAGCTTCCTGGCAGGAGGTGGAGACAGCATTGTTGAAAGCAGACCTGGCCCAGGTAGCTGAAAAGAAATCTCCTCCCCCTACTCTCTATTCTATGTAGGCTCAGGCAAGTGAAAGGAAATCTCCTCCCCCTACTCTCTAGTCAACCCCGGTCCTATTCAGCCCAGCCCTGACTCATCAGACTGCTGGAGCCAAAGCCCTCTCCAGCCCCCTGTCACTCACAAACCAGACATGTAATACACAAACCTAGCAGAGGCATACTGGATGGTTAGGCAAGAAAATACCTACTTTCTAAAAGTGGTATTTTCAAACACAGAATGTTAAAATCACCCAAACTAAAAGATGCACTTTAACATTCTGAGTTCAGGCATACTAAACTTTATTTTACTATCTTGTTCCTTGGGTCAGTTATGCTTATAAGATGTTATAATCAAACTGCCCATTCTGGCCTATGGGAACAAATAGCCTTGCAATAGTGAAAAACGAAATTGGCAGGATTTCACTATCAGGACATGCCACACACACCAGGGCATGTCCTACCTTTC